>CM059599.1:336100003-337300003 GCA_030412105.1 Cyclura pinguis
AACACTGTACTTTCTGAATTTCTCAATTGATGCACATTTTTTCTGTCCTGAATCTTGCAATCTAGGTCCATGGATGTCTCCTGCTTCTAGTATTATCAAAGTGACAAACTTTCTCGTGTTCCTCTTTCTCCATGCTATGCAAAATTTTATAGACACCACCATCATGTCTAAACTTAGTTTATCCTTCTTCTAAGCTAAAAAGTGCCACATGTTGTAACCTTCCCTTCATAGGAAAACAGTTCCAGGCCCTTAATCATTTCCCTTTTCTGCATCTCACCTACAGCTACATTGTGTTTTTTCATTTGCAGAGACTACAGGACGGAACTGTACACAACTTCCTTTTGGAAGCTGAGGCAAATAATACCTACTCACTGACTTCTGTCCTTGTGCTGATACTTTCAAAGAATTCTAAAATGTTCATGAGAAAGGCCTTACATTTGCAGAAGCCTTGTTGGTTTTTCTTTCAGCAGGATTTGACTTTCAATGTACCTAACCATTTTATTAGCTAAACATAAAGCACAGCGTAAGAAATCAAAAGCAGAAATTACTGTCCTCTGTGTAATTCCATGGTTTGTGGAGCGTTTCTCCACCCAACCTTGGAAACAGATTTTTGGGTTGGAAAACAGTCACTTACCCAAGGCCAGAAACAGAGTATAAAACAGAGCCCTACCTATCAACCCCTTCTTGTCCATTCCTGTTAGTTAATTATCCCCAAGACTGATTTCTCTTGTAGATGCCGCTCATAAATTCTTCCGTAATTGATTTATCTTGAACAATCAACTTCCTTATATGTTGCATTAGGAAAACTAAATGTTTACTTGTTTTGGTGCTTTTTAGATGGTTCTTCTGTTGAAAACTATTTCCTGCTCTCTCTGTACCTGCTTCTGCCCTTTGGACATCATCATCATCTTCATCATCATCATCCTTGTTATTTCATTATTGTTATTGCATGAGTACTGTATATGACACTGTAAAGAAATAATAAAACAGGCCAAAAGTCCTTCCAGGGGTGTATAATCTAGTAATAAAAATTAATATAGGGAAACAAAGGGATTAGTACAGCTGTAGACACTAATATAATACAAGAACAAAAACAGGCTGTCCAAATTCATATAATCGGAGCATACAAAATTATAAAAGTAAAATTAAACTGAAATTCCCAAAGCATTATTTTTTTTAAAAAAAATTTTAGCTGAGATTTAAAAACAGTAATGGAATAAGCAGTCCAGAGATATTTAGGAAGACAATTCTAAAACAAAGAAAAGGGACAAAGCTAAGCCAGGGAAGGAATCCTTGATCAGGTGAGAAACATGTAGAGTTCAGAGAACAAAGATCCCTATAAGGGTGGTAAAGAGAAATAAAGGCTGAAAGATGAAGGGAACTAGATCATGTCAGGCTTTAAAAGTTAGAAAGCAGGAATCTTATTTTATCTTGTTTAACCTAATAGGAGTCCGCAGTCAATAAATGGGCATCAGAAATGGAGTGACATAATCAAAACAATGGACCATAAAGATAATCTTAGCAACAGAATGTTGAATAAAATCCAGGGAACATAGATGAGCTAATGGAAGACCAGTGAAAAGAAGACCACAGTAATTAGGATGGGAAATAACCAAGGCATGAGCTAAAGTCTTTGCAGAGGAAGCAGACAGAAAAGTCTGATACAGGCAATATTTTAAAGAAAAATGACATGACTTAGCTATTGTCTCTGTGTGGGGAACAGAAAACCAAAAGGAGTGAAAAAAATAAAACCCATTCCTGCTGTAGACGACTAGCAAAATGTATATTGGGATGAAGGCTTTGGAGGAAAAATAAATAATTCCATATTAAGCAATTGCCATATTAAGTTTCAGACAACAATTACGTGTCCATGCTGAAGTAGCTGAGAGACGTTTCATAGCATGATTTTGAACATCAGAACAAAGTTCTGCATTGGAAAGATATAGCTGAGCATCATCTATAAAGATGCTGCTGAAGGCCAGAAGAGTGACTAAGATTACCCAGAGATAGTGTATAATGAGAAAACAGCAAAAGACCCAGAGCAGAACTCTGTGGAACCCTGCTGGAAAGGGAGAAAAAGGATGATGCCTGGCCTTCAGTCACAACATTAAATGACCTCCTTGAGAGATATGATGCAATCTAGCCCAGAACAGAATCAGTAAACCTGAGGTCTTGAAGGAAATCCAACAGTTGAACATGTTCATCTGTGCCAAAGGTTGCAGAAAGATCAAGAAGAATAAGAGCTGAAAATACCTTTTGGCTTAGCAAGAAGATAATCTGTGGGCTGTCTATGTAGAGGGTGAAAAAGGAGGGATCCAGATTGAAAGGGATCTGCGGCAGAGAAAGAAGATTCAGGCAGTGTGCGTAAAGGTCCCATTCCAAGATTTTCAGTGGGGAAAGGAAAAAAGAATTAAGGATAGATGGCTTAAGTAAAGGCTTTTTAGGAATTGGAGAAACAATAGCATGTTTAAACACAAAAGGAAATGAACCAGAGAAAGAACAAATTAATAATCAGGAGAATGACAGGAGCAACAGTGCTTCAGAAGACAGCATATATTTTTGCAAAGAAAAGTATTTTGAAAATTACAAAGAAAGAGGCTGCACCTAAACATTAGGAAGACATCATCATCATCATCGTCGTCGTCATCATCATCATCATTACTGTTATTATTTTACTGTAAGAGCTGTTTGGCAGTGGAATAGATTGACTCAGAAGAGGTGGGTTCTTCTTTGGAGGTCTTTAAACAGAGGTTGGGTGGGCATATTTCAGGAGTATTTTGTTCACCACCAGCCCCCCGGAAGGAGCCAAAATTGTTTTACGGAAAAAAAAAAAAAACACAACTCAAAATTTTTCAAACAATTTTTTTTTTGCTCTAAAAAGTTGTCTAGGGGGTTTGGAAGGCATTTCCATCATGTCTGAAGTCCCCTCCCAGCCTCCAAGGGAACATTTTTTAACAACATTTTGACCCAATGGCCTCTTGGGAGTGTGGGGCATTACAGCCACATTTTGAGACCACCCTGGGCCAATGTAGGCCCAAGAGAGCTTTTTTTAAAATGTGAAGTGACATATGCTCACTTCCTGTTGTTAAAAAGGGTTCTCCTGGGCCTAAAATGGTCCTTAAAGGCCCAAATACATGGGGAAAACATGTGTGCTGTTCCCTCGAGCTCATTTGGAGATGCAGCCCTCCAAGGTCTCTTTAAGGGCTAATATGGAGTACTTCCACAGTTGTGCATCCCTGCTATAGACCATATTTTTCCAAGGTCATAAAGTCCCTGAAAGGGAAGTGGTCTCCCTAACTACTCTTATGTTAGTGAGATTTCTTTCCTGAATTCTACATCCAACCATATATCTTTATAATGTAAATAGGAGGTTAAAAGGTGACTATGCCATTATTCCAACCCCTCCAAAACCAAGCTTACCCTTTTTCAGCATTTTAATCAGTACCGTGTAGTCTATGTGACCATTAGTTTTCATGGCATTTTAGCTGGCTCTTGGTTGGTCGATGTAAGTATTATAATAATGGATGCAATTCTGCTTCATTTCTTTACATTCTGAAATACTATACAGGATGTTATTTATAGTAGTTTGTTGTTATCCATTCCTGTACTAGGCTTGAAAAATGTATCCATCTCTTTATTATAAAACAAGCTCATTTTTTGTAGGGAATGATAATTACAAGGAAAGATGTCTAATTAGAAGCAACTATTTCTGAAGTAAGATAATCTATGTATTTGATTTTATTAGTCAAATAGCAGAGTTTTTCTGAATTGCATATGCCATCTATATATTTATGAGTCTTTGATCCTAACATTTTAATCATATTTGTTGCCATATCCACATAGCAAGATGTGACTAAAGCATGGATTAATAAATGAGGATGTCCTCTTTTAACTGATTTTATTAAGGCAGAATGCATTTTAGAAATGCATAATGACAAAAGAGAATAATAGTACAATAGTAATATTGCATGTATTTGTTGGGAACTTTGTATGTCAAGCTGGAGGAATGCAGCATTTGGGGTATCTGTATATAAATATATTGAATTAGTAGGTTATATGTGGTTACAGTGCTGAGGCACTTTCCACTATACAGTATTGTGCAGACTTAATACAGACAGTAAAATCTTCTGTACTGCTTAAGCGCATAGAACAAGGAACTGAAAGAGGCTTCCTCCCATAGAACAGAAGGATCAAATTTTCTGAATAACAAGTGAATTCTATTACAAAATTGTAAGCTGTCAGGCCCCCAAGCAGACCAGTTTCCTCCCTCCACCTCTCATTTTCTGCTTTTCTTTTTCAAATGACATTCTGGATTTTCTGTCTTCTGAAAACCAGTTAGCATGTTTAGTCTATATTTGTTTGTTTTATTTTTAATTTACAAACTGATGTACCACTCCATAGCAAAGGATGTAGAAATTACTATCTATTTTATGGCTACATCAGTATTGTAGCCATTGACCTAGCTGTACTCATCACTTGTATTTGGGTACTTGTGTTTCATCCACCCATCTATCTTGTCACACAGCTTGGAAGAGTGACTTTTTAAAACTACAATTTCCAGATTCTCCCTGCCAGCGTGGCCACTGGGTTAATGACTTCTGAATCTTTACTTTGTGCAAGAGAGTACACTCAAGTTCTGAGTACTGTCCACTTCAGTTCTAAATAATGTGCATTTGGAGCAATTTATTAAAAATGTATAGGAAGTGGAGGGAAACAATCAGAGAGAAATTGCTGATAGTAGAATCAATTGAGAAAGAGTATGAGGATTCCAGTCTGGATCTACTGAGAAAAAAATTGAAAGAAGTTCTGGTGGTGAAGAAGACCTTTTAATGGTCTGGGGAACCAAGTTGCCACAGTTACCTACTTTTTTTTCTTTTGAAAAAACAGGAAGGGCACAGATATGGTTTATAAAGAAAAACTAAAAGTAAGACTTCCAAGATGATAGTCTTTTACCCCTTCCAAAAAATGTACTGCAGAGCCCAGAAAGGATCAACAGTTATTTAGCACATTGCTGCTTCAGTAATAGATTTGCTGTATTCACTGAAGTAAATATGTAAATTCTAGGAATTTACCTTGAGAGTTCTAAGTAGAGGGAAGAGATATTGTTTGGATGAATATCATGCATTGAATTGATGCTTTCATAACTGATTTTTCCATCTTGAAAATCTGATATCCATCAAAAAGTTCCTTATCCAACTTAGAACTCTCTCAGTTGGAATTCTTAGAATTTGCACAGTCACGTCATTGAATACAATAAATTTTCCATCCTTGGTATCTTTGTGGAGTACTTGAAGCAGTTATACAGCTTCAGTGTGTTTTTAGGTCAGTTTAATTTGGTGCATAAGCTGCTGGTCAGAAAGCCTCATCTAGTCTGCATGTATTTTTAGAGGAAGGAAAAAGTTATAGGAGTTGAAAAAATGAAAGCAGGGCATTGTAACAATAAACCAGAAAGGAACAAATCCATCCCACCAGAAACAGTCTTTCCTGTCAGTCATAACTAAGTATTGCCTCTGGAAAGGTCACTCAAGGTATTGTTAAGTGACAAAAGTGATAGGAGAGGGTCCACATCGTATGATCAAAGGTTAAAAAAAAAAGGAGGAGAATGGATAAATGAGTAAATGATTGAACTCTATTTTTGTCTTTCTTCACTTTCTCTATCTACCAGGAGATATTTCCAAATGAATTCTGCAATTCACTGCATATTTCCATGAAATATATTGTTTTGTTTTTAACCTATATTACTGTAACTTCATAGCCCACCCATAACCCACCATCTTTTAGTATATTTCAAGTGAAGATGACATTTTGGATAAACTAGGAAAGAAAATATAAGTAAGATATGTTAGAGCCCTGAAAAGCAAGAAACATTTGGGAACAGGGATAATAGTCTTAAGCTGTGAAGAGCAATGAGGCAAGTATGTGATTTTGAACAGAAACAAATGCCAAAATGTTGTATTTCAGTTTTGTTTCATATTACGTAACCTGTTACATATGCCTCATCTATGGTATCAGTTTATGATTTGTATTACTTAACAATACTTACATGTAAGGCTGTTTAAAAGCAATTTTCACAAACACAAGTTTCCTTATTTATGATCTGAATCTAGTTGCAGTTACAGAAATAATAGGAATGGGAAGAAACATCAAGACAGTGGTCAAGTATCCCATTTAAAAAGAAATGCTGTTTCTTACCTACCTTAAATTCCAAGGACCAGGTGAATATTGTGCAAACAATATTTTCCAAGCATTTTGGTCTTGAAATCATGGAATTTAGATATAGGTTGGTGTTTCCTGCCTTTGATTTCCTATGTTTTCAATATACATATGATGATTTCTTAATTCTATTTCACTCTGAGGTTAGTAGAATGGAATATTTATTATTTTACCTATTAATAAATGAAAAAAATCACTACCTAAGCAAAGAGAAAACATCAGCATAAATGTTCTGACCTTCTAGTGAAAAACTGTATGGCATACATAAAAGCCCATTGCATTAGACAAAACGAAAAGGGGAGGGACAAGGAAGTGGGTAATTATTTGAAGCCGTGCTTTTACTGTTGTTGGAATGAGACAGACTAACAGTGGCAGCAGTCATTTTGCTGAATCAAAGTCCATGTTAGTCGCATTATACACTGCCACAAAAGGTTGTTAAGGCTGGTATTAGCATGTACCACTGAGGACATTGGAAGGACTCGATCTGTCACACTAAATCGCCTTCTTGCCCTCAACCATTGAAGTCTCCAGCTCCTCTGACATGTTCTTTCATTAATGGCCTGGCCTTGACAACTGATCCTAATTGCCTCTGAACCACACTTCATGTATTATTGGTGTCTGCCTGCCCTGGTTCATGTCAACAAGCTGCAGCATGCACAGGGTGTATCCGGTGCCTTTTCTGAAAGGGTGCTCACATAGTCATTTACCTTTGAGGGTTTGAGCCTTGCTGGGGCTGAAGTACAAAGCTAAGGATCCTCCTGTCTCTTCGTACTAATACTTTAATGTGGATTTCTGCTATATATTTATTAGGCATGTACAGAGGCTCAGTAACATAGCAAACCAATTATGCAAGATTTCCTTTAAAGCCTGGCATACAAATGCTAAATAAAAAGTTGCCCATATTTGATCTGCTGCTGCCTGTATATGTCTATTCCTTCTGAAAAGCCTTTTCACCTAAAAAGAAATATGGCTTGTGCTTCATTTTTTTTTTTTTTTAAAAAGCCTTATCTTTTGATTTGAAGTGGAAACCCGAAAGAAATTGTATGTATAGCTCTAAGAGCAGACCTTTCAACATCAGTAGCACTGGCTAATGCATAGAAATATTTTTCCTTAGAGCATAGGTTCTCTATTTCCTTTATATCTTCCCCTCCTTTCAAAAAATTAAAAGTGAAATTCGTATTATCCTAGACAACAGAATTGCATTGAAATGAAGCAACTCATTAATTAAGAAGGAAAATACTTTTGTGTCTCTTTGAGAACCAGATTAGGGTAATGTCGACTCTGCGGTGTGGTAATGTATTTCAAATAAGGGAAATTTTATCATTTCAAGTGTCCAGTTATTTTGTTTTTGTTCTGTTTTGCTTAATTTATTATCTGAAGGATTTGCACCATTCTTGCTTTAAAAATGTACATCTCACTTAACAAATAATACTTTGTTATTTCAACCTTTTCATCTTCAAAGACCTGCTCCTTTCCATCTTCACACCTTTAAAAGATCTAACTTCTACTGGTGAGGATGAGGATGATGGGGGGGGGGAGAAATAGCCAGTAGTAATTGGTGCTGGGTATCTTTTAGTCAATTCTGTGCAGGATCATTCAGACCATTATTGGCACAATCATAGTTATTGCTGGAAATGGTTTTATATTTGTCTTTTAATGTTATAAGTAAATTATGCCATGGCAGAAAATACATCTCTCAGATATGTTTGTTTCCAAGCATGGCATTAGAATACTCTATTTGTCCTGTTTCTTTTGTGTAGTAACACTGCCACCTTCCGAAGCATTGAGGAATTGTCCAAGAGTCATCTTTCTTGAAGACTTTTTAAAGAATGTTTTGCAGGTTGACTGTTTGCTTTGAGCCAGGAGCATAACATCCCAAAGTCAAAAGTGTTTGAGACTGGAAATTGCCTGAATCCTATCGTTGAAATGATTGCTTCAAAAGCCACTATGGGAGATGGTTTAACTTCTCAGAGAGGCTGCATTCCCAATGTGACAGGCTGACAGCCTAGGAGAAGTCAGCAGGAGGACTCAGTGGGCAACATTTGCTTAAGAATACAGTTCTAAAAATAAAATACCCTTTAACTCCGAGACCACGAAACAGTCCTTGCTGATATTTTACTATGTGTTGGAACAGCAGTAGCAGCAACAACAAAAAAAAGGAGCACATAGACCCTAAATAAATTCCGGGCAGAAATTTCTAAAGCAGAAAAGGTTGCATGGTGGTTGTAGGGCAGAGGTGGCCACAGCTGGGATTAGAAGATGGGGGTGGGTGCGTGGGGGGATTGCGAACATTCTTTCACCATCATTCAATCAGACAACGTGCCCTTCAGCAGAACAGCAAACCCTCCCGATTCTCTCGAATTAGGAAGATTAGCATGAAGCGCATAATGCAGGATGATGGAATTTGTCATAATTTGCATTGTCCTGGAAAGATTCAGTTTGATAGAGCAATGCGTCTCGGAGCATGTCATGTCCCACGGGCAGGTCATGGAGGAAGATTGGCAGAAATAATTTTGTGATATGTGCATCAGTTGTAAATGCCTCACAACCAATTTGTCACACACACACACAAAAGTGGAGGTCAGAGAAGTTGAAGGAGGTGGGCATTTGCCCAACACATAGAGAAGTTTGTCGTCAAGATGATAAATCAGAATCGTGGCATAGGCATTACCATGCAATGTTAATGCAGAGTGTTTGTTTGTATATGCTTAGTGTCTGCATGTACAATCCTGGCGCTGAACCAGATACCTCAGATTGGGTCTGCCTTGTGAAATGTGCTTTTTCATGAGACTTGTGACTTAGTATATGTGAGAAATTTGCTGTGAATTGTTATTGTGCCATTCATTTTTAAAACGTACCTATAGAAATTACCAGATAATATGCATATCAGGGGGAGTTTTCTGAGCAATTGCTCCTGACCTTGATAATGTTCCCAAACTGCAGATCGAAAAGGATCATCAGCATGTAGTTGACAAAATGGACATGACAGTGTTACTTATCTGTGGCGGCATTTCTCAAAATGGGCATGTAGAATCCAGACAGGCAACGGGAGCATGCTTATTTACAGTAGTATAGCAAGAAGAAAAGGTCCAGTTCTGTCCATTGGCTATCATTTGTTTATGGGCCACCTGACAATGGTGCCGCTATCTTTGATATTTATAAATTTCTACTATTCGACAACATTGCAACTAGTGCTCATAGGTTCTGTTATTTATCATTTCGGTATCTGCTGCTTCTTCAGGTTAATATTTAGTGATGTTTTCTTTATTTGTCTGTCTTCATACACTTCAAACAAAAGATTAATGTTGGCGGTTCACTAACACTGATCTTTTGTGACAGTTGAGCATTTGCAATTTGAGGGGCTAATACAAAAAAAATCAAAATCAAAACAAGAAGAATGGAAAATGGTACCTTTAAAAAAAACATAAATTCCTAAACCATGAAATTCAATATTTATTTTCATTTTAAAAGGACAATTGTCTGTTCTTTCTTTTGAGGAGGGGTTTGGTTATAATTGTAGAAGGCAGGTTATTTAAAAACCAAATTACCTTAGGGCAAACTCAAGATGAATAAATCTTTCAACACCCTGTATCTGGAGACATGATACATGAGAAACTAATAATGCAGTGCCATTAGAACGAGACCAAGAATAACTATGTAAAGTTTTTGTTGACTTATTATTTATTAGATTCTACAACATAGAAATGGTGCAGATCATAATATAATGTGCAGGTCATAGTAATTCATCTGTAAGCCACAGTAAATCTTACTTCTTCTAACTAGGAAAATACTCCTATCGGTAGATTTTATAAAATATTAATTTCAATTCTATCTTTATCAATAGTATAATTTTCAGTTTTGTTGAAAAAGATAAATTCTGAGCAGGACTGTGGCAATGTTAAAGAATAAATTTTCTTTAATAAGTTCTTAGTTTATGCATGTGTGAAACTTTTCAAGAAATAAATCTCAACATATTTGTCTCTTAATCATATATGCACTAGCAGTCTGCTAGTAAAGTAGATTATTGTGTTATAAACACCAAAGGATATAATTAATTTTTTCCTCTTAGTATTAATATCTCACTTTTATTTAGCAAAATTTAAAAACTTGCAACTTCTAACACCTGTTGCATTTCTAGAAGGATGTAGATACATATGGGCTCACAAAGAATACAAGCTCTTACCTGCTCACATTTCATTATGTTTCTTCCACACTGAACTTGTGAATGATTTTTAAACAATTTTAATTAGCAAACACAGTGTTCACAGACTAATGTGTAATGAAATCTTACATACATTGTGTAGAAATAACAGATTCCTGTGTCATCTTAAAGTTGAACAAATTTACTATGGTAGAAAGTAGGCTACGCTACACCCCACACCCAAATCATGCTGTAACGTGTTGTTTGTTAGGTTATCACATGACTCTGGTTTTTTGTTTTGTTTTCTTTATTTTTGCTGTGAGCAGATTAGCACAAAAAAGTTCTTTTTGTAAAGAAGGGTATCCTCCTTGTATTCAGTTTTCTCATGGTACAAAAACCAGATGTTCTTGTAGGACTGTGATCACTGCTTAGATCTGTAGAGCTTCAAATAGCAAGAGTATAAGTTTTAATCACAAAAAGACAAAAAGGAATCAAATAACACCTCTGAGACTAACCAGGAAGAATAAATTTTCGGATACATTGACACTGTCCGCTTCATCAGATGTCTATGAAAGCCTATGCTTTGTTGCTTCATGCTCTTTTTAGGTTAGAACAGACTAACACTGCTATACCTGTGCATTTTTATCACATCTATCTTATATCAAAGGAGATTTCAGTCAGTCATAGTGTTTGATTATTTAATTCTTTATTTGTGTCATTTAGCACCCAGTTGTATTTCATGTTCATGTCCTAATTTCATGTCCTAATGGCTCAGGAGATTGGGTACTAGTTCTTTATTAGCTAGAAAAATATCAACTTGTACTTTTGTGTAAAGATATTACATGCAATGTTTTTCTTTAAAAAGCTACATCTGTGTATTTGACAGTTTTTATGTACTTCTGAAATTTTCCCCTGCCTAAGCCTTTTATGTTGCAGTTCAGCTCTTCAGGCTGTGAATTCTTAAGTCTAAAAGCTTACCCAGACTTTCCCTGTGTGTTCCATATTACCTACTCTTATTATATATGTGTATATGTGTGAACCTAACCACTAAGACCTAGTTTGGGGTCCCCCCCACACACACACTCAAAGCTTTATACTCATCACAGGCTCTTTCCACATACAAATAAAGAGGTTGTTCACAGATCTTAAATACTGGTGAATGTTACACAATATCACGCAAAGAGAACTTCCTAGATAAAGTCTATGTCCTTGTAGAAAATCTGTGCAGCCTTCCACCTTTTTTTTCTGGTAAACACTGTTCTTATTACACATTTCTCTTCTAGAAAATAGTAGATTGAGTGCTTTTCTGGTAAGCCAGTCCCGTTGAGATACATACACAGGTCCTGCCTTTCACAGCAGACCACAGAGCTTTTTGTGAATAGATCCATACATGAGGAAAAAGTTGGCATCCTAGCAAGAGGATGTATCCATGAGGAAGACACAGATACTTCTTTGATAACTGGCCTCCAGAGCAGGATGCGCAGATGACCAGTGGCCTAATCGGGTTCCACAAGAGCTACCTAGCCTACTTCAAAAACCAGCTCAATATACAGTTTTGCTTCTCTGGCCATAGTTGCTGTTCTTCGTTCACTGAGAGAGATATCTAGCTATTTATATATAAAGAGAGGGCAGTGTCTTGTATATCATGATCATATATACCATCTTATTTCCTTATAAGTATGCTTTTGCTATCAAAATTTTAGGAGTGAAGAGGTTTGGTCAGAAGAAGAAAAGGAAGGCTTGCTTGTTCACAAAATCAAGTTTTCTATAAGCAAAAGGCCCAATAACAGTGTTTGTTAACTCCAGAAGGATAGTAAAATTGGAGTGATGTAATTTAAGCTTCTTCTGTTGATCACCCTGTCCCCATCCCTTTTTTAACTAGTTTAAACCAAGCAGAAATAGACTTTTATAGTGTTTCATTTTCCAGCCTGTGTATACCACCTGAATAACTTCTCTACCTATTCAATCCAAGTAACCCCACTTTAGTTTTCTCTTCTGATCAACTATTTGTGAAATACGTGGCCTACTTTTCTTACTAACAAAAGTTGCCCAGCCTTTTGCAATTTTGAACTGGACTTTGGTTTGGGGTGGTGTGTTCCCCAAGAGTTCCTAAGGTGCCTTGGCAATGCAATGGCTAAACCTGTCAAGTTAGGAAGAAGAGAATACCATCCCATAGGATGTTTTGTTTTGGGTGTTCTATGTATAGAATTTCTCTTTGATACTGGTGCACACAGCGCACTGTGCTCAGATTTAACATTCATTATTCTTCCGCATTGTCTTGCCATGTGCTGAACTCACACCAAATGATTGGGCAAAGTGTCTCATGCCCTAAAAGACAAAGAAAACAAAACAACACACATTATTTAAATTGTATCTGTTGAAATGGTCTTCCACAAATTGATATAATCTTATAGAAAGTAGTGATTCTGATAGGCAGATGAAATAGAAGTATCTTATGCCTGTTACTAAGTTAGTTTTTTGTGTGTGCACTTGACAAGGGTGAGCATTGGTGATTAGACTGCTATGAGGTTAATATGATAAGTGCCTCTTAACCTAGGGACGTGTTAACAGTCTAATAAATCCAGAGTTAACTTCACACAATAAAATCCATTTTGAATGTGTTCATTCTCCCCTATCCCTTTTTCGTATTTCAGCTCACCTGAAATCACATGGAGACTAATGAAGCAATAAAGCTTTGACAAGATTGAATGTTAAATAAAAGCAACCAAAAAGAGCAATATCCTGTAAGGATCCTATTTCAGTTCAGCATGACTTTCCCCTCCAAATTACATTGACCAGTTTATCTGTATGTGACCCTCTCAACTCAAAAAATGCTAAAGAAATTTGATGATGCAATAACTAGTTAACCCATAATTTACAACCAATGAAACTTCAAAAATAAAAGTGTTTAAGACTGTGGTTAAAGAAAAACTTCTACTTGCTTTTGCATGCCTTTTCTTCTCACATGTATGCTTGTACATTTTTTTTAATTGTTCAATATCAAATATTCTTTCTTGACATTCATTTTGATTGTCTTGAGAACTAGTTTTGTTTATTGCATAAACTTACATTGGCCATCTACTGTACAAGCAAAAGTTTGTTTGTTTTTTACTGAAGTTTCCTTAAATATGACAGCCTTTCAAAATTCATCTGAGGTCTTTAAGTCCCTGTGGGGTTTTGGTTTTTGCGCACATAGCACTTCCACCATAAGTTGTATCTAATTTTTTTTCTTCCTAAAACATATCTTCATTAGTTGCTGGTCACTCATTATTTTTTTACTTGTTGCTTCCACTTTGATTCAAGGCTTGGTTAAAGATTGCCATGGATGCTAGAGAAGAACTGTACTTCCTGAAAAAAGCACAGAGAAGCAATATTGCATACGCAAAAGCTATTTTTTCCCAAGGACTTAAAAATGGACTTTTTTTTTACCTGCGCCCTTTGAATTTCCTCTTTCTTAGAGATGTAAAATTTCTTGAAATTGTGAAACCATGGGAAGGGATCCTTTTCTTTTCTTTTCTTTCATGTTTTTTTTAAATCACTTTTGAATAATTGAAAAAAATGCAGTATTAGTGTTCTCTGCTGATCGAAAGCCACTTTTTTAACGTGAGGAATATAAAATGTGTTATACATAATTTGCTTTGGTATAAAATGGTCATATTTTGTGTGCTGAAATACAGCTTATTCATAAAATAATTACGTTCAGAAAAGTTCATTAAAAAAATATCAAATTGAGTTTACTTTTTGATTTTCTTTTCTTTTCAAATTGAGCTATAAGGTCCTGAATTGTAAGGGAGACCTGGACTGTAAGGTACTTCTTTGGTTTTGCTAGTTTATTGGGATCAAGGAAAGCAGCAGTAAGAACAGAAAGAACCATCATAACCAGTAAAACAAATTGGCATTGCTGTTCAGAGGTAGCAATGCAACATGGAGATCATTAAAATCAAGTTTCCTTATTCTGATTGTGAATGTACATTTTTAGTTTTTACAAGATCAGAAGCCAATAACTGGTCTTAGATGAACAGTGAATTTAATTCAGTGAAACATTTCAAGTATACTTCTCACATCATATAGGAAATAATGGGAGCTCACTTATCTAACCTCACACAACCAACATATAAGCCAAGGGGCATTTGAGGATTAAAAAAAAATGAGATATTTTCAATATTAGCTTGAATAATTTAGAATTGTAGAATCATAGAATAATAGAGACCACAGGGGCTATCTAGTCCAAGCCCTTGGCATGCAGAAACCTACATCAAAGCACTTGCAACAGCAGGCCATCCAGCCTCTGCCTAAAAACCTCCAAAGAAGGAGACTCCACCACACTCCAATGCATCATATTCTACTGCTGGATAGCTCTGACCATCAGGAAGTTCTTCCTGAAGTTCTGGTGGAATCTCTTTTCCTGCAGCTTGAATCCATTGTTCCTTGTCCTAGTCTCTGGAGCAGCGGAAAACAAGCCCTCTCCCTCCTCAACATGACTGACATCTTTTCTAAAATTCAAACATGGCTATCATGTCCCCTCTTAACCATCCCTTCTGCAGACTAAACATACCCAGCTCCCTAAGCCGCTCCTCACAGGGCACAGCTTCCAGATTCCTCACCATTTTGGTCGCTCTCTGCTGGACACACTCCAGCTTGTCGATATCCTTCTTGAAATGAGGTGCCCAGAACTCATTATGAATTGTAATGTTTAGAAATGCTAGTTTTCTAAGCATCCTATTTCTGGCCTATATGATGTAGACTTGGAAGATGCTGGCTCTATAAATATGCTCTGTCAAGTTCTAGGTAGAAGTAAAGGAAATCCTCCAAATGATTTTCATTCCGAGAATCCATGAGTTGCAGTTTGTAAATATGTAATGAATCACATGGTACAATCATACTACAAATAAAGAAGAGCTGATTGTATGCTTCGAGATAAGCAGGACACTAGAGAAGGCTTTAAAAGAGCATTACAGTTGAGAGCCATTTGGTGAGTGAGATCCAGCTTGGCAGGAAATAAGCTGGTAAGAAAAGGAATAAATCAGGTAGTAGAATTATCAAAGTAGACTCTGAGGAGTCAGCCCTGCACTGTGGCAGATGGGGAACCTGTTTTGAAATTAATTCTTTAAACTCTTCTAATACTCTGCCAGGCCTTTTGAAAAAAATGGAAAACTGCTGTTGAATTGCATCTCTCCTGTGGAGTCAGGGGCACTCTGGATGTTTCAAGGCTGAGCCTTTTTTTTTTTAATGCATTAAAACAAATGTTAACAGTGTAATTATAGGAGTGGGATTTGTGTGTGCCTGTGTATGGTTTCTTTTTGTTTTAGTTTTTTAGTTTTTGTTTGTTTGTTTTGTTTACATGGTGATAACTAGACTTTTGTCTACAGTGCTTCTGTATAGCTATATATTGTGGGTTTTTTGTATGAAATTGCATTTTGTCTCACTACAAAATACTGAAAATCAAACACATATTTGAAAAAAGGCAGCTCTCTTCTTTCTATTTGGCATTATTTCTGGCTTCCCTTGTTCCTTCACTGATCACTGCATGGGGAAAAATGTAAGCATCCTCAGGAAATACAGATAAAGTTTAGCTATGATAAAGATGTAGACATTTACTTGACTTCATCAGGAATGTATATCTTTCATCTGATCTGTAATAGACAGTCTTGAGAAGATAAGGGTAGGTCCATGTTACAGAACCACAGCGTTCATGAATTATGCTCCTCCCACTAACATTCAAGAATTTCAGCTGTTAGCATGTTCAATTGAATGTACTTAGAACCACTTTTAGATCTTTGTATTGGATGTGCAGAAGTTGGTTGAGCAGGGCTTCTCAACCAGGATTCTGCAAGAGATCTCTAGGGAGTCTCAGAGAGATCATGATTGTTAAAAAAAAATGAGTTTATATACAATAATTTTTATGTAGTCATTCCCTGAGACCTGAAAATTATTTCAAGGGTTCCTCCAAGGTAAAAAAAAAAAAAGTTGAGAAGGGCTGGGGTTCAATGATCCACGTGTGTGCTGGGACATTGATGGTTAAGTAGTCTTTTGAACAAAATGGTTTCTGTCAATGGGATGGAGTCTCCCTTTTCCTTGCAGCCACTGTGGCATATCCTCAAAATCTGCTTTGGAAGGTTGAGGGTGCTCACAGAACACATTTGGGAACAGACTGAAGAAGAGAGTGGAGAAAGTTCTGTTGTGTGACTTCAAGTCTGCTAACACAATGTTGGAGTTAACTGTTTGTGCCTTCATGCATTCAAGCTGAATAGTCAAGCTTTTAAACTATCTGGAAACTGGTGTATGATGAAACATTCTGATTTATATTTTGGAACCGAACAATATTTCCCTTGGCAAAGTCTGCTTACTATGTACTATTCACAAGTGAGACATTTTGCTGAAAGAACATGGCCTAAGTCACTCAGTTTACTATTTGTAATATAATAAATCCAAAATGAGTAGATGAGGATGAAAGAAGCTCATGACTCACTGAAATTCCTCTGATTCAACTCCATCTGTACACAGAAACTTCTCCTTGAGTCCAGGATTTTAATAACATAGGTGTTAGGATGGATGACAACTGACTAAATATTCAGAATATCATCATGAAAATTGTTTCTGGAAAATTATATTGAGATTTAGGTGTTGTTGTGTACCTTCAAGGCGTTTCTGACTTTTTGCAGTCATGTGGTGAATCTATCACAGAATTTTCTTGGCAAGTTTTTTTCAGATGGGGATTGCTATTGCTTCCTCTGAGGCTGACACAATGTGCCTTGTCTAGTGTCACCAAGTAGGTTTCCATAACTGATTGGGGATTCAAACCCTGGTCTCCAAAGCCATAATCAAACACTCAACCACCATGCATGGGAAGATCTCTGATGCAGGCATTTGATGACATTTTGTTCTTTTGTCTATCATTTTGTGACAGATACTTAAAGGACATGTGTAAACTTGTATTTTCTGCCAGTATGCCCTTGCTTTGTTTCATGTATTCTCACTAAACAAGTGAATTTTAGTTATGCCTAACAGACCTCCAACTGATGTGTACGTTATAAGATGAGAGACTGAACTTGGTTCCCAAGTGGGAAATACCTACAAGGTTAAAAACAAAGAAATGTTTCTACCTTCTTTCCACATAGGTCTGTGACAAAACAATCTTTACTGTCGTAATTGCAGGTTGAGTCTATATTTAGTTTCATGGAGACTGATAATGCTTTAGTTTTATCCCAGTATTTCTTCTTTTATTTGCCAACATTTTATCAAGAAAATTGGTGTGCAGTTTGCTTTTTTATCCTTCAACTGTTTTTAGAACACATGACTATTTTAAAACAGTTCTAGAAATGTCCTTCTCTGAATGTTCTTTACGTATATGTTCTCTTTTCCCTTCCTGCTTTGTACAATAATTTCTAAAATACATAGTATTTACTTTAAGTGTGGATTAAATATTTTGAAACATTAAAAATGCTAATTAGCATCTCAAATTTTCAGGGCACGTAAGTGTGAAATTATTAACTCAATATACTATGCCAGTTTTATGGACTATTTTATCCAGATCCTATGCAGATTTACTCAGAATCAGTTTGGGTTCATTTCAGTTGAACTCTGAAAGTATACTTAGGAGCACAAACACAAACACTGGACATAATCAGAATTCTGCTACAGTATAAAATATTTTTAGTGACTTTTTTTGACTTTACTTGCACTAAGATTGCTTCCTTGGTATTAAAAAATAATATCAAATCGTATGGAATTGTGCTCATGGGGGTACGATGTATTAATGAAACAGAGTTTACGGTAGAAGCTGGTACCATACAAGGGCATAATACTTTTATTCAAGTTTTAATAGCAGCAGTAATAGCACTTGCTTTGATCTAAGGATTACAATGAGCAAAGCTTGAAAACATTATTGGTAAATGCTAGTGCAACTTTAGCAAGCACCTCAAGGACCACGTTAGTGTTAACCATTTGTCATCACTAATGATGAGTTAAACAGGTTGTTTAAACATTATTTTATATTTATTTCTATTTTTTTATATTTATTTTTTAAAATATTTATTTCTATTATTTTTCACTTCCTGTGAAAGGTGTCTTCAGCCACTAACATGTGAAACCCTATTTGCATTCTTTCAAATCAAATTCCAGATATACAAAAAGTCTTTTGTAAATGTTAACAGGACTCCCAGAAATTGTAGAGTCATCTTCTTCAGTTAACTTTAATTGGCAAGAACAATCCTGATGCCATACCACCTTTTCACCTGCTTTTAGAATGTCACAGTTTTTCTCTCGTCCTCCCACTTTCCCACTTTATCTTCAGTTTACATCTGTTGGTGGAAACCGAGTTCAAAGTTCAAGTGCTGTTTGCATTCTACTCAGACTAGAGAGAGTAGGGACAGAATCCTGTGATCCAGTCTCTCCTAACTTTGTGTTCCTCCTCATTAATAACTTTTGCCATCTTGATAACACTTTGATATTGCTAGGACACATGTGCCCCCGTTTTCATCTGTGAAATGTTGGAGCATATGTACCATTCCTGGCCTAAGGAGTATGTACCATTCCTAGCCTAAGGAGATCTGGGTTCTCATGTAGTTCAGGGGCTGAACTTCCCTTCATTATCCTCTCATCAAGTGTTCCAGTTTTTAGATTAACTCCAAGAGAAATATTGTTCATTACCTAACTATGCATCAGAATATTTTATCATGTATCAACTTCCAGATATTTAAGAGTTTGGCTGTCTAGCATGAGTGTATGAAGACGTAAAGGATAAACTCCAACGTGGAGCTAGCAGACTTGAAGTTATGTAACAGAACTTTCCCACCCAATTCTTCTCCCTACACACTAGTCTGCAGATCTGCTCTGTGACATCCTCCAACCTCCTAGAGTAGATTTTGGGGATGTGCTACACAATACCTTCTACTTACTCAGGTCACTGATATAATACTAGTTCTAGATAACAGTATTAATGTACAAGGTTTTTTTCCCCAGGTTTTAGAGTTCTTTTGGCTGGCCCTTATAAAACTGTATAAAACTATTAGGAAGAAGAATATTCCAGCAGAATAGTGTTCTTCTGTTTGCAAAAGTAGGCATGACATGGCATAGCCGCTGCTGTGCCATAAATTGAAATATTTCTCAATGTATTCTAGATGACATTTGTGCAAACAGCTGTTGCATACCTTTGCATCATCGAGTTTCAGTGCAATAGTTAGGATCTTTGAGTTTATTAAAAAAACAGGAGCACTTCATCAGAGGTAATCAGGGAAAGTTCAGCTGAACCACATGATGACACAGATGCTCAATGTTCATCTGTAATCTAAGAGTCCCACTGAGTTGAATTAAAGACCTGTCCATTCCACCCATCCATTTTCCACCCTGGACAACCAGACATCTCCAGGAATCCCACAGCGCTCCCATCTTGTTTAGATGCAGTTTTATATGTCTACTTAAAGTCTGGCATAAAAAACATTGAGGTGCTATGTCTGTAAATCTATATAATTATAATGCATATTGCCATTTTATTTTCAGACTGTACTAAATGTAGCGGCTGGGCAATTTCAGGTGTTCTTGGAGGAAACAAATTATTTGGGGCCCATTTCAGTCTGGTTACAGGCCAGGGCATGGCACTGAAACAACTATAGTTGGTCTACTCTGGATGAAGGACAGAAGATTTGTTACTCTCCTGATCTTCTTCGATCTCTCTGTGGGTTTTGATATCCTCCTGGACCGGCTCTGTTAGATGGAGGTAGGAGGAACTGTGATTGTGCACCTATCTGTGAAGCCAGTCCCAGAAAGTAGTATTGGGCGATTCCTGCTCAGCTCTATGACCATTAAGCTCTTGGGAGCCACAGTCTTCCATCTTGTTTCCCATGATGTTCATTATCTATATAATATCACTAGGGGAAGTCATAAGGACATTTGATGTGAGGTATGATCAGTATGCTGATGACACTCAGTTCTTCATCTTCATGTTAGCAGAGTTGTCTGGAATTGTGTGAGTGCTAGATCAGTGCCTGGATTCTGTAATGGGCTGGATAAGGGCAATAAACTGAAGCTAATAAGATGGGGGCTCTGTGAATTGGTGGTTCTCAGATCCAGGAATTGGGTAAGGTACCTGCCCTGGATAGGGCTGAATTCCCCCTGAAGTTGCAGGTGTGTAGCTTGGAAGTACTCTTAGATACGTTGCTGTAATTGGAGACCCAGGTGGACTCTATGCCTCAGAGCACTTGGAGCGAACTTTAGCTAGTGTGACAGCTATAGCGTTTCCCAGAAAAAGATAAGTTATCCATGGTAGTCCATGAACTGGTGACTTCATAATTAAATTGGCACCTTGATTCCTGAAGGAGTGCCTCTCCTGCCTGAGGTTTGCGTTATACTGGAGGAACCTTTCTCTGTGTTCCATCAGTAACGGCAGTCTGCTGTGGGCGGATGGAGGAGAAGGCTTTCTCCAATGAGACTCCCGTTATGGAATACACTCCCCTCAGAGGCCCAGTTGGTTCCAGTGTTCCCAGGAGAAAGACAGATTGTTCACTAAACTGTTTTGTCTCTAATAGGTTTTATACAAATCCTCATACATATATGATTTTAAATCATTTAAAACCATTTTAACAGTTTTTATCTGACTTTTTAACTTGTTGAATTGTTTAATAAGTTTTTATCCTTTTAAAATAATTCTTACTGTTTATGCTGCTTGAAATAATTCAGATTGGTTTTACTGACAGCTTTAAATAGATGGAGAATTATAAACATTTTTTAATAAAAACAGCAACAATGAAAGTAAATATCTATGATTTGTACTCTGCAAGCTTGAAATTTGTATTTGCTGCAATATTGTATCTGGGAACTTCAGTTGTAAATGTTTTTAAAAAGACAATTCTAGACTCTTGACTTCTGAGGAGAACTTTAAAAATATGTAGATGAAGGAACTGAAGGCATAGAAAGTGAAAAAAATTCCAGAACTTAGAAGGTGATTCTTAAGCACTATTAGAGTTTCCTACCCAGATTATATTATAGAATACTAATATAGCACCATCTACTCAAACCTGTATACTTTGGTTTCTCTTGGCCTACATATAACTTAGATTTTAAAACACAAACAGTACCCCATGCACATATTGTACTCAGCCCTGTTTCACTAAACTTAAAAAAAATGTATGTATGTTATATTTCAGGGGAAGGAACTGGCAAAACTACCTCGGAGTATTCCTTGCCTGAGGAAACCCTGTGAAATTCATGGGGTTTCCATAAGTTGACGAATGACTTGGAGGCACATATTTGCTCAACGGTGATAATCTCAAATACATTTATATTGGGATTCTTATATATCCTAGGGCTTTATTAGGAGATGATGGCTTAGTAAATGCACTGGTTTTGACCTATCGTGCCCTTAATGGCTTGGGACAAAGTTATCTGGAAGACTGCCTCATGCCATAGGAGCTGATGTCTCTACCACCCCTGCAAAGTTCTTTCTCTTCTGAAAAAGAAGCAGACTTGCTTTGTCAACAAGTGGCTCAGCAAATACTTGAAGACCAGCCAAGCCTCACTTCTGTTCAGCTAGTCTGTTCAAGATTGGAGGAGTAGGAGGAGTAGCCCTCCAGTCCCAGGAAAGGTAGAGGCTCTGGTGACTACTCTAGATCCTTCCCTCAGACATAGTGTGAGGTTGCAATGAGTGTCCCAGGAAGAGCATGTCTGAAGAATGCTATCATTAAATCTAGCTGGAGACCTGGGCGTTGAATAGATGCCTCTGTCAGTATAAGACAGATGAGAATGCCAGCTAATTGTTGAGAGCAATAGTACTCCTGGCTCCATGCTTCTAGTGCATTTGATTTGGTCTCAACAGATTTATGATTCCCAGATTGCTTCATGACTTGTCTGTAAATAATCTCTGAAACAGTTGCATTGCTCTACCAATTTTTTTAAATGTTGGACTATATGACACCTGTTTCACCTCTTGCTCCTGACTGTGCTTCCTCCTGATACTTGGCTTCCTTTTGATCATGGTACACAGACTCCTGATAACTGAATTTGGTTGCACTTGTAGTTAAAGCAGGACAGCCTGCCTGAAAGAGAGGCCCGTTACATGCCTGAACATCCAGTGAGCCTGCCCTGGTATGTACGCATGACAGGGATCTCTGTGTAACACCGCCCAGCCAGTGAAACTCCAAAGAAATGTCAAGCCACCTCCATCCCTTCTGGTTTTCCAGAGGTCAGCTAAGATTGTGCTGTTTGGCTTGGCCTTTAGTTCTTAAAATTAAAGATCACTGCTCTAGGTGCTTTTAATTGCCCATGATTTTAAAACTATTTTTAAAGAGGAGCTTTTAGTCTGTTTCTAAATATATTTAAAATCATTTCAAATTTAGTGTTTTAAATGTTTTTACCTGTTGTGCATTGCTTTGAGACCCCTGGTGGAACAAATGACTTGAATAAATCAATAGTAAAGTTAACAGGGCAATGCTTGCATAGCAGTTATTGGCTGAAATTATCTTGGTGCATTTCAAGGATTGCCACATCTCAGGACCTTGCCCTTCTTCTCTGGTTCTCAGGGTAAGGAGGAAGAAGCTCAGAGCAAGAGCACTGCATTGAAAGATGTGTATATTTGCGTTATCCTCATTTGTTAGACTTGGTGGATTTTTAAAAAATTTAAATAGCGTTCTTCGTGCAACTGCTGTTCCCAAACAGAGCAGTCCCATTGAGTCAGTTGTTAAATGGTAAATCAGCACTTATGTAAATCCCTTTGATTAGAATTGAGCTAGAATTATTCTGAATTGAGTGGAACAAAGAGTCAGCTTATCCTGTGCAAATCAGCCAATGGAAAAACTGCCTCCACTTCAATATCTAAAATCTCTTTAGACTCAAAACTATGTTTAGTTCAGCAAAAATGATGTCTGTGCCTTTTTAGAAAGAAATTTTCTAATTCAACTAAATGTGAGTGATACAGTGCAGATAATGCTTGCTTCTGACGAATGATGTGAACATGCTCAGTGTTAACTCATTTCTAGTTGGAGATATTGTAATACATTAAGGTTTTTTTATTAGAAAGGATTTGACACTTGAAAATGTGTATGCTTTTTATGTTATATCCCTACAATTTAGAATTTGAGGGCCAACATGGTTTGATCCCATGTGCTTGTATCATGGTAGAGATTTATATTCTGCCTTGAGTTCAAGTTTTGGGGAAAAGGTAGGTTATAATCAAAGTTAATAATAGTACTCCAAGATAGGAAAGATAAATACTAACATCTGTCATTCAAAGGTCCAGTCTTACTGCTTCAGGTAGGCATGAACATGTATTTTATCAATATCATCTTCAAGAAAATGTATTTTCAGGCACATGGTCAATTTGTATTAGTTTAGATATCTAGCCCACTTTCATGTCCTATCTAGTCCCTTACTTTTTTTCTTTTTCCTTGTATTTATATTTAAAAAATCCAATTAAAAACTCCCATTTGTTCAGTGGGTGTTCTCTAGTTGGGATGAGCAATTGGATTTAGGCCTCAGTATTACTCTAAAGGGGTACCCAGTAGCCATCATGTGACATTCTATCCTTTGAGGAAGCTATCAGAGCTAATATCTCTAATTTGTACTATATGTAATCCTCCCATAATAGCATTTCAAGATGATTCAGTATTATCATCGTCCCAGTGATTTACTCTGTTCCGATTTTTGCAAAGGACTTATAATTTTTGTCAGTGCTTTTCACTTTACATATTAATTGGTAGAACAATAGGAGTGATTATTTCTCTCTGTTGGTATTATATTTCTATTACAGATAGCAGAGTGGTATTAGTTCAGCTGTGCCACTGTCCAGAATTAGATTGAACTTGCAGTTACATTAAAGCCTGAAAATTGCTTCTTGGATTGGTGGGTTGAAAGTTATAAGACTTAAGATTTAAAATATTAACATTTTATTTTAGTGTTAAGACATCTCTTACTCTAACCAGTGCTTGCTAGAATTTAAATGAATATCCCTAATTTCTTAAATTCTATGTGTATAGTTGCTCAACTGCCTGAAATCCAGCCTGAAAGAGTTTCTTCTTCCCTATGCCATGCCCATATTGTTTATTAGCAGAATTTTCAAAATTTCCTAGCAGCTTCCTTTTTTAAAAAAAAAAAACAACCTCTAGGATATGCATTTTACTCTAAAGCTAATACAGTACAGTGAAAATCAAAGTCAAACTTTATTTTACAGTCCATAGACTCAGCATAGCAAAACCATCCAATGGTACGGTATAGATAAAATACACCTACTAAAAATGGGATACAAATATGTAAATAGGATAGACTATAGACAGGATATAAAAGCATAAAAATAGAACCTAAATGGATAAAATAGTATAAAAAGGTACATGAAGTAAATTAAAATCATAGATAATATGGATTATTAAGTAAAATATAAATTTTATATCCCTCTCCTTAGTGCAATAGAATTGGATTGATCTTAAAGTGCATTGCTCGTATCCTGGCGTATTTTTGATACTTCTCTCTCTCTGATCTTAATAGCTGATGATAGAAATTTAGCAACTGATAGGGTTACGTTCGGACACAGGTCCTCCAACAGGACTTTTACATAGAATTTTTCCAAACGGCCCAGCATACAGCTCAGTAAGGGAGAGATCAAATGACGGCGACTCTGACTGTAGAAAATACAAGATAGCAAAATATGCAACATCAGTACAATGAAAGGATAAATCCTCCTTTTTAGGTTTTACTAAATTTTATCCCCACTACTTGTCTAATGTGCCACAGCAGAAGCCTCCTCTCAGTTACTTACATTTGATATGTTTCAGCATCAGTTTGCTGTGTTTCAGCTTTAGTTATCATGCTAGCATAGGATTCACTGAAACTGAGAAATCGTTCAATGAACTGCAATGGCTAATCCAGAGAACCAGTGTGATGTAGTGGTCTGAGTGTTAGACTACAGCTCCAAAAGACCAAATCCTCTCTTAATCCTGGAAACCTACTGGGTGGCATTGGGCAGGTCATATTCCCTGAGCCCCAGAGAAAGGCAATGGAAAGTCCCTTCTGAACAAATATCCCCCCCCCGGCCAAAAAAACCCACACAAGATAAGGTCTCTATAGGTCAGAAACAACTTTAAGGCACATAACAACAGTGGATAATTCACAGTTTGGATTCTTTGTGCTTGGCTTGTGACTGTTGCCAACGAACGGGTCATCAGGTTACCCAAGTATATTATGGACTCTTGTTGTTGTTGTTGATTTTGATCTAAAAAAAATAAGGCTGAAAGCTTGAGTTGTACATAAATCATTGAGAGAGTTTGGGTTATATTAAGAAGTATATAAAATAAATAAATAAATAAATAAATGCTCAGGAACAAGTGCTGTTGACCATGAAGTAATCATGCTTTTTATACAGGCTTTAATATCTTTCACTTTTAAGGAAGTGGCTTTCTTGTCTAGAAATGGAAGCATTAATACTGCAGATGAAACAACAAAAGAGGTGAAAACGAAATTAAAAAAAAAATAGATTTCTGTTGCCAAGTTTGTATGGTCACTTCCTTATGCCGTACTCTAGTGGCCAAGGCTACGTGCTTGCTAAATCCCAGAGTGTTTCACTGTTCTGCATCCAGGTCTCACTACATTGTGCACTACTATTTGTAGTCATGGTAAGAACAAAACACATCTAGCTGACTGTATGTTATGAACCCCCCATCTAGCTGCAAGGCCATGCAGTATTCAGAATATTACCTTTGTATACTGGGAATTGCTTGCCTGAGCTGGTGCAAAATTGGGAAAAGTTATCAATTCAATTACTTTACTTAGAGATACCACCAATAATTACTACTTGTGAATATAAAATTTGTGCTGATTCCTTGTATATACTTGCCATCAGTTAGGAAAAAGTTTTGAAAATGATTGCTTCAAATTCCTTAAATAAATACAAGGAACAGACCCACCATGGCCCCGCTTTTCCATGGTGGTAGAATTGCATGTTCCTGTTAAGGAAGAGGCTATGCTGACGATAGCCTGTGCTTTATAGATCATAGCAAAGCCCTAGATTGTGTAGGTCATGAAGAATTATGGGCTTCTCCTAAAGAAATGGATGTGCCATGATTGTTATTGTCCTGAAGTATAACCTGTACTCAGGACAAGAGGATACCATCAGGACAGAATTTGGTGAAACTGAATGATTTCCAGTTGTCAAGAGGGTCAAGCAAGACTGCATTTTGTCACCCTATCTATTTAATTTGTATGCTGAGCATATCATACCTAAAGTAGGATTAGATTCAGAGGAAGGAGGATGAAAGTTGGAGGAAGGAACACCAACAATTTAAGATATGCAGATGACACCATACTACTAGCAGATAATAGCAGAGATGGGAATGATTACTAAAGGAAATCAAGAAAGACAGTGCAAAGGCAGGTTTACAGTTGAACATACAGGAAACAAAAATAATGACCACAGATGATTTACATAGCTTTAAAGCAGATGAGGAAGACATTGAAATACTTAAAAGGTTTTCCATAACTTGGCACAGTCATTAATCAGAGCAGAGACTGTAGTCAAGAAATCAGAAGATTAGGACTAGGACTTGGAAAAGCAGATACGGAAGTGTCAAGATACATCATTGAATACTTAAGTTAGGATTGTTCATGCCATTGTATTTCCAATTTCTATGTATGGTTGTGAAAACTGGACAGTGAAGAAAGCTGATAGGAAAAGACTCAACTTATTTGAAATGTACTGGAGAAGAGGGCCATTTCTGCACTGTAATTTTATAGCATGATTGTTCCACTTTCAACATCCTATAGAATCCTGGGGTTTCCCAGGCGGCTCCTCCCTAAACTGCAACTCCAGGATTCCATAGGATGTTGAAAGTGGAATAATTGTGCTTTAACAGTCTAGTGCGGAAATGGCCGAGTTCTACAGATACCATTGACTGCTAAAAAGATCAATAAATGGTGCTAGAGCAAATTAAGACTGACTTCTCCCTAGAAACCAAGATGACTAAACTGAAACTGCCATACTTTGGCTGTATCATGAGAAGACGTGGCTCGTTAGAAAAAAAGAATAATGTTTGCTAAGGTAGAAGGCAGTAGGAAAGGAGGAAGACCACAGTACAGGTGAATAGACTCAATCAAGGAAGCCAGGGCCTTGAGTCTGCAAGACCTTGCAGATGACAGGGTGATTTGAAAGTCTCTCCTCCATAGGACTGCCAAAAGTCAAACTCAACTTGACAGGAATTGACAGCAAACAAGCAACGCGAGCACACTTTGGTCTTAATTTTGATTTGAAGACAACTTTCTTCCTTTTGATTTGATTTTTTTAAGTATTATTAAAACATAGGAAACCATAAACTAGCATTTTAGCTTTGGCTTATTTTTTTGATAACATTTACATGGATTATGGTCAGAAAAATGTGTAGTCCCTTGCCTATCTCTTTGTAGTCTTGTTGTACAAGAAGAAATATACAGACTTAACTGCAAATTAAATAGCAAACAGATTTTACATAAGGCCAAGAATTAATGTAACAATAATTTCCAAGATACATAACTTTTCTCACTGCTCTTTTAGAATAACAAAGGAACTAGGTCAGGGAAATTTAGGATATTTTAGAGTACATACAGTATTATATTGTTTCCCAGTACCTAATTTACAATTACAGAGCCCCATGAATATTGAAATGATTCAGCTTCCCATTATAAATGTATGTGGCAGTTTGGTTGTTGATCAGTTTATGAAGTTAATGCAAATGAAACTGTCTTCCTGTCAGCATTTGAAATATATAATGCAGTCATGTTGTATATTCAGGGACAGGCCATTGACAGTCAATTAACAAGTTTGATTGGTATGTCAACTCATTCTTTTGAATTGTTAATAGTATGTTAATAGCATTCATTTCTTTGTGCAGTCCCATTTGCAGCTTCACAGTTACAGCTATTTTTTAATAATTCTGAGTAACCTAAAATAGTGCCTTAATAATAGATTATTAAACACCTGTCTGGTGTAGCTTAGGGAGGTTTTTCTAGACTGGGAGTTTGCAGTGTATCCCTTTGATATTCAAATCAACAAATGATAGCCTTTTTATTCAAAACGTAAGTTCTTTTGATGGTTAGCTTGTTAAGAAATACTCAGCTCCAGTCTGACCTGATCTGGTTTCCCATGGAAAAGATCTGATGCTGTTTGAAGGTTCATAAATGTAATGCCAATGACAATTTGTTGTTGACGTTTTGCTGCCTCAGCCTTCAGATGCTCCTGGCTGATGTGCCGCTTTAGCTTCACCAAATAATGCTTGCAGGTAAATGATCTTCTGATTTATCAGATAGTTTCAAAGCAAAGAGTTCTCTTCTGTGGTCTGTAGTCATGGTTTTTCAGGCTTGGAGGGGTACTTTAAAAGGCACATCAAAGTTGACAGTTGAATCTTGAGGCAAGGAATGATGGGAGATAGTAGAATTGTGGGAATATTTTTACTGAATAACATATTACTGAGTGTTTTGAAGACCTTCAAAGGTCTATCAAACCACTTCCCCATACCAGATTTATTTCCACATTTTAAAAATATATGGGATACACAGGTTAACTCTCAGTTTCCTGGGAAGCTGCTGTGCTATTGACATATATATATATTATATGCTGATTTTTTTTTTGCAGTACATTTCATGTTAAGAGTCACTCATGCACTTACCTAGTTTAAAATTCCATATATGGAAGCTTCATATTCCAGCTAGATGCCACTGCCAATCAAGTCTCTTCCTATGAATACATTTAGCTATTGATTTATAAAGTCAAGATGAGTGGATCACAAAATAAATAATTACACCAATTTGCTGTTGAGCAGCATTAGTACTTCTTTGAAAATTTATGTTTTTTGTTTTTTTCTAAGTGTTCAGATTTTTGTTTCCCTATGCAAGATGTTAAATTTCTTATTAGAGGTTGTCTTTCTTGCCTGGACCACTTTTTTACCATCCAGGCAAAGTCATGTGATAATGTGCTACTTGCTGTAGTCTAAGAAATCTATTCTGTCCAGTTCCACTGCATTGTGGAACTGTTTTACTACACAGACTTATTGTGGCATAAAGTGGATCTTAATTCTGCAGCTTGTATATTAAATGTTTTCTCGTTAATCAAATTTTCTGTACCTTGCTAAAACTTGATCATATCGGTACCTTTTGTTTGTTTTTATTAATAGAAATGTGAATATATGAATATCCAGTGGGGCACAAGTGTCAAAATTCACATAAATTTTGATAAGACAAGATCTTATCTTGAATCTTTGTCTTTGCAACAAAAAAAAAAAGTTTTGTCAGCAAAGTTGTCAACATGCTTGCTAAAAAGTAAAATCCTGTATAGAAGAAAGTAAAATGTATTAGGGAATAAATGTGTTAGTCTTGAAAGTGCTGCACAAATCTTTCAGTTTACTCTATGTTGTGAAATACTTTGATATTACAATTTCTACAGTCTTGTGTAAAGATCAGACCTGTTGCTTTATTCTGCCAGAGCCAAAGAGTTCTAGTATCTTCTGTAGATAACTCTACCACTTACCTAACTTGCCACCTCTCCTCTAAAGAAATCTGACCCAAAAGCACTCTGCAAGCATGAGATACAAACCTCCTTCCACCTGAGATATCTAAGGTGAACTTCTCTACTCCTAACAAGTGACAGTGAAGGCCCTGAAGTGCAGTACTGCAATAACTGATTATTGTCACTGGATTTCAAAATAGTAAACATGTCTTTGCATAAGTGTACTATCCTAAGGGGAATAGGTTCTGTCTTTCTGCAGTTCATATAGGCAGTTCTTCAGCTAATTACTAGTGGCAAGTACAGAGTAGCAAGGCCACCTGTGTGTTTATATACTTCTTGCTTAAACCATCTGACACCCAACTTCCCTTGCAAGAGAGTGTTGTATTTATTTAAATGAGGCTGAATAATCTTAGTTATTGCTGTAATCTTTGTGAGACATAACACCCAGAAATCATGGTCTGATTCCGCCCCAAAGATATTTTAGTCTTTGACTAAAAATGGTTATAAGATCAGGGAAGTCACTAGTGTCTCAGTAGGCCTCTTTCTGGAATTTAAGTCAAGGTCTACCTCTTCCTTATTTTTCTATTAGTAGCCTTCCTCCATCAGAAGGCATCTATCAGACACATAGCAGATACGGCATTCTGCCAATGACCACCTGTCTAAACAGCCTAGATGATCAGAAGTCTACGTGAAGGAAGGATGTGCAGACCTTTGCAAGGTATTATGTTGTTTCTCTCCCCTGCCTCTCCAGCTCTGCTTTTGGTATGCTGGGTTTAGTATTAAGAAGCTAAATCAGCTTCATGAGAAGCTTCACTCTTTATGAACCCTAAACCTTAGTTAGTTCTTGACAGAATCACAATGAGAGGGAATCAGATTTCTAGCTGGTACAAGTCTGCAAAGTTCACTTAAAGCGAATATCCCAAATTCATCTCTAGTATTCCCTCTTTTTACAGATTGCAGTGGCATTAATCTAAATGCTGTCTATAATAGATGTTATGTAGATGTGGAACGTTTTACAGTTGGATATGTCCAAAGCTACGCAGTGTCTTTTCTCCCTTGAGAGCAACATCAGCAGTGAGCTTACACAACTGTATGCATGCTTGTTAATCCTAACCAAAGGCAATGTGAATTGTGCTGCTGTTGCATACTTGTGTTTTTAAAGCTGCTCATTTTTGCCCATCTCGCTGTTATCGCACACTATGATTTCTAAAAAGCTTAGAGTATTGAGTCATGTTTCTGCTGGGAAGGAGAGTCTTACTATATGAATAGAGTGTCACACTGTTAATGTGTTTCATATACTGTGAATTACTGTGGTATGATGTAGTGCTTTCACCTTTCTTACAGAATATTTTGACTGCACAGCCATCCCTCTCCTGTTTATAATCACACAAATTTAAGGGGATGGTTGGCCAAATAGGACAGGTAGAAATGGGAAAGACAGGTGGGAATGGCAAAAATCTAACTCATTCTTCATTAAATTTTATGACTGCAATCTCCAGTCTCCTTGAATACCAAGCTTCCAGCATAATGTCACAGCCTTGAATGCAAGTGTCAGTGGAAATTTGACTTGAGAAAATTTTGGTCAGTTATCCTTGGCTGTTTCATTGTACAATCATGAAGTAATGCTTTAGTATATAGTACAGGAAGCTGATGTATTCTTAGAAGTAACTTTTATTGTTCAAGTGATACAGTTATATGAGATTCTACAAATGAGATGTATGCATGAATAAGGTGACAGAAATCCTGTTCTGCGTATAAATATCTTTTTACGAAGTATGTTATTTTTATAAGAAGGAAGTTAAAAGTGAGCCTTGAACAGTTATTTATTTTGTAGCTCATTCTTTACATTAAACTTCCAAAACCAGCACTTAGATATTATTTCCACCCTGTGCAGTGTATTTTTTGCTTTTGTAATAGAGACTTTTAAGCTGCATGCCCTTGAACATAGAATCCAAGATTATACTTGAACACATTAAAAATCAGTTTTACCATTTAGTAAACGATGTTAATGTTGCTATAATCAAAATTATTGTATGAATTATGTCTAAATGCTGATACAAAAAGTAATAATTTGAGACCACACAAAACTGGCTGTGGAAGCAATGACGTATGTCTAGATTTCTGAAAGGTATTTGAAGAAATTGCTGACACAATTTGAGATATTTATCTCTAACTGGGAATGCCAGAAACATTTTTCAAGTGATCGTACAGGTTATAAAGATTCCATGGAAGTCAAGAAGGGCTGAAATCTGAACCTGTACCTTGCCAGGTACCTTCTGTGGTGGGAAATCTGCATGAGGCTACAGATGAAGCAGAAAAAAACCCATAAAATCCATTGGAAGCCCTGTGCCTCATTCTACGTACTTTACCAAGAGTTTTGAAAAGTTGCTGTTTCTTGCACTACAACTCCCAGATAGGATTGCCAATTCAGGATTCTCTCAGGTTCTGAAATTACCAGGCCAAAATCTGGGGGAAAAAAAGGACAGACCATGGTGATGTGATATCATTAAGCAATATGTGTTAAGCACCAACCACAGTTGCTCACAGTTTATCATTGTTTATCATTCAAAGACACAGAGAGAGAAGAGAGAGAGAGAACATACATTTTGTTTGGACATTAAGAGAGAAATCTTAGCTAATTCTTTCCAGATCAAGGTAAAATGAGGAGATTATTCTTTCTCACCTGTTTAGGGAGATGAGATAAGAAACATTTAATTTAGCCTAAACTTCCTTCTAGACAGAAAGTATTTGGAGAGTAATACAGTTGGTAGATCCTGGTACCATTGTAACTGGAAGAAAGGATGAAGTTAACTAAGTAAATACATAGGGTCCTGGAGAGTCTTAGCAAGTCACATAGGTCCTCCTAAATGATCTTTGGATTTTCTGCAGGGACTCTGAGGAAGAAGTGCAAAATCTAAATTGTAGCAATAAAATTCAGCCTAGTTAGAACATGGTTATGCTTATGAGTGGAATGTTTGTAGTAAAGACTACAGTCCTCCCTCCATGTTCACAGGTTTGCCCCCATTCCCTTGCATTCCTCACCCCAGGCTTGCAAGGCTTATATTTAAATGGAAGGATTTTTTTTTTTGGAGGTGCGTCCTCTCTGCCATGTGGATGTACATTCTGCTGTGTAATGGTTGCTGATTGGTCAGGTGCTCTCTTTGCTCCTACCCCTCCTTTCTCAAGATGGTGACTGGAAGTAGCTAGAATGCCAGGACTCTGCTCTTTTCTGCACCAGTAAGCACTTTGCCATTTTTTTTCTTTCCCTGTGGGAATGCCAAGGCCAGAGGTAAAGGAATGGGAGGGGGGAGCTCTGGAGGCGAATCGTGAGGGGGAATTATTTGTGTTTTTTTAACTTTCGTGAGGGTTCTGTACCCTGAACCCTCGCAAATGTGAAGGAGCAACTGTATATTAAGAATGATGTTTTTGTTGGTATTTAAATGCTTGACACAAAGACTTTTTGGCAGCAATCTTGTCTTGTACGATCGAGGTGTAGCTTTTTCTTCTCTCTATAGATACACTGGGCAGCTTACATATTCTGCCAACAAGCTAGTCCAATAAATGATGCCACCTTCCCAATTTCATGTTCTTTAATGCTCTGGGATTTGCAAGATACCATCTATTTGTCTTAAAATGATCTATCACTCATCCTGACAGAAGCCATACAAGGTCTGCTGAATATACATTCCATATGATATATGATTCCTTAGGGCAAGGAACCATATCATCTGTATTCTGTTAGAAAACATATTCAGTAAATAGTAATGATGAGTCATCTTAAAGCATTCACTACATCTCTTTGTCTCAGTTATTTTCCCCTTCTTTTCTACAGTGAACCTATCTTCAAAATATGATAGTTGTTATCAGGTTCTCATAGTCATTAGCTTTCTCTTAAAACCTTTCCTTATCAGTCAGGACCTTCAGGGGCTAGCTTATTTCTCTACTATAAATTCTTCCCAGCATCGCTGTGGTTCTGAGGTCTCTACAACTGGAGGCAATAATCTAGTAAGTCTGTCAGCTCCCTGATCTTTTGTTGTGGTGACTTAAAACATAAAGCCAGTATCCCAAAGTAACAATATAGTTAAATTGCTGCCTGTAATCTTCATAGCTATAAATCACTTTCATCTTTTTTTTCTCACTTCCTAACAATTTTTTTTCTCCTTTCAGTAATATTTCAAAGATTTGATCCAGCATACATAAGATTTCTTTGCATTTACTCAACAAATCCCATACTTCTGTTTCCAGCTGGTGTTTCTAACCTGTCTAGAGCCTTTGGCATTATTTCTCTCTTCTTATTTATGTTAATAATGTTCTCCAACTTTGTGTGCTCTGTGGATTTCATTAGGCTACTGCTAATCCTATCATCTATTGCATTAATGAAGATGTTAAACAAAATCAGACCTAGCATCAATCCCTATGGAACCCTTGTCCCAAGTTAATACGTTGGGAATTTTTCATTTAAACCTCTTGCATTCCTTTGACTAGTTTTTAAAAAATGTTTGTATTCATGCTAGTTTAAATTATTGTCTTTCAACATATACTATTAAAAATACAGAGGCTACTGCAAATCTTCTGTTCATTGCATAATTGCAGAATTATGTCCTTAAATACTGTTGAGTCTAACTAGCTATGTTTTTTTATAATACTAGATGTGTACTGAATTCTGAATCTCTTAATGCATTTGTACTTTCCCTTTTAGTCTCCATTCTCAGTTTTAAAAAATTGCAGGAGTGACTTACTTTGGATTGCATCTTTAGATTGTGCTTATAGACACGGATGTCTATACTCATACAAAATTCCGTGTTTCAGAACTCTAGAAACTTTGTAAAAAAAAAAAATCTTTTAATTGGTTCCCCAGTGCAGAACAGAAGGACAGCTGCTCTGGCGAGAGCTGCTGGGCTGAGAGGTCATAGCTATCTAGGGGAGGCTTCCCCAGGATTCCAGAGACAGTACTATATTGACAGAAGAGAGAGATATATTAACTACATGTTGCCCACAAATGTATATAATAGAACACAGCCTTTTTAAAAAAGGGAACACCACTTTATAAATGGGAAGTTTGGAGGAGAAGGAAAAACTGGAAATCCAAGGAGGTATTTAATCCCTTCCTGTGCTGTTTTGTGGCTACAAATCTCTCCCACTGTTCCATGGGAATTCTAAAAGCAGGCAAATCACCTTTGGAATGCACAAGGAAAAGGAAAGTAGATATGGACAGCTCTTTGGAATAAACAGTTCCTGGCAGGGAAAAAGCAGTGGCCTTTATTCTGTGATGCTTTTCTCCTCAAATTTGTCATCTGCTGGGAAAAAAGAACAAAACCACTGGGCATATTCATTTTTGGGTAATGTGCAGCTAGGCCATTATCTCCCAAAGCAGACTGCACTTATCCTAAGATACTTGTCAGAGGGGTTTTTTCTTGTGGCTTGTAGTGGATGAGATGGCTGGGCAGAGAGCCTTCTTGATGGTGCACTTGATCTATGGGATGCCCTTCCAAAGGAGTTCATTTAGTGTTTATTTTATCACCTATTTTTATTTTTGTTCTCTGATTGCTTATTTTGTGAAAATCTTTTAATTTTTTTTAATTATTTGCTGAAATTCTAACTTTGGAAGCCACAGTTACACATTTTATTGAAGGATGGGGACTACATAGTGTGCATTTTAGCTTCAGAAGAGAAGGGGAAATGATAAAGAACCTGTAGTAGAACTTAAAGAATGTTGCATGTGCGAGCTTTGTAATCAGTTTCATTTGTCTGTGGCTTAGGGCATCCATGGTCCAAACCAAGTCAGGGAAAGTGGGTGGGTCTACATGGTGACCCTATACTTCTTCTCTTTTGCCCATCTCCTTTCTTGGGTTTGTGGGTCATTTTAAATTGTTTAATTGATATTTTAATGCTTTTTTAATATGTATTTTAACATATTTTAATTATTATTGTGGTTTAATTTTGTTTTAACTTTTGTATAGCATAGTTTTTAATTATGTTTCTTTTAATGGCTGTAAGCCGCTTTGAGTCCCCTTGGGGAGAAAAGCAGGATAAAAAGAAAGATGATGATGATGATGATGATGATGATAATCAGAAAAGGGTTTGTGGTGCTGAGAAATCACCACATTCATCTTTAGCTGGCCAAGCAGTGGCTGGTGGAGGATGAGGAGGACCACAAGCAGGTTTTTAAAGGACTGCATGGGCTGATTGGAGCCACCAAGAGGGAAGGTTCCCCTGGAAAAAGAAGTGCTTGGGGTGTGGAGGGCAGGAGTTGGAAAACCTTGCGAATAATCAAATCCGTGAAAGTGAAACCCACAAATGTGAAGGGCCACCTGTACATGAACAAAAATAAATATTAATAAAATAATGTATTACTACAGGACAACATTGAAAATGGCAACTAAGACAAGTGATCCCTGTTGCAGTGTGCTACCAAAGTCTTTAGCAATTTTAGCGGAACTTTTGAGATGCTACTGTGAAAGTGGCAACCTTGATTGTACTAGGTAAGTGTGATCTGCCAACGGGTTATAGATGATACCAGCCAACCGCCCCAGGGTATGATCTCCCAGGGTGGAAAAATTATTTAAAGATACAGAGGAGAGATTGCTAGGTTGTCTGGAGAGTGGAAGATGATTAGAGAAAAGAAGAGATTAGTGTCAGTGATTCAAGGCTGCAAGGTAGATACAAACTGAAAGCTCCGGAACTTTTTATGGAAGTAGAAGGCAAAGAAGATTTGAGGGAAAAGAGGTTCCTATGAGGAATGCAAACGGAAACTTAAACTCAAGGGAAACTTGTGTATTAGGAGAGCTCCAGACTCAAGTTCCTGAAGATGTTACAAAAGAACAAAGTTGTTTTGAAAGTGTGGTTTCTAAGTATATACCCAAAAGAAAAGAACTTTACCCTGTTACAGATTTGCAGTACTGCGTGTGTAGCACCTCTTGATACATGGAACTCTAAATAGGTAGTACAGTGAGACAACGAGGAGTTTTTGATGTGACTCGTCTCAAAGGATATTACACTAGCTGACTCCCTTGTCCATCCTAATAAACGGTTTTCTCCTTAACACAGAGGAGATTTCAGCATACCTTGAACTGCTTTGTGCAGCCAAACTGTAGCTCACCTTTACTTTCCCAGATAAAATGAAATCTTTTATGATTAAAGGTGCTAAGGAATTAATAAAATAGCAGTGAAATGTTGCTGTCCTTAAGAAGGTAGGAAATCATGAGAAATCATTTTCTAAATCTTCCAAGCAGTGGTCTAAATCAGTGGTTCTCAGTTTTTGGTCTTCTAAAAGTTTTGGACTTGCCATCCAAGAAACTTTTCCATTACCTGTCGTGGTTTGGACTTCTAGGAGCTGAAATTCAAAACATCTGGAGCATCAAAAATTGAGAACCACCAGTCTAAATAAACAGGCATAAATGAAGTGATCCACTATTCACTTTTGGAATGAAAAATTTGTCATAGAAAGCAGATGTTCATATTTGTGAGCTATCTTTGTGAAGGGAAACTAGTAGTGGGCAATGAACAAAAAATAATTTCTTTCTGTTTCAAATATAAAAGACAATTAGTGTCATCTGGGAGAAGATATTATCTGCTTCTGGCATTTTAAGTTTAAAACCTGTGTGTATTATGAATCTGTGTATCTGCCTGAACAAAATTGCATACTATGGCAAAGTAGATCATGTTTTCTTAAATTATTGAATGTGCACACGTTTCAGCAAAAACTTCCTGAAAACTCTGTTTGTCCTAGAAAGTTCAATAAAAGATTCCACATTACTAAATGCAATTTCACCACCATTAGCTAAATTCAGGGATACAGGAAGAAGGAATTATCATATATTAAATTAAAGTCTCACCACCTTAAAGCTGTAATCCTTTTAGAAAAGATAATTTCTATCTAACTTAATCAGCAAGAGGTCTTTATTGCCTGAAGTTTTAATTGATTTAAACCCTCTATAAGGTCAGAGGTACACATGGCTGACCAGAGGCAGCCAATTAACACGTTGTCAGTTGTGCTTATTTACCTTGAGTGAACATAATGGTGGATTATCTGACTTGGAATGGGGGTGGGGGTGCATGCCACTGAATCTTCTATGAACTTTAACCTCCTAAAGAGCATCATTCTCCCAGCTGGTGGGGTGGATTCAGAACAAAGATGATAGCTGATTGCATATTGCCTCTGTAATTTCATAGTCAGGTATTTCAGAGAAAGGAATTGGCAAAACCACTTCTGTGTCTTCCTCTGCCTAAAGAAACCCTGGGAAATTCATGAGATTACCGTAAGTTGACAGGTAACTTGAAGGCACAAGCAAACACACAGACCAGTCCTTATGGGCAAATACCATATGGGCAAATGCTATACTGTTATTAAAAATACTTCTAAGGAGAAAACACCTTAGTTATTTTTTTCCGTTTTTTTTTCCTAATTACTGGCTATGGTAGACCTGTTACCCTGCTTGCTGGGGGTCCCTTAGGGGAATTCCCAACGCTTGTCAAAATATCACTTGCGGGGAAAATTAGCTAAGAACACTGCTGTAGCAATGCAAAGAGGGCAGGGTAATTAAGGATCTTGAGCCCAGCGTTTACGGAGTTAGATCACAGAGAATCAGGCTAACTGTTCATGTTTAAGTATTTTATTGAAAAAGATGTCAAAATCCATACAATCACTCAGTTGCACTCACTCCCACAAGCATACAGGGCTACAGAAATTTAGAAAGAGGTGAAAATTAAGAGAGAGACATAGGGGTTTGGGGTAATACTATACCAATCCAGAAGTCTTCAGCTGGGAAAAGACAAGCGGAGAGCCCAACTCAGCCTAGGGGAGGGGCTGAGGGGAGCTTCCACTGGCAGAAGGACTGCCTGCCAATCAAGTCTGGGAGAACTCCAAAATGGAAGCGAAAAAGGGTTCTAGTTATAGGGCTGAACATGACCTGGGGACCAGATGGCTAAATTTTTATGAAGATGGATCTCAGCTTTGTAGTTCAAAGAAAATACCGCCAGGCATCCTTGTAGTTCCCTGCAACATGGCTATCTCAGCTGGGGAGGCATGCCTCCATGGTGTAACATTCCTGGCTGTTTGAAATGTTAATTTGATCCCAGAGACCTCTTGTCTCCTGTTGGTGCTATTAGTGCTGAAAGTCCATCTAAATGGTCGGTGGGAACCGTTTCTGAGATTCACCTAGGATGTGTGACAGAAAACAGTGCTACCCTTTGATCTGTATCCATAGCTCTGCTTACCTACGTGTCCTTCCAGTAGATCTCTGTGGCTTACTATGTTTGATATAAAAGAATTATGCTCCTCAGGAGATAGTATGTAGGTGTGGTAATAGACTACTGTTGGTCATGTAAATAATTTTGGTCATATTTGTATTCTGTATCAAAAGGTCTCTGTTACATTGAATCCAGCAGGTAGACTTGTGCTTTTCTGTGTGTCAGACCATGATGTTAGTTGCCAAGTATTGCCCCCAGACCACATATATTTCAACTGACACAAATAACTTGTGTCAGCATGCACTCATTAGAAGTTAACTAAATTTCATGAATGGTAGAAAAGGGAAGGGAGTATATATCTAAGCAAGGATGCAAACTTATCACTAGTATCCAATACATCGTATTAATAACTAGCTTTACAGCTGCATGTACTCATTCATCCTGAAAGTTTGTTCTGCTGTTTTCTCTCAATGATCAAAGGTAAGAGAGCATTTAAAAGCCAAGAAGACGTTGCAGAGAAATGACCTGTACTATGCCTTCCAGGAGGAAGTTGTGTAGCAATGAACAGTGCTTTGTGGCCCAGGCAGGTGGTGACTGGAAATAATCTGTGCTTTGCAGGCTGGAAAGCTGCTGTATGGAATTTAGCTGTGCTTTGCAGCCCCAAAATGTGTTATGTAATTCTTACATCTGAATAGAAGTGCATAGAACTGAACTGTGCTTTCTGTGTTTGATGAAAACTGTCCAAGTGGGTAACAATTACCTGTTCTCAGATTGACCCTAATTTCAAATGTCATTATCTCATTTTTCGATTTTTTTTATTTTTCCATTTCTTCACCACCTCTTACTATTCTGTAAAGTCTAGCCTAATTAAGAGGTGTTTTTTGTTGTAGGGGGAGCAGATTTTGGCTGGTCTTTATAAAGTATTTCAGAACTATGGATTTTGCTTCTGTTTTTCCTGATAGGGCAACATGGCTGTTCTGTTTTCTGTTGTCCTTCTCAAAAGTTGTCTTGGAGTTCTATTGTCCTTCTTAGGAGTTCTCTGCAGTTCATGAAAAAGTAACATTTGTACTGGTTGTCTAGGTGAAGTCAACATGGGTAAGAAAGGGCACATAACTGTATTTACCTACTGGGTGCTTTTGTAAGCCAATATCTGAAAGTTACTAGATAGAATCCCTAGAAGTCCACAGCATCAGGAGGAAAGTAGACTAAATAAAAAAGAATGCAGAGGAGCATGGTTTCCAGGTGTGGACTGAGAGGCATGGTTAAAGCACTAAAAGTGATAATGTGTTACAGTGCTATAACACCACCGATAAACCATACTATACTTGCAGTTGACTTGCGAAAAATTTAATGTATTATATATACTCATGAGTAAGTCTATAAATTTTAGTCAAAAATCAGCCAAAAAGACTGGATTGATTCATCTATGTGTCAGTATGAGTACTGTACCTTAACTCTTATCCAAAAAAGAACCATCCCCTTCTCTGAGTATAGTGCAGAAAGGTGAGAGCTTAGTTTGTTCCAGGAGAACATAAAAGAAGCATCAACTCTCCCTACTCTCTCTGCCACAGCACTTCTTTTGGCTTTTTTGAATACCTCGGTGGGGAAATGGCAGTGGCGGCAGCAGCTATTTGGCACTTCCCGTCAAAGGAGCACTGAGAAAGGGGGATAGTGCTTCTTTTGAGTTTTCCCAGGACAGACTATGCTTTCATCATTCACCACTCTATTCAGAGAAAGGGATGGTTCTATTTTTATTTATTTTTTCGATAAAGGGGTAACTCTGTACTTTAGCTTTTCTCATCCTCTTCTATGATTAGAGTGGCAAAAGGCCTTTTTGAATGCCTGGGTAGGAAAATGGCAGCCCCCTGAAGCAGAACTGGTGCTTTTTCTCTCTGCAGAATAACCCTTGACCTATCTGCAGCTCATATCAAAATCCATAATTTTGACCTCAAAACCTGCCTTCAACTTATACATGAGTATATATGGTATGTTAGCTATGTATTGAATGGAGATTGTTTCCTCCTTTTTGTTTCCCCCTCCTCTATTCAGTAAGCAGTATGCCATGTTTCACTCTGCTTGCAGCTTCAGTCAGATACAGAGCTTAAGTGACTGTCTTGTTCAGGCAATGTCACGTTTAATTGGAAGTGTATCTGTACTTCATACTAAGCCACAGTACTTTCTTCTTTACATAAGGTGTGCACTGTCGGTGAGTTCTTGTCACAAGGCTAAATGTGAAGCTGCATTTACCTTACTTGCTACACCAAGTGGTTTGTATGTTAGACATGGATGGAACAATTTCTGTCTCAAAGTTGTAAGCCACCCTCAACCTATATAAGCCTTCCTTGACTGCCCAGAACCCGACCTGCTAAAATGCCTTCATTTCTCTCCTTTTTAACTTCAAAAAGTTGACAGGAAGTGATGTGACAGCACTTCTGGTTCTAATTTTGAAAGGGAAACAGAAGCAAATTGAGATATTCTGGTGCACTTGAGTGATATGTGGCCTGGAGGATGACCATGGGAAAATTGACCCCTTCCAGCCCATGCACAGTTGCTCATTTTTGTTTTATAAGTTACAAGGGAACATTACTCATTACACTAAAAAGTAATGGTGCTGCAAGACTTCATATTGTTTTGCAAAAATCTGACTGTTATTGTTAAGCATCCTTATATATATCACATTATTTCCAGGCTGTGATCTAAATGTCAACAAGTGATCTGTCCATGACAAGAGATAAATTATAAAATCTCCACCTTCGAAAAGATTATTCTTCTGTCAGTAGAGAAAACCAAGTCTGCAGTAACTCCTGCTACATCTGTTAGGAGAGCCCCATGGTTGCCATAGCAGCCATGAAATCCTGAGCTGCTTCAGGCTGGTGGTTTGCATATTAGTGTCAGTATCTCTCAGGACCACTATCAGGTCCACTACATCAACAAAAAGATTGTTTGCAGCTCAGAGAAAGAGATTGCTGCTCACTAACATGGGAGCTGCACCAGCAAATTCTACATATATCTTGTCCATTTAAGACACGATACTGCCGATGGTCATTTGCCTGGACAGAAAGCCCGGAGAAAAACATGAATTTCTATACAATACAGCAGTGTCATTTTCTTGGGCCTATTGTGGTGCAAAAGCAAGTACTCAGGGAAAAATTATCCTGTGGTCCCCACCCCATATCTTAGGTATACATAACATAGTGGTTAAACGCACTGTCATACCTCTTTATATGGGCATGATGCTTGCTGGATAATCTTGGACCAGTCACTAAGTTTCTGCTTAAGCTACTTCACTTCAGATGGCATCCTGTTCTGTATTTACATTGTTGTAAGCTAGACTTAATAACTTCGTACATTTTGGTACTCACGTGATACTCCATGGCTCCATTGCCATGATCACAATTATATCCTAAAACCCACTTTAAAATCTGTGAAGCCACACCAACTGCAAGAGTTCTGTGATGCTGTTCAGTAGACCACTGCGGGATGACACTTCTGCCCCTTCAACAGTGCCAGCAGATTGTAATGCAACAAGCAGTTACAAAAGAACCCCTCCTAACTCCTTTGACTGGTGCAGCTGTTGGACTGTTAAGGTGGGTTGTAGGTGGTCAGGATCATTGCTATGTCATCATAGCTACATCTCCTGTGCCAGTTCTAGAGCATAGTGTTTTTGAAATTAAAAGAGATAAGGACAACTGTGTAGACCACCTTGAGCTCCTTGGAGAAAGGGTGAGATAATTTACTAACCAGCATGCAGGCTTTGGAAACCTGTGGCTTTCTTCTACTGAGGAGAGAGCTTCCTTTGTTTTTGTTATTATACATTCAAAGGAAGAAACTTCCACTCATTATCTGAAAGGCAATTTTATAAAATGCTTGCCACAATATTGAGTTGGATCTGCACCCTAATTTGAAGGGCATGACAAAGACTACATTTGACCCACATTTCATGCCTATACTTGTGGAGCAAATATTTCCTTAATAAAACTACTAAGCTATGCATTTTTATTACCTGTAACCACCTACAATGTCATTATGTTTCATTAAAATTAATCTTAGAAGTTATTTCAGGAAGGAAAGTAGATGCCTTAGATTTGGAGCCAAAAGCTTTGCTGGTTTTCTTTAAAGTAATCAAGATTTGGGGTTTAAAAAAATTGTGGGTTAATTTTATGAGAAGTATCTGGGAGACTTTTAAGATGGTGTTATCTTGGTACATATTTCAAAACACTGACAGATATTTTATCAGTAATTAGTATTCATATTATGTCTCAAACAATCTGTTCAAGAATAGGGGAAATGAACTGGTTGAACAGCTCTTTCTATCTGATAATTAATGTTTGGTGGGGGGAGGATGGGGGCATGTAAAATCGAGGTCAAACTGTAAGAAGGGTTTTTGGTGGAATAATGTGAACGACCTGCACTAGGGATTCACCTTGTCTGAGAAATTAAATTCGGAATAAACCCGTCTGAAGAAATAAAATACCACCCATCTGAATCATTTCTTTCTGGATTTGTTGCTCATCTTGTCAATATGCCACTTGATAGCTGGCTGGACTCCCTTGTTCAGTGGCACATATTTTTAAATAGCGTACAGCTCCCCCCCATCACACAAAGACCATTTGTTCTTTTTAACAAAAATATTAATTGCATTCATTTTTCCTCCAACTTTTTGGTTATATATAGCATGACAGAACAATATTTTAGACATCTTAAACAATTTAAAAATACAGTCGATGAGTGCCAGTTGATCTATTATATTTTCCTCTCACTTCTTTCCTCTTTCAGCTGCTAATCATAGAATTAGATTGCCAAATAGTTTAACATGCTCTTCCAATAGTTCCATGTGTGAATCTTCTGTGAGATACAGGCAGCTTTATAAGGACAGATTTGGGGCTGCATATGGGTTTGTCGCATGATTTGTCTTTGAGGACATCAGGTTGTATGCAGGCTTTTCTGTTTTTAAATTAGACATGCACGATATTCTGCAAATTTCCCAAAAGTAATTTATGCTAAGTAAATTTTTCTTATGATACAATTCAGAGTGCTGCTTATGACCTTTAAAGTTCTTGTGTGAAGCAGCAAAGGCTTTCTTTCATTTCTATTTTTTTTTGGAAGACAATTATTATTTGACCATCATCATTTCTGATTCTGTTACTTTACTCCATGATTAGTTTTAAAGTTTGTATCTTCTGTTGCTGATTTCCAATATGTCTAACATATCAAGGAGGGGTTTTATGTAGTGGTTGAGAGCCAACATGGTATCATGGTTTGAGCATTGGATTACGACCCTAGAGACCAGGATTTGATTCCCTGCTTGGCCATGAAAACTCATTGGGAGACCTTGAATGCATCACACACTCTCAGCCACAGAAAACCCCATGATGGGTTTGCCTCAGGATTGCCATAAGTCAGAAACAACCTGAAGACATGCTACAACAGCAAGTATATGATTTTATTGGCTGCTTTTGTGCTTGTGCTTTTCTGTTTCCTGAATTTTAGGCACCTTGAACCAACCAGAAAGGTAGAATATGCATTTGTTAAACAACCAGATGTGGTGAGGTTGCTTCCAAAATCGGTGGTCCTCCGTCTTTTTCTACTTTCTACCAGCCACAGATAGTACCGCGAAATGTATGTGGTGGAAGTTTCCCCAGTCACAGTCCATTTCTTTGGTTGCCATGTGGGACTGAAGAGCTTCACATCCATGTCATATCACCTTTTATTAATTCAAATCAAAAATTTTATATCTTCTTTCTTATTACAGAATCTCACAGCGATGTACAATAAAATCAGTTTAACCAGTTTAAAACAGTTTCAGATAATTAAATTATTTATTTTATTATTAGAATACTGAAATATAAATTAAAAATAATTTAAATAGACAAAAAGCATATTAATGAATTTGGCAGGTTAAAACAAGATGGTTTTAAATATCTTAAAACAGTCTAAGATTACAATCTGCACATATGCAAATCTGGCAAAAATCGATTAGACCCCAAGGGGTTTATTAAAGAGCCATGTTTGTACCTAGTGTCAGAATGACACCAGTACTAGTATCAATAAGGCTTTTTAAGGGGAGGGTATTCTACAACCAGAGCAACAAATCAGTGAAGAATCTTTCCCATACCTTTTCACAGTGTAATGTCCCACACTCGTGGGACTCAGATGGGGGCCTCTCTAGTGTAACTCAGTCCTTTAACATGCAGATGAAGATGGAGATGCTTCTTCAAGTATCAAGGCCCCAAGCCATTTTTATCTTGTATCAGATTTGGGAGTAGTAGCTTGGAGAGGAATTAAGTTCTGTTGTTTTTATTTTGCTTTGTTGTGATTACTTCTGTGATACTAGTTATGCATGCCATCCGTTATAAAGATTAAATCCTTCCAAATTCAATAGTCTTGAATTAGATAAGGTAATCCACTCTAAACCATATTAGAGAGGAAGCTTCATAATAAAGTTTTAAATCTGGTAGATTCAGTCCCCCTTTTTCTTTAACCTCTTTTAGATATTTCATTTTGATTCTGGGTTTTCTCCCGTTCCAAATAAATTTACATAATTCTTGATCCCAGATTTTAAATGGCTTTTCATTTGTTGATATTGGTAAATTTTGAAAAAGAAAAATCAATCTAGGTAAAACATTCATTTTTATTGTAGATATTCTTCCTAAAAGGGGAAATATTTAGTTTATTCCAATTTCTCAGTTCTTTTATGATTTCGTTCCAAACTTTTTTGTAATTATTAACAAAGAGCTCTGAATTATTTTTTGTTATTATTATACCTAGATATTTTGCTTTTTTAGTTATCTTAAAACCTAAGATTTCTGCCAATTTGGATTCTTGAGCATGGGGAATATTTTTAGTGATTATCAATGATTTCTCTTTATTTACTTTAAAACCTGCCACTTCATCAAATTGCTTTAACAATTCCAAGAGTATCTTAATACTACTAAAAGGGTCTTCTAAAATTATAACTAAATGATCTGTGTATACTTTAACCTTAAATTCGTGTTCTCGTATTTTAGTGCCCCGGATTAGTGAATTATTTCTAATTTTTTTATTTAAGATTTCCAAACATATTATGAAAAGTAAAGGTGATAATGGATACCCTTGTCTTGTGCCTCTATGTATCACAAATTGTCTTGATTTTTCCCTGTTTATAATTAAATAAGCTTTCTGATCACTGTAAATTGGTTTTATCCAATCAATAAATCTAACACCCATTCTCATCCTCTCTAAGATTTCAAGCAGCAAAGGCCAACTGACATTATCAAACACTTTTTCCGCATCTAGAAAAATTAATGCTAATTTTTTTTATTATGTTTTTGATGGTATTCTATTATATCCAAAATTGTTCTTATATTATTTTTTAAATGTCTTCCAGGAAGGAAACCATCTTGATCCTCATGTACCTACTTCTCCAATATTTTCTTTAAACGATCTGCTAAAATTGAGGCAAATATTTTATTATCTATGCTTAACAAAGATATTGGTCTATCATTTCTTTTGTCTAATGGGTCTTTTCCCTCCTTTGGTATCAGGGCCACATTTGATTCCTTCCAGGTATTTGGGATTTCTTGATGACTAATGGAATTTATCAGCTATAGTAACAGAGGAGCTAGAGGTTCCTGTAAAGTTTTATAATAAAGTGCCGTGAAGCCGTCTGGGCTGGGTGTTTTCTCTATTTTCTATTTATTAATCGCGTTAATAATTTCCTGTTTTGTTTTGGTTTATCTAACTCCTCTCTTTGGTTCTCCGAAATTTGAGTGATTTCTATTTGATCCAAATAGAAATCTGTAGATCTGTAGATCGAGAGTTATCAAGTTTAATTCGCCAGAATAAAGAAACATGTCCGGATCAACCTTACCCAACTGATGAAGAGATGCTTACTTAATTAAAGCTGGTATATTGTATGGATTAAAATAGTGATGGCACGACTGAGCCTGTAAAGGCACCTTTGTGCGGTAATGGTGACTCTGCGATTCTGTCAGCCTCCATCCATGGACAGGTCTCCTCTCTTCCTCCAACTCCTGTGCACTGTTGGCTGGATTCGGATCCCCTTCGAGTCCCCTCCATGTCCCCTGTACCAAGGGCGCCAATATCTCCTCAGATCTTAAGTTTATAGGAGATTTCTGACCTCTCCGGGTCATTGGGGTTCACCAGTGCTGTAAATCCCAACTGATCATTGCACCACAACCACCAGAAGTCCATTACTTAAAATTACTTACAATTACTTTTGTAAAACTGAAAAACATGTGATGTTAAATTAATTTCTTCTTCCAAAGTTAGCTTCAAAACTAACATTTTAAAGCTCTAACCCAAGCAGCCAGCACATTCTGAACCAACGTGCAACTTACGCATTGTCTTCAAGGGTAGACTTGTGTGAAACCCATTACAGTAAATGTTCCTGAAGGTGACTAGGGAAAGAATGACAGAGATTAGGTCTGGGTCCTCCAAGAAATTATACAGCTAATGTAAATGAGAACACTAAAAAAAAGTACTGCTGGCCACTGTCACCAGTTGGATGATCAAGTCCAGCATATGTTGCAAAGGCCTTCAGCTTTTTGGATAAGCTAATCTAAGAAGACAGGAAAGGAAAAAGATATTTCTTGACCTTAATTGAGATAAGTGTTGTGTGAATGGAGTTTGTTTGTAGTGGCTCATTTAAATTAAACCTATGAAGTAATACATCTTATTAAATGCATTTCATAATGTATTTGTATGCATGTGCATAGATGCATACATGTTCAGTCTCAAAACTTTCAGTCCTAACTAATGAATGTTTAAATGAGTATCATACTTGTGGGATGAAGAACCGCTTTGTGTGGTCCATGTACCACAGCAATGGTGTGAGCCTACTGTGAAAATTAATGGGCATTGTTACTTTAAATTAATGAGAATTGTTGCTGACTAGGACTAGTAATAGCTCCTTCCCTCTTTTGTGTATACCAGGTTGACAAGTTGTAAACAAATTTACTTGAAAAATGATATTAAATGTTTCATTGATACCTTAGAAATATTATGATATTATGAAAGGTTAAATTTACATATTTCTGGGCTTCCTTCTTCAGTTCATTGATGATTTCTTTGAAGGTGGTTATGCATATGTGGACACGCATGTATTAACTTTCAGGTTCAAACTTATTAAAATGCTTTATTTTTTATGATGTAACTAAATTCCTGTCAAAAATGACCTTTACACAAGCATACTTGCTCCTTTTGTACCAGACTGAAAAATAATTTTTAAATAAAATCTCATAGAAAATGCAAAAGGACAATTCCACCCTTTTTCCCCCCCTCACAGTTTTCCCCATTCTTATTCTCTTGTAGGTTGGAGATGTTCTGTACTGTGCTGGACAGATTGCATTAGTGCCATGTACCATGCAGCTTACAAATGCTGGTATGGAAGCTGAGGCTTTGCTTTCCTTAAGCCATGTTGAAAAAGTCCTGAAAGCCATGAGCCATAGTGCTGAACTCCATCATATACTTCTGGCAAACTGTTATGTAACTGACAGCAGATATATTTCTGTCGCTCAAGCTATATGGCAGAAGAAATTAAGGGAAATCAAAAAGGTATGTGTAATAAAAGAGAGAAAAAAAGTATGTGTAATACCAATTTTCTTTTTTCTGCTTTGAAAATATCAGTTTATGAGATGTGTTTTATTTTTTTTCCATGACTGGATATAGTAGAGTATTCTCTGCACATTTTGCTGGGGTTCAAGTAAGACTGATATAATAAGGTTTGATTGAGCTGTTATCTTCTGGCTCATAAGTGGCTGTGCACAATTGAAACAGAAAATTGCTTAATAGAAAGTTATATTCATCACCAAGTTTGTCTTAATTCCCCAAAGCAATAAGTTAAAGAAGTCTGTAAGAACAACCAATTCCACCGGGAAAATTTTGCAGAATATTTCATGTTGGAAATAAATGTGCCAATGTTCATTTCTTTAGAAGGGAAGAATAACTCAACAAATTTTCTCCTTGTTGATAAGAAAAGGTATCTTAACACAGTGAGACATCCTGTTGAGAAAATGATCAACTTTAGCAAGACTTCTTATGCTTCACAAACTTTTGTTCTTTGGGAGGGTTTTTTTGAGGGGCGAGACCCTTGATTTTTCACCAAAAATACCCTTTTGCATGGAAAACAGTGTTTCGCATTTATTTTTGCTTAGCTTTACCACAAAATTTTGCATGAGCAAATTTTTAATCTGGTTTCTCCTTGCCACACTTTAACATCTGACTTTGATTTGAGTTTGTGCATTAAAATCTGGATCTAAAAGTTTCCCAGCTGAAACATCCCTCCTTTCCTGTTGCAGCTCACTGTGTGAACCTTCCTAAAGGCATGTATTGTCATATAGGAGACTGAAGCAGAAAGGAAATATTGCCCAAAACTGAGCTGAAGAATCTTATTTAAGTGGATATCCACACACATAAGGTTTCTCTGTCTGATTTGAGGCAATTCCTTCTTCCGCTGAAGGCCCATGCATTAACCATGTGCCAACACACCTGATTCAAGTTAGGTTCTTGTCCCTCTAGATGGGTTATAAGAGAGAGCAACAGGGAGTTTGGTTACATAAGTGGTTGAATTGTAGAGAAGTAGAATGAATTCCTATCTTTGTCTTTGGTCCAGAATATGTAAGTCAAATGTTAGTGCATGACTGGACAACTTTACCAAAGGAATCTGAGGAACTGAGGCATTCCTCAATGGGGATGAGAAATAAAAGTTCTAGGCTTCACTGAAAAATTTGAAAACAAACAAATCATGGGTCTGGATAGTATCCATTAAGAGTTCACAAAGAGCAGTGGAAAATTGTACATCATATATTACTTCTATAAAATTTGACAAAGGACTGCAAAATAAATAAAAAAATAATCCTTTTGGAAAAAAGGGAGAATCCCCATTTTTTCCCATGAAGAATCCAAGAAATTCAAGGGCAGAAATGAGAGAGTCTTGTTCCGTTCAAGTTCTGCTTCCAGGCACAGAAGTATGATTGGCTAGCAGGAGGACAGAATACTGGCCTTGTTAGGCTTTTGTCTAATCCAGCAGGCTCCTCTTTGATTGGACTCTAGCAAGATTTTTTTTAAAAAAAATATGAAATAAACTATGTTTATTTGATGAAACTATGTTTTAAACAACTTTTGATTTTAAAAAATGTAGTTTACTTTAGAAGTGATAGATGTGTTGAGCTTGAAATTCTTGGTGTTTACCCAAATTGATTGATGAATTTGTTAGAATTTTAAAATATATGTTGTTCATTGGTATGCAGTGTGAATGTTTACAAGGTAATGTAACACTGGAAAGAAAACAAAAAGGATAATTATTGTGAGGGGAGTAATTACAAGACATTATTATCTTTAATGCATGTGGGGTTGGGTGAGAAGTCAATGTTAATGTAAAACGTTTGATATAATAGATCTCATGATTGAAATAAGATTAGTAGTATAATGTAATGTCTTTGAGAATAGATTTTTTTTCTTTTGTAAATGTGGAAAATTTTAATAAACTTTTTAAAAAAAGAAATAGCTGGTCACAAAAAAATGCACTGTCTTAGTCATCAGTGGAGCAAGCCATACAAAGAACTGTATGAAGCATAACTTAAATCAAGTATGATATCTAAGGAATACAGATCATGAGATGTGAAATAAGCGTTTTAGAGTATTTCAGACTGTGATCTAGGAACAACAAACATGCTGCTTCCCAACACTGGTTTTGAGATTTAACTATTTGCCTAAATCCAGTTGTAAGACCCAGATATAGGAATCCCATTTAATGAATGGAAGTTAGAACAAAATTGAGTTCTAATAACAATTGGGACGGTAACAATTTAATTTAGGTGATGACATTTTAGAAACTAAAAAGTTTGGCGTAAGCTTTTGTGGACTTCCAAACCACTTTCTCATATGTGTGCAGTATTGTCTTAGTTGTCAGATTATTAGGTATTAGATTATTTGTGGAAATATTATGAGCTCTTTCAGCTCAGTCATTTCAGAAGACTATCATTTCATAAAGATCATTTATTAGCTTGTTTCCCTCTTGTACTGGAATTCATTCTGGCTTTTCCTACCATATAGCAATGTTTCCTCCATCAGTACCTTCCCCTGTTTATCTCTCCATCCATCTGCATTTTCTCTGATTGGAATTATTCATATTTGTTTGAGATGCTGTGACTAAAGACTGTAGAACTTCTGAGGTTGAACCTTGTGTATTTCAGTGTATTGCTTGACTTCTCAGCCTGGGAAGAATGAGAGTGAGAGAGGGTTGTTTTCCCATGAGCACAATCCAGCAACAGTACCCATGGTTCCCAACTTTCTTTTTTGAAAAAGGCATTTGTAGAAAGCAAGATATAAAGCAAAAAGTGCAGACATGATTCTGAACATTTCCTTTGTGAGAAACTAGGCTGCTCCTGCTTTTCATTGATCAGAATTTCATAACACCAGAGTGCTACCCCCAGAAGCCAGCAGCTGGCAGGAAAGGCAAGTATTGCTCCTCTTTGTTCTTTCCTGGTGGAAAAGTGATTTTGAGAAAAGTATTACTCTCTTCCAAAATCAAAAATAATTCAGACACCCAGGGCTTTAGTGTAGCTGTGGTTGGACAGAAATGTGTCTGCCCAAAAGTGCAAGATAGAAGCACACACAGAGTAAATTACCTTTCTAAGTGAGATTTTAAAAATGTTATTTCCCCAATGCCAGGAACATTTTCTGATACAGAGTACAACTGCCATTGCAAGCAGCCCATCACTTTCATACCAGTGCTACTGGAGACAAGGACTGTGCATATAGCTGTGGTTATGCCAGGCTGGCAATGTAACACTTGTGTTGATACATCCATTTTGCTGAGGGAAGAAGTAGTTGAAATAGAATCTAACAGTCTTGGATGTATAATTCAATGTTATGGAGTCTCCTGGTATTTCTTGTTGTTTTTAAAGGAAATGTTTTTATAATTGGATCGTGGCATTAGTGCAATTAATTAAGGGCTAGAGGGGGAAAAGAGAGCCAGCACAATAACAGAGGTGCTCAGCCATGGGTAGAAAGATATCCAGACACTAGGCCTACCTGCTGAAGAAAAAAGGAGGGGTACACAATGCATACATATTTCTTAGAGGCCAGTCCTACCCCACATGGTAGACCTGGTATCCAAGCTTTGGCCATTTCCTCACTAGGCTGTATAGTGCTTTGATGTGGGTTCTTGCATGGCAGGGGGTTGGACTGGATGGCCCCTGTGGTCTCTTCCAACTTTATAATTCTATGATTCTGTTATTCCACTTTCAACATCCTATGGAATCCTGGGGTTTGCCATTTAGGGAGGGACCTTTGAGGCCCCTCCCTAAACTGCAAAGTCCAGGATTCCATAGGATGATGAAAGTGGAATAATAGCACTATAACAGGCTAGTGCGGAAATGGCCTTTGTCATTGTCCAGTTGCTGGATCAACCAGAAATGATATACCCGCTGTCTGTCACTTACATATGTACATATTTTTCTCCCCCACCCCACCCCACCCCAGTAGTCCATTGCTTCTCAGTCAACACAGTTTTCTGGAATGTAATTTCAGCCTAAACCCCAGGCACAGTGCTTCCTGTTGAATGCACTTTTCTTTTGGTTTCATAGCCTCCCTTCAGTGATTTCACATATAATTTGCTACTTGAATATGTGTCTCAGAGATGCTGTTGAGAGACCATCTCTCCCCTCCCTTCCCCTCCCAGATTTTTTTTTCTGAGAAGGTAAACCCATCTGTGCCTGAATTTATTTATTTTTTAAATGCCACCTTATCATCTCTCAGTTTCATCTGCTGTTACCACTTGTTTGTAGCTGTCAAATGACAATTTCTATCATTTATGTGATCCAGGCACCCACCTCTTTATTCTTGTTGATATAGCTCATATTACAATCACTGTTGCTTGCTAAGAAGGAGAAGAAACAAGTACAACAAAACAGGCAATTCTTTTGCATCCCACACTCCAGTCTTTTTGTATTGCTCATCCTTGCATGTTACTTGAATCTTCCCACTCTTCTGCAATATAATTGCATTCTCTATTACTTTTACAAATAAATAATTGAAAAAAAATGTGTAGATTAAGTACATATGTGAGCCTAATCTTTTTGTAAGGAAGAGTCATAATGCAAGTTCCTGCAACTACTATTGCTGGAGAACGGTGCAAACGAAATTTCACATGGGTCATTTCCTAGTGCTATCATGTCGTCATCACCTCACTTCAGCTTACCTATGGCCAGATCCTCTGGGGAGAAAAGTCAGTTTGGGATCATTTCAGAGAAACTGATGCCTGTCTTGCTATCTGTGATAGCACACTGTGTCTATACTTCCAGTAAGTCTGAAAGTTTCAATATATACTGTGTTCCTTACTTAGAAGAAATGCCACTAGCAATTATATTTTTAGCAACTCTTATGGTCTAGATATGTGAGAAAGCAGACCTCTACTGAGTGAAGCCAAGCCTAGGCAAGAAAGTCAAATGAACTACAGTTCTTATTCATGGTTGCTGTGACTCACACAAGTGGATCATCTGTGCCTGCACAGTACATTGTTTAGAACCTTCTATAGCTTGTTGACAAGCCTTTTGGTTGGATCCTTGCCCTGTCCCCAGAGGCTATAAAGCCACCTTCCCACCAGAGCCCTCAGTTTCTTTTTGTTCAACATGGCAGCAGCGCTATTAGGAAACTTCTCAGAGTACTTCCACAGTACAGACCAGACCAGTTCAGAAACAGCCGATTACTGAACTGAGTGAACTAATCATTAGATAACTAAACTTACTATATCTAGGAATAACTCACCAGAGCAGCTTTCAGAGAAAGGACAGCTTTGGGCCTTCCTGGCATCATTTTTGGCTGATGTTGCCTTTCAAGTATTCAGATCAAAACAAAAGCAATCTCTTTCTGAGTAACATTGGGAACTGGTCATCTCCCAGATAGGAAAATTCAAACTGATCTTTTCGTAATCTGGATGGTCTAGTCATCCAGAGTTAGTCTAGAATGGACAGGAAAAATTGGAGTTTGCTACTGCTTCTTAGGTATGTTCCCAGAAAAGAAAACAGGGGAAGATTGGATTGCTTGCAGCATCACTTTGAAAAATACCGTTTCTAAAGTAGAACTCTGGCTTATGTAACTTTTTTTTATCTTTGATCTCTTAGCACTTACAGTTCCATTAAAAAGTGACAAGTGTCCTATTTACAACATACTTGTATAATAGGAAACTAGAAGGAATGATTCTAGAGTCAGGAAAGAAAGGTAAATGCTAGAAGGAAGCGCAGAGTCCTAATCCCTTTAAGAGGGGCAAGAAACATCCAGCCCATGGGCTGCATGATGGCTGGCTTTTGGGGGGATGAGGTAGTCTGGGGTTTGTGATCCTGCAGCCCCACCAAAAAAAAAAAAAGTATTCAGTCAAAAATTATATTTTCTGTTCCTGAAGGCATTCAGGAACAGTGATCTTTGTCTTTAAAACAAGACATTGGTTTCACTTGTGGCTTGTACCCTCCTTTCTGTGAGGTTTTAGAAATGTGGAATTGTATTTCTGGCCACTTGCTTTTTGTTGGGGATGGGGTAGAGATCATGGGCCCAAGAGCTTTGCCAACTGTGCCCTAAACCCTAAATTATGTTCACAGTTCTGTCACAGTCTTGGCCCTGTTCACGCTACACAGTTGTAGCAGTGTTATTCCTCCTTAACTGTCGTGGTTCCTTACTGTGGAACCCTCAGGTTTGTGGTCTGTTGTGCCACTACAAGATTCTGGTCAAGAAGCCTAAATGCCCCTAGTAACTGCAAATCCCAGGATTCTGTAGGATGGAACCATGTCAGTTAAAGTGGAATAACAGTGCTATAACTGCGTGGTGTGAATAGGCCTCTGGTCTCTACAGCTCATGGCGCCAGACATACTGCCTTTAATGGACTTTTTATATGAACAGGTAGGTGAAGTTAACTGTCTATATTATATGCCATTGGCTCACAAAGTCATAGTGTTGAAAGGGACCTCAAAGTTCTTGTTGTTCAGCTGATGATGATACAAAAAAACCACTGCTGCACCGTCCATGATTGGTGGCTATCCAACCTCTGCTTTAAAACTTCTGACAAAAGAGAGTCCAGTATAGTTTATTCCAGAGTCAAGATGGAACCATCAAGAAACTCTTCCTCATGTTTAGCTGAACCTCCGCCCTCTTTTTTTAAAAAAAAATTGCAAATGTTGATTTGGATCCTGCTCTAAAGCAAGTGGCATGGACATGGACATGGACATGCCAGTAATCTGCTTGTGATACTGTCTTCTTTGTAGGATTGTCACTGTTTTCCTGACAGAAACTTTGTACCATTAACAGCAGCATGACAAGCAAACACCCAGCAAGTGACACATACGGGGATAAGACAACCAAAATATACAAAATACACACACATCATGCAAACTTTTGAAGCTTCGCTAGCTTCTCCATCAAGCAAAAAATGTTAAAAAATCGTAACAGGAGAAAAGGGGGGGGGAGGTGATGGTTTTGGAGTTACAGGCCTACATTTTGTATCAGATGTTGTCTCTGCTGTATTTCGGTTGTTCTGGATGGATCTTAGTTCAGGCAGAAGCTACTTCTTGGTCATGTGGGGACTGAGGCAAAGGCCCTGTGGCTTCACAAAAGACAGAGATACCTTAGATCCCAAGAAGAGCTACTTTAGTGCCTCTAAATAGAGTGTAAACTTTACTGTTGTAGAATCATAGAGCTGAAAGACACCACAAGGGCCACTGAGTCCAGCTTCCTGCCATGCAGGAATACACCATCAAAGCATTCTCAACAGGTGGCCATCCAACCTCTGTTTAAAAACTTCCAAAGAAGGAGACTCCACCACAATCTGAGCCAGTATATTCCATTGTCGAACTGCTTGCCATCAAAGTTCTTCCTAAAGTTTAGATAGAATCTCTTTTCCTGAAGTTAGATGCCATTGCTCCATGTCCTAGTCTCTGGAGCAGCAGAAAACAGGCTTGCTCCATCCTCCATACGACATCCCTTCAAATATTTACACATAGGTATCATGTCACCTCTTAAACTTCTCTTCTCCAAGCTAAACATATCCAGGTGCCTAAGCCTTGCCTCACAGGGCATGGTTTCCAGGCCTTTTACCATTTTGGTCACCCTCCGTTCCAGCTTGTCAATATCCTTCCCGAACTGTGGTTCCCAGAACTGGACACAGTATTCCAGGTCCAGTCTGACCAAAGCAGAAGCAGTGGTATCATTGTTAGCATTTCACCATCCTCTCCTTGCAGAGGCCCTACCTACTGTCCTTTGTTTCAATCCCTACATGACCAAGAAGGGAGTGGCTTCTGCCTGCACTGAGATCTCTCCAAGTAGAATCAGGGATGGGGAGTTGATGAATGGTGCTGGTGGCCAGGAAGTAGCAGACAGCCAAGAAGGAAGGTAAATAGCGCTGGACCTAATTTTCTATTGTTCCTATGAATCTCCACCATAATCACATTTACATGGATATTTAGTTGGCCTATGCTGGGGAAAAAGCTGTTTGGCTCCCAACTCTTGCATGATATCTTTCATTTGGCCTACTCAGACATTAAAACTGAAGGTATCCAGTGGCCCTTATACCACCTCAGCTTTTTCTTAGTACCTCATTTCTTCCTTACTTCATGAATGATAACTTTTCAGCCTTGTCTTTCTCTGCTGCTGTTGTTTGGAACATTCTCCCAGTCCAGTGCTGGGTGCAGAATGCTAATGAGCCCCTTCTTTCTGTTAAGATTCATGGTAGAATAAAACATATGTTGTTAAATGTGAAACCATGTTCTTGAGCTAATCTCCCACTTTAGCATAATATTTAATCCACCATATGCATGACATGTTTCTCCAGAAGATTTTAATATTCTTGTGTTGGCTGAGTATCCATATACCAACACAAATTCAAGTACATGTATGTCTGGTGGCATATACAGAAAAATTGCTTTAAGCTAACACCTCACCCATTAACATTCTTAGGGGAAAATATGACACACTTAGACATGTGCTACTTCTGCTCAAATGCTCCATCATTGGAAAGATAAAGGTGCATGTGACAACAAATACAATTGCATTTCTCTCTGTTGTTCAGACAATATAGCTATATTGATATAATTGGTCATGTAACAAAAGAAAAATGCATCTCTTTGGAAAATATTATTGCAGACAATGAGCTCCTGTATAAAATTCAATTGAAAAAAAGTAATCCTTTTTGTCAGTTCTACCATATCAAGATTATAGTATTGTTTTGTATTGAAATGTTGTGCGGGCTCATTTTGCTGTGAAATGGAACATTCAGTGTGTTCAGAATAGCCCAGCAACAGTGGGACTTTCATCTGGTGCCCTGAAAAATTTCATTTCCCTAGGGTCAGGATTAAATGAGGATTTTATAGTCTTGTGAAGTAATTATAATGTAAATATTTAACACAGGTCACACTTAGTGGAATTCTAGATGTCTTTCGAATTATTGTGCGTTTTGAATCTGGCCCACAGTGGAACGTTAGAACTTGAAAAGTTTGTCATGCTTTTCTTAAAAAAAAAAAAAGAGTAAACAAATGAAAATAATTTAGGAAGGGAGAGGAGTAAAATAGTCTGTATATTTTGAGAAACCTGCACAGATTGAAGCACTTACAACAAAAAATAGTCACTGTAGGAGAGCAGAGAATTAATGAACAATGTAATAACACAGCTAAGATAAAACCTTAGCTGGAAACATTATTCAGATGTATGCAATTATAAAAATCAGTGTGTCAGGAGTGAAGGAGACTGGAGAGAAAAGGGGGTACGTTGATTCCAGCCCTCCCCTTCTCCACTTGGCATCAGCTTTCTGTGTGATTGTGTTGTTGGAACTACCTAGAATTTAAAACCTGGGCATTGATGCCATCCTCAGCCCCACACATCAATTTTCACAGTGGGGCTATCAGAGTTCATAGGTAGCTCTGGGTGGGCAAAATGCAGCCTTGTGGCTGCATGTGGATTCCCAGATTGTATTTGTGGCTGTCAGTCCCTCCAGATTCCCTTTTCTGGCTCCATAACATACATTTCTCTTCCAAGGTGGGCAATTCAAACGGGAATACTGACTTTGTATTTTATTCAACAAATTAGTCCAAATCCTTGCTGTTACGAATCTTTTGTGTTAGCAGAATCCATCATAATGTTGTTTATCCCTTTTCTTACTTCTTTCTGCTTTACCAAGCATTATGGTCTTTTCCAGTGCATCATGTCATCTCATGATATGTTCAGAGTGCAATAGCTTCAGTTTAGTCATTTTGTTTTCCTTGCAAGCAAATTTTTCACATGTATGGCACTTCTACTGGTTTTATCATTTGCTCCCCTGCTTCAGAAGTGGTAGGCTTACTTTGTAGAACTTACTTTGTTTTATGATGCCAATGTATAGTAGTTTAGCAGAGATTTTGCCAGTTCTGGAGTGGTGACCAAAATTGTCTTTCTCCATATTTCATCCAATATAGAATATGTCTGTGTTCAGAGTATATGACGTCTTAGCACTGTGGCACGACCACGCTTTCATATCATATTTTCTTGGTTTGCTTGGCACATATGGATAGAATGGACATTTTCCGTTGAACTCAACCAGCTGTTCATTGGTAATTAGATCTGTCCAGGGTGTATGCCACATTTCAAGCTGCTCAGCATAGTTCATATATTATGAAACCTCCCAGTGACCGTGCACATCACCTGTTTCCCTTTTGTTGAACCTCAGGTGCCTTGTGAGTGCACAAAACCTCTTCAGGGTGATTACTATTTTGAAGTGACAGCACCCTGAAACTGAATGCTCCAGTTATTCCAAGGTTTCATGTTATCCAACCTGCCAGGAGCAATAGGAGCTTCCACACTTTGATCTTGAAAGTATTCCTCTGATTTTATACATGTTATACCACTCTATTTCTTTCACAGGTTATTCAGAAAAGAATTCTTTCTTTGAAGAACAGTTCAAAAGTTTCTAAAAATGCTTCTTCATTTGCATCTTTCTTTGTCGCAAAACCCTAGTAACATCTATGGTTTCTCTATGGCAAAGTGCGGCTCTGAGAGCTGTTTTTCTGGCCTACCAGGAACCCTGGGGATTTTTTTTAAAAAAAATCATAATTTTTGCCCAAAATGCCCTCTAGGGGATATGGGAAACGTATTTGGCCCTTGGGCCATTTTAGGCCCAGAAAAATCACTGTGGTAAACTGTGTCAGTAGAAGTCTTCAGCAGATCATTTTGTCCCTATCTCTCATGGCATAAATACATACAATTTTCTGCACAGCGAACAGCATTTTCTGCACAGGAATTAATATTTTTAATTTTGTGCAGAATAAGTCCCAAAATACAAATAGTCTTCAAAAATGAAGTTGTTTTCAAAGACTTTCTCACAGTCTTATTTGTTGCTACCTTCGCAAATAAACTTAGTGAAGAATCACAACCCTACACTTGCTGCCCTCTAAGCTTTGAGGAAAGGATTGTTGTCATCCAAGGTTTCACACAAGTTTCTATAAATAGTGATCAATGACAAAATTGCATCCATTTTTTTCCCCAATACATTGCAAGCACCCCAGTGACAAATAGATTTGCTGGGACAGTTTTTGTTCCAGCTATTTAATTGTTTTGTTTTGTTTTTGTTGTGTTTTGTCCATTAAATAAAAAAAAAATACCCAAGTTATTCTTGGCAGGTGGCTAGAACTTAAGAACATTGTTTAAAACTATTCAGGTAATGGTGTTGTAAAATCGTGTAGGCCTAATTGTGTGGGAATTCCTCAACAAAATATGACACTCAGGTTTTATATTGTCCACTGTGCTAGGATGAGGTTCAATTATATCCATCTCTTGTATTTTCCCCCCTTCACTTTCAGGCATATACTGAACTGGAATTACTTTGGCTTCAAAGTCAGTCGCATTGAGTTTCATGGCCTTACTTTCCAAGTAATGAGAAATAAAGCAGGATTTCCTTTTTTGGTCCTTTTGTTTGTTCGGATGTTTTTTCCTCCTTCCTTTTGTTTTGCCCTCCTCCACATTTGGATATTCACAGTGACTTGAATGTGAACAAGTACTGTTTTAATTCTGCTTAAACTTTCACACAGCACACAGTGCCAGCTACTGACCCAGCAACATGTATGCCAGCTCAGCAGTGAATAATCACTTTAACTACTCTGTGTTTTTCTTCTTCATCCATGAAGCAGAATAAATGCTTTTGGCTTGTATAATGCATTCTTGTAGCACTTTGTCAGATCCCTGTTTGTGATTTTGTTCCTCCTCCCCACTTTTTTCCCTTCTGCTATAGATGAGTCTATCTATAAAAATCAAGGAAAAAAATACATATATTTACCTTCATGTGCAATGCTGTACATTGTCTCTTTAAAATTAAGTCCCATTTATTTATTTCGGACTTATTCTCAGGTAAGTGGGCATAGGATTGTAGACTTAAATTTGTTGTGCAGTGTTTCCCTCCAAAATAGTGCATAGTAGTTATACAAATTAATGACAATATCATTTTTTCCCTTTTACTATCAATTCTGGAACCTTTTTTTAAAAAAAAGAAAAGGGGAGGGAGTTGTCCAGTTAAGCAGTCATCGATGAGTATCATTGCAGAATGTTGGATTTAGTATTGCCTCAGTTAATTTACACTAACAAAAGTCGAGCAATTAAAATGTTGGCTTTCAAGGTCTAGAGATTGACATGGGAAACTGCTGAGCCTATTAGCAGCAGCCTTTGATACCATGGACTGTTTGTTGCAACTGCTGGACCTGGCAGGCATTCTTGGCACTCCTTTTGAGTGCTTCCATTCTTTTCTGGCAGGAAACTACTGGTGACAAAGGATTGCTGGTAATCTCCACAGGACCTTCTCTTAGACGAGAAAAGTGAGCTACCTTACACCAGGTCAGACTATATGGCCCCAGACCAGTGTTGTCTATCATGAGTGTCAGTGGCTCTCCTTGGTCTCAGACAGAATTTTTCTTGGCATCTCCTATCTGATTCCTTTAATTGGAGAATGAATCTAGAACTTTCTGCATGTAAATTGTGTGAACTACTTCTGTGATTTTTCCCCTAAGATCTGTGAGGGTTAGAACAGTGCTACTCAAAGTGGTGGTCCATGGACTGGTGACACAAGTCATTGGTTTCTGATCCCTGGTAAGTTTACAAGAAAGAAATAATTGTAGACAAGGAGCACAGATATGATATTGCTTCTTGGCATATTTAAGGAGAAAGAAAGTGTTGGTCCCCATAGATGGCTTGAAATGTACAACCTCTGAAAACATGTTGGTTTTGAGAAGTGGTTGAATACCTATAGGGAGAAGTGTGTTCTTTTTCACTACTGAATCCGTCAGGCCAACTAAAAACATTGCTATTTTCATATGCAAATATGCAAGAGAAATGTTGACAGCAGTTCAGGTTAAAGCAAATTACTTCTATTTTCTCTGGTGCCAATTCCTCCTCCACCAAACACACACATACTTATATGCAAATACATAGTCTTTTTTTCCCCCCTAAACTTTAATTCTTGGGCTATGTTGCCTGCACATGTCTTAAAATATAAATATTATTACCACATATTAGCATGTGGTAATGACATTGCAGCTTCTGTGGGAAGTCTAAGATAACAGTAAAAAGTTTTTCATAGGACCTGATTTTCCATTTTGATATATTCAGCACTTCAAAGATATTCTTTCACAAACAGCTGAAATTTCAACTCTGAATCAAAATATGCACAGTAATTTATACCAGTGAATGAATTTGAAGATTGCATTTTATGACTCTCTTTTCTGCCTTTGAAGTATACTGTCACCACTGTTTTAGACCTTTTCCACCTCTTAACTCAGTTTAGCCATCCCCCTCAAAACGGGCTTATTTTTGACACAGCACAGAATAAAACTCAGAGACTGATAATCTGTGATCATATTCCATGTGACACACTTGATTTGCTTCTCTTTATATTGCTATCCATTTATGGCTTTGTTCCTTAAATAGTTACCTTTTCCTGCACGTTGTAACAGATATATTGAATTATGTATGTTTGAAAGGTATTTCAAGGAACCTTAACTTTAATCATTATTCTTATCTTGTCTTAGGAACCTATAGTTTGGGAAGAAAAATGGCCTTTCAATATAGCAATTATTTTCTTATCAATTTCATATTTTCATATCCTTGTGTTTAGCTGGCATTCCGTGCTTGGCTTTACATTTAGCTCTGCAGGAAATATTTTAAACATTGTTATTACAAAGAAAGAAATCAGAAATCAAAGTGAATTCTTAGTACAATGCTGCTGTACAGGAAGGTGCAATTGCTGTAACAGCAGCTTGCATTATATTCTAGAACTAACTCACAGCTTGATAGAATGTCCCTGCTGGGGAAGAAATGTAGGGGAGCTGGCAAGAGTTTTACCACATCTGTTCCCTGCTGCTAATAAGCTTTAACCTGTTTCATTTTTATTATGCTCACTGTTTAGATATTTTGCTTCCAAAATTATTTGTGTAACTCTGAGAGTACTTAAAAGGGTTTGTGGCATGAAGGGCTGTTTAAATATGTAAGACTGTCAGCGAGGGAGATTATGGGCCATAAGGAATAAGATGGCTGTCGTCTGATTCTTGTGTTTCAGAGTTCAAGCAAATGGAGTGCCAGAAAGTACATATATATATGTACATACAAAGATATTTCTTATCACTTCTCAGCCCACAAGGGCTATTGAAGCAATGAGCAAATAAAAGCAATTAAAAAATTTGTAGTATTAATTTTGCCTGAACAATATATTCATTTGTACAGCTAGAGAGATTTGCATGCGTAACTGTTTTCTATGTGGTGTTTGTAGTTGTGGCCATGTATGCATATATATTTAATAAAGTAACTATATACATGAAAGCCAGCATGGTGTTGTGGTTTGAACATTGGACTACAGCTATGGAGACCAGAGTTCGATTTCCCACTCAGCCATGGAAACCTGCTGGGTGACCTTGGGCATGTCACATACTCTCAGCCTCCAGAAAACTGTGCGATAGGTTTGCCTTAGAGTTGCCATAAGTCGGAAATGACTTGAAAGCATACAACAGTAACCGTATACATGTAAAATAAGGGGATGGCCAAACATTTTCTAAATCTGCCACGTTGCTAGCTGTTCCCTGTTAATGAGACAGAACTTTCTTCTCTTTCCCTCCTCTCTGAAGCACCCCCCCCCCCAAGCCTCAAAAGCTGCTCTGGAGGGTTTCTCAGCCCTCTAAAGCAGGTTTTGCAGATACGGGGATTCCAGAGAGAAAGGTGAATCACTTTTCTTTTCCCTAATGCAACTGCCTCCTGATGGAAGCAGTTTGATCAGTGAAGGAACCCCACTGGATCATGACCATTTTATAGTTGCATGATTGGCACTAAATAGAGTATCTAAAACAGGTGTCTAAAACAGGCAAAGTGCAGGCTGCATTTTGGAGTCCCCTCCAGCTGCTTCAGGCTCCCTGCCTCAGTTGATAAAAATGATTTATTTTTCTAAAAATGTAGGCCCTATGTCTTGTAGTCAGTTTAACCATGTCATCCCCAAAACTATTTCAAGGGGAAAAGAGGCCTTTTTTTGAAAATCAGGAATTATAATTTAGGAAAACTCACTTCTGGAAGTAAAATGGGAGAGAAGGGCAAAAGAATGGTAGAAGTGCTCACAAACCACTTTCACTGGAAACATTTTGGAGATTTTTTTAAAAATATATTCAGGGGTGAAGGTGTATTGGGACAGCCTTCCAGAGTCTCACGAGGTACTGCCCCCCAAACCTCTGGCAGCAGCCCACTCCAGTCTTTAAAAAAAGGAAAGAAAAGCATACTATTTACGTTACAATGCAGTATTCGTAATACTCTTTTGGTATTCTGATTTACTTTTGAAAATGTATTCCATTTAGGAGGAAGAAGATACCATAATCTGGAATTATTTAGTGTGGTTGCGATTTATGAATCTTCTAATTCACTTGCTTATAGTATACACTAAAGTATTTTATCTTCAGAACCAAAGACCTGCCATTTTGTCTGGCAGGAATTAAATTGTAGATATGTTAGATGAGTAGAGCTAGAGTAAGTCCCTAGCTAAGAAAAAAAAAAGTTAAAATCTTTATTGTTACTCCCAACAAGAGTAGGCTCATTGGATTAATGGAATTTACTGAACAGTTGACTTGCCAAGTTCCCATTGATTTGATGGGTATACTCTATGTGGGATTAATATTTTATTTTAGGCCCCTGTAATAAGCTGTCTCCCGTGAAGGAAGCCAACTCATTCAAGGGAACATATTTCATTGGAATAAATTTACACCATTGTATTCAGTTTTAAGGATGCAAAACAATACAAAATAGATTTATTTGAAGGCATGATAAATTGTTTAAAGTATTCCTTAAAATATGAAACCATATTGAATACAGTCTTATAAATCAATAAAACTAAATCAATTTTGGATTCACCTTTAGACTTACTAGCAAGAGTAATGAACCATGTGTCTATGAGTTTATGAATACATAAGAGACAGAATTATTAGCACACAACTCTCCTCATTGAAACACACATAAATGCATCAGTCCCTGGATATATTTATTTGGGGGAAGGTATTTTTTGGTGACGTTAAACAACAAATATGCATAAAATAAAATCAAGGTAGACCAAATAATCCATTGTATAAGTCAGATGTTACTTGATTGCACAGTGCCTCAGAAACGTTCTTTTCCCACAGGTTTTCAGTTTTCTTAATTTATATCTGACAGAGGTATACTGTTTTGTAATACAAGCATTTTAACTCTTTTCCAGAGCTTTAAATGCTAAAAATAATCTGCTCAGAAGACTTACATTTAGTGCTATGCAGAGATTTGCAGTGTGCTATTTCATAGATGATATATATATGTGGAATTAAAGGAATTAATATAAATAATGACAGGTTTTTTGAAAAAAAAAGTTAGTTACTTTGAGCATATCCAAGTTGCGTGCATCTCTTTAGAGACACATATTCCCATTACCCTCTGATACATCCTATGATATGGAAATCTCCTCACCATGGCTCCTTCCTACACTGCCGTTGTGATATTAGAAGCTCAGACCTTATGGAAGATGTCTGCTGTATTGCCTTGTCCCAGTTTCTGGAAAGGAAGACACTGACATAGAGAAGAGCAGTAGGCCTTGAGTTTCTCACATTAACCTGGTTGTGAGGCAGCTGCTCCTACACCATTGTATAATAAAAGGAAAGAGGCCAAAGTGAATGGTACCAGTGCATAAGAGACATGGCCACAACTTTCCTGTAACGAATTGTTCATGTGCAGAAGTCGTGCAAATCAAGGAATTCCATAGTACTTGCATTTTCATGTCTTTTGTGGTAGGGTTTATAGTGGTGTCAATTGAAAGAAAGAAAGAAAGAAAGAAAGAAAGAAAGAAAGAAAGAAAGAAAGAAAGAAAACTTCCAGTCCATGTGGTAAGATGCTGTGTATAAATGTCTTTCTACGTAGGGACACTGCTCGTGGGAAGTATTTTAAAACAGCCTGCTTGTGACAGCCATTTTATGTGTTTCAGTCCTGAGACTTTCCCCATCAGCTTTTAAAAGGCCAGGGCTGCGTTTGTTTTCTATTCTTTGATTGATAAATTATTATTTCCTTTACCAAATTAATCATTTGGCTGGTTAACTGTCCACTTCTTCTGCTGTCCAAAGAAATGGAGATTCCTTATCACTCAAATTCTTCCAAATTAAAGAAAATGAATACTGAACTGCTAGTCCTAGAAAGAATTGATAGGATCACGCTGGAGAAAGATAATGTTACCTTAAGGAGTTGTAGTTTTTGAAAATCTTCAGTGGCAGTTTTGATTATAATAGTAGCTAGATTAATGAGCCTATAAATTATACATTTGAAGTTTCCTTACACTGTCTGAATAATAGAGCACGCCGGTTTCTGCTTCAGAACAAAGTATCCTACCAACAATAGGTCTGGCGCTTATAAAGTACAGATTCCACAAGGAAAACTGCAGAGAAAAAGGTAGAGTGTCTCAGAAAAGAGAACTGAGCTTATTTGTAGTTCTGTCAATGGGCCATGTAAATCTCCTGGGGATTTCAGTGGATGAATCTTCCTGATAGTCACAACTGCAAAACTTGTATTGTGAGCAGAAAGAAACAAAACATTAACCAATTTCTGAACATTATCTGAAAAATACAAAATACCCACATTTTCACCATTTGAAAACAGTTCTCAGGTTCACTAGTTTTTAATAGCACGTTTATTTTTTTTAATGAAAGTTTAAAATTAATGTTTTTGTCTCAAAGTCCAAATGTGATTTTTTTTTTTTTAGAGCAATAATTAGAGCTTTCAAATTTTACTGGTTCTGCTGACAACTTCAGCTTAGGTTTATTCTGGAGTTTATCAAAATAACCAGAGTTACATGATTAGACACGTAAATTGACTAGAATTTTATATATAAAAAAAAAGTAAAAATGTAGATATTTTCATGTTTGTCTACTTTATAAATTTGGTAGCAGATTTTCTATAATGAATTTTATTATGTAGTTAATTACACTGATTTTCAAATTGTCAAAGAGGAAAGAGTGATTGCAAAGAGGTAAGAATTTTCTCAAATCCCTGACAGCAAGTGTTACCTGAAAGTATTCTAATTTATTTTTGTAAATCACCAGACAAAGTATTGGGCAAAAAGTGCCCTGGCTAAGTGTTGTACACTGAGGCTGTTTGTTGAAATGAGCCTATTCTATATCTGTCGTAAATTTAGCAAGTGGTGCAATTTGGATTTTTTTTTCCATTTAAGTAATTGAACATATTATCTAAAGTCTGCGGTGGAATTTCAGAGGATAGATGAGACTGCCATTATGTACAGAGGAACAAGGACTGAACAGCCATATAGCTGGAATGCTGGAGGAAGGAGGCGGGAGATAATGGTTGGCTAAAAGCAGGGTTTGTCATGGGAACAGTCTTCCTGTACTGACTGTGTAATTGGAAAAAAGAAACAAATAACAAGACCTAAAGCTAGAATTGCATTGCACTTTACAATACTTGACTGTATATACAGCATATAGGAAGGGAAAAGTGATTGAAAAATAAACCTGGGAACTATGGAGACTTGTTCTAATGATATCTTTGAACTGTAAGAGTTCATACTCTCTAAATTGATACAGATAGATTGTGTCTTGTTCAGCAGAAGAATGCAAACGAATGGCATAACACTGATCAGGAGTAATTTTACTGATTGTAAGGCAGTAGCAGAATAAAGTCTCCAGCCTACAGTGACCAATTCTATTCACTTATGATTTGGAGAATATATACTGAGGAATCAGCTGATGGAAGTGCTAACAGTGGCACAAAAAGCTGCTGTGGTAGTAGGTTTAAGAGATGATTGTATCCATCACTATCACTCTCCACCTGTTCTCTATTAAAATGGTAGCTATGGTAGGATGCTCTTCTGTGCAGAAACACAAAGAGGGAACTATCATAATTTATCACTTGTATATATTCGTAAGTGTTAGAGCAGTGGTTCCTGGCCTTTGGGCTTCCAGGTGTTTTGGATACCACTTCCCAGAATCCCCAGCCAGCATGGTGAATGGTCAGAGATTCTATGAGCTGAAGTATAAAACATCTGGAGGACTATTGGCTAAGGGCTTCTGTGTTGGAACCCTATTCCTATTCCTACGTTCAGAAACATTGCATAATCAATATAGGTAGTAGGCTATTGTCCCTTTTCTCTCTATTAAACATCTGTCCAGAGATATTAAATAGGTTATGCATGCACAGCTCAAACACACACAAGACTTTTTTCACACTACACAGTTACAGGACTGTGATTCTACTTTGACTGCCATGGTAACATTCTGTGAAATCCTGGAATTTGTAGTCTGGTAAGGCACTGGAGCTCTCTGGCTGAGAATTCTAAATAGCCACCCCCAAACTAGAAATCCCAGGTGTCCATAGGATGGAACCATGGCAGTTAAAGTGGAGTGATAGTGCTATAATTGTGCAATGTGAAAGAGCAATTCCAAACTGCAGATTAGCTCATAGAAGTGAGCACCCTTGACAACCAGTGCTGGCTTGCTCTGTCCCCTCAGATGTTGATTCTCCACAGTTCTTAAACTGTTGGATATGGCTGCTCCTGGCCACATGAAAGGACTGGTTCAAAGATTTACACATTAGCAATGTCAGATCAATTCTTAATCTCAGAATAGTACATTTGGGTGAGATTTCAATTGATTAAAATTTCTTCTATCTTTTTCTAGCTTGTCCAAATCTACTCAAATAGCACCCCTCAAGTTGTAGACGGTACTGCATCACAAAACTCCAGGGGGAAAGTCTTTGAATTAACATGCTTGCTATCTTTGGCAGAAATGAGCTTAATTTCATATATAATATAATGTATCATCTGTATAGAGAAGTGCCTTTGATGTTTGTACTCAATAAACAGCTGGGATTATTGTATGTATTTTGGCAGGCTATGTTTTCATTGGTGGGAGACATAGCAGCATCTGTTCAGTACATTGAAACCTAATGCAAGATATGGAGCAAACGGATCATAGTGTTCATCTTGTACATCAGGTGTACATTCATGTTGTACATCGCATAGCATTTAAAAATACAAATAAATAAATGCATACATTCTAGCAAACATACCTACATATCACATACCTATGTATGCTTCCATTCATCTGTTTCTTGGGAAAATCAGAGGGAGGGTGTTCTTTCACTCAGTTCCTCCTTCTGAGCTTCCTTTAGGTAATTGGTGGCCACTGTTAGGACAAAATTGTGATCTGTGTGACCCTTTTGTCTGATCCAGGATGGTTCTTTTTATCTTCTTAAGAAATGGTTGCCTCTTTCCTGGGAAGCAAAGCTTATTAAAAGTACTCCTAATGAAAAGTACAGCCTAAATTCAGACTGGTCTGTGATCATCCCTATGTCCATCAGCCTCAATGAGCACAGATATCCTCGCAAGCCATGTTAGCTATCATTATCTCAAATATGAGCTGGAATCAATTTCTGCCTACCGTTGTTACAACACAGTGTAAGGTCGGAAACAACTGAGCCAGAATGAGATCAGCACAACCTGATTATTGTTGTTGTACTGATGCCTACACAGTTGCAGTTTCTCAGTAATCTGTTCGGTATCATCACAGATACACTGAATAGAAAGTTTTTAATTTTAAGGGGCCTACAAGGAAGAACTTGATGATGCATCACTGTCTTTTCAAGACAGTGTCATTCCAGTAACATTGTTAGCATTCATTTCATGTTTCCTCAGTAACATAATTCTAAGGGATGGTTTGACTCTCACTCACTGTTGAGACCACACTGTTCAGTTATAAAAGAAATGAAATCTCTCTTAACAAGTGACAGTTCGAAATAATTTCTCAGGCCAGCTTTTCGTGTTTCACAAAGCCAACCTATCTGTTTTTAAAAATGAGTTGGAGGCCATTTGACTACGAGTTTCTGCAATGCTGAGGGGGAAGAAAAATCCCCGGAAGCTCCATCACACAGACCCATACTTTAAAGGTTGAGGCCTCTGTAAAATGTGAGCTTGCATGAATATGTGGGTGCATAGCGCACAGTCTTTCACTTGGAATGATGATCATTTGTTGAGTTTGAAATTGTACTTTTGCCTTGGCCTAATTCTTCTGTATTTCTTGCCATATTCTAAATGGCAGTTGAAGGCAAGCAGAAATGCAAAGTAATTGATTTAACAACCTAAGACAAGTACAAGAAAGTAGGAAAGTTTTGTCTCAATGCTTGACTTGACCTGAGACAGCTTTTTTAGACTTATTTTCTAAACAGTACCTCAGCACCTTGGGCCAATCAAGTGGCCTTTAAGCCTGAGTGAGCATGACTTTTTTCTCCACTGTAAACCTCCAGTATTCATCTTTTCAAACTGTTTTGCAGTACTAGAAGCAGAATTATATTGACAAGGTTAGAATTCATCTCCTGGAGGGAGACTACTGTGCTACTGTTAAGTGCTAATATAACATTTATGTGTCGGTACTTTAATAATAGCCCCAGTTTACCTAATGAAAGTACTGAAAGCAAGCAGTACTCAGCAAGATTTTATTATGACTGAAGTGACTGCAATTTGAGGCAAATTATCCCTATTTTTGTTCCCATATCAAATACTGACTTGCTAAAGAAATTGCTACTAGTTTTTGGTGTGGAATTAGACTTCACTATCGTTAATCTAGATGTAAGTGCATTTTTCATGTAAACAGCTCACGAGGGTCAAGCAGCAGAGACTTTTCTGTGGGAGAAAAATGCTTGTCGATAACTTTGTGAGTGAATTTTGAAATAAAGTGCCGGTACCCTGTCATTATTCCTTCCTCTCCAAGTCGAGAGTGAGTGGATGAAAATGGAGCGTGTGAATTGAAAGCGGAGCGAGTGTTATGCCCTTATCGACCTCAGGTAAAATTACTGTTTTAACTTGTAATTATTTTTCCATTCAGAGGTCAGACAATGTACAGTATTTACTATTCTGAACTGCAATGTAAGCAAATTGGTACATAAAAAGTTGTTACCAGTTCACATACAGGCAAAGGGAGCCTCAGTCATGAATCCTGCCACCGCTTGGCTTTTGGCCTTTCTCAAACGAGAAAGAAAAAGAGTAGGGAGAAGGGAAAAAATGTTAGAATTGTTGATGTAGAAGAATGTAGCCTGGTGGGTGCTTGAAGGTAATCTTTGTTGTTCACAGACATGTAAGAGAAATCTGCTATATGTAAATTATTTTGAGCTTTTAAATTTTACATCATTTCTTACCATTATTGGGCCCAGTGCAGTCCACAAGAGGAACTGGAGTTGAAAAGTTGGTTGTAACAAAGGATTCCTTTTAAATTACCTTCTCTCTACAGTTTAATTGAACGTTTATGTGATTATCTGTAATTGTTTTTAATTTTTGTAAGCCATCCAGAATCTCAGAGTCTTATAAATAAATAAAGTGGTATATAACTGTATTAAAAAAAAAAAACCAATAATGGCATTTCCTGTCTCTGGTTACACAGAGTGTTTAGTAATAGAAGAGGCTGTCTATTTCCCATCTAGTAAACATTCTTTCCGCTGCCTCCCCTCATGGGTAGCCGCTTATCTTTTTTTTAAAAATATTTTTATTAAAGTTTAAAGTAAAAATAAAAAAAAAACAACCCTTCCCCACTTCCAAGCTTTTTTCTTTTTTTCTGGTTGAGTCTGCTTATTTACATTCCATTCATACATAGTTTGCCACTTATCAATGTGGTGACAGAGGTGGATCAGTACTCTCTCTAGCATTTGCTGTCTTACCTTCCAGCTCTGTTCCTCCCCACTCCTTACCTTCCAGCTACACTCCTCCCCACTGTATGGCCTGGTAGACAACACCAAGCATCATCTCCTTGAGATCATTCTCTTGGCATGCAGCCACCATATTGGGTGACACCTGAGCACTATATGAGGGATGTTGTTCCCCACACTGTCAGACACGTCCCCTTGGATACTAAGATTGCAGTGAGCATGACAGAGAGGTCATCAGCTTTGGAGAATGACTTATCTGAGATGGATATTACTCAAGGATTTTTGAAATGGGCAAAATGCATAACTCCAAGATGGCCAAAGAACAAGAGCAGGGACATCTGGTATGGGCAATTTTTTTATTCATTAGAAAAATATCTTTATATATCATATACCTGTTGGTATTATTCCATATTCTATATAATTGCTTCAAAACAACTTTTAAAGCAACCTAATATCCATGTATATGAAGCCTTGATAAGCACTAACTCTAAAATCCAGAGCTTTCTAAAATTCAGAGTGGTCTTTTTAATTTCTAGGCTGCGGATGAAGACATGAGTGAACCAGCAACATACGGAGAAGTAGCTGTGGTTGTGGTACCTTCTCTTCCTAGAGCTGCATCTGTTGAATGGCATGTCATTGCAGTAATGGACAAGCAACAGCAAAGGGAAAAGCTTCTGCTGATTAGGTCATTGGAAAGCTGCCAAATTAAATGTGAAGCTGTGCAATCCCGTCCAACCTGCACTACAGCAGTTGCCATATCCTTGACCCTGACTTCGCCATCACCTTCTACAATCAATTTAGACAGCGTCCTACATGACATGGTAGAAATTTTTAAGCAAGCTATTGAGAAATTGTCAGGAGACTGTGACACAACCCTTCTGGGCTTTAGAACTTTCTACCGGAGGAATATTTTTGAAATGGAAGCACTAAAAGCAGGTAGGTTTCTAGCTTGTCTTCATATTTTTAGATGTTGTAAAGAATGCTATAGCTCACAGGATGTAACACAAAGTCCAGACATCCATATACATCATGGTTATGACTTCCAGAATTTTTTCTCACAAGTACTTCAATGCCAGTCTTTGCCTTTGCCCTGTAGCTCAGGAATCATCTGTGCTCCTGCAAACAAAACACTGGTCAGGACTATTTGAGAGTCCAGATGATGTCTATTTTTCATCTAGGACTCTGTGAGAAACATACTCCTAGGAGTGTCTGTGTGAGCCAGCATGGTACAGTAGTTTACAGTAGAATGCAATGCTGGAGACCAGGATTCAAATCCCCACTCAGCCATGGAAACCCACTGGGTAACCTTGCACAAGCCACACTCTCTCAGCCTCAGGGGAAGACAAAGGCTCACCACCTCTGAACAAATCTTGCCAAGAAAATCTAGTGATAAGGTCATCTTAGAGTCACCATAAGTCAGAAACTACTTGAAGGCACACAACAGAAACTAGAATTCTCTGTGATTTAGATGCAAACTAGTGTCTAGTCCCAGTGCTTGTCTAGATATCCAACTTAAAATAAACTCTAGCGGCCATGTATTTCAGAATGTCTCAGGTTATTCAGATATTTCATATTAATCAGCAGGTTCATGGGCATTTGGTTAAAATACTGTATGTTTTCAGCTGATATTTATGGCTCTGAATTCTTGATAATAATACAGAAGCTATGGACTTTGAACTGGGCAACATTCCTAAAGTACCTGTGCAATGTTATCTTTAACTTGTGTTTTAACTTGTATAGTTTTCAGATATGATTTCTCATTTGTTCGACTTGATTAGACAAAGGGTTCAGGAGGGTTGACAGACAGTGAGAAGACTTATTAAATGTTATTTTCTATTTTGCGATGTCACAGGAACATGACTAACACCTAACCGCATTAGAATCACTGCCTGTAATGAAGTTCTCAAGAAATTAGAAAAATCACTGCAGAGTACATGGAAGATAGAATTTGAATGTATGCATACTGTTTTAGAAAGTCACATAAGGGTGCGAAACACAAAGCCCATTGGTCATACGTCCCTCTTAGCCTTTTTTGTGGACCTGTTTTCCACCAACAGCCGTTTCTGCTGCAAAAATCTGCGTGATTTTGCTTGGAAACAGAAAGCATATACCTTGTTTCTGAGCAGTATCATGTTACTAGTGGGATGGCAAGATTGCAGTTCTGAAAAACAAGATGTTTGTCCCAGTAGCAGGAGAGTACAGCTTCTGATGAGTTGGGAGACAGTGAGTTGTCCCAACATCAGAAAGTTGCTCACCTGTAGTAGGGCCTCTGTTTGAGGGAGGAAACAATTCTTCCATTAATAATTTGCCTCCACAAGTATAGTCTCTTAAGATTGCCAGGAGCTTGGAATATAATGAACATCTATTATCGTATAACAGGAAAAAATGTGTTCTCTTTGGGGGCAGGGGGCGAAGGACCTGTGGCAATGAACATTTAGAACAAAGTAACCATTATCTTCACAATACAGTAATGCATAGGATATTAGCCAGACAGATGAAATGTGGTAGCATCTATATAAATGTGTGCATGAATTTTTCTGCTTGTGCTAGCATGTTTGGAAGACTTGTATTAAAGGTCCAGCATGCATCCTCAATAAGGTTGAATTTATTGTTGTTTATTGAATTGTCTTATACCTATCTGTTAGGGTTGCTAAATAGCTGCAGGTCGCATTTTTTTCTCATGAAAGTCAGTGGTGTTTTGTGATTGTCATCTGTGTGGGTAGGGATCAGGCCTGCCTTGGTGACTCACACATGCGCAAACATTTAAAAAAAGAAGATATTTGCAAAACTCAACTGATCCATATTAATTAGCTGACATAAATGTTAGCCCTCAAAGATTGTACTGCCCTATTTTTTTAAACCTAACCTGCAGCACTATTCAGAGGAAATTCAAGTTGACATTGCTTAATAGATTTAAAATATAAAAATAGAAAGCTATAAAAGTGTGGCTTAGAATAAGCACAGCTAATGCACAAAGCAAAGAATGAACATATAGCCTGACAGAACATTATTTGTTGTACAGTGCTTTGTTTTAAGAACTAATAGAACATGCTTCTAGCTTGAAAATTGTCTGCTCTCCCCCTTACTCCCATTTTTCTGAGTCCCAGATGTTTCAAGAGAAGTATAATAATTCTGAAAGTAAGAATTGACTTATATTTGGTCATGATAATTTTTGTTTAAAAAGCAAATACAAAAATTAGGCAGGTGGACTCCTTGATGCAAGAATTTTTAAGTAACCAGCAGGTTGTTTTCAGAATTTGTTTACTAGCTCCTGTTCTGATTCTAAGAAGATTATCCCACTGTTTCCAGTTAGTTTACAGTAGATCAACAATGTTTCCAATTTTAACAACAAGGATCATTTGTTTCCTTCTAAATTAGATTATTGGAAGCAAGAAACCTTTGGCAAGGTGAAACAAGAGTATCTTTTGTACATGAGAAATAGATGCATAGGTTGGTAGTATTTCTAGGTCCAGTATTGTGAACTTGAAGCTGATATGTCATGCAGGGTCTTTTACCAGCTTTTACTGGTTCACCAGCTATAATACAGTCAGCCTTCCACATTTGTTAGGGTTTGGGGCTCTGACCCTCAAAAAAGTGGAAAAATCGCAGATATCAAAATGTGTGTGTGTTTGTGGGAAGGGTGCCAAGGTATGGTGGGGAGAATGGGCACCCAAGGTCCAAATCAAGTCAGGGAAAGAGGATCTGTTGGTATGGTAGCCCTATGCATCTTCTCTCAACCATTTCCTTCCTTGGATATGTGTGGGAGCATTAGGAAAGGGTTTGTGGTGCTGAGAAAGTAGGCTGTGAGCCATCCTTAGCTAGCCAGACTGTAGTTGGTAGAGGAGGAGGACCAGAGGCAGGGCTGTGCAGCCTGATCAGAGTTGCCAAGAGAGAAGGTTCCCCCAGAACCTGGGGAAGGGCAGGGGTTGGAGAAACTTGCAAGTAATCAAATTCATGAAAGTCAAATCCATAAATGTGCAGAGCCTGAAGCAGTCTGGGACTGGCTGTCCATGTTCTGGTGACGCCCTGTGTGGATTAGTACAACATGTTGGATTTGGCAAGAGCACATTGTCCTAGGAAACAATACTGTAGAACAAGGCTTTCCAAATGGTGTGCCGCAACACGTGTGTCTCCTGAAGTGTGTAGATGTGTCACCTGCAATCTTGGAAATGTATGTTATTAATTATAAATCATATATTTTTAAAAAATATATGAAAGGTTTTCGTGAGATATGTTGTGTCCCCATATATTTTGTTATTACAATTTATATATGTGTCTGTATCTCTTATAAGGGGTTAGTTTAACCTCCGGTTTGCTAGTAAAACTGAATTACTGTGTCACGAAATGATACGTGTCTAAAAAGTGTGTCACCAACATGAAAAGTTTGGGAAGCTCTGCCCTAGAACAGTGCTACACAAAGTGATGGTTAATGGACCAGCGCTAGTCCATGAGCCATTAGCTGCCAAACCATGGAGAGTTTCCAGGAAAGATAGAAACAAGTGTAGCCAATGGGCACAAATATGGTACCACTCTCTAGCACGTTGTGGAAAAAAAATGCCAGTCCCACACCAACAGAAGCACTCTCTGGAAGATGGTGCAGAAGCTTCAGTTAGTAAGGAATCTGCCAGTATTCTAACGGATACAATCAGATGGTGAGCCATGACAGTGGTTCACATAAAAATCTACATTAGCCACCTTTTGGCTTGCACTTAAAGGTGTAGGTGTTTACCTTCAAAGGCCTGAGAAGTTGGGACCCAAAGTTACATACCTGAAGAAGTGTGTCTCCCTGTAACCCAACCCTGTCTTAGGATCTGGTGAGGAGTTTGTTGTCTGGGTTTCTTTACCAGGGGAGATAAAGAAAAGCTTTGTTGGCTCCGATACCACTAGAATTCCAGCATCATGTTAAAGCACTTATTTGTCCAGGAATTTTAAATTTTTTTAAAGCTGATTTATGCATAATCTGCTCTGGGTTTTTATGCTTTTGATTGGTTTTATGATGCTTGTTCTATTGTTTAATTGTATTTGTACTTGTATTAATTGTATTTATATTTCAGTCTTTTCATTACTGATGTATTCTTGCCCTAGTATCTGGCTGCATGAAAAGTAGTTTAATTTTTTTTAACTTATAGTACAGTAATATACATATATTTTGCATATAGAACTCAAATAATAGCTTCTGCTACAACAGCTGTACTATTAATGTGTCCTTAGCAAGGCGGGAATCAGCCTTTCCATGTCTGAGCCTTCAGCACTCTCAGGAAAGCTTTGTTTTCTCCAACAAGTCAGAGTCAGAGCAGAAGATAGATGGGAATCTACTACTGTTAAAAAACTTCAGATGAGTTGCACTAGACCAGCAAGTTTCCAGTGCCTAATCCTGTTAGCAATCTTGACAACAGAAAGCCATTTCTTTGCTTCTAAATTAGGCTGCTAAATGAGGGAAGTATGAGAGAAAAAACAGGAGCAGATTTATGTAGCAGAAGATTTGTGCGTAAACTCCCATTCTGGTTCTGAAAAATGCATCCCACACATCATAGGCAGATTTTTCTGCAGTTCTGTGCCTGGCTCCTGAGCCACTGTTTTGCATCTGGCTATGGTTGGTGGACTAAGGGGGACTAGAAAAAAAGAAAGTACATCCTTTAAAACTAAAGTTACTTCCCTTCTGATATGTCCTACTGCTGCAATCCGGTACCTCTTATCTAAATCAAACAGAGAACACACAGAATCTTTTAGTTGGACCTTGAATAAAAAGAAATAACATGTTTTCAATAAATCTGGAGGGGAAAGCAGGTAGCAGTCTTACAGTGATATTTAGCTAGTCATGACTGCTCTCCTAGAGCAATATATCTGAAGAATAAGGTACAATTGATTAGACTGTTAGGTTTTTTTTCTGGCTCTGAAAATATAAAAATATATTTGCATTTCTTCTTGTCCTTTGAACTGTATCTACGCCTGCAGATGTAAGAAAATTCCTGTACTTCATTTTCTTTAAGGCCAGCGTTGAAGGGGGAGGTGCTTTTCTTAAGTAGAACTTGGAAGTTATTGGAGGGTGGGAAAAAAGGAAATTCTCCTGCAAATCTCAAATGAGCTGTTAATTAAAAGCATGTATTTCCCCCCCTTTTGTCAGAAAGAATTTTCGATGTTCATTTAGCCAAGGCTGAGTAAATTAGAACAGCCCACTGCAGCTGACAAAGTAAGACGAGAACTGAGAATATGTGCTTTCCATGTGTTGTAACAGATTACCAGGAAGTATTATAGCCAATGTTATTGATGTCAGAAGAAGCTAAAGGTTTGTGATGCAAATGTGAGAAAGATAGCTTTCTGTCAGCCTAAGATGAAATGTAAAGTTTTATTGAACCAAGTGCGGTCCTGATGCTGAACTTCTCTGTGGCAATCCCTCATAACATATGAGAGCATTATAGGCACCGTGCTGAGACCACAGGATGTGTTGGAAGCAGAGGGATTAGATTAAGCTGACATATATACTTAGTAGGATGCTGTTATGCCTTTAGAAGGCTTTAGCATAAATTCTGGCCATTTCTTTCCATATTCTCATTTACATAGCACATTAATATAAATAAGTCAAGATGATTTGCCTGTGCCATCCAGGCAACTAGGTTATTCCTCAGCATGTGCACGTTCTCACTATTAGGACTTTGCAAGTCTTTTTCATACCAAGTATGCAAAAATGTATCTGAATATTTAACAGGGATTGAAAGAAATCTCTCATGTTACATAATCCTTTAAAAAAAATCAAAAGAATAGGAGGAGATACAACAAGGCAACATGATAAAATACCTATCTAATCATTGATTTGATTTGTATTCTTGAACCACAAAGAAACCATCTTCAGGGTAATTGTGTCTTAAAAGCAGCACAAGTAAGAAACAACTGTGGAAGGACGTATAAGTCAAATAAATATTAAAACTGTAGTGATACAAATTTATACCCATCCACAGACAGGCAGTTTGCATGTTAAAAAGTTGCCCAGAATCTGGGCTTGGGATGTCTCTGGAAGAATTCCAAAATTGAGAGACAAGGAAAGACTTGCTGTCTTTCATAAATAGATCGTAAACAGTGGTGCATTTCTGGCAATCATGATAAACCATGAGGAATATCTAGACACTGGTTCAGATACGAACCTGAACTACTCCAAACAATTTAACAATCCTTTAAATCAAGGGTCAGGGAAGTACATCCCAGACTGTTTTTGCACCCTCCACAACCTCCTGTTTTTTTTAAAAAAAAGTTAAAATTAAATAAAAAATAAAATGAAAAAAATATAAATTGTATTTGGTTTCTAATTTGAGTTGTGCAGTTCAGATATCAGTTTAAACTTCAAAGTGGTGTGCTGGCTAACCCAAATTAGAAATGGTTGCTTTTAGAGCTGGGGATGCTAAGTGCCTCTTGCGCTACTAAACTTTGAAATTACAAACTGCAGTTTCAGCCATTGCTACCTCTATGAAAAGTGTACGTAAGAATCAGAATGCTGAGAACTTGGAGGCATAAAACCAGGGCAACCAAAGAAGCCTCCGAATTTTGGCACAATCTAGCTAAGGAGTTAGAAATTCTACAGAATTCCATCTTCATGTTCAACAGTTTTAACATTATGCTCCATTCTTCCTCTCATCATTCAAATGGTTTTGAATGTAATATTTCCAATATGTGCGATTTAATAACAGTTGATGGTGATACAGCATGGTGTGGTGGTTTCAACTTTGGACTGTGATTCTGGAGACCAGGGTTTGAATCCCTGCTTGGCCATGGAGACTCACTGGGTGACTTTGGGCAAGTCACATTCTCTCAGCTTCGGAGGAAGGCAAAGGTAAAGGCAAACCCCCACTGAACATATCTTGCCAAGAGAACCCCATAATAGCTTTGGCTTAGGGTCAACATAAGTAGGAAATGGTGTGAAGACCCACAACAACAAGGTGGTGATCCAGCAGCTGCACTCTATATTCAGGTGCTTTGTACTGAAAAAAAAGTATATGTATTTAAAGAGGGTTTTCTTTCTAACAGAAAATAATATTAAACCTGAAAAAGGACAGGACTAAATGTATGAGATATCTGTCTATCACACTTACTGAGTCCTTCTCCTGCTGAGCTCAGTTGTAAAGATGGGACCCATACTGAATATGGGTTGAAACAGGCACTGGTAGAAAATTAAGACAATTTATTGAGAGGAACATGTAAACTTTTTAAATCATTTTTCATGTGAACTTTTCTTGAATTCCTAAAAACATGGAGGAATTCAAGAATTTTTTTTTTGTCATAGGAAATATTTTTCACTAACGTAACTGTACCATCTCTTTGCATAAAAGTGTTTTTAGCAGACTCCTTGAAAAACAGTGTCTCCCTATGCAAGCTTGCCAAAGTCTGAAGGTTCTCAGGAGAGTGTCCTGTGCTGGGAGCCTGCTGAGGCTTCACGGCTGTGTAATGAGCAGTAACTTGCAAACAGCGTTTATTAAAGCAGTCCAAAGCAATTCAGAACTACGGAGTCTGAATTTACCAGGAGTCCAGGGAGGCAGTGTCCACAAGCAGAATCTATTGTCCAGCCAAAGTCCAAAGAAGATGAGCTGAGAATGCAAGAGTCAGCAAGGCTGCCACCACCAATGAAGTTAGTAGCTTCCAGCAGCTTTCTGCCACTCTGGCCTCTGATTATATAGCCTCAGCATCCTGGACAGCTGGCTGCCGTAAGAACTGTCCCTCTTATGTCTCTAGGGTTTGCCTGTTGGGAAGAGTTCTGTCTGGGTCCTGGGTTAGGGGCATGACAGGGGGGCCTTTCTGTCAGTCCTACCATTGTCACAGACCTTCTGGTGAGACCATGTGAGAGGGCTTTCTCAATAACTGCTCCCAGGCTGTGGAACTCCTTCCTATAGAAAGCTGTGACAAAGACTACTGGCAGGCAAAAGCGAGAGAAAGCATGGCTGTTTATTAAAGTCTTTGGGTCTCTTTGATTAGTTTCATATGCTATGTATAGGGGTTTTAAAATATTCTAATTTTTGAAGCCTGTTTTAACTTGTTAATATGTTTAAAATGTTTTTAGTCCTTTTAAAATCAGTTTTATTGTTTTATCTTTGTATATGGAATGGGATATTTAAATAAAAGAAAGGAATGAAAGAAATCTAACCAGACAAGAAATGTGAATGGTAAAAGTAATAACTACAGTATTATGGAACCAAAATTAAGCATTCTAATTGGTATTAATGAGAGTAGATAGATTTGAGGTTTTATGTAGACAGGAAGATGGCAAGGACACAGTAGGGTGTGATCTTAAGAGCTCCAGTATTTTTACCTTCTAATGGAATTTTTTTTTAAATCTCTTAATTTGCCTAGCAGCTTTATTTTGCCTAACTTTTTTAAAACTTTCAGTTACTTCTTTTATTTTGTTTTATCTTCTTTAATTTAACTTGTCTCATGTTTGGAGGAGTTTTAACCGAGCTTGTTTGCACAGGCCATTTGCTATCTGTCCTCATGCTGATTAGCCTGCCTGCTCTGCCAGGGAACTTTAAAGTACTATCAGAAGCCCTTGAAAGACTATAAAGGCGTTTCAGGATTGTTTATACTAACAGTTGTACCTAAGGAGGCCTTATGTTTAGTTTAGTTACCCTTACACACTGCCCCCTTTTCAAAGTTGGTTGAGAAAGGGAAAAGAAGAACAAGGCTCCAAGAACTTAAAGAACTTTTTTTTCATTTTGAGGAAAGAAGAGTGTGTCTGATGGCTTTTTGGGAAATGTCTAACTATGATTGTAACCAGAGCCCAGAGTAGGCAATGGAGATTTAAGCAATCTGTCTCTACATCCACACAACAGACTATTTTGGAATGTTATCTGCCAGTGGAAACCAGAGGAATATTTATGGAGGAGATTTCAAGTAAAGCCACCTATATCTGTACTCTTACTGTACCAGAAATATTGAATTTTGTTCCTTTAGGGAACAGTAATGTCGTAAAAATCAGTGGGAAGTTTCAGCAGACTTATATAACCAAGAACAGTTTGGCAATTGGTCTCCTGAATCAGAATGTATACATGAAAATCCTAATTTAATTCCCTCTCTCTGTAGCACTCCTCTTTTTAACTCAAGCCCAAGCCCAGCGCAACAGACTCAATCTACAGATAAGGTTACAGGAATGGTATATAGTCAGCACTCCACATTTGGTTAGAGGCACAGGACCCTTGCAAAAGTGGAAAAACTGCAAATATCAAAATGTGTGTGTCTGCAGGAAGGGGGCCAAGGCAAGGTGGAGAGAATGGACACCCAGAGTCCAAACTGGTCAGAGAGAGAAGAGGTAAAGGAAGTGGGTTGGCATGGTGGCCCTATGCTTCCTCTCTCACACTGATCTCTTTCTTTAGATGTATGGGGTGGGCATCAGGAGAGGGTCTGTGGAGCTGAGAAATCAGGCTGCAATCTGTCCTTAATTGGTCAGGCAGCAGCTGATAGAAGAGGAGGAAGACCAGAGGCTGGTTTTTAAAAGGCTGCACAGCCAGATTGGAACCACTGAGAGGAAGGATCCTGAAACAGAAGTCCTTGTGGGTAAGCAGAAGTTCAAGAAACTTGCAAATAATCAAATCTGAGGAAGTGAAATCTGCAAATGTAGAGGGCCAGCTGTTGCAGAAAGTCTTACAGAAGCGTATGAATGTCTTTGGGACCAATGCTTTCTTACAGCTCAAAGTAAAGAAAGGGTTTTCCAGAGCCTGATTAGCCTAAAGAAAGAACTCTCTGGCCTTAAGGCCAATATTCAGGTCTTAATAGGTTTAATTGAGATGGGAATTTTGACAACAGCTCCTGATCCAGCACAATTTAATCAACCTAATCAAGAACTAGAGGACAACTTGGGTTCCTTCCACTTGCAGGTGGATATCTCTCTCAGCAACCAAGTGGGACTTTGGAGATCATGTAGGTAAATTCTTGCTGAATTGGGAAAGACAGATCGTGACCTTGCCAAGCAAAACAGTCATTGGAGAACTGCAGAATGATATATTTGAAATTTCTCATCTCATCTCTTCTGATCCTGACCTGCTTACAATAGTTGAATGGCAAGAGGATCAAGCAACGGAAACTGATGAGGCAGACATAGGGGAAGGAATGGTTTGGAAGTTAAATGTGAGGATTCAAGGATGAATGATAACCAAGTAGTCAAAGATTTGGATTTAATCAGGACTTCTGCAAGTGAGACATCTCAGTCTAACCCTTACTTTTGTGTTTCTGTATTTAATTGGCCATTAAAGCAAGCAGATGGTTCATGGAAAGAAAGGACAGAGGTGCTACCTGAAATATTATTGACAGCTTGGATTCCAAGGAAGGATCTAGGAGAATTGTCATGCTTGTTTTTGTACCCCTTGGAGCATAAAGAAATAAGAGGTGTTATTGAACTGTCTTTTGCCTGTTTGGAGCATTGTCAAATATTTTGGTCCCTACTCTCTAACTTATAAATAATAAAATGTTCTTTAAGTGGAATAAGCACATTTTAGACCAAAATTCCATATTTATTCATCCCAACAAATCACCCTACAAAGAAAAGCCACTAGCCATTCTGCTTCTGAGCAACCCAAATGGGCTGACACTTACCAGGAATCCTCACATAATGACAGCATTGGTAGTAAAGCCATCTCTTCATGTGTAGTTACCCAAACAGTAGTCCCGTCTCCTGAAAGGGCATCAGGTAGATCCACTTTCCAAATCTGTGGCTCTTAAACCCTTGATTCCCCTCAGCATTCATGGTAGGAATACCCAACCCAGCTATAAGCTTGTTTGATTCAGGTGTAGCTTTCACAAGAATTTAGAGAACCTTCCTAATCTGAGAAGAGGGGAAGAGACTGAGGAAGGTACAGGGGAAATTTACTTTTTGTTACCGAGAGCCAATTAGTGCACTTTCTGTGACTGGACAGCTCAGAGTCACAGTTTGGCATATTGCTGGATGGCAGAATAAGATTGCAGACCAGGACATATTATGTCTTCAAGGAAGTTGGGTATCAGATACTTCTGTTTGTTTGTTACCGGAGTTTAGTTCCTTTTTTGCTCCCTGCAATAAAATTTTACAAGAAGGGAAGAGACAAGGGCAGTGTAGCCATTACAGTTTCCGTGAAGCTGGATGTTGTGTCTAAAGTAATTTATCAGTCTAAAAGCAACTTCATTTTGTCAATATTGTTAAGAGGTAATTTGGGGCCAGAGTTCGATGCTTTAATTTGTTGTAATGTATATTGTCCACCTGATAAACCTGGGAACCCAAGGTTCTTTCAGGAAGAAATGGAAGAGGCACTGAATCTTTGTGAGACAAAATATCCTAAGGCACCATGGTGATGTGTGGTGATTTTAATGCTACTGTTGGTTCTAACAAAAAAGGAAGATGCTTTTGGCCTGGACAGCAATGAGTTTGTTTTTGTTTTTGTTTTTCTGTTTGTTTCTCTTTGGACATGGTAGTAAATAAAGAAGGTTGACATGCCTCCATGATAGTCCTTGGGATAATTCTAATGGTCATTTTACTTTTCTTAACAACAGAGGAGGTAGTGTTATTAATATCTTCTTCTGCTTTTCAAAGATATTGTCCCATAGGATGAACTATAATATTTTGGAGCACCCAGAAAGTGATCGTTTACCTATCCTCCTGTGTGTCCTTGTATCAGACCCTCAGTTTCCCCTTCCACTTACTGATCTGGCTGAGGGAACAATAATTTTGGGAAAATGCTTTAAGTGTTTTTTTCTGTTGAACCTTCAGTCCAGGACCATCTGAATAGTTCTTACCTTTTGAATGTTCATCAAATATTGTCAAAGGACACAGACTTTTTTTTCCAGCCCTAAGGCCACTTGTAACTAGAATGGTTTATCAGTCTACAAATGGCTTCTGACAAAGTGGGCTGGTATGATCATGAGTGTAGGCAAGCCAAAAAGAATCTGGCTCAACTAACCGAGAGCCCATGACAATTGCAATTGAAAGCTGATTTGGAAGCATTTTTTCCTGCCTCCTAATTTATAAGAATCTATTAAGAAAGGTGGTGGGAAGAGGGTTTGTATGATTGCTTAGTGGAAGGAGCTAGGATTGGCTGCCTTGGAAGGGAATGGAAGATGGTTTTGGAATTTAATTTCAATGTCAGACATGAGTTTTAATCCCACATTAGATGTATGCATTTCAGCTAATACTTGGTGTACTCATTTTAGCAATATTTTTGAAAGTGACGTAGGTAGCAGTTTTAATAGTTCCATTACTAATCAGGCTGTGTTAATGGCATCACCAGGATGGTCCCTGGTCTCAGAACAGGTGAGCAAAATTATATGCGCTCTAGCAGCAGACAGAGAATCTGGTGACAATGTGATTCCATCAGAGGTCTACAAGAACAATTCTGAATGGTAGGTGCAAAATTATTTTCCCCCGTAGTCTCTTCCAACTCTGTGATTCTTTAATTCTGTGAATTCATCAGCTACAGGACAGTATGTATAGAATGTAATGTGCAAGAATGCCTGTGTTTTGTTTTTAGAATTCTATGAAAAGAATCTGCTTCCTTGTTACATATGTTGCTATTAAGTATTTAATTGAGCCCTTGCCACAAAGATGGACACACAGATTCATTTCTTCAGTATAGTTTGATTCCTAATAGTTATTCTTCATCCTTTTTTTCCCTTAGTGCCCTCTATTCATTACACATGTTTGTGTTCCAGTTGTATAGCCTCTAGAAGGAGAGAAATGAGAAAGATCCAACCATTTCAAGGTTAAAAAAAAATCCCAAAAGCAATCAGTCGCATTAGAACTCAGAATGGACTTGGTTGAGTGTCTCAAAAGTGACAGCATGGAAGAATCTTAAAAATAAAAATCTTGGCATAAACAGCAGATGAAATAAGTATTTTGATAGTTTGGTCCTTGATCAACTTAGCTTGAATTTAGGCCATTTATCCTTGCTGTATTAATATGTTACTGATGAAAGCTATTTAATAAATTTTGCTTGCTGTTCCCACCCCATGATATATTGGCCATTTCCACACGGAGTTTTTAAAATGGTGCAGAGCGTCCTCCAGGGAGGACGTCTGCACCCGGGAGTGGACTGGGTCGGACCTACTTAACGTAGATCCGCACCCAGCCTGCTCCGTCCAGCGTGCTTTTGAAAGACTGCTAAAAACAGGTCTTTCAAAAGCACGGAGTGCACCACTGCGAGCCTGCTCCCTTATGCAGATTCACAGGCTCGCATTGATGCGATCCTGCAATCTGCCAGGGGTGGGCTTTAGGCTAGCGAGCTTCAGCGGTTGGTCGAGAGCCTCGACCAACCGGAAGCCGCCATTTTCTTCCCTGGAGCAGTGCAGAGCGGCAGCCACACGCTGCTCCGGAGCAGCGTGTACCGGACTGGGGAGCCCAAAAGTCTGGTGAGTAGCGTCACAGGGCGATTCCCTCGCCCCATGCAGAAATGGCCATTGTTATTGTTGATGCAAATTTGAAAGAATGCTTCCAAATTCTTCTTACGGTAAACATTTGTGTCTAAAGTTGATCTTAAAACAAACTGAGAAAAATTGTTGCACTGAGCATAATCCAGAAAGTAAGGCTTATGAAAGCCAGCTGTTGTTTTCTTAGAAACAGTATGTCTGTTAAATTTAAATCTGAACATTTAAAAGTGACCTTTGATTTTACATTGGCTGCAGGATAGAGAGATAATATTTGGGAATATCTATAGTTTTATTTCTAGAATAGTTTCACAGTTCCAACTTCTCGTTGAAGAGATGCTGCAAAATACACTGCACTGACACTTCTGATAACAAACATTATACACTATTGAAACAACTGGTAGTTTATTCATTTATGTAGATAGGATAGAGATGTTTGAATAAGAACTGTATAAAGTGAATAGGTGCTGCCAATATAATAACTGAGCTGAGGCATGAAATCTTAATTGAGTCTCATAAGGAAATGATAAAATTTACCACATTAGGGTAGATTCATAGGTGTGGCAAATTCTATGAATTTAGGTAAATGCTTTCCATATGAAATTTAGGAAATGCATTTCCCATGTCCTATGTGAGAAGTATGCACAATTTTCTTTTGTTAATTAAAAAAAACCTGTGTAGATAATACAGATGAATTTATGAGATATTTATAAAATCAAATCTCATTCTGGCGTTAGTTAGGTTAGATTCTTTAAACTTTGAATATATTTGTAAGCCTAGACTTCAAGATGTTCTCATATGTTGGTTACATTTTCTGAGTCTGTAAACAACACGGTAGAGTGGCCTTTGTCTCCACTTTTACCACATCCATTTTTACCTTTGTGTCTGAAAACAGCTAGCTGATGTTGCACAAGAAGATTTTTTAGGCGGAAGCATCAACCTTCTCCAGCCTTGTGACTGCAACTCATAGAATCAGAGAGTTGGAAGAGACCACAAGGGCTATCCAGTCCAAGGCCCTTACCGCACAACTTTGCCATCCTGGCATGGGATGCATGGCTGCTGGTCTATGACATGTGCCATCGCACAATGTCATTGTGGTCCCGCTGCTGTTGCATCCCCATCTATCACAATCACATGGTATACCATTACTAGAAAAAATCCAGTAATGGCCTCCATTCCCACAACAATCCACGGATGTGCAGGAAGGGTGGAAGCACTATCTAGTGCTTCCTTCCACAGTACAGTGCAGGAAGAGGTGATCTGTACTGCAGAAAGAAGGAGCGTTTCCCTAATACTACCCATCCACCAGCGGCCAACTGGTGCAGTGGGGACCATTCAAGTCCTAATCCCATCCTGGCAATGGCATTACTGGGACCACAGCTGGGTGACGCAGAATTGGGGCATAGTATGGTAAGGGCCCAACTCCCTGCCATGCAGAAATACACGATCAAAGCATTCCCAACAATTGGCCATCCAGCCTTTGCTTAAAAACCTCCAAAGAAGGAGACTCTGCCACACTCTGGGCATATCTGTATGACCCAGATACCAAGAGTCAGTCCATGGAATGGTGGCACTCCACCTCTTCTAGACCTAAGAAAATTCAAAAGCCAATGCTTAGCAGAGAAGATTATGGTGAATGTCTTTTGAGATGACAAGGGAGTAATTTTGCTGAGTGGGTTAAAAGTGACATAAATGCATTGCCACTAATGGAGACTATCTTGAATAGTACCATGTTGTAGACGAAGAGTTTAGTTTACACGTGTAAGTAGATGTATGTGTCTCATGTTGTTAATAAAGGAGTTATGACCTGACAGGTATTACTTTTAGTATGATCCTCATGTTAGGATAAATCTCCATTACTACTGCATCTCTCATTTCTGAATATTTGGTCAGCTGTTCCAGGAAAGCATCATCCAAGTCCTTAGTCTGGCCTGGAGGTCCGTAGTAGACCCCCACAATGAACTCACTGTTGTTTCTTTCCCCCTTAATTTTTACCTAGATGCTTTAATCCTAACTTCCAGCCATTAAGTCATGGATCCCTCCATGTGATGCTACTCCTCCTCCTTTCCTCTTTGGTCTATTTCTCTGATATAGATTGTACCCTTCTAATACTAGATTCCAGTAATGGGACTCATCCCACCAGGTTTCAGTGATACCAATTGTATCTTATTTGCTTTGCTGTGTTAAGAGTTCAATTTCATCTTCTTCTTTTTTTTTTAATTTTTGATGCTCTGTGCATTAGTGTAGAGACATCTAACATTGTGGGTCATTCCCTCTAGCTGCTTATTTAAGGGGTTTTTTTCTCCCACTGTTGGATTATTGCTCTATTTGCCCAGTTCTCCTTATAACATTCAAACTTTTATCTCTAGCATATCATGAACCCCTGCCCTCAAGAATCCTGTCTCCAGGGTGTTGAATACTCCCCTCAGTTGTAGTGTTTGGGGATTACATCAGAGATCACCACCTTGAGGAATGCTGAATTACTATGATGGGGTTAGAGTAGGAAAAATTGGGCTCAAATCCTACTCAGACCCAAGACATGCTAGATAATCTTGAAGACATCACCACTCTCATCCTAACCTACCTCACAAGGTTGTTTTGCTGGTAGAAGTGGAAAATTATGTATGTCATACTGAACTGCTTGGAGGGAAGGTTGGGATGCTGCTAATGATATTATAGGCAACCTTGGAGTTCACAGCTCTTGGACATCAAGTGTTCCTCTTTTTCTCCAATAATAAAGTAGCACCCTTCATACAAGTTCCTGAAGACAGAACTTTATAGGTATGTATGTTCTTTCTGTTTTGAAGTTCCACAAACAGAGTACCACTAAAGTTTTTCCACTGTGTTTTTAATGTGGGCGGTAGCTTTTTTTATTTTATTTAAGCACCTTTTGAAAAGCGTTGAAAAACTCAGAAGGATTTATGGAAACTGTGCTTACCATTCGTATAAGTAGAGCAATTTTGTGCTACCTCCTACCACCCATTTAATGTTTTCTTTTTCCTTTTCACATACCTTTTAAAAATGCAGCCATTATACAGGGTTAAAAAAAAGTGCAGTGGGGAAAAAAAAACATTTTTGCCACTTGCTCTGTAACTTTTAAACCCTGAAGATAGTTTTATCTTGAGACAAGTTCAGAAGAGAATACTTTCGATCTGCAAGTCCTGCCTTTTGAGTTCTAGTGTTACATAAGAGCTGGAGTGGATCTCTTCATCTTACGTTCATTGACTGTATTTTGTAGAACATTCTATAACTGATGAAACTTGCTTTTGATGTGTACAAAGTATAACAGACCCAGATGTATATATTAAATTTTTGCCTAACTTAGCAAGAAAGCAGTTTTGAGTTCTCCGTATACAAAATTCTCTATCACTTAGAAAGCCAGACTAACCACCAATATGGTAAACTAAATGATACTAAATGTTCAACTGGTAGGCCAAATGACAGATATAGGCTCTTTCTCATGGATGTGTGGGAGCCACTTTCTAGTGATAGAAACCCAATATCTCTGAGTGAGACAGACAGTGTCTTTTTCACCCAGTAGGAGGGAAAAGTGGTGATCACATGGGATAAGACCCATGTAACCAATCTTACTCATGTGGTTTGAACATAAACCAGAATGGTGGACTATGTGGTCCTACATGAACCAGTGTGGCCATGCTATTGTTGGACTTCACTCCCATCATATCTAGCCAGATTAGCCAGTGATAACAGGTGCTGGAGTTGCAGTCCAATGACATATGGAGGGTCCACATTCTCCATCATGAACACAGGTAGAGATACGTGTATGTGATTGTACCAATGGCAAGCTGCTCCCACCATGCTGTGACAGTATGTTGGGGTAAGACTTATGCAGTCCTCTAAGTGATGCTGGACTGAACTCCCAGTAGCCCAAGCCAGCATAGCTCAATGGTGAAGAATGCTGGGAGTTGCATTCCAGCAACATTTGGAGGAACACATGATTCCACCCTCTGCTTTATGTGAATAAGACCTAGAGAATGGAGAATTGTAGCTATTGAAAAGAATGTACAGAAAATAATCCTCAACAATATTGTAATCTATATTTGTTGAGCATATGGTGGATGTTATGACAGTGGTAATGAAGTGCCTGGTATTGTTTGATTTTACTACCCTAATGTCATAGAAGGATTTATGTCAGTAACTTCCTAGATCCTACCTACAGCAGAAAGAAGGATCCATGGAAAGAGTAGGAAGGAAGCAAAGGCTTAGGAAGGCAGCGGGAGGATTAGTGTAGCAGGGATCAGAAGGCAGCATGCAAATTAGGGTTGATTTGTGAGAGTAAAAGGGTACAGATGAAGATTACAGCTGAGGAAGGAAAACTGAATGACAAAATGAATAGAGGGAAATGCATGAGGCCAGAGGATCAGGATGGAAAACTTGCACTTTTATTTGAAATATCCTGTAAATAGCAACAGGATATCATACCTTTTTCCAAAGACTGAGCTTCAAGGTGGCTTCCATATTTAAATGTTTACATTTAAAAACATTTTCTTTCTTTCTTTTTATGTATTAATGCATTAGTATGTATGCAAGTATGTATGTAAAGGGTTGGTTACCTTGGGTACTTGGGTGGAGGTCTTATTTTCTTTATTCTTAACTTTTGCTATACTTTTTATTACTTTCTACATTATCTGTGCATTGTTTTACTTCCTTTATAGGTTTTTTCCTTTCTTCTTGTTTGTTAGATATTGTATTTTTGGATGCCAGATGTCACAGTTAAGTTTGTTATGTATTATGTCTTTGTTGTCTTTGTACACATCATATTAATAAAGACTATTTTTTTAAAAAAAATACAGTTTAAAACACCATGAATCTTACAGCCCTTTCCTTAAAAACCTTCAATTCTAAAATCCTGTCTGAATACAAAAGTCTTTGCCTGCTGACACAAGGAAAGCAAGGATGGGCCCATTACAGCCTCCCAAAGGAAGGAGTTCCAAAGTCTAGAGGCAGCCCAGTGAGAAGCCCCGATCCTGTGTTGCCACTAAGTGTACCTGTGAAAGTGGTGGGACTGAGAGAATGGCTTCTCCTGAGGATTTCAGGGTTTAAGCAAGCTCATATGGGGAGATACTGTCTGTCAGATAGCGTCTATGCATGCTCATTGTGCTTAATTATGATAATAATTATTAATATTTTTAAGAAAAGCAAAGATTTTCCTGTTTAAAAAGTTGTTGTTATTGTTGTTACTGTTATTATTATCAACATGTTTGAGGAAACAAAGTGGGGTGGAAATAATATATGAAAGGCTATTGATGAAATAGGATTAGAGTGGTATAGCACTTTGAGGGTTGAACTATGACCCTAAAGACCAGGATTCAATTGCCCACTTGGCCATGGAAGCCCACAGGGGACCTTGGACACATCACATACTCTCAGCCCCAGAAAACCCCTTGAAAGGGTTGCCATTAGTCAGAAATTACTTGAAGGCACACAACAACAACATTGATTAAATGTATGTGGAACCATTTACTATTTTCTTACCATGCTTACTCTCAATATCCAGTCAATATATGAAAAGCCACCTGTTTATAATTAATGTGGACGTCTGTATTTTCACATTTCACATTAAATTCACATTTAATCCAAGAAATATGCAACTATTGAACTGTGAAAATAACTTATAACACAGAGTTTTAACCACACAGAGTGTGGTTATGTGATAATGAGCTCTTCCCATTACCCAGGCAACATAGCTGAAGGGGGATAGTCCTCTCTCCAGGTAAACAAGAGGTTAATGAGTTGTTGGGTTTAAATTATATTTATTGGGGAGTCAACATCCCAGAAGGACATCAGAGATCATAAGAGACAATTTCCCAATCAGCAAGACCAGATGGGGGAACACAGTGAGAAGCTTCCAGATGGTTTGGTCAAGAAGTTTTAAAAAGGCCTCAAGAGACCACGAGGTAAGGAAGACAAAGGGACATCAATGAGAGACGAAGGGCTAGTAGCAGGCTGGGCAAAGCTGGTCCAGACTCCTGACTTCCTCCCCCCAGACAAACCCAGTATCAAGATAATAATGTGAGTGGAATAGGAATGTTTTAGTCACATTAGGGATTATGTTTTTTAAAAAACACTGGCTGACATGACCTAGGCTTGCCTGTAACTTTGTAACTGCTAAGTAACACCTGAAGGAAGGTGCCTTCATGAATGGGATATCTTTTGTCATTGTGTTTGCCTGCTTAGAGTATAAAGTTTTCCTTCTAAAGATCTCCTGTCCATGCTCTCTCTCCACATGCTTTGCTTGTTGGGCACACAGATAGAATTCCCCTCTTGCCACAGAGAGTGGGAGAGGAAAGCCTCTGAGTTCAGAGATTCTTTCCTCAGTAGCTTCCTACTGAGTTACTGCATGATGGGAATTTAAAATCGGTAGGTGGTGGCAGCTAGATGATCTCCAGGGACAAAATGAGAGTCTCGTGTCCTATTTGAGGTCAGGAGACCGCATTGAGTGTGAGAATAACCCCACCCCCTTTTCCCTCACAGGTTTGTAACCATGTAAGCAAGCTAAATTGGGAAATCTGCAAGCTTTCCTTGCTTGGAACTAATTGCTAGAAGATGGAAGTTTCCGTTGATTGTATCTGAATTAATTTCTATTTCAAATATTTTGATGAGCATGATATAGTCCTTCCGCACTGTTCCCTGAAATCATGTTCACATGCACATGAGAATGATGAGCTGACCAAAATCTCTCAAAGGTGTATGCCTACACTTGATTGAATTTTGACAACTTTTACATATGTCTATTCTGTTTTTCAGTATCAGTGGCAACACCACAGAAGAATTCCTAAAAAATGATTATGTATTGGTCATATCACAAGTTATTGAATCCTTAGATATGTAGTACCTTGCTGGTTGGACTGCTTTGTTTTCTAAAACTGTGCAATGATTTTTTTTTATAACATCTTTATCTTATGTTTAGAAAACCAAGATGTTTGTAGCTTAGTTCCAGTGCTACTCACTGTTGTTTTAGAACAATCCAGCTGGAAAACAGCTTACCTTGGATGTGCAAGACCTTGTTGCACCTGATTTCCCTTTGCTTTGCTTTTGCCTGAAGTAAAATCTTATGATGTTCAAAGGCTTGCAATGTGTTGTTAAAATGCTTAAATGGAGAGTTCAGGTAGCAGAGATACCAAGACTGAAGTCCTGTGCACAATTACCTGGGAGCAATCACCATTTAATGTAGTTAGATTTGCTTCTAAATAAATGTGCATAGAATTGTGATGGAACAGCATGAACCAAGAAATCATGCTTTCAGTTTTTTCTGAGACAGGAATTCGTTAGGTGAGCACTCTATATTAAATCTGACTTGATTCTCCCATTCCACCATACCCACCATCTACAATATAGGGGTAATATTAGGCTATCTTAGAGGGCTGTTAGGAAATGTACTATATAAATATTATGTAATGTCCATATTTTTAATCAATTAAAATGTATCTTCTCCCATCTTTGTGCCTCTGAGATGGGATAGGCCAAGGTTGTCCAGATGAAGTGTCTTTTATTTGTTATTTCAGAACATTTCTATACTGATTAAATACTTTTTATTTTTAAAAAATCCTAAAGTAATTCATAATAAAAAGAGATACAGCAAAAGCAGTAGCTAAAACAATGGAAACAGTAAAAACCATTAAGCACATTCATTAAAATGATGATGGTGTCTGTCTTCAAGTCATTTGTGACTTGTGGCTACCCTGAGGTGAAAGTATCATGAGGTTTTCTTGGCAAGATTTGTTCAGAGGGAGCTTGCGTTTACCTTCTTCTGAAGCTGAAATAATGTGGCTTGTCCAAGGTCACCCAAGGGGCTTCTGTGATCAAGGAAGGATTGAAACTCTGCTGTCCAGTGGTTGTAGTTCAACTCTCACACCACTGCACCACACTGGCTCTCATTTAAGACTCACTTTCCCCCCCGAAAAATACTGTTTATAAATGGGGCGCATCTTATATGCCAGTGTGTCTTATACACTGGCAAATAGTATTTGCTGATGTATAAGTGTGGTGCATCTTATACGCCGGCAAATGCAGCATATAAAAAGTTGGCATCTTTATATTATATAGTGACATCTCAAAATCTAACACATTTACCAACTTTGTAGAGTTTTTATGACTATTGCCATTTCGTTGAACGTGTGGAGTACCTTGTCCAAAATATCAGGTGCGGGTGACACACATGGTTGAGGAGGAGACTGTAGAAAGTGAGTACATTCTGTGGAGACGAGAAAAGACTTCAACTGTAGCACATTGGTTGGGGAATACATACAGAGGCTCAGTTCTCACCAGCATTAGTCTCATTTTCACTCCAAGTTAAGGCCTGGATATTTAACCAAGCCTTTTGAATATATTATCTGGACTTGATGGTGGTGACAGTAAAAATGACAGTGAATTGTTTTATTGAATGAATCACTCTGAGACCTGTTACTATAGGACAGGATAGAAATATTTTATTAAATAAAATAAAACATAAAATAATGATCAAATTATATTATATGTTTAATATTCTTGATGCCTCAGCATACATGTGCCAATTACATGTCATTAGGATTCCTTTAAAAAAAAAAAACCTTTAATTATATATCTTGAACATTTTCAATTAGCTTGTCCGTAAAACTAAAAAAACGTAGATTTTTTATTATTTTATACTGTAGTTCACCTCTTGTGGTATTATCAGGCATCTTGGCTACTGTAAAATACCGTAGACCCTCAATATCTGTGGGGGTTATGTTTCATGACCACCCCGCCCCACAAATAGCAAAAAAAACATGAACGATTGCATCCTCTATTATTAAATGGCAGTAATGTGCCTCTGTGCTCATGTTGCCACCATTTTATGTATAGGACATACACTCTGCAGTCATCTGAATTCACCAATCCAGAGATCACATATGTGGAGAGTCCACTGTATTCAAATATAACTATATCTGACATATTAAAAACTCCTATCTTAAAATTAGGTTTATTTATTCATTTTCAAATCATACATTGTAGCATTTATGATTGCAATATGCAGTACAATTAAAGTTCCTTTGATTATAGCTTCTAATTCTTCCTTCGTTCTTGACAATAGCGTTCCAAAACCAGTGCCTGTAATATAAAATGCTGCTTGTCGCTTCAGTAATGTGTTCAAATTACAAAATACGGATCATGTTTCTTGCAACTATTTTCTCTGTATTCAAGATAAAATATGCTATGTAATGTTTCCTTGCTATGGGGTATACTTCCTGAATATAGACAAAGGCATACTACTTGGATAAGATTAGTGCATGTGGATCAAAACTCATTTGTTTTGAGAATTAACTGAGAATTATCTGTTACACTAATTTTGAAACCTATCTCAGTATATACTACATATATCTGCGTATATTTCCATTTTAACATATATTACATGCCTTATGTAATATATTTAGTTTCTTTTTTTTTTTAACCAAAACATTTAAACATTGAAAAGTGCCGCTCTTGAGTACTTGAGTGAGTGGCTTCTGGCCCTGCTGCAGATCTTGCTAGAGCTGTGCTGTGTTGAATTATTCATTCCTACAAGGGAGAATGAATGATTCAATCAGTTTGCTCCCCACTGCCAGAAAACGATGCAGTTTTCAAAGAGATCTCACATAGAAAGTCTCCAGCAGCAGGAGATCCTCCTGGCCCCACATCTGGGTGACATCAGGAGGGTGGGGGGAAGGCAGTCATGGTAGAAGTTTTCCTTGAGCATTTAGGGGATGGAGAATTCCAGGATCTTCAACTGCTATTGCCATCTTGCCCATCCTGCATAGCATTCACTCTAGGGAGGGGAGAAGCGGCCAAAGATCTGGAAGGCTGTAGTTTTTTTTCCTCAAGCATTAGAATATTCTTTCCGTCACTGATTCCTCTCTCTGATGTAAAATTGACTGACCAAATTGATATGGTGAAAATAAATGAAACTTATCATTCTTACATTCTTTTAAGATAGTATTTTCTTACTAAATTATATCAGACTAAGATTTGCAGTCACTCAGTATCTTTTCTTCTCTGAACTTCTTCCCAGATGTACTTTCATGACTTCAGAAATGAATCTTCTTCTCTCATGAGTGAGGTCCAAGCTGTCTTTAGATCAGAGAATTCTGTCAAAGATATTGTAGATTGCAGTTTCCATCCTAAATGGGAAAGATTTGTACTAGTAAATCCACATGTTTCACCTTCAGCAAAAATTAAGGGGTAGCATTCTTGAACACAAACATTACACAGTTTTTACAGTGTTTCAATTATGACACAGTTCCAAAGTTTTTCCCTGCTTCCATGGCAAATCTTTGGATAAGCTCCTGAAAATGTTCTGTTCGCTCCTTTATCCTGCCATTTCCCTTCTTTCTTTTTCTCATCTTCTTGCTATGATAGACAGCATAAGTCAGTCTTTGGGCTAAGTATGAATATTGTAAGAGAGCCAACAAAACCAAAAGCACATCATTAGGACTTGCATTACTGTGTCATCCAGCATGCAAAATGATCTGAATTAAAGTGTGTTTGGTTCATATTTTATACTACAAACATCAAAGGAATCTTGTAGCACCTTTGAGACTAACCAAGTGAAGGAAGTTGGTAGCATAAACTTTTGTAGACTAGGTCTACTTCATCAGATACATGGAGTAAAATGCCCAGGGACAGAATTTTATGTCTGTGAATGAACAGGTTGTGTGTGTAAACAGCAATAGAACTGCAAAACCTGTGGGCATGGTGATGAGGTAGTAAGTTCAGTTTTAACAATGACTACTGGGGGACAAAGATGGGAAGAAAGATATTGCCTGAAGCCAAGGTGAGCAGATAACCATATAGTGAAAGGAGTTATTAGAATGTAATATGATGCTGACTGGGTACCAGAATGGAGATGTGATGAAACAGGCAAGAGAGCCCTCATGAGGCTTGGGTGTTAACTAATTTTATAATATGTGTAGTGTACTAGGAAACCATTGTCTCTGTTCAACCCACTGTTGATGGACTGGAATTTGTAGATATATCACAATCCTGCTATTTCTCTTTCCAGTCTTCCTTTGTCCTTTTTTTTCTTAATTTGTTCAATGACTGTTGTTCTGGGGTCCAAGATGGAATGTCCTAGAAGACTGCAGTGTTTTGCAACTGGTTTTTGTGTATTCCCGTTGCTAATGTCTTCCTAATTTATCTTCGTTTATCCTCTTGTGCAAAGACTGGCCTGTTTCCCCAGTGCAGAGTGCTGAAGGGCATTGTTAACAGAGGATGGCATCTATCACATTAGAGGATGAGCAAGTGAAAGTACCTCTGTTATTGTGGATGATGTGATAAGGTCAAGTGATGACATTTACTGAGATGTGTGGGCAGAGGTGGCGTCTGAGCTTGTGGCAAGGTACCCATCTCCCCATCTGTGTTGTGTGTCCTTTTATAGCTAAGTAACTGTTTGAGATTGGGAGGCTGTCTGTAAGCAAGTAAAGGCCTTCCAACAAAAGCCCTTGAGAAAGCAGGTTGTAATTCATTGATGATATGTCTGAATGGTTTCAGTTGGAAGCTCTATATGACCACTAGTGGAGTTCTGCCATTTCCTACCTTTAGTCTGTAATATTTTGGTTCTGGGTACAATTCTTGCCTCATTGATTGTTGTTGTTTTGTTTTTACTTCAGACAAGTAGGTAGTGTAGGTTGAGGAATGTTGTAAGTCCATGAGTTGTGAACACCAAAGTAAACTTGAATCTAATAGAACAATTTTAACTTAGGCCCTTTCCGCACATCACCTTTTTCTGGTGCTGGGGTGTGGGGATTGTGCGAGCAGCCTCCAGTGAGAAGCTCTCGCGTCCCTGCTGCTTCAGCTCTGCACGAGCTGCCTGTTCGTGCAAGAGCCCTGCCTCTTCCTACCGCAGTGCAGCCTGGGAGTTTCCCAGGCTGTGCTGGGGCAGGAAGCACGACCGGCGCGGCTCCAGAAGGTCCACACGCCAGGTAAGTGCGCGTGGGGCCCGGGAGCAATGCGCAATCAGCTTCCAGCTGAAAATGAAAAGGTGCGCGATCAGCGCCTGCTGGCCCCTGGAGCGTCGTGCAATTGTGAGTGCATTGTGCAGATCGCTCCTCACAATCGCACAATGCTCCAGGCGCCCTTTCACATGGCAAATGCCATGCAGAAAGGGCCTTAGTCCTGCAAAGAAATCTACTAAGTGCAGTTGTGCTATACTGAGCCTTGCTTGAACACAAATGTGGCCCATCAGCAGGAGGGGAATATATATCGGTGTATGGCTAGGATTCTAATCCTCTGGTCTCATCACAGAGTGAAGCATTCCTTGGCTGTAGAGCCAAAGATGTAAGTATTCTGCAGTCAGAATAGGGTTACCACAAGCCAGGAGCTTCCTGGCCTTGAAATTTCAGGGCTAAAACCTGAAATCTAGTGTTCCCAGCGGGGGCAGGAGAAATAAGGTGTGGGGATGGGAGAAGGGAACTAGAGAAGAAAGAATAAGATGAGGCTGTGGCTATGGTGTGTAAGAAGAAGGAAGAGAGAGAGGGAAGAGAAGATGTCTCTGTCAAGGTTGTTGCCGGGCAGGCAAAGATTTCCTATGAGTGGAAGGCAGAGAGAAGAGGCGGTGTGGCCAGACAGCCAGGTGCAAGGCCAGCAGGATTGTTATGGCTATACCTTGTGTATTAGAGAAGGCCACACGCCAGAGCACTGATTGGGTCACCCCACTTGTTCCAGGGTGACAAAGTAGCATAAAAAGGCTGGTGTTTGCCTTGACCAGCTGCCAGTTAGACTCCCTAGCTGGACCTGCCATGGCATTCGCAGTATACTATTTGTAAGGGGAGATGCTGCGTTTCTCCGTTATCTTCTGTTTTTCTTCTTTGTCTAATTGCTGGAAAGCTAGCATGTTTTGGCTAAGCCTTATCTTAGAGTGCGGCAATAAATCAGTACGCTAAGTCTTATTTAATGAGCCTCTGGAATTTTTTCTGCTTCACTGGGACTCCCTGCTGCGGCGAAGCCTTGCTTCACAGATAGCACTCTGCTCATGCTCAGAGGAGCCAAATCCTGCCAACCCTGATAGTCTCTGCTGTAAATTATGGTTAGCAGTGATTTCAGTGTTGCTATCTGAGATGTATGTCAACATTATACGATGCACTGCAAGGAACATCTCTTCTTTTATAGCTTAAGCTTAAGAGCGCATTGTATCTCTGCAACCTCCCTTTTCCATCTGCCTCCATCCATGCCCTTCCGCTATCCCAGTATCTTGCATAGTTTGAAGCCTGCACAATTAAATTCTATAAACCTGGGAAACCAGAAGCTTGTACTTGCTTAATAACAACATGGTCTCCAGCAAGGCTCCAGAATAAGATGAAGGATGCATGATCAGTCATCAGCTGCAGCAAACAGCATGGGGCCAAAATAAATCACAAAATGTAAACACTTTCCTGCTGTCAAAATTCAAACACAGCTTCCTGAAACAAAGTGTGTGTGTTGGGGGGAGGGAATGAACTCCAGGAAGCTGATGAAAGAAGGTGAAAGGGCAATGTCTATTTATTGATGCATTAGCAATCTTTGTTTCAATGTGTTTTTGTGCCATGGTGATGGGGGAGATTGGGAACAAAGCTGGATTCTTCAGTGTACCTGTGTGCGCTTGTGCTGTTTAAAGTCTACTCCTAAGCTGGAAATAAGATGATTCTCTCCTAAAAACAAATATGTACAAACTTAGAGGAACTGTGGCAAATCCAAGGGTTTCATGAGAAAGGGAGAGGAAAGTCCCTCCCTCCAAGAATTCTTCAGCATTTATAGCTGCGGGGAAGAGTGGGTGAAACAGAAGTTACTGTTTCACTGTTCTAATAGCACAAAGTGATTCTTCTGGGAGTGCTGGGAAAGCAACTACTGGTACTGTGGTCTTCAAATATAGTAAATCCTAAATACAACTAGTGGTAAGTCTCTTCTTGTATGTTGTGGCTAGTTTAAGAACTTCTGTTCCAAACAAGACAGATTTTACCTTATCATTCGAAATCCACACTGGTTTTGGCTTGTGCTTCTATAGACCTCTTCACAGAAATGAATAGTAATTGAATGAAATCATGAATGGCAGTTACAAGAACTCTGGGAAATGCTTGAATGGTCACTGTGCCCTTTGCCTGTGTTCTAAGACCATTCACCTTTCATTCTTGGCTACCTGATATTCCCAGAGAGTTATCCCAAAGTGATAGTTCTCATTTAATGTCTGCAGTACCATAACAGCCGCCCTGTCATCAGTTGTGCACACAAAGAGGGTATAAACCCAAATATCTGTGCAGCTGTTGCTGCTAATAGCTCTTTTGTGAAGAAAGGGATTCTAGAAATTGGTGGTTGGAAAGAGTCCCAAACTGCTGTAAAATAGCATTCTTTCCTCCCCCCTCCCACCAGCTCCCTCAGCTTCAAAACATCTGAAAAGTCTGCTTGATTTATCCTAGTTTGGCATATTACAATAGACATGGGAAATTCAAGTGGTCGTATAGTAATTTAAAAAGTCTGCACACAAATCTCCTCTGGCTCCCATCTCTGCCAGGAAAATTTTTCCTGTTGTCAGTCAACTGATTGTAATATCATCTTGGAGCAGAGTGGACGTTTTAAAGTGCAGGCCTGACTTCTGCCTCTTTCATAGTTTTCCTACTTTCCACATCCCTAATAAACTGTACATGGTTTTGTCTTCATAACATTATTTTTAAAACACTCTCTTGATACTTCAGTCTTTTATTTCTCTCTTGTGTTTCCATTCTTTCTTTTGTTTTTATAATGTTAGGAACATAGGACTGTTTCTTTTAACTGTTATATGCCACCTTGAGTCTCTGACTGGGAAGAATGTAGGATTAATCATTATCATCATCACCCTCTGCCTTATACTGAATCAGACCGCTGATCCATCTAGCCCAGTATTATCATCAGACTGGCAAGAATCCCCTCAGAGTTTGAGACAAGATTCTTCCTAGACCTAGGAAGCTGTGGAATATCAATAAGATATTTTTTGCTCTGGAGTACAGAATAGGAACCTGCCTTATACTGAGTGAGATCATTGGTCCAACTAACCTAGTACTTTGGTTCTTGTGGGTTTTTCGGGCTTTGAGCCCGTGTTCTGGTTGTATTTTCTCCTGACATTTCACCTGTATCTGTGGCTGGGATCTTCAGAGGAATGCCAGCCACAGATGCAGGCAAAACGTCAGGAGAAAATACAACCAGAACATGGTCTCAAAGCCCGAAAAACCCACAAGAACCAATGGATTCTGGCCGTGAAAGCCTTCGACTCTAACCTAGTACTGTCAACAAGATTCTTCCCTAACCCTACCTAGACATCCCTATTATTCTCTAGAGGTCTTTCCTGAGATTACTGACCAAACCTGAGCCTGCCAGCCTTCCAAATTATACAAGATTGACGGGTTCAAGGTGGTATGGTGGTACAAAGAGAGACTTATTTAAACACATTCTTTTATAGTCTCTCTCCTTCTCTCTGTCTCTCTCTCACATCAAATTGGTTTCCAAGCTTTACTTTCAAGAAATTCTACTTTCATAACATTTTTTCCTTTTTTTTTGTCCCCTGTCAAATAGGAACAGGCATTTACTTTGCTTAACTTGTTATTAAATTATTTATATATTACTCTACATCATAGTAGTTTTTATGATCAAGCTAATGTACAACATAAATTCAACATAAATACAACCCCTTTTCTTATTCTTCTTGATTTCTCTTCAGCTTCCAATACTGTTTGTGATCGTTTCTACTTAGTATAATTTTGTTTTCTTTTGTTTTTTTTATTCCTGTAGAGTCTTGGTTTTCACAACACTTTTATGGCCCCATTGGTTTTATTTGTTGTTCTTCTCCTCACATACTAGAGTTCTGAAGAATTTTGTACTGGTCCCTTTCCTAGTCTTCATCTGAAAGCTTCCTTTAACTTTTCAGTATCAGTAATCAGTTCCATGCTGATGGAGGAATTCCACTAGTGTCCACCTGCTGAGGAATGGACACCAATGGTGGAATGGATTCCCCTTTCCCATGTTGCCTGCAATTTGCTTCAGAAAACAGGTGGATCCTCAGTCACAGATTTGAGAACTGTATCGAGGGCTGCCATAAAGGTGAGGTCAGGTAGAAGGATGTCCTACTCGATGAGTAGAAGTCTGTTCATATGTTACCCATTGGGCTCTTCTGCTGCTGCTTGTATTTTCTTCCTCACATCATCTCCTTGCTTGTTCCCAATGGTTTTATGTTCAAGATCTTTATCCTGTTCTTTTTGATTATTCTTTTGCAGTTCCTTTCAAACTAGAATTTTTTATACCTGTCCTTTCTTTTCAGATCTTGTAATAGAAAACTTCTCTTGTTATCAGTTGTTAAACATCACTAAAATTATTATTTCCTGCTGTATTTAATGTCTTTTAGTGTGTTCATTTCTCTCCTGTGGGTTGCTCTCTTCCATCAGTTTTCCTTATCTCAATCTTGTCTCTTGTTTCCATCATGTTTGCCACCCATCTTATTTTTCTTTGATTTCTTTGCACTTGTTACATTTTCCATTTCACATTCAATTTAAGATTATTTACTTTTAAATATATCCATTCTCTAGCTTCTGCGTATCATCCATCTTTGATTCTTGTAAAGTAATCTTCTTGGTCTTTGCATTCTGCAGGTACTGTGGTCCTAGTTAACAGCTCTTCTCTCCATGTTTCACACCTTTTGTATTTTCATTCCTATTTCATCTTAATTTATAGAAGTCACTGCCATGTGATACTTGGTTAATTTCATTCTCTTCTTTTGTTGAAGGACTCTAAAGTCTCACCAACTGAATTTTGCCCGAAGCCATGGTGGTCCCACCCCTGCCGCATTTTAATGCCTGTATTCTCTTATTCATACCTCAGTTTTAATTGGGAAGGTGAAGCTGGATGCAGGATTTCTCCAGAACCATCCAATTTTTTGAGATCTCTCTGCCCTCTCTGCCAGATTCAGCAGGATGCTTGGGACTTTTGCATAGTGCTTTCAGTGGCTGAAGTGACTGTCATGAGAGAGAAGAGGTGAGAAAGTCCACTTCTGCTGACCGATTTACACACACCTAAATCAGTATCCTACTCTTTATAGTTTGTTTTAGCTATATATATTAGTCCTTTCTGCCATTTGCAACACTAAAGTTTATGAGCACTTAACACACATTGTTGGAAATGTTGCTTGCCCTGTGAGTGTGACAGCCTAATTTAGTTTCCATTTCATTCTACCTGTTTTTATAAGCCAAAAATGGCCCTTTCCACACCATACTCCATTAGTGCATTCTTCCGTTACAATCCCAACATTGCCATTTGTGTGACGATAGCAGGTTAGAAACATTCTCTTCTCCACCCTTCCATAGCATTGACTAGCGGTGTTACAACCAGTGTTCCTTCTGTGCTACAGCATCCTTGACCACTCCCTTTCCCCACCTTCACCCCGCCCCACTGCTCCTGATTGGTAGTTGTTGTTGTTGTTTGGAAGCTATACTGGAGCAGCAGTGTTGTATCAGCATGACACGCCAGTACACTATTTCACTTTTGTGCTATAGTGCTTCAAAATGTATTTTTAAAAAATAATTTTTTTAACTCAAAGGAGAAATGTAAAATAAACATGGAAGGGTGATAGATTTTGAAGTTACCACACATTGGGAGTAGCTGAGGGAGAGAAAAGCTTGGTATGCCCACACCCCGCCCACTCCTGGATCTGGGAGGACAGGAAGCACTGTCAAGTGCTATTAGAGTACCACACTGAGCAGGCTGATGGGATTGAAGTGCTAAAGGAGGCTCTTAATTGATTTTTTCTGGAAATGGTATACGGTGGTTTTGTAGCACTTGAGGATGGGATAGCAGCTGGATAGCAATGACATGTGATAGCACAACTCCTGGACCAGAAACAACCCACTGCTGTAATAGGATAGCAATTTCTGCTGTTGTGCAGAAATGGCCAATATCTTATGTTAGAAAGGAGGATGGGGAGTTAGGTGGAAGAAGATTCCCATGATTTTCACAATTTTCACAAATCAATCACAAATGATGCTTCTTGCAACCAAGCCTCCTCAGTCGTATAGAATATAATTTCACTTGCACCCAAAATCACGTGGCTTCAGTAAAAGCTGCTTGGTCTTCATCGGCAAATGATGCTTTGCTCAGGCAAGCGGATCCCGTAGAACCAGGGACATGCTGACTGCAGGATTCTGGAAACTGGAGTCCAGTAAGCATCATTTTCAAGACCGACATTCTGACCTTCACCAACCTTCACCATTTAGATACTTGGCCCATTTCTAGTTGCTTCTTAGTTTGGAATAGGACAATTGGATGGAATTAACTGTGACAGTGTCGTGCAACACTGTTTCTGGCTTTTGTTGTGTTTTTGTTTGCTCTGTGGCTTTTTGAATGCCACATAAATATTTATGTAGAAAGCTAGTCAAAGAGACTTTAAAAGGAGCTGGTGGAAGCCACAGGAATTTTTGGGATGGCATATCAAAGGATAGAAAGAGTCTTTTGTCTCTGTTGTTTCTCCCACTTTCTCTGTCTTACACCCATCCTATTGTCTGTTCAGTTTCTCCCATTTCCTTTGGCTGTTTTCTTCACTCCTTTTCCCCTTCCACTCTATTGGAAATGTTGAAAGTGTGAACAATTGCTAATATACCTTATTGCTATAAAAGCTTTGCAGATCCTTTATAATTCATATCATTCCTCCTAGGTTAGCTAGCAAATTGTTCTCCTGAGTGATACATTTTCTGAAAGCCAGTGTGATGTAGCAGTTTGAGTGCAGGACTAGGACTCAGCCATGGAAACCTGTTGGATTACCTTGAGCAGTTTACATTCTCTCATCCTTATTGTTACTTGCCTTCAGGCTGACTCTGACTTATGTTGATCCTATTTGAGGGTTACCTTGGCAAGATTTATTCAGAGGTGGTTTGCCATTGCCTTCTTGTAATAAATCTTGCCAAAACAAAACAGAACCCTAGGATAGGGTCATTATAACTTGGGATTGACTTGAAGGCACATATCAACAATAAAGCATGCTTTCTAATGCTAGTATGCTTGAGAGGAAGATAATGAAACACTTGGCAAAGGCCACTTCTGAGTGACCAGTTGTTTATGCTATGGCATAATTCCATTGGGTCACGAAGGATTCTCGGGTTACAAAAATGGTGCTCTAGCGTCAACTGCTCCTTTGGTTTCAAACAGAATTTAAAGGCCATTCTCAAACTATGAGGGTAAATGTTAGCATCTGGATTTTGTTGCAGGAGACAAATGAAAAGTGGCCTCTGTTTCAGGAGTGACATGTGTTAGTCACCTCGAAAAGTGATAAAAATCTTTTGTAAAGCCATGTTCTGTCCTGGAACTGGGTGTAGTTCCAGGTCTCCCCAAGTGTTCATTTAGTGCTGAACACAAATTACTGCTGTAAGATGACCTTGATTGGTGGTAAATAAAGCAGCAGACGCTATACAACAGGGGAGCATCCTAGCCCTCTCATTGATGGCTTTCAGTCTTACCTCACAGCCAGTGGAAGAATTGGACCCCTAAACAACTAATTTGATTCAGACTGTCCCCTGATAATGATCAAAGTTCCAATACCTGGGTGTATGGAATGAGGCTGGGTATGGGGTGAGACTGATGGAAGATGGACACCCAAGAGCTACTTATTGCAAGCAGGACCCATCTCTCCCCACAGTTATGAGAACCATGCAAGCACATTCTCAACCTTACTATCTTTTCCCAACCTCAGACTGCCAAGCTAATGCAAAATATATCAAACAAGCTCACTAATACAAAATAACTCTTTCTCTGCACTGGATTGCTTTTAAGGTTTGGCAGTGATAGCGACAAGGACTCTAAAAACCATCTGGCTGGTGGCAGAGGCCCCAACTCACTACAAGCTGGAGTTCTGAAGTTTGATCCTCACTCTAACATCCTTCCTTGTAATGTGTGTGCTGTTATCTGCCAAGCTAATGTAGGACTTCTGTCTCAAATGGGAACCTTTAAAATTAAATGAAGAGTGTTTTTATACCCATGTACTAGAAGGGGAGAGAGAGAGGTCATACATGACAGCAGTATTACTATGATGGAAATGAATATGATGGACTGCGTGTCTTTAAAAAATCAGGTATTCGTGCATACTTGGCAGCCTTAAGACTGACTTTGTCCACATTTCTGTTTTATTATAGTAAAAATGGGGTGAAGGTAGGAGAGGGAAGACCAGGACAGAGCCAGAGATTGGAGGACAAAATGACATGGAGACATTTGTTTCAGTCTTCTTCAATGTTGTGAAAGAGATGAGATGTGAGTCATATCATGTTGTAAATTAAAACATCTTACAGAAACACTGAGCATCTTTGAGAAGCTGATTTGAGAAACTGAGTATCCACTGTAGGCTTGGATGGTATCCCCACCTAAAGGCTAAATGTTCTGCATATTTGATATTAATTGGATCTGCTTCATTAATTTTTCATACAGCCTTCAGGCAGCTAGAGTGTTGTGGCTTTTTAATCTGATCTTAAAGGTACTTCCTTGGTCAACCCTCCAGCTCTGTCTCATGATTGTAAACTGAAATTTGACACTCCAGCTGACTTAAAGCTGTTTGCTTGTTGGTTGTTTGCTTACTTGCTCCTTGCTTGCTTACTCTGTGGATCAAAATTTTGATAACCTCTGTCAGTTGCAATGAAAACTCAAGTAATGACCATTCTCCAAAATACATGGAATCTGCAATCAGTACTTAATAAATGTGTTTTAGCCACTTCTCTCAAAGTCCCATGGATGTGTAAAGCTTAAACAGAAGCCCACATAATGGAGAAACATGACAGATCCCCCTACAGCAAGGTTTGTAGCAGTGCCTGAAACCATATAACTTTCTTTTGTGTGATTTTACCTGTTCCATTACCTTTTCACTTAAACTGAGCTTTCCTTCCACTGTTTAATAGCCTGTAGCAGTGGGAGATGAGAATTCAGTGAAACGTAGAACACAAAAAAGGAAACGTGGGTGATGAAATGAGACAATCTGTATAAAATGGCAACAAATTGTTCTTTTTAATGTTAAATACAGTATTTTTTTAAAAAACAAAACTATTTTCACTAACAGACTTTAATTGTTCAGATTAACTGAGGATAACATTAAGCAGAATTAGAAAAAGTCCACACAGCAGATTTGCCATATAACTTCAAGAATGTCATCTTCCCTTTTATATTGATAATATATTGCATAAAGAAGCTCACAAGGGCAATTGCTTTTCTAAATTAATCATTTTCCTAAGGCCATCTGCTTGTGGAGCATTTCAGTCACTCAGCTTCATGGAATTCTTGGTGATACTTTCGCTTGAAGTGGTTCCATCCGGCTGCCACGAAGAATACACAAGGGAATCCAGACTGGTAGGGGGCTGCATTAACAATGAGGAAATAAGAAATGTGTATGTGGAAGCAAAAATGATACAGCATGAGGGCAGGAGAATTAAATGGAATAAGGCGTAGTCACATGGAATGAGATTAATATATGCCATCCAGTCCTACATACCATTGTGCGGGATAGCTGGAAGAAGAATTATACTTGCTAGCAATAAGAAAAAGAGGCTGAGGACAACACTTACAAGGATTATCATGTCCTGTTGCTGATGGTAGAGGACAGATAATTTAGATGTTGAACCTAGAAAAGGGCATAGGGATCCAGTAGAGGCAGAGGTGAAGGGTACTAAATGACAGTTTGAAATAGTCTATAAAACTGTGGGCAATAGATCTATAATGTTTGATTATTTGACCTAATCTCAGTAGACTGAATCTCTGTCTTGTGTTCTTCTGGAAGCTATGCCTATGCAATATGCATCCAGACCTCTGAGTGTGTATGCAGTGTGTGTTTGAAACCTAAATCAATATGCATAAAAGCTGAGTTCACATGCATTTGGTACAGCCTTCAAGTGTACCTTTGTAGCATCATCACAGTGAGAAACAGCTATGCTTGGTAGATAGAGATGTTATTGGTCCATTCACATCACGCAGTTATAGTGCTGTTGTTCCAATTTAACTGCTGTGGTTCCATCTTGTGGAATCCTGGTATTTATAGTTTGGTGAGGCACTGGAGTGTTCTAGTTGAGAATTCTGAATCACCTCCCTAAACTGCAAATCTCAAGAATCCATAGTATGAAAACATGGCAGTTAAAGTGGAATAGTGGCACCAAAATTGTGTAATACAGATAGGCCGATGGTCCAGTAAATAGGGGCGCTGGAGTTCTTCTACCCTATCATAATAAGATGATTCCTCAAAAGCTTTTCTGGTGAGACTTGGGAGAGGGAGACAACCTTAATGGGTTATGGACAATAGCAGGTTTCCAAGTTGTGTTGGCATGGCATTTTCTTTGGCAGGTGGGAAGCAATTTCAAGGTGTACAATTTTGCTTTTCATTTCCAGGGTGAAAACGTTAGTGTAAATTTGCATCATAGAAGCACAATACACCACAGCTATGTTAAATAATTCATTGTATTTCCAAGACATGTTTTTACATATTTTTTTTGTTTTGTATTGATAATATCTGTTATTTTGTTAGCAGTCCGAATAATACCTGGTATGTTGCAAATTGGACAGGCTAGCAAGATCTGTGGATCTTAACAAAATTGCAATAAATTTTCCGGGACAATATGGCTAGTTTAATAACATTTATTTTCTCTTCCTTTTGACAAGGGAAGATGCACCTACTGTTTTAAGATCTCAATTAGTTTCTCCGGTCAAGAGATAATGTATAGAGATATGCAAGGTCCTTAACATTGTACAGCCCTTAAGTACTTGATATGTGAATTAGTTGCTTTATACAGTTACTCTTTATACAGATCAGAATTATCTGTGGCAGTTAATGGATGTATTAGAGGGGTGAAATTTGTCCTTTAATGATAAAAAGGTTTCTAGAAACCCTTTAAGGGGAAATAAATAAAGCAAGAGATTAGTGCATAAAGATATTTTATGATCATTTCAACACATCCTAGCTGTGTTTTTTCAGAAGCATTACTAATTCAGCAAAGCATGTAGTCCAATGAAGATACAAGCCATGTTAACATGCCTTTCATTGTATATGGCATTCTGTGTAACAAAATAGCTGTATTTACTTCTGGACTGAAAAATAGATTCTTTTTCACAAGGTTGTCAAAAAGAATGCTTAGTATCAGTAGGGTTACCAAGAAGCTCAGTACTGTGGACAAAAAGTAGTAATTGTTCCTTCATAGGTCTCAGTTCTTTCATCCAGTAATTCAGGGAAGTTGTGTGCCTATATAAACTCATTCCACTATATCCCAGGACAGCTCATTTGGGAACTATTACCCTGATACATAGAGAAAAATGTAATTTATTTTCACTCTGGGAAACTCTGAGTAAGATCCTATGGGATAGGTCTCCGTATGGGACTGCTCCTATCAGTGCATGCATGATCTGAGGTCAAGTTGATCACACTCATGATGGCCTGCCAGTGTCACAGTGGTAATGCTGGGGAGTTAAGCTTATCAATAACCATTAAAAATAGGATTGTCAAATTTTGTTTTCAGGTTGGTTGCTTTTTGTTTTAGTCATTTAGTTATTGGTTTATTGATTTGCACTGAGTTGTTAGAACCCGAACCTTATAATTACAACGGTTTGTGAGGAGGGTAATTCATATTTGCTCATATTTGGTTGCTATTTCCTCATTTAATTACATCAGGCAAGTTAGAAGAAAAGTCAAAGCTCAGTCTAGCTATATTTTGTTTTAGATTCTGTTGGATATCATTTTGAATTCAGTTATCTAAGGAATGATATGTACCAAAAACATGTTGAGTGTTACAGTTCCAAGATTTTCAACATTACATTTGCGTTGCTCTCTTGCATTTTACATACAAAATAAATATTTAAACTATCATTTGTTTTAAGGGCGGGGAACCTCTGTGGAAAATGCTACAGTTCTTTCACCAGAGCCATTTTTCCCCAGACTTAAAGAGATCAGCCATGCAGCTTTTTCCCCAGTAGGCCAATTAACTATTTTGACTGTTTTACGTTTTACTTACAAAATTCCGTGAAGAATAAAATTGTATTAGGGACTAATTGGCCGCCAGATGGTATTATTATAACTGAAGCAGTGTCTGTTATAATGTAACAGTGTTCTGCACTGTGATTTTAACTATTTCAGGCAACAGGTGGTGGATAATGATATTGGTTTAATGTATAGTGTTTTTTTATCACATATAATATTCTGAAGGAGAGAAACTTGGTGCAAGAGTGCTGAATTTTTAATCCACTGATTGATGTGAATGATCAACGAAAGCTTTAATTAATCATCAGAGTTTGCCAGCAGTAGTAATGGCTACAAGGCTTGGAATTAGGGTTCTTGAGAAATCTGCTGCCATGTAGGCTAGACAGATACATGTCAATTCCATCTTTTATGCATAAAGAATGGGCACATTTAAGGATGTCTCTTTTTGCTATTCCACCCCTCCCCATACATAAACATACACAAATATCTAGCAGGAAATTTGTTTTTTGTCCTAACAGTGGGAATCACGGGCATTTGATTCAGAGAAGATTCAGCTAAAACCTACTTCAACGCATGCTTTAAGTTAGGAGCTTCCCTCCTACTGGAAGTTGTCTGACTGTTTTGAAGCTGTTTGGGGATGTGAATTGTGGTATATGATGGAGATCACTGAAAGTGTCCTTACTCCATACTTACTCTGGCAGTTCAGGGAGATGTTTGATTAAGCCGCATTACGAAAAGCCCTGGCTTTACACTGAGATTGACTTTGACCAGAAATAGTCCAGTGAATCACTATCAACCACCTGAGTTAACAGAACAGCAGAACTCTAAAATGTTGTGGGGAGAGAGATCTAAATGGGGTACCGAGACAGCTCCTGGTCACTGCACAGTCAATTCCCTGATATGTCACTTTGCACAAAATCTTGGCTGAGAAGAAGAAGGTGGTAACTTAGACAAGTTATTATGAAATAGAATCTACCCAGATCAGAACACACTGGATTACTTTGCCATAAGAATTGAGTTTACTAATCAGAACATGGGGTAAATAACCTTACCATAGGTTAAATAAATGAAATACATTGCCTAACTTTTATAGTCCTAAACTGGGTCCGTATGATATAAAGCTTACTGTTTTTCTCTTATATTCTGCAGAAAATCTGTTAGAAGAAACAGAATCCAGGATTTTTAAAAAATTGCATTTAAATGTATTTTCTGTTAAAATATGTATTTTAAATGCATTTTAACTCAAAGTATGCATTCCTAAATACACTTTTTTCATAGAATGTGGATTTTTAAATATATTTTAAGAGATTGTTGAGCCAAAAAATATGTCACAATATTCAGAGAAGTGTGAACTCCCATGCCCATCAAGGAAGGGCTTCAGGTTTGACAGCTCAGCATGAGGATAGTACTGCATCCCTGTGAATATCATACTTCCTGTGTGTGAAATTCAGGGGTGATGATGTGTAGCCCCTGTAGTGACTTTATGCAGCCAAAATTCTACAGAGTAAAACTGGACAGGGGGAAGTAAAAGCACTCTTCACTTTCAGGTGGCCAGGACTTGTGAAATGTGCTTGCTACACAGATGCATTTTCCAGCTTGACTGAGAAGTTTCTTTGTCTAGCTGAAATTACATACCAAAATCCCTCCTTTATATACTTTTCTGTGACCTCACCTGGGTATTTTCTTACATGGCAAACATACATGTTTATTTTCTTTGTTCTGTAGTTCTTTTCCTCAGTTTTGATGGAATTTTTCACAACACAGTATTCCATGGTGCTAAGGAGTTTAAGATAACATTAGTAAGTATACATACTTATAAGTAAACTTCATAGAGGGCCATCATAGTGTAGTTATTTGAGCACTGGGCTACGTCCCTGGAGGCTAGAATTCAGTTCCTGCTCAGCTTTAGAAACCTATTGGGTGACCTTTGGTCTATCACACTCTCTCAGCTCCAGAAAACCCTGTGATAGGCTCACCTTAGGATTGCCATAACTTGGGAACAGCTTGAAGGCACACAACAAGAAAAAAACAAGTAATATTCATAGAAATAAATTGGCTAAGGTAACTCCCATTTTTTTTATTTGTCTGTTTATTACTTATGTAGTCCTAATCTCTTATCCTTTGAGCTACTACCACGATATTAACCAAGTACTGTTAGGGACAAACGTCTGCCATATCACTCTCCAACCCTTTACTGTGCTGTCAGAATGGAGGCATGCTAGCAGGGCAGGGCAGAGAAAATACAGTTGTATAACAAGAGTGAATAAGTAAGAAGATTATTCCCTTAAACACTTCAAATTGTTCCCCAACTTTTAAGGTTACTTGCCAAGAGCAAGTGGAGGCAGAGATGGCTGGAAAAATTAATGTGGTTGCTTTACATAATTAGTGCACAATTTTGCTAGATTTGTGGATTTGGGATGTGGCAGCCCTAATTAAGAAGCATAATACATCCTCAAAAATTCCACAATCAATAGGAAACCCTCTGTTTAACTGAACACTGAATCCCATAGATGCTACCATGTCCCTGGTAAATAACCTCACAGAGAGGAAGACAATCACTAAAGAAAAGTGTGCTCACATCAAAGGTACAAAAACACAGATTGTGTGTAGAGGGGAAGTGGAAAGTCCAATTAGCACATTGTTGCCATTAGATGCAAAGACCGCAGTGTCGCAAGTTGATCATATGTTGAAACTACACACACACATACACGCACCTCTGCATAACTTAGGCCATTTCCACCCCACACTGTTATAGTGTTATTATTCCACTTTCAACATCCTATGGAATCCTGGGGTTTGTAATTTAGGGGGGAGCATTTAGAATTCTCAGCCAAAGAGCTCTTTGGCCTCAGTAAACTGCAAATCCCAGAATTCCACAGTTCGTTGAAAGTGGAATAATAGTACTATAACAGTGTAGAGAGGAAATGGCCTTAGTTTCATTCTTCCTTCTCCAAATCTCAAAGAAATGGGCACATCAGGATGTGAAGCCATTTGTCTCTACAACTGGCATTAGAATTTAAGGATATGGCAAGAAAATCTAGGTCAAAAGGTAAAATGAACCTCGGCTGTAATGAGGAAAGTGCTTGTATGCATGCCTCTGCAGTGAATATGTATGTTTTGAGTGAATGAGGATAGAAATGGCTTGCAATCTAATCACTTTAGTGTATGGGTTATATTCAGCCCATAAACTCCTCATTATTCATACAAGAAGTATGTGTTTAATGATTAAGACCCCAAGGGTTTAGTTGATAGAATAATCTGCATTTCTAAGGAAAATGTAAGAAGTGGAACTAGAACACTGGCTTTTGGTTTTTTAAAAACAATATCCTCAATTTCCCTATCCATTGGCTGTCTCGGTTGGATATATGTATTGTGCGGTCTTGATCTAATAATGGCTAATTATGCAGTTGTTTATCAGCTCATTTGAAACATTTTGAAATTCAGTCTAGCTCAGCAAATTGCTTGTGCTTAAGGCATTTTCTACATTCTAGAAATTATAATATCCCCAGAAGGCGAAGAATTAATAATAAAAATCCTCTTTTGTAAAAGATTATCATTGCAGAGCAAATGGAGTACATCCTTTTCCTATCCTAGTACATTTAATATTCTCAGTTTTTCCCCCTGGAAAGTTTGATAGAATGACTATGTAAGGATCATGGTTTTATTAACCTGTTAAAAGATGCATTTACTAAACTAAGGCAGCATGTTGTCATTTTGAATGTACATGTTGTAGCCTAAAATCTTTTCAGTATTTCTAATATGGGCAAAGAAAAAAAGAAGTGTGACAAATCTTTTGACTCACATGATGATGAAAGTATAAAGAACTTGTACACTAGACTGGCCATTATTTTAGCTGGTCATTTTTTTTCTGTCAGATTCTAATCTGAAGGCCACAGCAGATGCTCCATTAGCCACATGAGTGGGCCACTAAAGGCTTCCCTTGAAAAGTAAATGACAAGGGTATTTTTGTGATATTGCAAGGAAAAAATTGAACTTACCGTATCTTACCTTGCCTCAGTCCCATGACTGTCTCAGGCCCATCTAATAAAGACACAAAAGAGCTTTCTCAGCAGCTGCTCCCAGGCTGTGGAACTCCTTTCCATGAAAGGTCCAGCTAGTTTCCTCCTTAATCTCTTCCCCCAGCAGGATAAGACCTTTTTATTCAGGTTGGCCTTTGACTTTTAATTATATAGTGGTATGGTGTTTACTGTGCTCTGTTGTTGTTGCTGTTATCTTTTCCATTATATTTTAAATGTATTTTAAACTATTTCAGCCATGTGCCTTTTAATAGAAATGCCATTTAATTGTTTTTGTCATTTTTGTGAAATAAGTTTTTTAACTAAACTTTTACAGTTCTGTAAGCCGCCTTGGGTCCCACACTGGGAGAAAGGCTGAGTATAAATTGAATGACTATAGAAACAAACAAACAAACACAGTCCCGTGGTTACTCGTGCTTCCTTTGCTGCTATTTAATTGCATTGATGCAGTTAACTCAGAACTTGGAACTTTAAGTTTGAAAATTAATTTGATAATGTTAAATATTAGCAATTGAAAAATTAATTCAGTACCATAAACACTAATAATTAAAAATTGTTTGGGGGTAAGTCATCATTCATTAACTCACTGATAAGACATCTTAGTGTGGAGCCAGGCCATGGGATTTACACAGAATTGCCTAGAGGTAATTAGTGTTCACGTTGCAGAGCACATTTTGTTATTGGCTCCCTCCAAAGTTCTTTTGTCGTTTGAAAGCTGCTTTCCTCTAACCTAGAATTTTCTCCCACATCATCTGCAAAGTCCATAATAATATTATTGCGTGGAATGCTAAGTCTTCTGCATTCTGTGAACTGTCAAGTTAGGGAAGGCTATTCCAAAGTATGCGGTATTATCTTAAAACCTCTTTAATTCAGTTTGTCATGCCTTTGTGGCTGCCTTTTCTTTGTACCTCCACCATCATGTACAGTTCACTCACTTTTCAAATGCCTGGTTTGTTAAAAATAAATACGGAGTGATTTATTTCAGTTAAAGGGCCTTGATCCATCACAGGTACAGCAATAAGTGGATAGCTACCGATTTGTCAGCAAACCAAGAGTGGAGAGTTCTTAAACTGAAATTTGAGAGTCTCCAAGCATATGCAGAATATTTCTCTGCATAACTGAATCTTTCCATCCTTTCTGCCTCTCCAGTCTTAACCAAGAAGTATGGCCTGCAAAGATCAGCAGTAAACCATCAGGACTCAGGGATCCCAGATACAATCTGTGGCATCTGCAATTTTAATGATCAGGTATCTAATAAGCCCACTCTTCTCTGCACTCATCTTACCTTAACTGTATAGCTAGGAGAGGAAGGGTGGTGAGAGAGAGAGAGAGTAGCCAAGAGAGGGAGAAAAGGAGAAATGGATTTGAGGACATGCAGTTATCCAAAAGCCTAACACTGCATGAGTAAAAAATAATTTTATATGGTTTTGTATATTGTTATACAATATAAATCAGTCCAAAATGTAATCATTGAGGAGGGAGGAGTTACTTAAGAGAGTGGGCATACTGCCACCAAGCCCAGAAAGACTTCAAATGCTTTCTTTTCAAGTGGGGGGATTGCTTTTGGCCTAAAAGGCCTTCTGAAAGATCCCCCCAAATATTGTATAATAAATGTACCGTATTTGCCGACGTATAAGATGCACTTGTGTCTGGCAAATACTGCTTGCTAGTATATAAGACACACCAGCATATAAGACATACAGCATTTTCAAACAGTATTTTTTGGGGGAAAAATGAGTCTTATATGCCAGCAAATACAGTATATTGTACCACAGTATATAGTAGAATATAGCAGAGAGCCAGCATTGTATAGTGGTTTAAGCATTGGATGATTCTGGAGACCGGGGTTCAAATCCCTGCTCAGTTGTGGGTGACCTTGGGGAAGCCACACACTTTCAGCCTCAGAGGAAGGCAAAGACAATTCCATCCCACCCTCCAAAAAATATTGCAAACAAAACTCTGTAATAGGTACGCCTTAGGGTTGGAAACAGCTTGAAGGCACACAACAATAAATATAGTAGAAACCAATGCAGAATATAATCAATAGTGGAATAATTACTAAATAGACTTACAATGCACCACCACTTCAGAAAGACTCCAAATGCTTCTTCTATATGTGTTTGGGCAGGGGGGAGACATTTTGAAAAAACTTGATGGCTTTCCTTCTGAGGGAAAACAGAACACTTCCTTCTCCTCTCATTCGTTTTCAAGGTCTCTGTTCCACAAGCCCAACTATCCAACCTGCGCTCCAGAAAGTTCTCACTTTCTCCAACTTGCTGCTCCCTGATGTCTTCTCAAATAAATCACAGAGATTAGTCTGCATAGCAACGGCGGCATGTAACACATTTTGTCCAATTCCAATATTCCTTCTTCAAAGGTAGCTGTTTTAATTAGTGTGACAGAGGGAAAGGCCCCATCCTGATGAATTCTAATGACCTAATCCACTAAAGCATAATTTTAAACTCCATTGTTATTTGGAGAGTCTTGAAAATTAGGTTAAATGATGAAGCAAGTTGATTCTAAGTTCCGACTTAACCTCATAACTAGTTTGGCCCTCAGAGAGGCCAAAGTAGAGCCAATCAGAGATTTATGATAGGAAAATAAATTGCATGGGCAAAGAAGAATATTAACGATACACCTAAGGATGTAACATACCTTCTGTGACATGAGCAGAAAAATGTCAAGCCTTTGAGATCTACTTCAGATCCTTGAGAGTTATTGAATGAAGCCTGAGACAGAAGTCTCTCCCTTGGAAATCAAGAGGTCTGAGCCCAGAAAGGTGTTTTAAATACCAAAACTGAATAGAGTGCATAGTTCTTCAGTACCAAAATCCAGTGATAACTTTCTCTTTATATTAAGCTTTCTTCATTTGAGCAGGATAATTTAGAGTGGAGGCAACCATCTTGTTGTTAAATTACTAGAATGCAAATCTGCTGCAGATCACCTAGACGTGTACCGATACACTGAGATCTACCTTCTGGGCATCCTAACTTCATACTCATCTCATGCTCTGTGAGATGAGGTACTGTGAGGTACTCATCTCACAGTTCCAAGTAGAATCTTGAATAAAGATATGCAAAGAAATCTACCCCTCCACCTAATGTGTGAACGAAATCAGCAATAGATAATGAATCTGTAATGATGTCCTTTCTGTGATATTTTCAATTTACACGTGCCTTCTTGAAGGTGCAATGGAACGTGTTTTTATATTGGTGTACCTTGGATCGTAGCCTTGGTGTCATCAAATGTCAGTAACAGCTAGGGCAGATGGATTCCATTCTGCATTTGCAAACATTGGAACTACAGCTCCAGTCTGAAGAAGGATTTCCTTCTCTGGTTGGGCTTGTCAGGGCTGTAGGGTCTTTATGCTTGGCCTCCTTGCTCATTCCCTGTTGCTGGCTATGGATGTGAATAAGATTTGCATAAAATCATTGTTAAAGTGCAGTTCCATATGTTTTAATAAGGCTTGCTCAAGACAGGCTTCTCTTGGATTGTTCTTCTGATTCCCCAGCTACTGATCCTTTATTCTTGTTGACTAGAACCAGTTTATTGTGCCACAGTGCGTGTCATCTGAAATGTGAATGCCTTTTTGTTTATAATATATACACAGGGAAATACTAGATGCAGAGAGATTGAATGCCAAGAGGCAGGCAGTTCATTTGAAAGACACATCTAGAGTGTGCAAGTGGAGCAAAAGCCATTTATAACGTTTTCAGAACTTCAAGCCTGAATTATAGTTTTAGTAATCAGTAGCTACCCGTCTTCTCTGTCATTTTTTGGTTAATATATTGCATGGAAGAGACTTACAGCACAAGTTTTATAAGCCTGCAATAAAAATATAACAACTGTTGTATTAAATTATTTAAGTTGTAAACCATTGTAAAAAGGAGAGAAAGTTTTATCGACATGGAGGCAGAAAAAATTATTATGATAGAGTGTAAAATGTATTGTTGCTGATTACTAGAGAGTTTTTGCCTGGTTTAGCATATTGTAAATCTTTAGTATGCCTTCAGAATAAAGCACTTTATGAGAGGGGTTCCTTTAAATAAAATACTGGTCACTGGTTAAAGATGAAACCACAATAGGATTTATAATTTGCAAACAAATCTCTAGAATTGGACTGGTGAACAGAAACTATCTCAGAGGCCAAGAGGAAGGCAAATACTGAAAGTGTGAGGGATCAATGGATTTAAAACTTCCAGATTTCCCTGGAGAGAAATGGAGTAGAGGAAAATAAATAACTGAGCACTATATTTTCAAGAAAAAGTTTACTGCTTTAATATTTTGCTTTATAGCTCATAGTAGAAGGGAAAAGCAATAATTTGAAATCCCGATACAGAACTGTGGATTGTTTGAAAATACAGCATTTACTTAAATTAGTTGCTAAAACTTTAAATAAGCTATTACTAACATTAGTTTATTCTACATAATAAGTCAGCTTAGACATCCATATTATTATAGCTAAATGATTTTCTTTCCTATATTTTTTCTCCTCTGCCTCCATCACTTGTACAGAAAAATACTGAACTGGGCATATTTTTGGCAGGCAAAATATTTTTACTGCTTACCCTATTTTTCTTCAACAATATGTATCATTTTTATAATGGATTTCAGATGTTCAACATTATACTGGGTACCCAATCCCAGTAGCCTTTACAACACTCCTGTATGATAGGCCAGGGTTATTATTCCAAAATCCATAGAAAGAGGTATGGGGCAAGAGAAGAACACTGAAGGTCACCAGTGTTCTTAGACTAAGTCTAATTTTTACAGAATTTTAGAAGAAACTCCAGTTCAGTTCACAAGGCTACTCCCCAGTAGGTATACTTAGAATTGCATCATTAAGCTGTAATCTTAGGCTACAAACCTGTATTCCAAAAGAGAATGTGTATTCCAACACTGTATTAGGCCTAAAAAGGCACCAGATGCCATCTGATCTTGGAAGCTAAGTAGGGAAACTGCCAATGAATACCAGGTACTGTAGGCTGTATTTCAGAGGATGGAACTGGCAAAACCACCTCTGTGTTCCTTGCCAAAGAGGACCCTACCAAATCCATGGGGTCACCTTAAGTCATATCCACCCATTCCAAAGGAAAATAACTATTGTTGGGTGTCAGTTCTTATGAGACGCAATCAGCCAATGATGGGAGAATAAGGGAAAATGCAGTCCAAAATCTGTTCTTAGGGCTATAGGTTTCCCATCCCTGTATACAGATATATCCTGGGAACTAGTTTCTTTGAACTCAAGACACTTATTTCTCAGTGTACATTTATAGAATTGCACTTACAAGCACACTTCATAAGTGAGTAAATCATGTTGAATTCAGTGAGTTTTGAACTGATCATTTTGTAACCTCACTTGTTTAGATGCTACACCATGCCATAATACACTGTTCTCTGTATTGCTGTAGTGACCAGAAAGAAAAATAGGGCGCAACGTTTTATTTGCATTTCTAATATGTTCCTGTTGCTCATTTTGCTTTATTGATGTTTATTTGACTTGTTGGGTGTCGTACAGAGGGTAAGTTACAGAGTGTTACTAAAGGACTGATCAAATTGTTGGATCATGCCCTGCTTTCAAGTAGGACAGGGCACTGATTTGTTAAGTAAGTAAAATAGCCTCCATTGCTTTACTTAAGTACACAGAGGTGAAAAGGTAAATTGGATAAAAAGGTAAATGAGACCTTAACACACTGAGGACAGTGATTTAGCAAATGTTCAGCCACATTCAGTTCATTTTATTGTGTTTTTCTGCTTTTATTTGTGTATTTTTTTACATATTAAACAGCTTTAAAAAAAATAAACTTCCGACACCTATTACAATAGTTCTGTTTCTGTTATTGAACTACTGGAATGCATGATCTCACTGGAAAAGATTTTGAACCCTCCAGTAGATCTTGTCCTCCTTATTGGCATGTTCTTTAATGAAGATGGTATGATATTCTCTGACATGTTAGGGCCTATGGCATATAGGATCAGCAGTGACCACAGATTGGTTTGGAGAGTGGGCATCTTGCTTCATTTTGAAACTGACATCTCTTATTGGATGTTTTATTTCCCTCCAGCAGTACTGCAGTGTTATTAAAACTGGATGCTGTGGCTGTGGGTCTTTTTTTTTTCTCCAGCCCTCCTGAAACAGGTACAAGAATAAATCAAAACAGTGTTTCACTATGCCTCTCAGCTTGGCCTTCTCTTTATGGGGAAATCTTCCTTGCCAAGATAAAGGTCACCTCTCCATCACTGGCCCTTCATGTTTCTTAAAAGTGATTAGAACGTCACATCAGTTTCCACTCTCAGCATCCTTCGTTTCATAAATCCAGTATCAGCAAGAGCCCAGCTTACAGCCTTTGCTGGCAGCATGGCTTCAGGCGTCAGAAGTCAAAGTTCTTTTCTTCATGGTGAGCACAAGGCAAGTTATATGGCACTGAATCATTACTGGTTCATATCCACATGCAAACCTGAAAGTTGCGAACAGAGTCAACCTTTAATTTCCCCTCCGAGCTGAGTTTCTACTACCTTTGCATTTATTACCTAACCCGCAATTCAGACTCTCCTAAAGAACAACACATGGATCATTCAGGTGTGGATATTGCACCACTGATGGTGTTCTCAACCCCCATCGCAACTTTTCTTAGGAAGCACATGTAATATCTTTAGAACATAAAGTAAAACAGTGTTACAGGTTTTTAAATAATCATCTCTTACTGTTCCCTGACCTGATTTCGGGGGCATAATTGGATTCTCACTGTGTCATGGTCTTCTCTTCCTCACCCCATTCTATATCTGCTCTTTGAAAAAGGCCATTAGCATTTGAGCAGGGAACTCTGATTTTTTTCTGGGTTTGCCGGAGTGCAGACTGGAGAGGAATCCATTAATGAGTGTGCAGAAGAGGGAATTTCAGCAGGTGTTGATTGTTATGAAGTTTCCTGACAAGCAGCACTTGCTCTTCCACACAGCCATTAAAGTTACAGGAGAGCCCCCCCCCCCCGGGTTGGCAGCTTGGCAACCCTAAATTGCTTTCTCAGTTTTTATGGTACAATTTTGTGCATAGTTATCTTAGTAATCAAGACAAATAATAGACTGGTTGGTATCTTTCTATATGTCTTCCATTCACTCCACAGATATTTTTGTGGAATGTACTTAAATACTGATAACAGTTATGTTGTTTGGGGCCTCTGTGTGTGTGCATGCATGTGCACACCTCTTGTGGGTGACTGGAATGAAATTTCACTAGTTGATTTCACATAAGTCACCGGATACAGCAATAACAACTTCTAGTAATTGCCTAACTGGTTGTGGGATTGAACCAGTGACCTATGAATGGGTTGCTATGTATCCTGTAACCAATCCCCTGAGCCATCCATTACCTTCTTCCAGGCAGCTGTGATTAAACTGTTCTGAGAAGTCAAAGCTGGATCAATAGAAATGATCTACAATGAACTAATCATATACTTAACGTGTTCAGAGTGGTGGTTGGTGCTTTTGTCACTTCATGTGGTTTACAGTCATGGGGAAGACTTAATTCTGCAACTTTATTGCTATAGTCCTAGCTTTAACCTTACCGTAATATGTTGTTGAAATCAAGACTACATGACTCTTCTTTATGTTCTTATGAATGCAACACATGGCTGGCAAAGTGAATTGCCTGCTTCTACCATTTTACACTAACTGGTTGGCGTGTAAGACAGTGGCTTAATTATTGTTTAGAACTCACACAAATCAAGGATTCTGTGATTCAGTGCTTGCTCTCCTAGCAACCACAGTACTACTGTTTTTTACACACAGTATACAAAGATTAGAAAAATATTTTCACTCTAGTTTTCAAAAAAAAGGTGCCATTTTGGTGTGTTTCAATATAAAAAGGGAAGAGAAAGATGCCCTTGTATCACCTTTAGCACTAACCACTTTATTTCAGCATAAGCTTTGGTTGGCTGCAGCCCATTTCTTCAGATGCTCTAACAGAAGAAGTGGGCTGGAGCCCAAGAAAGCTTATGCTGAACTAAAGGGGTTCGTTTTAAAGGTGACATAAGACCACTTTTTTTTCCTTTCCATGTGAAATAGATATAACCATGAAGCTGCTAAGTGTCATGGGGGCGGGGAGAGATTTATCATAAATGAATGCTGTCCTCTGACTCACTTTATCCCTTGGAGAAAGTCAAAGGGGTATGGTAATGTAATTCTGCTTAAGACTCTCCTGGATCGTAGGCAGAATTTGGCATACCCGTTGTCTGTAAGCTGGTGATGTAAAAGAGACAACCAGTTTTGTTCACTACACCCTTAATCAAACAGCATTCTATTTTTTGTAGATACAGCTTGGCCTCCGCTTAGGTACTTCAGCTTTGAAACTGACATAGAGTATATGACAAAACCCAACAAATGTTGAATTTCTTCTTCTTCTTTTTCCTTTCTTTAATCATTCTAGGGTGTCAGATCACTTAACAGACACTGTTACAGCAAAGTCCATGTGTATCCACTAAAGGACATATTTGCTTCAGTATGTCTCATGACAGCTTCTTCTGAAGGAAAAAAAAATATTTAAGTGAATTTAACACTTGTGAAAGATGCCAGATTGACGGCCTTGCAGAAAAGTCCTTGATTTACAGAAGGCACAAGCAGAGCTTTTCAAACATTGCCCTAGCAAAGTTCCCATCTCTCACCTGAAAGCTTTACTTACCATCTCTCAGATTTTGCAAATCTGTGCCAGGTGATCTCAATACCAGCCAGTGCTTTGGGACTGTGTACTGTGATAAGCAGTTGTAAATCAGTCATAGGAAAGCAAAGGCAAAGGGTTGCATTTCCTCCAAACATACTGTTCAAGGTGATACAATTTTGTGTGGATGTCTCAGATGCAGGTTCATCAGAGGAAAAAAAAAAATCTGCATTGCAGCATGGCCTGATTCCAGGCATGTACCAACATAATGAGACATTTGTGACAATATGTACAAACCAGGTCATTATTTTCATCATGAAATATGTGTAGAAATATCAGAAGTGCAGGTGTCGCATCATGCTAAAAACTTAGTTCTGGCTCTCTTATATCTGTCTGTATTATATTTTGCAGCTTGTAACTCAGCCATGCTACTGCTCCAGAATCCCAAATTAATATCGCTTTTATGCCATTACTCATATATTCTCTAAATCAAGGCTGGGCAACTTGTAGTCCAAAGCCTGCAGGTGACCCTCCAGCCAGATTTCAAAAGCCTTCTCCAGGCCATCCTTTTAGACCTCCCACAAGAGTTATCTGTCTCTCTCCATACGGAAGGAAAGGGGAATTGTAATGAAAATGAAATGGAACTAGAAAGAAACAGAGAAGAGGGGTGGCCTTGCCTTCATTTGGCCTTGGCTTTGTCCACCAATAGGTCTGGACCCACCCGCTAATGGTCTCTGATTACCCATGCCCATGACTAAAAAAAAAGCCCCCTTGTTCTTTCCCAAAGGATTCTCAAATATCACTCAAGAGCCCCACTGACTTGGGATATAGAGGCATTTGCTTCAATCATTTGATTGATAACAAGTGGTATGTTTCATTTATGTTATCTTCTTAGCAAAGATAGAGTAGCCTTTAGTGTATATCAGTCACAAACATTCCACCAACATAAATGGACCTTATGTTACCTTAATTTCACATTTGTGTGTTCCTCTAGTCATTTGTTGTATAAAAAATTTGGGCACTTCAAGATTTCTTTCTCAGGGAAACCCGCATCTTGCAAAATCCACATCTTGAGCTGGACTTTTTTCTGGCCTACACACCCACTCAAGGAAACCTTATATATTCCTGACTCAACAAGCCATCTGCCAATACTTAATGATCTGGTCTAATACCAGCTAAATAGATTTGTCATAGTATTTAGACTTTGTCCCCAATTTTACTGGGTACATACATACTCATCCTAAGTAGTTGTTTTATGATTTCCATCTTGATCGTGAGTTCGTAATACCTTCTCAGTAGTATTGCCCAGGTTGTAGACACTCTCAGTTGTGTTTTCAGTTGTATTTTAAATAGAATTATAACCTGACTAATACCTATTTTTGTAGATGACAGGATATAAATTGTTCAAGCAAAAATAAAATAAAACATCATCTTGCTGTTATGTCAACAGATTCATTTGGGATACTCAGTCTTGTTGTTGTCATTTGCCAGCAATTTGGCTTCAACTTATGGTGATTCTATGAATGAAAGACCTTTGAGAGCCCCAGGCATCAACAGCTCTGCTCACGTCTTTCAAACCTAGGGCCATGGTTTTATCTATTGACTAAACCCATCCACTTTAGCAAGCTTTTTTATCATCTTTTCCCATAAGTAATGTTGTCTCATGATATGTCCAAAGCACATAGCCTCTATTTAGGCATTTTAGCTTCTAGTGAGAGTTCAAGGTTAGTTTGCTCCAGTACTCATTTTTTTGTCTATCCAGCTTTCTCAACCATACGTAAAAATTGGAAATATTACAGCATGAATGATTCTGACTTGGGCATTTAATGATATATCTTTAAACTAAGGGATCTTACCTATTCCTTCATAGCTGCCCTTCTCAGTCTTTGGCCCTTTCCACACTATACCTGGATCCCACAACTTCCTGCCACCCTCCCAGCAGTGCCATTGCTGGGATGGAAGAATGTCCTGAACGCTCCCATCTTCACCTGGCCGGCTGCCACTTCCAGTGCTGCACTGAGGAAGGAAGTGATCAATAGTACTTCTGCCCTTTTCACATGTCCTCAGCCAATGCAACTGTCGCACAAAAGGGGCCTATTACTGAATTTTTTCTGGTAATAGTATACTGTGCAATCATGACAGCTGGGGACACATCAGGAGTGGGACCATGATGACGTCATGCAATAGCACATGTCATGGACTGGCTTCAATGCATCTCCATGCTGGGATGGAGCCGTAGTGCAGAAATGGCCTTAGTCTTCTTCTAACGTCTTGATTAGTCTCCATTTTGTTTTATGACTGACCCAAGGTATAGAAAATCTGTTTTTGTGTCTTCATCATCCAATTAGGTTGTATAAATCATCTGTGGGTTGTTTGTTTTCTTAATATTCAATTGTAACCCTGCTTTTGCACACTGTTCCTTAACTTTCATTGGTAGATGTTGAATGTCTTTGGTATTTACTGCTAATAATATGGTGTTACCTGCATATTTTAAATTTTTGGTGTTATTTCCCCCAATTTTCACCCTTCTTTCTAACTCTGCTTTTGGTTTGATATGTTCTATGTATAAATTAAATCAACAAAGTGTTAGAATGTAGTCTTGACAGCACCGGCCCCTGCCAATTGGAAACTGTTCTGTTTCTCTACATTGTGTCCCAACCTTGGCTGCTTGCCTATAGGATAGACATCAGGAAAATCAGATGTGGCATACATCTTTCTCTTTCAAATGCTTTTCTTATAAACTATAACAAACTATTATATAATTTTGTTATAATCTATAAAGCACATGTTGATTTTCTTCTGAGATTATTTGGTGCATGCCATTATCCAACATAGTTTGCAAGATAATCCCTAGTGTGTCTTCCTTTTTTGAATCCATCTTGGACACTGGCATTTGTCACACCATATATGTTTAAAATATTTGTTGTAAAATCTTGACTAAAACTTTGCTTGGATGGCAGATTAGTGCAATTGTCCAATGGTTACTACAGTTTCTAGTGTCCTCTTTCTTGAAGACCAGCATATGTATTTAGGAGCCCTGGTGGCGCAGTGGTTAAATGTTGGTACTGCAGCCACAAGGTTATGAGTTTGATCCTGCCGGGCTCCGGGTTGACGCAGCCTTCCATTCTTCCGCAGGTTGGTGAAATGAGTACCCAGCTTGTTGGAGGCAATTAGCTAACATGTTGTAAACCACTTAGGAAGCACTTAGCTGATAAGCGGCATAGAAATACACATACTGTTGCTATTGCTTCCAGTCTGTGGGCCTTTGTTTTGTTTTCCATATTTGTTTGCAGATTTTTGTTGGAATTTGGATGGATTTCATTTCTGTACCTAGAGAAAGCTTTATTGGTATGGCATCTGTTCCTGGCAACTTATTTCTCCAAAGAGCTTCTTTCACTTTACTTTCTAAATACTGAGCACACTCAATAAAAATAATCACAATTGGACTTCTATCTGTGGTAGTTTACACTGAAGAATCTTATGATATCTCAGCAGGTATATGACTCTTATATGGGGAGTTATAATACAGTAGTTCATACTGGTGTCACAGCATTTACAGGACATTTCTTCTCTGAGACAATGTGAATCAACTCTTTGTTCTGGTCTTCCAGAATCCTAGTCCAGTACTTAAATTTCTGCATCACACTAGTTCTCTGTTATGAGATTAAAGCATAATTTGTCAGTTTAAAAATATAGAGATTTCTGAAAAATATGTTCCATATTTTCTTTGTTTCTGTTCCACAGTGGTATTGTATGATTTGGGAGAGAAGGAGCATTGGAAAGAGGAGCAGGATTATTTCTTAGATTTATTTTAGTCATAGCCAAATCTCCATGAAAAGAGAAAAGGGGCCGGCATGCTCCCACCTCTTTCTGACTTGAATTACAGGGTTTCGTGAGCGCAAATCCTATAGAGTCCACAAAGCTCTAATTAACACCCACAGTGAAAAATCTTTTTGTTAAATTGGTCATTAAGCAAACTTCACTGTGGAAAAAAATCAAGTTAACTTGGTGGCCTGATAAAAGGATGTACTGCCAGTGCTGACAGGCCCATAATTGAACTTTATCTAAAAATAACAAATATACAGCTTACCTTTTTCCGCTCCAAGCAGGCCCTGGAAAATATATTGCTAATAATCTACTTAACGTTAAAAGAAAGCCAAGAGATCTACTTTCTCCCATGTAAACTTACCTGTCAGTTAAGATCAGAATTCGAGGCCCTTTCTTGGATGTCTTAGCCCTCTCAGATCAAGCCAGTGAGAAGTAGGGAGGGGAGCTTTTTTCTTTGTTTGTTTTTCAAGTGTGGAATTTTCTCCACAGGAAGATATTGCTTGACACTAGTATTGCCAAAATGTAGGTGCCTATTATAGTCACCTGGTCTTTTACATATGGAAAAAAAATGTACAGTGACCCTTCCACATTCGTGAGAGTTCAGGGCGCAGAACCCTCACAAAAGTGGAAAAATCACAAATAACTCCTCCCGTGATCTGCCTCCCATTCCCTTCTGGGACTGTGGTGCAGGAGCCTTCCTTCTCCAGAGGCAAAGGAGTGAGAGGGAGGGAAGTTTTGGAGGGAGAAGGAGGACACATGCGTGCCCCCTGCAACCGCTTTACTTTTTGCTTGGGCACAAGTTCTCAATGTGGGGCAGAGGCAAGGAAATAAGAGGGGAGTGCTTGGAGAGCACAGGGAAAGCCTGCACACATGTGTATTCTGCTGCCCCATTGCCTTTCCTTTTGCCCCATGTGAGTTCGCAGTGCTGCCACAGAGGCAAAGCAATGGGAGGGGAGAGCTCTGGAGGGCACAGGGAAAACATGCACACATGTCTTCCGCTGTTCTGTTGCCTTCCCTTTTGCCTCACATGAGTTCTCAGCACCAGCACAGAGGCAACGAAATGGGAGAGGAGAGCTCTAGAGAGCCGAGGGAAAGCATGTGTTGTGCTTCTCCCTTCCATTCCATTGCCTTACGTTTTGCCTTGGCATATTTGCCTTCTTTCTCCATGCCAGCAAAATACAGAGGAACTGGAGGAGGAGAATGTGGGGGAGAGGCATACCTCCCAAATAATCAAATTCGCAAGAGCCACACTCATGAATGTGGAGAGAGAATTCCATTGTTTTATTGCCTACACGGCTGCTTTTATCTATATCATTGTATTGTTGATGTTGTTTTCACTAGAGTTTCTTAGATTCTTTGAAGTCTGTTTAAAAAGGACTGTGGGGTGCATTGTCGCCAGAAAATATTTTGCTGACAGCGTTTAGGGGAGGGCTGCATTCTAGAGTTGGCCATCTCTGACATTGGTTTCTCTGCCTTTTGCTAAGTACCCAAACTATGGTTTGGGCCCAAGACCAGTCTCTCAACTCCATTTAGGTGATCCATGGAAGGCAGAACATCTGCATCCCTTTGCAAATCTTCTCCTTGAGGTTACGGTCTCCCTTGAATATGTTGTATGGGATGCAGGTACAGGCACAGCTTGGTAGGAATTAAGTCCCATATGTGAATAGAAGAGCAACTTGGGAATCCAAGTCTTCATCTTGAGCTTCTTTTATTCTGTAATCCTACACATATTTAAACCCAGAATTTGGAAACAACCTATCTGAAATAACGTAATACTTTATTTCCCATTCTGGGTTTATGTGTGTGTAGGACTATAAAATAAAAGAAGCTCAAGATGAAGGCTTGGATTCCCAAGTTGCTCCTCTATTTAGAATAATATGATGTCCTCATAATCTAAAATATTTAGTAAAAATTCTGCGATGAGAACATTGCAGAAAAAGAGAACAATATATTGCTATGTTATATGATAATGGCAGCAAGGTTGATTTATGCCAAAATGTGAAAGAGTAAAAAAAAGTCCCACCATGGATGATGGGATAGGAAAATTAATGGAACTATCAGAATTGGACAAGCTAATGTTCTTATTAAAGGGTAAAACCCTAGAAACTTATAGGGCAATATGACAACCTTTGAAAAAGGAAAGAGGGGAAATTGTAACTACTGGTTTTGATTAAATTTTAGAATTGTGATTATTATGTTAGATTGGTTATATAATTCTTTTCTGAAATATAATGTAAAGATACTAGAATATTTGTAGATGCGTAAGAAAATCAGAGATGAAAATTTGAGGAGTAATAATATGTATTTCTAGTGTCTGTGTGTGTGTGTGCGTGTGTGTAACTGTGCTGTAAGTCTTTTAAACTTTTGTTATTTTTGAAAGCTCTAATAAAGATAATTTAAAAGAAATACCTGGGGATGGGACGAATCCAGAATTTTCCGAATCTGAATCCGAACCCCTGGAAAGTTCTGGGAATCCACGAATCTTGAATCTTTCAAATCCTTTTTAAAAAAAGAGTTTAAAAAGCAAGGGAAAGAAGGATAATCTTCAGCAAGACACACTCTCTCAGCCTTAGCAAAAGTCTAGGCAAAGGCAAACCTCCCTCTGAAGAAATCTTGCCAAGACGATTATCCTAGTTTTGCCTCAGGATCTCCCCAGATTGAAAACGACATGAAGGCCCTTTCTACATAGGCAGGAAAATGTGGCTTAATCCCACATTTTTCTGCCTGTGTAAACAGGGCCACATACTAGAGTACAAAGATAATCCAGGTCAAAACTGGCTTTTCTTTGCATAGCTCCTTTGGCATCGTGGGGTTTGTAGTTTGATGATGCACCAGCACACATTGGCAGAGAAAGCTGTGACACCTTGTAAAACTCCAAACCCCAGAATTGTGTTTGAAAGAGGTTTAAAAGGGAGCTCTGCAAAGGAATGTTTCAGCTGTCCTTGAAATCTCAAGCCTGTAGCTTCCAGTCAAGTACTGAACTTAAATATGAAGTGTTCAATTTAAATATCTTAGAATACAACCTCAGCTGTAATTTCTGAAATTGTTAGCAAAGGCCATTATTAGTCCAAGGGAAAAACTCACCTACTTACTATCTTCCCTTGTATGTCTGGCCCCCCAGGTTTTCAGGCGTCCCGGTCTCCCAGGTGTTCAGGCGTCCCAGTCTCCAACAATCTATTTGGTTGGTGGATTCGAAAGATTCGGTTTGCCTATTTTGGCACAGGGATTCGGATTCAGGAATCTCGAATCCTTACCCAGGATTCGAGGATTCGGCTGGCCCATCCCAAGAAATAACATAATGGCTGGTTAGAGAGCCAGTGTGGTATAGTAGTTTCAGCATTGGACTACAATCCTGGAGAACAGGGTTCGATTCTCTGCTCAACCGTGGAAACACCTTGGGCCCATCACACACTCTCAGACCCAGAAAACCCTGTGATAGGCTCACTTTAGGCTGGCCATAAGTCAGAAACAGCTTGAATGGGCATAACAACGGTGGCTGGTTACGTTGTTTTTGTATGTAACAAATAACACCTTGATATTTTTCATTAACTTTGGCATGGCTAAAAATGTTTGGGGGCCATTGTTATTGTTCTTTTCAAATTCTAGACCACTTCACAGATTTTTTTTTTAAATTGGAACTCACGCCATCAAAAAGGAAGTCAAAAGTAACAAAAAGGTAGCATAACAAAAGTAACAAAAAGTAACAAATTGTTCAATGACTTACTATTAGAATTGCACAGCAGCAACAAATTATTGATTGCACAACAGTTACAAGATCTGGTAACAAATTACATAGTTACTTTAAAAAGGTAACTTTCTACTCTGTAAGATTCCATGGTTCCCAATAAGTAAATCCCATAGAACTCTTTGAGTCTGATTTTTGAATAGACTCCATAGGATTGCACTGTTAAACCCTTTTATGCAAAAAGACTTGATTTACGTGTAAGCCTAGTAGCTTCCTTGTGCTTCAGGGATTTGCCTTGAGAACAAATGTTTAAACAAAAAAGTCTGGGGTTTCTTTTTTGTTTGTTTGTTTTGTTTTTAAACCAGGTTCATGAGCTTGAAGTACAGCAACAAAATGGTTAATTTTCCAGAATATATTTTCTTTCCTGCTACTGTTAATAACCGCAAAGTCAGTAAGGCTTTTTTTCAGAGCCCTCAAGCTTCCTCAAGTTTCACGTTTTCATTGCATAGCTGATCATTTAGGGAACAGGGTTGTTCCAGACAGCTTTAATTAAACTGTGCTGCAAAACCAGATATAGATCAATGGAAATGATCCATAACAAGAGGCTAATCATGTATTTAGCAGTGTTCAGTCCAGTTCAATCACCTTCTCCTGTTTCTGTGGCTTTACATTCATGTGGCAAAGGCTGAGTTGTGTGCATGTTCTTTTCCCCCCTTTTCTTAATCCATCCCATTAGTGGCCATATGCCGGGGCTTCAAGGGAGACAAGACCTGTCTGCAATCTGCCAGGGATTTAGAGACATCAATAATTTGTGAACAGTCATGTTGGTACTGGTCGAAGGGTTAAGTGCTCAGCACGCCAGGGGCACCTCTTTTGGGACTGGAACTCTTAGTTGACTGTTAGGAACCTGATCCCCTGTGAAGCTTCCCTTCAAAGCACATGCTGCATGTCAAATCCATACAGCTGAAGCAATGGAGCTTTATTAGCTCTGGGATTTAAAGGCCTGCGCTAAGTGATATAGCAGTATATTTGGTTTAAACGCAGAGAGAAATAGCAGAGCAAAGGAGCATAGTGATGACACTGGGAAAAGTGTGGTACTCTAAAAATTGTGCTCTTTCTTTCCACAAAGATTGGGATTTTTCTACTCTCTCTTAACAGAACAGGATATTTATTTTGCAAGTAGTTCTCAGGATTCTGTGCTATCAGTGGCAAATGACAGAAGCCTCATTGCAAGGTATAAAGATGAATTCTCAAAATTTTGCACCGAAAACAGCTACTTATTGTAGTGACAGAGAGATTGTACAATGTTTATGGAAAAATACACATGGAAGATGTTGACACTAAATTAACTTTGTTAAAAAGCAGGCAGTGGTATCCATTTATATCATTTTTCCCCCTTCCAGTAGGCAACCACAATGAAATTTCTTTAGGATTAATGTATCCCATAAAGATATAAGTTTTAGATTTCAGCATTCCTTTTTAGTTAGCTTTATAAGTGCACTTTCTAGGTTTCAGACTTCAAAGGTTTCATTTTCTTTGTCAGATTTTCTGTCTAAAAATATTTTTAAAAATGGAGTTTTGGTGTTAAGTATTTGTTTAATTGTGTGTTTGCAAAATTTAGTGGATATCTTCCTAAATATATTTGGAAAGGGGAAATGGCAGTACTTTAGAAAATCTGGAGCAAATAGGTTGAGTTAATTACTTAATTGGCACTTCAGCAGAAGCTATGCCCAAAGCCCTCTGGAAAAAAAATGAGAATATATAGTACAGTGAAAAGTTTGTGTGCCAGTGACTTCACTGGTACTGAGCCAAAGTTTGTTTTACTAGATTTTTCTCTTCATGCTTCTCATCTATTTAACAAGTGTGTGAAAGTGGAAACATAGGTGCAGGTATATTTCCTTTTGCCTGATTGTTACTGACCCTGAATGAGTGCCTTGCTGGAATACATAAAACGAGTTGCTTTGAACATGAAACATGAAGTCCTTTTGACCTCTGAGGTGACTATTGATTGTGAGTTCAGGGCTGTCAATATTCACCTCTAACATGAGCCATTTCCATGTGTTAACCCCTTCCTAGGCTGGCTATACCTGCATGAGAAAACCTTGGACAACAAGCTGAGTACTCTATGTTTTGTAAAGCCTTTGAGCAAGAAATAATCAGTACAAGGAGTCTCCAAATGACAAGAGTTGTTCACAGCTCTCTAGTCAGCGGGGAAAGATAACGCTTTCTACTAAATAGCCAAGAATCTTGATGGCATGAGAAACCCTGCATTACTACAGTTATAAAATCTGACTGTAGGGGGCCAGCTAAAAGCTGGCAAGCTTTCCCCCAGTTGTCTTCCAGATCTTTATTTCTGGCGTTGAAAGTGCTACATGGCTTAGTAACCATCACTTTTCTTAAAAAGATGCAACATTACTTAATAAAACAAATGTTCCTTGCAAATTAGTTTTCCATTGTTCATCTATTTCCTTGGGTTAGTCACACTTTTATTTGAATTATCTTGAGATAATAATCAGTGATACATGTTTATGTCTATTAATTATGTGTAGATCAACAGATGAGACTTTGGGTGAGAATTCATATTTGCCCTCAAAGAAATTACTATGCTGAAAGGCATTCTTTTTTAAAAAAATACTTTTCTAAGCCTCCACATATCTCATCTTATACAATAAAACAAAAATAGGAACACAGGAGGTTAAAAACAAAAATTTTTAAAAAAGATAAAAACTCAATTCAAAATTAAAACACCCAAAGGGTGTTTTAAAACAAAGGGTGTAAATAACTGGAAAATTAAAAAAGCGTTTGTCAATTGTTTGGACAACAGCTCCCAGAATCCCCATAACAGCTGAGGAGTTCTGGTAATTGTAGTCCAAATATAGATCTTTTCCAAGCTGTTTACTAGCAGAATTATATCAGGAAGTGCAAGAAAAGCCACCTTGCACAAGACACCCACATTAAGGGTGCCACCATTGAAAAGCTCACTCCTTGGCAACCTCCTGGCTGGAGAAGAGTCTCAAATAAGAATTCCAAGGCCCCTTCATACCACACAATTACAGCACAATGATTCCACTTTGTCATGGCGGGGATCTTCGGGCTTGTAATTTGTTGAGACATTATTGCTCTCTGGAAAACTTCCCCAAAATGAATATCCCAGGTTTCCATAGGATGGAACCATGGCAGTTAAAGTGGAATCATAGTTCTATGGACACTTAGTGTGAAAGAGCCCTCAATCGATGGCTGGAACAGTATAGAAGAAACAGAAGAAGCAGTTCAGTAATATGGGGCTCATAAATATTCAATGTGCAATAAAAATGTACAAAAACAAGTGGGGATATTGGAGTAGAAACTAGAATCTATGGCTGATGGAGCTGAAAGAAAGAAAGAAAGAAAGAAAGAAAGAAAGAAAGAAAGAAAGAAAGAAAGAAAGAAAGAAAGATGTATACAAGAGAGTTTTGTCTCCATTATTTGCACTTATTTATTTGCAGGTTTGTATTCTGACCTTCCACCAACCAGTGCTTGGGCTAACTAACAAGAACACAAATAGTATATCTCTCATTTGTGTTTTGCTTCATATGAAAGCGTATTTATTTTTTGTTTCCTGAACTTTTAAACATGCACCTTCTCTTACTGTCACTCGGTGGAGTTGGCGCCTTAATGCCTCTGAGTGCAACTGGAAGCTTAGGAGGTCTGCAGGACAACTTTACATAGGCTGAGTGTTGCTGCAGCTCAAAAGGTTTGGGCAGCAAGAATGATGACTGGGTATTGATACTGTTGTTATAATTCCAGTTGTCTATTGGCTTCTGTTAGTTGCTCCCCATGGAGAAAACATTTTAATATAACTTCATCATTTAACATTATTTAAATGTGTTGCTGTGGTAATTTTATTCACTTATATCCTGCCTTTCTCTCAATAATAGGATTCAAGGCAGCTTTTTCTTGTTGTTGTGTGCCTTCAAGCCACTTCCAACTTATTGTGACTCTAAGGTGAACCTATCATGGAGATCTCTGGGGCTGAGAGTATGTGATGCATCCAAGGTCATGCAGTGGGTTTCCATGGCCGAGCAAGGAATTGAACTCTGATCTCCAGGGTCATAGAATCATAGAGTTGGAAGAGACCCCAGGGACCATCAAGTCCATCTCCCTGCTATGCATAAACACACATCAAAGCATCCCCAACAGATGGCCATCCAGCCTCTGCTTAAAAGCCTCCAAAGAAGGAGACTCCACCACACTCCGAGGCAGCATATTCCACTGCTGGGCAGCTCTGACTGTCAGGAAGTTCTTCCCAAGGTTCAGGTGGAATCTCCTTTCCTGCAGCTTGAATCCATTGCTCCTTGTCCTAGTCTCTGGAGCAGCAGAAAACAAGCCCGCTCCCTCCTCGACATGACATCCCTTCATATATTTAAACGTGGCTATCATGTCCCTTCTTAACCTTCTCTTCTGCAGACTAAACATACCCAGCTCCCTAAGCTGCTCCTCATAGGTCATGGCTTCCAGATCCCTCACCATTTTGGTCACCCTCCTCTGGACACACTCTAGCTTGTCAATATCCTTCTTGAATTGAGGTGCCGAGAACTGGAAACAGTATTCCAAATGAGGTCTTAGACACCATACTCCTATTGATGCAACCAAGAATCGCGTTGGCTTTCTTGGCTGCCATATCACACTGCTGACTCATGTTCAGCTTGTGATCTACCAAGACTCCTAGATCCCTTTCACATGTACAACAGTGGACAGCCATGTGTCCCCCATCCTTTATTTGTGCTTTCCATTTTTTCTGCCTAAGTTTACTAGGCAGACCTTACATTTCTCTGTTGAGATTCATTTTGTTAGCTTTGGCCCAGCTCTCCAATCTGTCAAGGTCATTTTGAATTTTGACCCTGTCCTCTGGGATATTAGCAACCCCTCCCAATTTGGTGTCATCTGCAAATTTGATCAGCATGCCCTCTTCTCCTTCATCCAAGTCATTGATGAAGATGTTGAATAGCACTGGGCACAGGACAGACCCCTGTGGCACCCCACTAGTCACTTCTCTCCAGGATGAAAAGAAGCCATTGGTGAGCACTCTTTGGGTTTGTTCAATCAACCAGTTACAAATCCACCTAATAGTAGCCCTGTCCAGACCGCATTTTACTAGCTTCTTTGCAAGAATGTCATGGGGAATTTTGTCAAAGGCCTTACTGAAATCAAGATATGTTACATGCACAGCATTCCCTTCATCTATCAAGTCATAGTCCGCTGCTCAAACCAGTACAACATAATTAAATTTATATTTAAATGCTATAAAAAAAACCCCTATAAACTGTTATTCTTTTTTCTACTGGATCAGACCTAAGACCTATCTCATTCAGCATTAATTTTTCCCACAGTTGCCACTCAGATGCTCAGGGGAAGCTCATGAACAGAACATGGAGACTACTGGTTGCTCCCACAGGTTTTCCAGAGACTGGCATTTAGAGACATGGTGCTTCCTGGAAGGCAGCTTACAGTTCCACTGGTAGCCATCTAGAAACAGCTCTGGATCCAGAAATAGACTGGAGTTTTAAACCTGTTCCTTGAGAAGCTATAGCGCATCAAAAACAAAAAAGACCCTAGACAACCAGACCTCTCATCATAAACATCTGTTGTACCAGGATTGAGTTTAAGTTTTTCATTGTCCTCCAGTTCAGCAGTGACTAAGCATTCATTAAGAGACTGAAGGGCTTATTCACTTTCTTATTCTGCACATGTTTAATTGGCAGGAAGTCCTACTGAATTCAATGAGGGAATGAATTCATTCCAGGAAGGAAGCACAGGATTGCGGACTTAATTACACCAACAGAAAATACAGTTAAATAATCAGACATGCCAGGCACAGTATGGAATCCTTATGTTCTGTATTTGTATTATTCTATTCTTTACTAAATCTGTTTTAAGAAAAAGTTTATTGAAGTTTGTTTAATGACTGGAAAGTTGAAGTCAAATTGAATGGAAAGGTACCAAATGAAATTTGTTTGTTTATATTGCAGGACTCCAAGGACATCTTGAAGAGCAAATGGGCAAGAAAGCGCCAGCTTTAATTCTGGTACCTGTGACAGCTTTACCTGGCAAAAAAATTATTCATGTATCCTGTTGGCTGAGCCAGTAGCTCACAGCTAGTGTGTTAATTCCTCTAAGAGAAAAAAAATGAGTCATATGGACTTATTGAATGTCCAAATGGCTGTGCATTGTCTGATACTATACACCTGTAATCTTTGGTAAACATTCGTCTCTTGTCAGTTTTTTCAGAATTTTGGAATTCTACCAGCATCTGACAGGGAAATGGGAAGTGATGTCAGTAACTCCTGAGTCTATATGGCCTTGTGTTTTTATACTAAAATCACACTTGAGAGATCAGACAACGCTTCATTTTTTAATGTATCCTTCATAGGTAACTTGTCAGTAAAATCTCCTACCAGCAAGCAAAGCCCATTTTATTTCGACAGGCTTTTGACTATTAAATGGTTGCTGCCGAGGGATCTTTTAGTGGGAGGAATTGTAATTTTATTCACGTTGTTATGTTTCACATGCCTTCAAACTCTCTTAATTAATGCTGTTTTAAATAGGATAGCTTATTTCATTATTTTTATTATTCTTTTTATCACAGGGATTTTTCATAGCTGGATTTTGTTTAAACCTTTGTAGCAAATTGCCTTGGGTTCAATACTGGGTGAAAGTCAGAATAAAATAAAATAAAATAAAATAAAATAAAATAAAATAGCTGGAAAAATCCTTGTTTATTATTGTACTTCTTCCAGTAACTTTGGACCGAATTCTCAGCATGTTGTCCTTATTAGTAACTCATTATGGGGTGGGGGTGGGGGTTGTGTAGATCGTCTTGTTCCAAGAGGATGAGTGACTAAGCCATTTATTCTGATAATACTCCCATTAAGCTTAATGTACTGTGCTACGGTAAGTACAGTAAATGGCCTCATCTTGCCCTGGATCCAAAGCCCTACACACAAATGAGGAGACCATTGTCAGCAGTGAGAGGGAAAGAGCAGCAGAACCTCAAGGGGCTCGTTCACGTCCCATAGCTGACAGCAGGAAAACCTAATTGAGTACTCAGATTAGATCCGCTGCCAGTTTCTTGTTAAAAGAGAAAGCTCCAGAGAATGCCTATTGGCATGCATCTTACAAAGCCAACTCTATTGGATTTCTTGTGCGTGAGGTCCATGTATGCCCCTGCCCACAGAGCCACATGTACAGCTTTCCTTTCCCAGGCTGGAATAAGACATGTTGGTGTGGGAAAGGGGCTGTCTGTGTAGGCCTCTGGCATTCCGGCAGATCTGTGGGTTGAAATTTTAACTTCTGCTGCACATTTTCATCTGCAGAGTTTGAAAAATTATTCTTTTGGACTGAAGTCTGAGGATTGTCAAGTCAGCATGGCTCCTCTTTATGCTGGTTCAGAGACTGGGGAATTTTTAAAAGTAGTGGGAGAAGTTCAGAGAGGTACTAGTTTTCTGAATTGGAGATTTTCCTTGGCTGGAGTCCAGTGAGAGAGTTGAAGCTGACTTCTTAATAGGACTCCTTTGAATATGAATGAAGTTCCCTCGAGCCCTCTGAATAATTTTTGGCCACAATTTGTGTAAATAGGCTTCAACTTGGTCCAGTTTTAGAATGTTGGGGGCAGGTATAATAATAATTGACTGCAAATTACAGTATCTTGAATAATTCCTGAAAATCCATTCAAAGTATGCACTAAAGTGGGCTCCATTTTGTATTCATGTTATATTACATGAATTCTGATGTAAATGTTTTGAAGTTAAAGCTGCCATTTTCTTACGGCATCTACAATGACACATGCCAGGAGCTATTCCATGTATTTTTTTTTCTTTTAAGCTTCATGTTTACAAATGTTTATCTGATTAACTCCATCCTTGGATCAACTTTGCACTGAATTTCTGGGTATTGCTTAACCTATGCTTTCATAGTAAACAACCCTTCCTCACACATGCTTCTGTTGTGTGAGGAATTGGGTGGCCACTCATTTTCCCAGCCCAGACGTTCTGTAGTTCATGGATACCTGCCGCTGCTGAGACTTATTTAGTTGTGACAAGATCTATAATGATGGTGAGAATGACTGAAGAGCTTGCCGTATTGTTGCATCCCCTTCACATGAGATTTGAATACTCATTTACAAACTGATGAGTATGGTATGGAGACTTTTCCATCTGACAAGAGCAAATAAGTATGTTCTTGAATAAAGCCTGTTTAAGAATAATCACAAGCATTTCAGAAAGAGGGAAATGGAAAGATGGAAATTTTAAAATTGTTTCATAGTATTGCAGCTGGAATATTGCATCATATTTTTCCCAAATGAAATGGCTGTCAATACAATGAAACTGACTAATGAATGAATGTTTTTAAATCAGCTGTAATTTTTTTAATGTCTACAACTTTTCGTGGCTGACAAAAATATGATTATATGTGAACTACCTTAGTTTAACTTTTGTAACCCAATAGTCTTTCTCTCTCCCTATCTTATTCTGGCAGTGAAATCATTTTCAGTATGATACAGGTTTTTTATTTGTCAAGACAGTTTTAATCTCATGGTTTGATCTTTTATTTGTGCAGAGCATACGCGTGAACAGACAGTAAGTTACCACACCGAGTAGGATGAAGGTCAAACCTTTCAGGTTTTTAGAGAACTAGCTTATAGATGCTCCTGGCTTAGATAGAGCTGTGATGTGCACACAACACTTTGCACAAGTAAGGCTGCCACATTCATATCCAGCTTGCTGGGCTGTCCAGCTGTGGAGAATTGCTGAACTGACATAAATGAAACAGAGTTTGCTAACATCAAGATGTCCAGAGTTAAGTGGAAGAAGCCCAGCTTCTTCTTGTACCAGCATTGCTTCTCTGGAAACTGATAGGAGAAGAAGCTGCATCCTGGATTATTTGAATGTGTAAATTCTGTGGGTCCAGATCTGTACCAGCACTACAGAAAACAATTGTGCCTCAGCATCTGCCTTGACACTTGTCTAATACTGCTCTGATAGATTGTGGTTCAAATATGAATGTAATTCCCACAGAGTTTACTGTAGAGCATGGATTTTCAAGTATGCTTTTCTGTCTTGCTGCTCTTGATAATATTTTCTTCTTTCTTACTTAAAACTGTTTCTGTACTGTCTTTAAGGGCTATACAGTTTTTTTCAGGGCTGGGAACACCCTGTAGTGATGATAAAGTCATATAGACAGGATCCAAAATAAATAAAATCTTGCTGCTCCTGATAATATAAAGATAGTATCTAAAACAAATGATAAAAGAAATATCAGGAAAATGAAAATTTTAGAACCCTGATCCATTTTCTAGTTAATCAGTAAAAGTATTGTAAACCAGTAGGTCTTTTCAATTCCTATTAAGAAACATTAGAAGGAATTCAGACAAATTTCCTGTGGCAGCAAATTCCACAGTGATGGGATCACCGGTGAAAAGGCCCTGTCTCTTGTGCCCACCAGCATGGTGAGCAGGTCAGAAAGCAGGGTCTTAGATATTTCATCTATGTGACTCTTCAGGCTCATACAAGTGATCCATCACACAATCTGGTCACAAACCATGAAAGCCTTCAAAATGATGACCAATATTTGCACTAGGCCTGGAAACTCACTGGCAACTAGTACAGATTGCTAGATTCTCAGTCAAAAGGGCAACTTCATTCTAAACCAGGCGAAGTATTCAAACCAACTTCAGAGGTGTTGTAAAGTATATTACACTAGTCCAGTTTGAATGAAACTACACAAATGCAATTTCCAGTTAGGAATGCAGTTGGTGAAGCAGCAGATTGGCTGCCATCTGCCCTTTTATTGGCACCGCTGAATTCAGGAGAATCTCCAAGTATCTACCTGATCCAAGAGTGCAAACCTATCCAACATTGGTTGAACCCCTTCCCTATATCCAGACTGACAAGATTTGCCTTCCCTCAAGTCATATCTCATTTAAGCCTTGTCTTCTTTAGCCCACCTCTAGCCCACTATTTGAAACCTATTTCATTCATTCATTCATTCATTCCGTCATTCATTCATTTATATCCAATAATGGGACTCATGACCAATAACAACATATTAAAAACAGTACAAACTAAAAACAATACAAATGCATTAATAAAAGTATAAATGTAAGATTTTTAAACCAATTTATAAAGTTAAAACATTAAACATTAAAAATACTAAAATTCCTTAAAAGACTATATACAAAATCTTAAAGACAGCACCACATACCATTAAAAACCCAACCCTAGTCAGTTTGTAAAGCTTGATGGTGCAAAAATGTATTGACCTGTGGAAAAAAGTAGAGCGAGGACAGGGTCATCCTGGCCTCTCTAGAGAGGGAGTTCCAAAATATGGGAGAAACCACTGACTAGGCCTTCTCCCTTGTTCCCTAACATAACATAAGATTTTTAGGTGGAAATGTGAAGTAAGAGCTGTGTGTTATCAGGCTGCTGCTAATGCTGTTGTATGCCTTCAAGTCATTTCTGACTTATGGCAACCCTAAGGTGAACCTATCATGGGATTTTCTGGGGGCTGTGAATGTGTGATGCACCCAAGGTCACCCAGCAGGCTTCCATGGCTGAGTGGAGAGTCAACTCCTGGTCTCCAGGGCCATAGTCCAATGCTCAAACACCACATCACGTTGGCTCTATACTTTAATATAAACTTCCAGATGCGTTCCACAAAATGGCTATTGAAAAGCACAGGGACCATGATGGAATTCTGGGGCACACCACAGTCAATGGAGTTCACCTGTAGCAACTTCTGTGCTCCTTCTGCCAAGAAAGTCTGGAGTGACATTCCTGGAATTAACTTCTCCAGACAACCAAGAAAGATACTATGATCAGTAATATCAAAGGGTACTTAGCTGTCCAAGGGAAAAAGCAAGGTAGCCTTTGTCCTGTCTGTTTCCTAATGTCCACCCACTAGGGCTGTTACTACCCCACAATTAAGTCCAAAACTGAAAGAAGCCATCCCTTTTCCTGTATGTTGTTTATTCATGTGATGCTGGATGATCATTGTCCAACACCAATGGATTCAAATATTATTCTATAAACTGAAGTGTACTTGCTGACTTTTTAAAAGAGCAGTAGGTGCTATTCTCCAAAGAGATCCTCCAAAGCCTAGATATTGAGTCCTAACCTAGCACTCTTCCATTAGCAGGAAAGGGATGGATACAAAGTGCAGTGGTAGGTTTTAATCATCTAGGGACCTTCTCCAAATCCTCACCCTGCAGAGGTGGAAATATCTCAGCCCCTCAAGATGATATCCTGGCTCCATCTAGCTCCAGATCTGTCAAAGCCATGGCATGAAAACTTTTTTTTTTACTTTTTTCCTTTCAACCCCCCCCCCCGATCTAAGAAAAGTATACACGTGAAACACCAATTTTGTTTTCAAATTTAAATATGTTGAAAGAATAATAAAAGCTTTCCAATAACACTGAGGTGTTTTTTTTTCCTTGAAACATCACACATGTTCCCTGTAGTATATTACCCAGGTTTAGTGAAGGTTGTGGGGTTTTTGTTAAATAGAAAGAAGGCAATTTGTTCAGTATTGATAAGCAAGTTAGATGCAGCTTCTCAGAGAGACTCAAGACTTACACAGCAGAAGGAAATGTCTTAATACCTTTTTATCTTCTCTGCACTGCACTACTTTTATCATAACTAACTGGGCCTGCTGCACAGGAAAAATTTCACATAGTCCTTTTTTCAGTCTCTTTGTAACTGGAGTGTGTATTCTGATGTGGGAGAGAAATGAAGTACAGAGATTTAATATTTGAAATTTATAAACAGTAAAAAACAAAAGAGCTTCACGGGGTTGACAGTGCAATAGATTTTACCTAGACAGGTTTTGATCTCAGGAGTGTAAATACATATGCCACAGTAAGACATTAGTTTTGAGGGCTTTTTTTAAATAGATATGCAAACAAAGTTTCTTTGATTTTATTAAAGCCTCAGGAAAATTTACAATTTATTCATGTTATGACACACAAGGTATGTTGGCAAAGATCCCAGTGCTGCAAATGAGGAAGAGAGAACCTCAGTCTGAAAGGGAAGCTTTATTAACAGTATATAACTTGGAATTTTCCTGTCTTTCTGTCCTTCCTTCCTTCCTTCCTTCCTTCCTTCCTTCCTTCCTTCCTTCCTTCCTTCCTTCCTTCCTTCCTTCCTTCCTTCTTTTGTCTCTTTCTCTTTCTTGTTTCTTGCTCACTTGCTATCTCTGTGTCTCTGATTATAGAAGCTGGGCCAAAATCATGTTAATAATAACTGGGTATCTATTCATTTCCTGCATTTTTGAAGAACATTCCATATGCTGAAGGTTGCAATGTTATATGCACTTATATGCACTTAGCTATAAGTCCTAGTGAACTCGAGTGGTTTCTGAGTAGACATACAAAGGATTGCACTGTGAATCTTTTGCAGTAGAGGTGGTGGTAAAACAGAATGACAAAACAAGACTGCAAGAGGAAAACTAATAGGATATAACTTTGTGTTTCGCTCTTTCTGAAAGCTGTCGAGATGATAGCTGTGATCCTAGCGAGCCTTTACACTACACATGGCTGAGCTGCCATAAAGGCATCAGAGCCAATCTTCCTAGATAGGTTAAAAGATGACACTGTGGTATTTTAAGCAGGTATTATGGGGGGGAGATTCCTCCAGTTTTATAGGGAAGTGAATCAAAATCTGATTTGCTACACCAGGTATCACTGGTGCATCTTTCTTCCCAAGCTTTGGGTGTCTTGTGGGTATTGAAAGCGGCATGTCTCCTCGGTATGAGAGAGGTGATCTGAAGCAAGCTATTCTCCTTCAAGGATGCTCTGTTCAATCAATTATCTCTCATTGGCATGCCAGACTCTATCAAAATACAATGATTGAATAAAACATTTTATCTCAAATAAATGAATGCACTGATTTAATAAAGGCTTCTAGTGTTGTATTATAGTTCCCCAGATGAACACTGAATTTTCAAAATGTGGAAGCTTTTCAAGTGTCCGAGTTAAATCACAGCCGGCTTCTCACCAACTGAGATTACTTCTACAAATCCAGTTAAAAGGAATCTGTTCTGCCCTTTCTGATTAGACTCTGGCACTTCTTTTTAGATAACCTGTTTTTCCTATTATATCTATGTCTAGTGCTGGGAATTCGTAAAGGATTGACAATTTATTATTTTATTATGTCTTTTCTTGCATTTTAGTGTTTTTGGCAAGCTAGCCAGTGTTGGAGCTAAGGATTCAAGCTAAAAACTAAGGTGTGTGTGTGTGTGTGTGTGTGTGTGTGTGAAATCTGACAAATGCTGAATATTTCTGATACAGTCTAAAATTTAATTTACAAAAGGAGACCAGATACCTGAAAAATGAGCTTTGAGGTTACATGGAAACTTGACCTCTCATGATGGCACGTTCCTTTGAATGTCTGCCTTCTCCCCCTGCGTCTCCACCCTCAATTTTTTGGACAGACTCTAGTCCTTTTTTTTTTTTTAAATAAATGCTTCTTTCCTCCTTTTTTGTAAAGTAATAAAAAGAGAGAAGGGTATGCATGGAAAAAATGGACAAAAATGCATCCCAAAAAATCAGAGGGTGGGTTGGGAAGGCAAACATTCAAACATCCAAATTTCCATGCAACAGCAGGGAGCATTTTTCAATTGTGTTTCGTCATAAATGCTTCTCAGAAATACCAAGTTAAAGAATTTGCTCTTCTGTAGGGTGTTCAATAATAGCCTCAATATTTTCTAGAAAAAACTCTATTTCGTATAAGGCATTGCCTCTTTTTTTCCTCCTGTCTCTTCAGTTTCTTCTCTGGTGCTGTTTTTCTTTTCCCTCCCTATTTTCGACAGTCTGCTGTTTAACCAGTATTCTACCACATAGTAAAAGATTTCATAGGTTGCACTTAGGTCCCTTTGATCCTGAACAATTGTAGTATTCTGATAGCACTTTGACTGCCATGGCTGTTTCCTGTGGAAGCCTGGGATTTGTAGTTTGGAGCACCAGTACAGCTTTCCAGCAGAAAATTCCAAATACCTCATGAACTATGAACTATGTATATCCATTAGATGGTATCATAGCCATATCCATAGCCATATGGTATCATAGCCATTAAAGTAGTATTGAAGTGCTATGGTTGTCTAGTGTGAAAGAGACCTTACTTGTGTATTTACAGAAAATAACTAAAGTCATCCCCTTTGTTTTAGTCATGTGATATAAAAAGATTATTAAAAAAAGAACAGTTATGTGTGCAGCACGTAGCTACATTTCTGTAAAAGCAACTGAAGTGTGCATAAAGCTTTGTATTTAAGGATATGTTCAGATGATTACATTTACACATGTTCCAGTTTATGATTTGGTTATAATATCATTATTTTCTGTAACTGCATTGGATCCACAGTTAGAATTTTCCTCATAGGTCCTCTATATGGAGTAAGAATGGAGATATTTTTTGTTGATTTCTCCTTCTTTTTGTGCACTCTGATGTTATCTGCACCATTAGGAGATCCTCTGGAATAACATGGGATGTGGAACTGGGAACTGGGAAGGAATACAGCCCCTCTACTTAGTGCCAGCTTCAGCCGAAGGCAGAGTGGGCCTCCCTATTCCATATGCTAGTTTCAGAGGAAGAGCTGGTACTCCAGGGAAGTGGAGGGGTCCTTGTATGTCAGTCTTTAAACACACACACACACACACACACACACACACACACTTACTGTTTTTTTTCAGTGGCAGAGCTTGGAATATGTGGAGGGGAGGCGGGAGGCGGGCAGGGCTACAGAATGTGGCCACAGTATGTGGGGGCATAGCCAAGCATGCGGGATGTGGCTACAGGCCAGGATGCTCCGAAAACAGTGCCGCCCACGGAGAGCTCCCCCACCCCCATCCCTACATGACTGTTGTTGGTTTTTTTAACGTACAGAATGATTCTGCCTTGAGACTTAACTTCGATGCTCACCCTTCCTTATTCTTCTGAGGTTCTTCTCTGACTTATCTCTGCCTTTCTGTTCACACCTCAAGAAGTGGAACCTCAGATCCAGCAGGCTGTAGAAAAGTCACACTTGAATGCTTCTCAGGTAACTCTTTTCAATTCCTTTCCTTTAACACAATCTCTCAAGGAATACACACGAATGCTTACCTTCTCGCCAAATATACTGATTGTAACAAATTGAGGTAATAATGGATACCTGAAATGAACTGCTGGTGGACTTCCTGCCATTGAAAACCTGCTTTAATAGTGTTGATCATCATACAAAGTAAGAGGCACAGGATAAATTAAGTGGCAGCCTGGAAATCTTTACAAGAGGATCCATGTCAGCATCCTGAGGCTTGATGGAGAAAGGACAGACAGTGTCTTAAAAAGCTGGGCCTTTGGTTCCGTGTGTGTCTGTATGTGCCTGTGTGCGTGCACAAAAAGAGAGAGAGAGAGAGATTTCAATAGCTAAACTAGCTACCCTCCCCCACTAGTGTTTGGTTTCAACAGTACAAGATGTGACTCTCTTTATAGCACAATCCCCAGTGCAGAGAAAAAGCTTTCCTGGGGTTGAGATCCTGCCACTCACGTAATTATTTTGAGACAGACAGCTCCATTACTTCAGTGCTTGCACTTCAGAAGAGCAATGGAAACATTAGGAAAAGTTTTTTTTTTCTTTGATGTAGAATATGCTGCCACTTTTTTTGTTATTAAAATAGGAACTAACGTTAAATAAATAAAATTTTGCCTGGAGGCTTCTGAAAACTAATGTTGTGTTTTGACAGTGTCGTGTGTTTTTTCTTACTCCTGAAAGCATTGTGTGAGTTAACTTAGGACTTCATGATTTTTGCTCTGTGCTACATACACTAAACTCTTTTTCTTTTCATCTAGTGTTTTTTCTTTCATCCTCTCCCAAGATCATACAAAAACTCTCAGAACTTTTATTCTTCAGCAGTTACTAAATTCTGCCTTCCCACCCATCCACGTATATTTTTTTTTCTCTAACCAAGGGAGAACAACTCAAATACTGCTGGAACAACATGGAAGGGGAGGCTATTGGAGTCCTTTCCTGGACAAAGTGGGGAAAATGACACTTGGAAAAATCTTGAAAAAGAAACTGACAGTGCACTCCTATACATCTACTCCATAGTAAGCCCTACTAGATGACTCCTATATTAAATGAGCCTATCATTCTCCAAACCTCCCGATCAGATTTTAAGGGCACAGTTGGGAGACAGCTGTAAAAGGAGAGAGAGAAGGGACATAATTAGATACCACTCAGCAATTGCAGTGGGAATAGCTGGGAAGTAAGTTTCATTGAACTGCAAATGATACATGACTACAGTTCAGTGAGGAAGTACCATTAAACTCATTGAGAATATAAGTTTAGAGTTGTGTTGTAAGGGAGCAACCTTATACACATGTGGGAGTAGATCTCAATTGAATGTTTAACTCTAGGAATATATTGACAAGGACAATCAGCAGGATTTTAAGAACTGTTCACAGACATTAATTTGTAACTAGTGCATAATGAGAGTTTGATTAATTGTTACATGTATATTCTCTGTTTTCTCTAGTGAGCTCACTCTGTTGTATGTTGGGTTTCCAGGCTTCCACCTACGCAACAAACAAACCTAAACTTTGCTTTAACTTCAGCAAGTTTGTTGCATTGGGAAACAAGTAAGACAACATAATTCTGTAAGATAAAATGTAAAAAAGAGAAGATTTACAAAGAAGAGATTATTGGTTTAATGGCAATTTAAAGACTCCATATTTTGTCAATGACCTGGAACATACTTGGTCCACCCACAACCCTCCAACATATTCTAAAACTTCTGAAGATTCTCTTAGGTTAGAGGTGGGAAACTTAAATCTCTCCTACCCCCTATGTTTGGGGTCTACAAATTCCACCCACCCACCAGCATAGCCAATGATAAACAGCAATAGCAGTTACATTTCTTATACTGTTTATCAGTGCTAAGCACTCCCTAAGCAGTTTACAATGTGTTTAGCTAATTGCCCCCAACAAGCTGGGTACACATTTTACCAATCTATGGAAGGATGGAAGGCTGAGTCAACCTGGAGCCCTGCAAGATCAAACTCACAATGTTGTGGCTGCAGTACGGGCATTTAAACACTGCACCACCAGGGCTTACAGGCATTGCAATTCAAAAGCATGTGGAGGGCAACAGATATTTACAACTGTCTTAGATATGTTCTCCAACTAGCAGAGATGCAAAATGTAAGACGAAGACAAAGTAAGAGACAAAGAATAAGACTTAGACAAATAGTGCTAAAAGGACAGTTCCTTCAGCAAAGATAATCCACATATAGATCCAGGCTTCAACACTTCATGTATGACAGGGCATCCCACTGAACTATCTGGATACAAACAAGAGTAAAGAGTGGTATGTGCATCCTTTCTGGTGGTTTCTGGACTGGGGCCATTGCTGGACTGGGGTGAATATATCTTAAAGGCATCTATTTTTTTCATGTATGCATATCTTCTTTGAAAGTCTTTATAAAGAGGTTGAATGTTTATCTTTCTGTGATGCTTTGGCTGGGTATTTCTGCATGCCAGGGGAGTTAGGCTAAATGGCTTGCAGTCTCCTCCAACTCTATGATTTTATGAAATTATGTCTCCATAGGTTGCTGTGGATTTTCTGGGCTTTGAGACCGTGTTCTATTAGTATTTCCTCCTGACGTTTCACCTGCATCTGTGGCTGGCATCTTCAGTGGATCCTCTGAAGATGCCAGCCACAAATGCAGGCAAAACGTCAGGAGAAACTACTAATAGAACACGGCCTCAAAGCCCAGAAAACCCACAACAACCTATGGATTCCGGCCATGAAAGCCTTCAACTTTACATATGTCTCCATATTCCGTACCTGAGTTAGTCAAGTTGAGTGAATTAAACAGACAAAGCTTATGCATTCATGCATCCATGCATTACTAGAGAGACTTGGGACTGAGACACAGAAAAGAGGCTCCAGCTCCAATATTTATATGTCAGTCAGATCAGGTTTCATTCAACATCTTCCTTTACTTTCTGGTCCCATCTATACACATATCACCATTGATTCCTTAAGTTTACTTTGCTGAAATGTATCCTCTGCCTAGTTTGTGAACCTCTAGATTGTCTACTCCTGTTGTTGAATCATCAATTTGGCTATTACCTCTAGAATTCAAGGTTTAACTGATGGTGGATCCAAACTATTTGCCTAGAGGCCCCTAATTATAAAATATATGCTAGCCCTGACCCATTATACGCTGAGAGCTAAAACAGATCTCCCATGGCTTTAACTCTCTACCCTCTTTATTTTACCTAAAATTCTTAGATTACATTCTGAACATGTTGATATTCTGAGAGAATGGAATTTTGGGTTAGTCACTGAAATCATTGTTGTTTCTAGAATTTGAGGGAATCCTTTAAGACAGTAAATGGGATGTATCAGAACATACCATCTCTGCAGTATGTTGAACCTACTGGCAACTAAAGGCTTTATAAGTCAAAGCCAAAGCGAATAACTCAAAGGATTGAAGCAGGGGGTCAAACCCAGAACAATTCAGGTCTGCACTGGACTTGAAATCTAGCTGTCTCTTCATCCATTATTGTCTCCTCCCGCAGTGTAAGAAAAAGGGAGTTGAGAACCTACCTTTGCAAAAACAAGGAAACAACTGGTTGCCAGGGAGAGCTTGGTTCATCAGCCAACAGCCTGGCTGACTTGATCATCTGTCTGAGTTTCAAATGAATATTCCCAAATGTCATTCAAATGCATGCAGTTGTATGGACAAGCTATTGGCAAGGGAATGGCATCCAAATTAGCCTAATCTCACAAAAATATTATGAAAGGAGAAGGAAACTGTAGAGCAGGAGATGGTCAAGGTCATCTCAGTCTTCCAAGCATTCTTTTTAAAAATACTCACAAATCCTTTTGAAGTTTTGTGGCTAGTTTTTTTTTAAATTTTTTTAAAAGGAAACCTACTTTATCCAAAGTTAGTTTGAAGCACAAAGGAACACTGTTATAAGCAACATTACATAAAGCATGGGTTTCAAACCTTTTTCCCCCCATTTACTCTCTTTTCAGACTCACCAAACATCATGTTCACTGCAAGTATAATGCAGAGTTTTATACAGACATAGATACAAGACTAAATTTAGCAGGCATCTTAAAGGAATGCTTGCAAAACCCAGATGGCTTTTTGGGGCAAGCGTATGGTGTTTAGCCATCTCTTAGAAAGCAGTCAGAATGGAAGCCAGCAGGCGCCAAATTCTAACTTTCCATTTTGTTCAGATGCTTCGGACTTATCAAAATAAAATAGTAACAGAACATAGAGCTCCAAGCAAATGATCACCTTCCACTTCTTAAGTCATAACTAAGAGAAACAAAAATACAGTTAACTCTTGCCATCATATGACTAGTGTTCCATGTGAAACGGCAGTTCAATTTGGCTTAAATGAAAAGATGCCAGTAGTCAGTGGGGGGTTTCTCTCAGGCTATAAGGGTTCACAGGCCCTGACATTTTTCCAAGATCCTGAAGTACATTAGCCTGGCCTCGATTGTAACTGTTGTCCTAGTTATTTATGAAGACAATTTGTGTCCCACCTTTTTGTCTTTCAACAGAAAGTCACAACGGCTTACAGGGAGGGGAGAAGCCAAAGCCAGTCCTGCAGTTAGGCAGAGTGAAGCAACCACTTCAGGCAGCAGATGCTGATGTACTGGATAGCAAAATGTTGTTTGCCTCAGGCTGCAGCAAAATAATAAAGCATATAAAAGCAAAGAAGGACATTAAAATGATGTAAAAAAACCATCATAATTCAAACAGCTGAAGAAAACCAACACAGACACACTGAAAAGATAAAGAACATCATTAGGATCTGGTAGCATAAAAGGTGTGTCATCATACCACCCCAAGGACACCCTATTTTGATTGATTTCAGAAGCTACTCAGGGCCAGGCTTGGTTACTACTCAGATAGGAAACCTCAGGGGAATGCCAAAGATCTCAAGATGAGGTTAGAGCGCTGCCTTAAACCTTGGGGAGACATTACTGCCAGTCAGAGTAGACGAGACAGGACTGAACAGACCAGTAATTTGAGTCAGCTTCTTGTTCTCTTACATTTTAACATCATGATAGCATGAGAAAGAAAGATGTTCCTAATCAGTGAATTCTCAGGCCTCTCCTATTCTAAACAATCACATTTCTAAGGACCTAGACCAAGCCTTCTCAGGCTATTTGATGTGTGGGATTGGCAATTCTTTTTATAATGTGCCAGTGACTGGTATCATATTTGTGACCAATGGCTACAACTGTTTCTTTCTTTCCTGGAAACTCTGTGTTGATTCATAGTCAATGGCTCAAGAAATGGGATCAGTCCGGAGTCTACCACCTTGAGGACCTCTGACCTAGACCATTTCCTTACTGCTACATCTTGCTGCCTGGCTTCAAGGTTGGTTGTCTTCAGGGCTTCAGTAGTTCCCAGGGGCTCTCATTCCATTTTGAACTGAAGATGTTTCAAAGTATTCAAAATCAGAAATGCCAAAATCTGTAATTGAAATGTTAAGATCCTTGTATTATTGTCAGCATGTATACATACTGATTATATTTAAAGTACTTAAAGAAGCACTATTTTCTAAGGAAATTACAATATTGAATATTTTTTTAAAAAAATTAAAAGTAAAAAAGACCTACAAAATGCATAAGATCAACGCAGCAAGAACCACACAGAACACAACATCCTCCACACAGATTAATTCTAGTATTTACCAATTAATAAATCACTATATAAACCAGATAGGCAATATTATCTACTATTATAGTTAGAATAATTAATAAATGGGGCCCGTATTACATAGAATAAATTATGTGATTGGTCCTTATTTTTTTCATGCACATACATAGATTTTCCATGAGGGCTAGAGAACTGAATCTCTTTTTTTTCCAACTAAGAATAAACCAGTTCACTACATCTTTCCAGTGGCATGCTATTTCTAATCTTACCATTAGGTAGAAAAAGGCAATTAGTTCTTTAGGTATGATAGTCTCATTGGCTCTCAAAAATATTCACACTGAAGTTTTTCAAATTGTTGATCTTTACCTAAATATCTAATTTAATATTGACACCTGGATTTTGTTGTACTTATGGATAAGAAAAGATTCAAAACTCAATACATGTGTTTAGGTAACCTCATAAAATTCAAAGCTGTTCCATATTAACAATTTTCTTCTGTAGATCTTGAGACAAGAAAGGAATGAAACACTTGACATTATTTTTTTTCCTCTATGAATTCCTGTTTCTCCTTCATATTGACTGAAACCCAACTGTTAACCCCAACTATTGAATCACTGGGAACTCGGTAAATTAACACATATAATTTAATGGATTTGATGGATCTACTCTGATTGGGACTAAAAATTGGATTTAGGCCATCATTTGTTCTTTGAGATCATCTGCAGAGTTTCTCTTGGCTATGCCACATAATTCAGAAGGTGGTTTTATGGTAGTTTCGAGCATAGCATTTAGTGTACTTTCATTCATTATGTTGAATATTTCCCCCCCTCGCAGTAGAAATGTGACAATTCTTCATATTTTGAGTTGCATATTAAAGAATCATAGGTTGGGAGGGACCACAAGGACCATTTAGTCCAATCCCTGTCATGCAGGACATACCATCAAAGTAATCCTGGAAGATAGTAATCAAACCTCTGTTTAAAGGCCTCCAAAGAAGGAGAATGAATCTAACACCATCCAAAGCAGTCTATTCTGCTGGGAACAGCTCGTACTGACAGGTAGTTCCATCTACTGTTTTGGCAGCATCCCTTTTTTTTTGGGGGGGGGGTTGAATCTGTTGGTTCATATTCTAGTCTCTGGAGTAACTGAAAACAAGCTTGCTCCATCTTCAATGTGGCTATCATATCACCTCTCAGTCTTCTCATCTCCAAGCTTAACATTCTGACTTCCCTAAGCCATTCCTTACAGGACTTGGTTTTGAGACCCTTTACCATCTTGGTTGCCCTCCTGTGAACACCTTGGGTCCCATCTTGAGAGAAAAGGCAGCAAAGAAATTCAATAAGGTAAATAAATAAACACGTTCCAGACTAGGCACAGTACTCCCGGTGAGGTCTGACCAAAACTGAGTAGAGTGGTACTATTGCATTCCCTGATTTGAACACTATCCTCCTGTTGATGCAGTTTAGAATTGCTCAGGCCTTTCTGACAGCCACATCTCGTTGCTGACTTATGCTAAGCTTGTGGTCTACTAAGACCTCTAGATCCTTTTCACATGTACTATTGTCAAGATAGGTGTCATCCATCCTATATTTGTACATTTCATTTTTCCTGCTTGAGTAAAAAGAAGGCACAGCTCAGAGTATGGTGGAGTCTTCTTCTTTGACAGTTTTTAAACAGAGGCTAGATGACAATCTGTCAGGGGTACTTTGATTGTATCTTCCTGCATGGCAGGGGACTGGATTGGATGGCCCTGTGATCTCTGCAAACTCTATCACCGTTTGCGCCCAATGACACTCTCCTGCATTGTCCCATTGCAATCCTAGCAGTGCCGTTGCCAGAAAGGGAGCGCAACAGGAACACTGTCCTCTGCACCTAACTGGCTCCCTACAGAAGGGGGTGCAAAGGACACATCTGCCTTCCACAGTGCAGTCGGGCTGTTTCCCATGCTGTACTGGGGAACGTAAGTATGGGAGTGTCACACAATTGTGATGCTTAGTGGATTTAATCAATTAAGCAAATATTCTGTGATCGCAACGCATGAGGATGGGATGGCAGCACGACCACAATGTCATGCAGAAGCACAGCCTGTGGACTGCTGCCATCTTGTCCCCATGGCGGGACTGCGACACCATGTGGAAATGGCCTATAATTCTATGATTCTACCTCTTTATGGAAGCCTTGCAGTTTGTATTACTGTGTGTTTCTGTCATGGGCTTGCAGGATCTAGACTCAGACTTAGTGTCTGAGGCAGCAGAACCTGCTCTGAGCCCTGACACAGAGACTATTGCAGCAGAACCTGCAGAACAGACAGTACTACCACCCACCCCAGGAACAGAAGTGTCAGCCCCAGCAGGGAGCCTTGCTCATTCTGACACAGAGAATGATCTAGCGGTACTTACCTTTGCCCAGTGTAGACACCAGAAGGGTCTCCTGTGTCGCTCCCAGCGAATTTATGCCAAACACCAATTAATCAGGCACCAGCTGTGCTGCCCCTGGAGCCTAAAGAACCGACCCTTTCCCCTCTAGCCTTTGTCAGCAATCAACTGACCATTTCTCCTGTGAATGCTTCTGTTTGCTTCCCTTGCCTGTGTTTCTGCCTTTAACTTGTGTTTGTTTTTGTCTGCCTCTAATTTATAGACATTGTTGGGACCCTTATTGCTCCACATTTGCAAAGCTGTTTCCTTTCTTTAGTAAACTGACCACTTAAGTTACTGCTGAGTTTCTGACCTGTGTCTGTTACCAGCTTCTCCTGGCTGCCAGCCCAGACCAAGCTCAGACAGTTTCATTCTTATGTATAATGCAGCTAATGGGTCGTACAGAACATAACACTCTGGCCACACCATTCTGTGTCTTTTCTTCTTCTCCAAGGCAGCCCCAGTGCTTGAAAGTGACAGACTTCACCACTTAGCAGCCAGGTGAGAGTAGGGGTTCCTGGGTAGCATCTGGCAGCATTTCTACAGCCGGAAAAAAAGAGCTGAGATTACCCTCCTGGATCTGCAACATATTAAGGTGATAGCAATCTTCTTCCAGATGTGGAACCACAGCAGGCCTGATTTCCTGAGTACTGCCTAACCTTCTTCCACCCCACCATGAATTGGTTATAGGAGCATATTGTTGCATTTGAACGCTGTCCCCTGGAGGAGACATTGCACAAGGTGGCGCTGAATATCTTTTTTAACAATGTCCAAAAAAGAACATATGTTCATGTAATCCCACCATTCATCAACAGGATTCTGACCATTGTAGAGATATATTGCTTCCTGTATGTTTTTCTGAATTGTGTACACTACTTTGAAATCTTTAGATGTAAGCAGTTTATAAATACAGATAAATAAAATAAAGTCATAGAATTTGATCTTCACTAGGTATCTTTTCCTGAAATTTAATTCATGCATGTTTCTGGGTTTCATAATCTTGTACATCTCACAGTTTTGGCTTCATTTCAGAAGCCTTGCTGCTCTGATCTTTTCTTAATGCATTCACTGGGCAATGCTGCCTCCAAGTGTTCAAGGTGAAGAAGGGAAGATTTAACCATTGCTTTGCAAGCTTGTCCACATTACATATTGAAGTTCTATCTAAATGGGTAGAATTATTCAAATGGTTTTTTCTCAGTTGCCCTTGTGATTTAACACTCTTAGATTTTGCTTTTGTAATATGCCACACTTGCAATTTGTACTGGGCACATTATGTTAAGGATCTCTGAGATTTTGCTTGGTGATGTAACTAACTTTCCACTATGATGAGCAAAATCTTGGCTGTGAGTAACTTAATCTGCAGTCCTAAGCACAATTTAGCTGGAAGCAAGTCCTCTTAACTCAAAGTACCTGCACAGTTACCTGTAAACAAGCTCCAAGTAGAACTCTACAGAACTGTAGTGTTAATATGCATGTATCCTGAAAATGCAAAATTTCAAAACAAAATCTACTAGCAGATGAAATATTTAGTTATATTTTAAAATCCAGAAAGGATTTCACTGTCACACAGACACAGAATAATGAGGGAGGTCATTATCTACAACCCACTTATTTTGGAGCAGTTCCTTCAGTTTCAAGTCATGAATCTGGAGGTAGCTGCATTATGGGTTATGGCCATCCACTTATATAAAAGGATCTATGGCCTCCCCCACATACATTTCTATTCCTTTCCAGTTGTTCTTGTTTTCACCCTCATTATTTACTGTAGCTTGCTTGTTCAACTAGAAGTCACACTGCCGGTTCTAAGTCATCACCTGGGAGCCTGCCGCATTTCTGGTTTTTTAAAGGGTCAGGAAGATTTTTGTTGGGGAGGCAGCATGTAGCATTCATTTGAATTATCCATAGGAATAAAGATATGGGAAACTACACTGTGACTAGGGTAGCCAGGTCAGGAGCATCCCAGGGCCTAAGATTTTAGGGGTAAATCTGAGACGTAGGGACTGACCCTGCTGATGCTGTGAGACCTATTTTTCCCTCATGCTTTATACTGAATGAGGGGGCATACTTTTCCAGCTCTGTTTTTAATAACCAGCTTTAAGAACATCTGGGTTTTACTCCAGTCAGATTTTCCAAGTTCTGCCTTGAAGATAAAACAGTAGAAACCAAGTATTTCCAAGGCAATCTTCTTGTCCTAAGATTCTTCCCCTTTTCCTGAGAGGCAAACAAGAGAGTCTAGGCCCTGAGATCTGAGAACCCTAACTGAGAAGTCTTGCATAAAAACTCTCCAACATACTGTCATTGGGACTGGAGGATTTTCATTGGGTTTTCACTTCTCTCTTCCATGTCTTGGAGAGAGTTTAACTCTTTCATCCCCTGCTGTACCTCCCCACACAGGCTCTTCTATACTACTGCTACGCCTAGTAAAACTCCTATTAGCACCAGCTGGAGATTTTTTTTCCCCCTGGAACTACTAGCAAAGTGGGAGCCAGAGTGGTGTAGTGGTTTCAGCATTGGACTACGACTCTGGACACCAGGGTTCCAATCCTCTCTTGTCCATGGAAACCCACTGGGTGATACTGGGCAAGCTATACTCTCTCAGCCTCAGGCAAAGGTAACCCTCTCTGTACAATGTTAGGTTTGTCTAAGGGTCACCACAAGTCAGAAATAACTGTAAGGCACACAACAAGAAGTAGTGAAGAGGATGATTTAGAAGACTTGGAGCTTCAGTCACTGGAGACGGGGGCCATTTCCGCACTAGCCTGTTATAGCACTATGATTCCACTTTCAACATCCTATGGAATCCTGGGGTTTGCAGTTTCAGGAGGGGCCGGACAGCCCCTCCCAAAACTGCAAACCCCAGGATTCCATAGGATGTTGAAAGTGGAATCATAGCGCTATAACAGGCTACTGCAGAAATGGCCAGGGACTGTAGGGTAGTAAGTTGTGCATTGAGATCTCATTGACATATTTGATTTGTTTGTTAAATTTCCATCCTGGCTTTCCATTAGATGGTGCTCATTTCTGCTATTAATCAGACTATTAAAAACAATGGGTTTCTTATACGTGTGTATATATGTGTGTGTGTGTGTGTGTGTACACACACACACACACACACACACACATATGAAGAGTTTCAATGGCTTTTGCTCTCATTCAAATAAAATAAATCTTTTTCTTCTTTTTAAACACTCAATAGAGTTTGTCATTTGGCGAGTATAAATTACACAACCAGCAGAAGTTTTAATCTTCTAATCTAACACAATAGGTGCATAGTCTGAAGATATTCCATGACAGTACCTTTCCCTAGAAGTACAGGTACTGAATGTCGTTATCCAGATTTGCCCTTTCAATACATAGCAGGAGCCTGGCCACACTGATTCACGCTCTGGTAACCTCCTGGACAGAATAATGTAACGCGTGGTTGCCCTTCAAGATAGTCCAGAGATTGATACTTATACCAAAAGGAAGCCGTGCAGGTGTTGTCCATTTCAGTTGTATGAGACTCTGTGACAGTAATCACTGTGCTGGGTTTGATGTGTAAACCTCAAATAGCTTTAGATCTGGTTTCCTAAAGAAGCATCTCTCCTTCTATCATACCCATAAACAGATTCATCTGATAGGGCTTTTTGTCATGTGATCTCCTAACTGAGGCCATTTCCGCGCAATGACACTCTTCTGCGTCATCTCGCTGCAGTCCCGGGTCCAGAAGGGAGCGCATCAGCAACACTCCCCTCTGCACCCGCTCGGTCCATGGAGAAGAGAACGCAGTGGCACCACGTCTTTCTTCCACAGCACAGCCGGGCTTTTTCCATTGCTGCGCTACGGAAGGAAGCGTTGCCAATGTGCTCCCGCAGCTTCCACATGGCCAGAAGTGACGGGAGCGCTGCGCGATCGCAGACGCGAAACGGATTTTTTCAGTTTTGCAAAAACGGCACAAGCGCGACACTCCATGAGAGGATGGCAGCGGGACAGCGACGATGTCATGCGGAAGTGCGACCTGCCAACCCCTGCCATCCTGTGGCAGAAACGAGACAGTGACGTCGTGCAGAAAGAGCCAAAGTCTGGACTTACAGCTCACATGGTAGGACCTTTTTGATGGTGGCACCCAGATTGTGGAATACTCTTCTCCCTCCCCAATAGTTAAAGTGGCTCCAGCATTCCTCAGATTTCAATAGGGAAATCACCCTTTTCCAACTAACCTTTCAGTTAAACAGTTGTGCCTGTATAGAGTGAGATAGCTGATGGGTTGTACACATGGAATGTTAACTGCTCGCTATGGCGCTTGCAATGGCATTTAAAGTCCTAAACAGCTTGGGATCACAATACTAGATGGAACACTTTTTCTTGTTTAAATTACTGCTTAAATCAATTATGATTGTACACTGCACTGAGATCTTGCAACACTGAGCAGGATATAAATCTTTCAATAAATAAAATAAAATAAACATTAGTTTTATCATAGTGTATTGTATATTCTAAGCAGAAGTGGGAGTATTCTGTCATGAAATCCAGGATATATACTTTTGTATGTTTATGTGTGTGTGTGTGTGTGTGTGTATAAATTAATAAATTATTTTTCATCTTACATCTCTGATTTGTTAGTTTTAGTGAGATACAGAGTATCAGGAAAGGGTTGCAAATAAAATTTTGAAAAGAATATTACAGCTTTTAAAAAGGAATGCGTATGGCTGGGAAAGAGTCTTTATCCTGAATTTTTTACATAAAATTTTTGACAGAGTATTTTCCAGTGTCTACACTTCACTGAGGCTTTTCTATTCATGAGAATGCAAACCAGAAATTAATCAGAAGTGATAAAGAAGGACGGCAAGAGATGAAGTTAGGGCTTAACTTCTTTTATGTGTGATTTTATGGCCATTTCTGCACTACACTGTTATAGTGCTATTATTCCACTTTCAACATCCTGTGGAATTCTGGGGTTTGTAGTTTACTGAGGCCAAAGAACTCTCCGGCTAAGAATTCTACATGCCCCTCCCTAAACTGCAAACCCCACGATTCCATAGGATGTTGAAAGTGGAATAATAGCACTATAACAGTGTAGTGTGGAATTGGCCTATGAGTTACCCAATAGGAAAAACACAGCCCAATTGTTTTGAAATAGATTTTAAATTATTTGAATTGTATACCCTCAAAAAGTGGACATCTGCTAAAAAGCTAATGTGGCCTGCTTCCAAAGGCTGGCTGAAACACTTCAGCCCATATCCAAGAGCCAGTGAGAAATAATTCTGTCTAGCTGGCGTGCCATGGAAAAAGCTGCAGTGATTCTAAGCAGCTTATAGCTTTGGTTGGGCTTAGTCTAGAGAGGCAGCATGTAAATATTTAAATAACCAATAAAACAAATGTCCATGGTCACCCGAGCACTGTAGCAACAACAAAGAGTCCATGGATGGGAAAATGAGGCTCTCCAGATGTTGTTAAACTGCAGGTCCCAGCACTCTCACCATTGGCTCTGCTGGCCAGGGCTGATGGGAGCTGCAGTTTGGCATCAACTGGATGCCACAGCTGCCAACCTCTGGTAGAGATGCTTCAAGTGAATATCCTCAAACATATGGTAAGTTGTTTGCAAACACTAGGCTCATTCACATCATATCAATGTAGTGTTATATTCTACTACAACAGTCACGGCAACATCTATGAAAACCTTGGGCTTGTAGTTCCATGAGGCACCAGAGCTCTTGGGCTGAGAATTCTAAATATCTTTCTCTAAACTGCCAGGATTTTATAGGATGGAACCTTGGCAATTAAAGTGGAACCATAGCAGTATAATTGTCTGGTGTGAATGCCCCTACTGTTGTTTCCTCACCATGCAGAAGTGCATTTTATGGTATTCACAGCTCATTTACAATGTTTGAAGTGGTCGCGAATTATATCCATTCTGAAATGTTCAGAAGCCAACGGGCCAGTGTTACTCTGAGATGTATAACTAGAACAGAACAAATTATTTGGAGAGAAATAAAATGGAAGAAAAAATTAATCACTCCTGCAGCAGAAAGTTAGATAACAAACTCATATGTGAAGGGAAAAAGTGCTAATTTTTCTACTTCAAAATCCACTAGAGGAATGCAGCTTGTGATACAGGTTACTGAAAGGTAGCTTGTAAACAGGAGCTGCACCCTGTCAGCTCACTCAATACAGAAAAAAGGGAGGTAAAACAAGGCAGAGGAACGACCTAGCTTCTGGAACGATGGGAGACATGCTTGGCAGCCCTGAAGGCTCAATGCTCTGATAAGATGTGTTCCCTCTAAATATTTAAATAAGCTAAGCAACTGACTTTCCCTGTTGAGCACTCTTCACTGTTGTTGCTAAGCAAAATGAGTGTAATTCTGCCCCCCCCCCAGCTTCATTTGAAAATTCTTATAAATTGTGTAGGGTAACCAGATGGCTTCTCAGAAGTCACCCTGAGCTAGTGCATTAAAGAACATGGAAGCCGTGCACCCATAAACTCATGCTGAACTGTCTGTGGATATCCTGCTAATCTTCCATCCATGGGGGGATTTTTAAAACAACACCATTCACATATCACAATTATGTACTCAGCTCCTTCCACAGCTATCTAATTTTTAAAACATGTATCAACACATATTCAGCAAAACCATATGGCAAAGTACTTTGGGGACTCCTAGTCATTCAGACTGCAGATAGAGACTGCAATTCAGTACACAAGCCTTTGTATTAAAAAGGCGGGGGGTGGGAAAACAAACACCTATATGCATATAAAGAAGGAGTACATCAGGAAAATGACTCTCTCTTGGCTTCAAAGTCATTATTTAATACATGCAGATAAAACAGGGCTGGAAATCAAGTGGCCCCGCTAGATACGGTTGGATTGCAAGTCCCCACAGCCAACGATGAGGAATGCTAGGAGTAGCAGTGCAACAACAACTGGGGGGCATACCCTCCAATATTTTGCCAATGAAAACTAGAACACATGTGGCCAAGTAACATCAGAGTGCGGTCAAGATGGCAAAAATTATTAATGGGAAGGACGCTTAAGCTAGGAGATGCTGCAGCAGTTTGCTGTTGCCTGACCCTATTGGGAATGGTGAGAACCAGTGTGGTATAGTGGTTTGAGCATTAAACTATGACCCTGGAGACCTGCGTTCCATTCCCTGTTTGGCCATGGAAACTCACTGGGTGACCCTGGGTGCATCACACCCTCACAGCTACCTTGTTTGCTCTCTTGGACAGCTGAGCAGCCTTTGATATTGCTGATCATAGTATTCTTGGTTGTCTGGAGAAGTTAATTCCAAGAATGTCACTCCAGACATTCTTGGCAGCAGGAGTACAGAAGTTGCTATAGGTGAAATCCGTTGACTGGTGTGCCCCAGGATTCCATCACGGACCCTGTGCTTTTTGACAGTCATTTTGTGGAACTCATCTGGAGGTTTAAATGTAAATAGTGAGCCAGCGTGATGTAGTGGTTTGAACATTGGACTACAACCCTGGAGACCTGGTTTCATTCTCCTTTGGCCATGGAAACCCACTGAGTGACTTTGAGTGCATCACATACTCGCAGGCCTCAGAAACCCCATGATAGATTCACCTTAGGGTTGCCATAAGTTGTAACGAAGTCACACAACAACAACTGGGAATGGCAAGGTTTTGCTCTTCTCCCCTCTGCTGAGTTGAGTGGAAACTCCTCAGTGTGCAGCAATTAAAGCAAGCTGAGGATAACAGAAGCGGAAGAAAGTGGGAGAAACTGGAACAGTTTAAAAGCTGCTCAAAAAGTGGGGTGACAGTGGATTAATTGGGACAGTTCCTGCCATACTTGGAGAGTATAGAAAGGCTGCATGGTTCCTACCTTCAGCTGGATCAATCCTGGTGGTTCTTTTTTACATGCAGAAACTGTTTCAAAAATACAGTCCTCCACAGATGATAAGAATGGGCTTCAAGCCTTCATTACAGACATAAATACTGTGAAGGATGAGCAAAGGCAATGTTTTTTATGCAGGTTTGGGCGCTTGGTTGTGTGCTTGAGGACACATGATTAATAGGTGAAGAAGCTGTGCCCCTTTTTCTACAGCCCCTTTCGCTCCCTGCTAGATTTCCATAGCCTTTGGAGTGCAGTTAATTGCTTGCACGGGGGGGGGGGGGAGGGGAGGAGGAGGGGCACCATAAATCACAAAGGCAAACAGTCAGGAATTTTCCATGCGTTCCTTTCCTACGTAAATGATCTGTAACTTTTTCATGAATCAGGCCCATCGATTCTCTGTCTATCTCTCCTTCTCTCCCTGCCCTCTCTCCTTGACTCCTCTCCCACCCTGGATTCTCAGAATTGCAATCTAAATGGCCCTGAAAACATTTGAAGACGATTAAAGTTTAGCTTTGCATATCAGTGACCTACCAGCAATTCCCACTCAGGCGCTGATGTATATACTACATTTGATCTGCAGCTAGATGATTCAGAAAGAAGTGATTCCAGAAGTACTTTCTTCCCCCATAGAATACTGGCAAAATACCCTCTGGAGACATACCATAATAGCAGCTATTTCCTATGAGCATCCTACAGGCCTGCGACATGCCAGCAAGTTGCCAGCCAGTGCCTTTTGGCTTCCTTCCTCTTTTACACAATGCATAAATCACCAAGGTTTCTTCAGTCTTATTAGCAAGATTTAAGAAGCTTAATAAAATACATTTGGCAGGTTATACAGTTGTTCCTCTTATACCAAGCCAGAGTATTTTTTTTTCTAAAAAAAAAAAAGAAAAGGAAAAGTATAACCTCTATTCTTTCTCGCAGAAAGCAAAGATTTATAACAAGACCTGCTTTGCAAGTAATAATGTTACTTCCTTTGCTTAATTGGGAACCTATATTGAACCCACCAGAAATAGCTTAAAATTGTGATTTCTCTAAGGGAGCGGTATCAGGTGAAAGCTTCATGTTTTGTGAAGGTGATCTATGCTGGGACACAGCAAATCCTATTACTGAAATGCTTGTGGTTGAAATAATGCATGTTATGCTGAATCCTGCTTGTGAAAGTGAAATACAGTTGCACAAAAATGAACGGGACCCCACCCCTCATTAGTTGTGGAACACCTTTTTTTTCCCCAGCGCTTGAATGTGATTTCATTATCTTTTCTCTGCAAAAGGACATATATTCACACAGGCTTGTAATTATTCTCAAGACTCATTAGTTTATTTTCTGCCTCTGTCAGAGTATTTTTATGGAGGTGGAAGATAAAACTGAGTTTCCAAAAGAGTTATAATCCATGGGAGAAAACATTCTTGCTGGAAGGTCCTGCTCAAATTTAATCAGAGCGCAGAAATGTTACTTCATTTCTTTGTACTACAAGTCATGGGATATCCCAGCCAGCCTGCTCAAAGGTCATGCTGGATGTGAGATGCTGGGAATTGTCCTCCAAATAAGTAACTTTTCAAAGCCCTGGGTTTAATAGGATTTAAATTTGATTGAGAAAATGGACATTTACTTTAATACCTGTTCAGGAAAGAAACCCGAGGCCCATTCATGTGTGGACTGGCATAGTCCCATTCTCCAAATCTTTGAATGTCTTTGAAACAATTAGTAATTAATGTCAAGCTTACTTATGTGTGGGTGAGTTGGGCAGTCCCCTGAGGCACTGGGTTGAAGGGGGCACCAACCTAAACTCATTTTTTTAAAAAAATGTCTTGGAAACCACAGTATCTACAAATGCTGGCTGCATTGCTTTTGTTGCTCAGATGTCTTGTTGATGGGCTGATATGTAAGGGCTCCTTCTTTTTTACTATTTCAGCAAGCTTCTCATTAGAGGCAGAGCTTTCACCAATTTGTGCCTTAATGGAAATTGAATTATCTGTAACAGCTGTTCTTCAACTTTGGTCCTCCACAGCTCCCAGATTTACTGAGATTTGGCCAAGCTAGCTAGGGATTCTGGGAGGAAGAGAAAGAGCAGCAGCAGCAGCGGTGGCAACAACAGGAGGGAGGGAGAAGACCAAAATTTGAGAACTACTGGTTTACAATGTCTTCACTGAACTGACCTATGCTATTACAAGATAAAGAATCCACACTTTTGCAGAATCATAGAGTTGGAAGGGATCTCTAGTGTCATCTAGTCCAACTCCCTACCATGGGGGAATATACAACTAAAGCACTCCCAAAATATGGCCAGCCAACTCTACTGAAATACCGTATCTCTAAGAAAGGAGAGACCACTTCCCAAGAAAGCAACCTGTTTCAGTACCAAGCAGAAGATTAAAGAATAACTTATACTGTATCCTCCTTCAACTGGTTCTGTTGCTGTGTTTTCTTTTTGGATCTTGAGACAACTTTTTTAGAAGGATCTTCACAAACATCTGAACCAAGACACTTTTGTATATCCCACTGTGGTAGGTGGTGTGCTAGCAACATCTTCACTTGTGCTACAAAAGTGCTTGGCCTACAAGGTAGATGTCGGGCTTGATTGTGTGGTTGTTACATCTCCATATCGTGGAGCAATTTTGGTTTTCATTGTTATAAACTAGTAGCAAGAGAAGAAGAGTGAAGAAGAGGCTAATCCTGGGAGAATTTATTTATTTATTTATTTTTACTATACCACTTCTATCCTGCCGTTTATCATAGCATCTCAAGATGGCATACCATATACGCCAGTGGTCATCAAACTGTAGGGCAGGACCCTAAGGGGGAGTGCAATACCTGCCCAAGCGGTGTGCAAGAACAGTCAGCCTGCAAGAACAGCAAATGTGAAAAAGAAGAGCAAACCTGTGTCTCTGTGTGTGTGTGTGTGTGTGTGTGTGTGTATACCAGGATTGACTGCTCCCTGCAAAAGAGCAATACAAAGTTCCTTCCCCGGTTATGCCTTCTCCCAGCCTCCAATACAGGAAAAATAAGCTTCCCTTTTTTATGCTTTTTCCCACTCAGCTTCTATGAACATTCCATTTTTGGCACAGCAGGTGCCTTCCCCTTAGCGACCATGAGACAGTTTCTTGGGTGGAAATGAAGAGAAGAGGCAGAGCGCACAAGAGCTCAGTGTTAAGACAGAGGGTGTGTGGAGCGTGAGGGGCCTGTGAGAGGGAGGGGGAGAGAGGCATAGGACGGGACATGTGACATTGAGTGGATGTGTGTGTAATGTCTGCACATAAATGTAACAGAAGAAAAAGTTTGAGAACCGCTGATACAATCAATTTAAATGACATTCGTAATTTATTTGAACAAGGTAAAACGTATCAAACATAGCAACAGTTAAAAACACTTTAGAAGCAACAGTTACAATCACTTTTAAAACTACAACAATTTAAATCCACATACACAGTCACTTGTCAACCTTTGGCAACCCCATGAATTTCATAGGGTTTTCTTAGGCAAGGAATACTCAGAGGTGGTTTTGCCTGTTCTTTCCACTGAAATATAGCCTACAGCTCCTAGTGTTCATTGCCAGTCTCCCATCCAAATACTAATGAGGGCTGATCTTGCTTAGCTTTGAAAATCAGACAGGATTTGGTGCCTTTTAGGCCATATGTACATTTATACTGCGAAGAAAATTAGCCCCCAAATGTGCTAATAAAATGCCATATGTACTTTTATACTTTGAAATAAATTACCCCCCCAAACGTGCTAATAAAGAACCCAGTGTTGGCACCAGTCAGATCTCCAAGGGGAGGGCATTCCACAATTGCAGCTAGCCTGTACACCACAGATCCCTTGCTCTAGGAGGCCACAGCTTTAGGGGAGACCAATGTGCTCTGATTTGATCACCCCAGTAGAGCCCAATAGCAGAAACAATAGGATCTTCAACCAGAAGCCCAAATCTGCAACACTGGTCTCATAGCACAAGGTCTCTCATCACCAAACATTGTTCATAGGAGAAAAATAGAGTCTGTACATACTCTGGATCAGGGCCATGAAAATATACTGGGAAGGGGCAGAACAGCAGAAGCAGCTGTAAAACTGTTTCATTGCAGCCTAGCTGGTCCTGATACACCAGCGCTTCATCCTTTTTTATTTCCTGCTAGATAGCTCCCCAGCTCATCTTGATGTGTGAGAGCTCCCTGGCATAAATTTGAACTAAAGGGCCTGGGTGGTAATATTGGGGCAAAATCTTCACTGTTCAACACATCTTTTATCAAAGATAGGAAGCCTGATACCCTCCAGATGTTTGGGACTGGAACTCCACAGATTTCTAACTATTGGCCATGATGATGGAGGGCTATGGAATCGTGATCTTGATGTTCTTGATCTGTCATAATGTGCCTTCTGGAGTCAGAAGATCCAGACACAGTCAGAGTGTCAGGAATCTACAGCTCCTGATGTTGGTGGTCTCTTTGAGTCTGAAGAGCTGGTGGCTGAGGCAGAGAGGAACACCGCTTTCCAGCAGAAGGTGGCAAACACAGTACCATAGTTTGCAGAGCAAAGAAACGATAAGGGAAAGTACACCAATCCCAGCACTGTTAAATAGGAAATCCTGACTAATGAAACACCTAGTGCCTTGAAACAACTGACTATAAATCTCCCAGCAACTCCCTGGTGGCTTTGTTACTTACAACATCTATCTTGGCATTTGTGTTCTCAGGACCTTGGACTGACTACTGTTTCCAACTCTGTTTTATGTCTTGCTGGCTTTGTTTATTTGGACTACTGACTTGCTGTACGACTTCTGGGCTGGCTGACACCCCCCTCTTGCTTCTCCCTTCATCCTGCTGAATAACCTGTGACTGACCTGAAGTGGCTTAACTATCTGACAGTTCTTATGTTCCAACCATCTGTCTCCTGGGACACTTGCTTACTGGAGCATAGGATAACATCTAGGAAGTACTGTGTTGCCTATACCTGTCTTACTTAACCCATGAAGGTGCATATTCAAAGAAGTGGGAGAGGGGAGAGACAGACAGACAGAACTGATTTACTCACCAGAACTTGATTTTGCTATGGTTCATCCATTTTTCATCTGTACTTTGTTTTCCCACATCTGCATAAAGGTGGTTACAACTTGTAGTTGCCACTGGTTCTTTGAATTTTATCACTCTGAACATTTCCCAACAGTATGGATTGCTGAAGCTTTCATGTCAGTCATGATTAATCATACTTTTTTTGTTTTGTTTTCTTGTGCACATTAGTAGGTGTAGACAAACCTCTGTCTGTCAAGATACTGCTATGTGTGATAGGTGAAAAGCTACAGTAGCCTGACAAACAGAATTATCACTAAGTCATTTTCCCCTCCAGAAGACTGAAGCCCTCCTGTCTCCTTGGGAGATGGGGATAGGAGCATTTTCTGGGCGTGCTGGTTTGATTAAAATGACAAATTTGGCAGAAATGGGTGGCATTCCTACCTCACTGCAAAGAAAGGACTTGATATTCTGTGGGGTGTTGGGAGTCTCCATCACTGAGTGTTTCAACAAAGAACAACTCTTCACAGAACAGAATCTTGGAAAAACCATTCCTCTAGTCTAACAATACAGAAAAATATGAGGGTTCTTTTTTCTGTTTGTTGTTAGAAACAAAAACATGCATGACACTGCAGAAAATTCACAAAAGGAATACAAGATAATTTTGTGGTGTTCACTGCACTTCTGAGAAAAAGCTGTGGTTAAAAATATGAGTGTAGATTTAGGATTAATGAAGTTTGTCTTAGCCTAAGGGAGAAATGCCAGGGCAACACAAAATTTAATATACAACTGTTACCCTAATGAGCCTCCCCTGGGCTGTTTTAACTATACAAACATAACAATAACAAAGCACACAAGGGTGTCTGATGAATGTTAGAGAGCATTACTTGACTGCCAAAACCAACAATGCCACTTCGAAATCATTCTGCACTCTGGCTTTCATCTCTCACATTTCATTCCCATCAACTCCACTGTCAGAATGATTCACTTTTCCTGGCGCTCAGATCACACAGTCATGTAGTGTCCAGTGTTGGTCCTACCATCCATTTTCCTGTCATGAATGGGAAGCATCTTGTTAGTTACCTAAATTGAAATCAGAAAGCTCAGAATCCCATTGATGTCTCAAGCATCTGTCAGTTCCCCTATGGAAGGAGTTGAAGATTTTTGTCTGATGCAGAGCAGCCATATTCAGTTCAAGGTTGAGGAAGCAGAGTTCCATGTGTGGTACTATTGTACATGGGCATGCATGCATGTTGAGCATAGGTGTGCATTACACATTGCATATTTGGCTGCAAAATGACACAGCTTATTAATAAGGCAGTATTGCACAGCCACTGCATAACTATATGAGCATAGAGTTCTGCTTTGTTTCCTTAATATAAAATCTCAGACATAGTATTTTTATTAACGGGAACAGGGACACATGTTTGAGATATTTTCTGTTTCGGGTATTGTGCACCTTGATGTGAGTGAGGAGGTGGAGCACCATTGCTGTTCTGCTTGAGGTAGACTTGATTGTTGTTCCTTCTGAGATTGCTTGTCAGATTGCTTTTATATCCAAAACAAACTCAGTGTCTTATTTTTAAAGGTATCCATATGTTCTTGCCCATAATCCACTCCTCCATCATCAGCTGACTGAAAGTTTCTTCTTGCCTTAAAGACGCTACTTCTTCTCATTTGCTACTCCCTACCCTAGGCATGGAGTTGCCTTTATGACCGTATGGAATTCCCTGGGCTCTTCCAAGTTAATTCTACATGACATTCCATCTTCCTGGTTACTCTCTCACACAACAAAGAGCATTGCTTATTACCATCTGGCATCTCTTGATGCTGTTTTTGTGTCCACTTGGGGTCTGCAGACCCAATCTCTTCCTTTTTCAAATCTCTTTTCAAGACCCACTTTTTCCATGTGCCTTTGGGCTTCTCATCTTAATTCCCATATCGCATTTTAATAAGACACCCTAGTGGAAATCAGATGAAATACCTGGACTTTCCAAACCATTGTTGTTTTTATAGAAGAGACCATGGCAGAACCATGAAAAGTAGCCAGACAATCCAGAAAATCCAGTAACTCTTGTTTGTCTTACTACACTTTACAATGAAATGGTTGTTTGGTGGCAGGCAGAATACGTTAACAGACCAAGTCTAAAGAGGGATATGGGAAGCTGTAATAAGACACTGGATTTCAGGTCAGGAGAGGATTCTGGAGTAGAATCATAGAGTTGGAAGGGGCTGTGAGGGGCTATCCAGTCCAACCCCTGCCATTCAGGAAAACACAACTAAAGCAGTCCTGAAATATGTCCATTCAACCTCTGCTTAAAGACTTTCAACGATGGACAGTCCACCACTGTTTGAGACAATCTCTTCCACTGTCAAACAGATCTTACAGTAGAGAAGTTGTTTCTAATGTTTAAGTAGATTCTCTTTCCTTATAGTTTGGATCCACTGGTTTATGTTACAGTTTCTACAACACCCGAAAACAAGCTTACTCCATCTTCTACATGACATCCCTCAGATATTTAAAGATACCCATCATGTCACTCCTGAGTCTTCTGTACTCCAAGTTCCCTCAAAATAGTTGTGGTGGTGTGGGATGAGGCACCAAAAATATCTGTGTTATAAGTGGTGTCTGTCTTTTTCAGATCCCTGAGCCATAATTTCTAGTCATTTGATAACGCCATACTAGAAAAGGCACACAGCAGTAACAGCATTTTGGGCTAAATCAGGAGACTCAAGAGCACTGGAAAAGATTGTGCCAGTATGAACGTTGCCACACATAAAGTTTATCAAAAAGCTTTCCTTCTTTCTCTGTCTCTCTTTCTTTTTTTGGAAAACTGCCCACTGAAAGTATTTTCAGACTTCTTTTAATAAAAACCTTCTCTCCCCCACAGCCTGTAATCTCTCTGTACTGGTTAATATTATCAAGGGAGTCCTTGCCTGACAGAGTGTAATTTAGGATCTATTAAATATGATTACTTGGCCTTGAAAATGATAGATACTGAACAGAATTATAAGATCACTTTACAAAAGAAAGGTTCCTCTTACAGCATTTCTTGTGGGCATAAAATAATGCCTGGAAAAACTCCCAAGGGAACTGTGGCACTTATGGGTTACATTTATGAATAAAGGGGATTGATTTTCATATTTAAAAACTGTAAAAAATGAGAAGGGTGATGTAGCAAGTACATGGACAGCTCTGACATGTCTGAAAATTGAGTGGTGTGTTTGCCATGTTTCACTTCCTTTAATTACTTTAGAGATGGGGGAAAGTGCATTTAATTTCATCTGAACCTTCACATTCTGCATTGGAAAATTAATTCATAATGGCATCCTAAAGTTTCTTCCATTTCCGACTGCATTTGACTCTTAGTCTGATTGTGCCTGTGTGAGCCATTTGCTTGTTTCCCATGTGCCCCTATAGTTGCTTCTCCTTTCTATTATATTCTATGATTATTATAGGAATTGTTAGTCCGGGTGATATTTAAGCCATTCAGGTAATTATACTCCAGTGTGCCATTTGTGGAGAGAGCTTTAAGTCACCTTTGCTTTGGAGACAACTATTCTCAGTCTTGGGTCTGCACCAGTTAGGCGCCCAAGTCCTATCCTCAACCACTGGCTATACCAGGAGAAAAGAATCTACTTCCATCATTGGCTTGCCCATTTGATAATGTTTCTTCAGCCACCCCAAGAACTGCAGATAAGGAAATAAATGTCCTATAGTGACTCCGTCTCCCCTTTCATGACTGTCTCTAGTACCTTTATATCAGGGTATCTTCTGCGTGGCCGTTGGAAATGTTACTTTTTATGATTTACCCAAAATTTTGGGAGTGGTTTCTATTAGCTAGAATTGTAGTTGTTAGCTAGAATTCTTCTGTGGCTGCATCTTCAGTTATGTTGCCCAACATTGGAGACCATCTGTCAGAGCCCAGGCTTCAGATTCAGAAGAAGACAAGGCCAAGGCTGAACCTGTGGAGTGTCAGCCTCATGAAACAAAAAGCCTGGACTCCGCTGAGGCTGATTCTACGCAAGCACCATCAGGGCAGCTGAAAGACTCAGGTGATGAGGTGCCAGTCCCAAGTCCTCAGACCAGGTGATAGGAATGGAGAACAGCACAAAGATGCTCAGTGAGGCTTATCTCCAAACAGAACAAGAAACCATCCTAACTGGAGGCAGAAGACTGCAGTACATTTAAGAAGCAGTTTGGACTCTTGTTGTTCTGTTGGTAACAGCCATCTATCTCTGGCCTATCGTTCGTGCAGTTTACTTTTGACTCCCAAAACCTTGATTCTTGGACTGGCTGACAACCTGACCCGGCTCTCAGAACTTGGACTGGCCCAGACTACTCTTCTACATGTCCCTTCCTGCACAAGAAGGGTCCCAGGCAAGGCCCTTTTTCAAAGACTGTGGCTTTTTCCTGCATTCCTTCCTGACCCCTATCTGTTGAAGTCTTGAGTAAAACACTGTTCCCCTAGAAACTGTGTGTGTGTATGAGGGGAATCTGGAGGAGGACACCATCTCTCTCAACCCTTCTCTAGGGATACATACATTGGAAGTACCTTATTATCCTGTGCCTACAGGCAACAAGTGTCAGGAAAGAAAGGCTGCAGTGAGAAGCATTTACAAGGGAGTCAAGCCAGGCCAGGCCACAATTAAGGGTTATTAACACAGTTCACCAAGGTTGAAGTAGCACAGTTTTAAGGTCTCCGCCATTTCAAAATGTATCAGGAGAAACTAGTAGTCATGATAATCACAAGCACAACGCAAAGATAAAGAGACATTAAGCCAGCTCAAAACTCAAAAATCCAAATAAATCCATGAGTGGGATGGGCACAAAACCCAGAGACTGAGCAGCTGCAAACAACAAAAGTGCCTCCAAGCAGCTGCTGTGAGATTTATAGCCACCTGGCTTTAAGATTCCAAATGCTTGATTGCTCAGCATTTCTTATATTAGAAGCTTTCGCTCCTTTACTGTTGTTCCCTTTTGGGATGATGGTTCACATGTTATCATGCCATACACCCCCACTCCATGATATAATTGGCAATTAACATTATTTAATTGGGACAAAATATAAATCATTCATTTATGGCTGGAAAGCCATGCTAGCAAAGAGGACTAGCTGCACACATGCAAAAGTAGGTCAGAAGGGACTTCAAGGCATGGTCAGATCATAAGTTCACTGAAGATTAGTCAGAGAAGATGGTCTTCTCAATAGCTCAGACCTAGAAGACAACAGCAAGAGAAATTCCCAAACAAAGCAACAATGGCCAATGCTTTATAACTTCCTTCCTGCTGAACTTCCCCCTTTTGTTCCCTCATACACCCAGACATTAAGAAGCTATCATGATTCCCATCGATGCTTTGTCACCTAATGCTAAGACCATTAACTTGTTCCAGACTCCATTGTTTGCTATGCTGGAGAACCATTAACACCTTCCCCTTCAGGGCAGAAAAAGGGTAGCCAGACAGTCCATAATACACTGGACATACACTCTACTCTTCAGATTTCCATCTTGTGCTACCCTCAGACCCCTAGTCTGAGCCACATTACTTCATCTCTCCTCTTCAGGATCGGTAAATATCGCCCACTTTGTCCCAACTCCTTGCTATCCAATTTCCCTTCCTTTCCTTGAGTTAGTCCTGTATGGTTGTGAGACTGGTTGTAAGACTGGTTGTGAGACTGTTTGAATCTAGCATGTGTTTGTGGTTTTCCTCCCAATTAAAACATTCTTTTAATTTCCAACTGGTGTCCCTGCATTAGTATTAATATACACAGGTAAAAAGAGCCTGAGAGTTAACACCCCTCTCTCAGGCCTCCTTTTGGAGCTGATAGTTCCCCATCTTTCCACAGAAGCATTGGCATTGCTGGTGGACCCCTGAGTTACTCCACCTTTCGGGATAACACAAACATGATGGGAATGTCTCCTCAATGTCTCTAAATTTCAGCTAATGTGGGGGCATACTTTGCTGAAGCCATGTCGACCACTAGCTGCTTATATTGAATATAAGCGGGGAGCCTCTTCTGGAGTAAGGCACCATTCTGTATCTGACTCCTTTGCATTTGATTTTTTTGGATTCTACAAGCTGAGTTGTGACTGTTAGGTCTTTTTCTGCCCAACTGCATAAACACATGACATGGTCAGGCCATACAGAAGATATAGCTGCTGTGAGATTAGGAGTAACATGGACTCCCAACACATATATTTGGAAGAAAATGAATGTGCTGTGAATATATTTCATGGTGTACTTCTATATAGACCCAGTGGGATGTAAGGGCTTGAGTGTTGGACTAGGACTCTGGGAAACAAGGGTTCAAATGTTCAGCCACGTAAACCCACTGGGTAACCTTGGGCATGTTACACTCTCTCAGCTTTAGAAGAAGGCAATGGTAACCTTCCTCTGAAAAAAACTTCCCAAGAAAACTTTAGATTAAGGTTGCCTTAAGACAGAGTTATCTTGAAGGCACATAACAATATAAAGGTTGCATGGTTCAAGTGCTTTTAAGCACCAAATTGTGCCCTATAACTATATTCCTTATAATAAATGTCCAAATACAAATGATAATCATTATTTATTTGAATTATACCTACAATTTGTTACATGACCTCAGGGCAACCAATAATCTACACAAGATATGGTTAAAAGTTATAGATTGCAAATATCATAAATCTAAAACTACAAATTACACATCTAAAATCACACACATCTAAAAATCATAACTTAAAGTAAAATACTAAAATCTGCTAAAATACAATAAAAGCAATTGTATTACAAAAACAATTGTTTCCCATTTACAATGCACATAAGAGCCAGCATGTTTACTGAGCACTGTGTTGAACTTAACATCATGAGTCCTCAACTGAAACAATGCTGAGTTTGGAGAAATTGCTTTCAGACCTAAGGAGCTAGACTAAGGCCCAATATGGACGTATGTGGACTGCAGGCATGATCAACTTCATGGACAGAGGAGAGACTAAAGGTCAGTTTCTACAATACCAGGGAAGATAACCACAGCAGTTTCCAATGCAAACATGTGGGTGTGCATGGGATTTGCCTATTCCATTCTTAACAACGTGTGTGTGAACCATTCATCAAATGCACATGTATAATGGAAACCACTTGAGGAAGCAAGCCCATCTCTGAAAAAGATATGAGTTTGAGAACATTTAGGCTAATAAAATATATACAAATAGCTTTAATTGATAGAAAATGTAATCCACTGTATTGAATTGTAAAGAAAAAAATTGTTATAGATAGCTGAACACATAATTTTTGTTAGACACATTGATTAATGAGAGTAATTTCTTATTATTCTCTGTCTAGTTCCCTTACTTTTTAGAGACCTGAGAATAAAATCCTATCTGTTTTTTACTGAGAAGTAAACTACACTCAGTCCAATGGGGCTTACACCCATGTAGGGGTAAGTATAGGTTTCGAGAGCCAGCATGATATAATGGCTTGAGCATTGGACTTCAGCCCTGGAAACCAGGATTCAGTCCCCTGATCAGCCATGGAAACACACTCTCAGCCCCATAAATTTTCATGATAGGTTCACCTTAGGATCGCTATAAGTCAGAAATTACTTGAAGGCACACAACAGCAATGGTATAGGATTGCAGCCCAACAGACTGTATGTGGTGCAACATGGACATTTCTGCAGTTCACTATGTGTGCACCTTGGAAACGGTTGGGATGAAAAATGTATTGTTTAGACTATGGCTCTCCAGGTGCTACTGCACTGTAATTGGCACCATTCCTGGCTAAGCACGCTGAAGGCATAGCCAGTTGTGAGGAATACAGTCTAACTGGGGCAGCCAGTAGTTCTATCACTACAGGGGCAATGAATCTGCTCTTGCTTTTACTGCTACTCCTTCCTCAGGTGCTCCAGGTTTTCTGGGTGCCAAACCTCTGAAGGACAAGGATCCAGCATGAATAGAGCTCTTCTTCAACTCAGGGCAGATACAGAAGTAGAAGCAGCTACAGAAGTAGAAGTAGTAGAAATCAAGAGGGGTTTTGTCACCCCCACAGATGGTGGACTCCCTAGCTGCCCCTGAATTCAACAACATCTGGAGGGACATGAATTGCCCACTGTTAGAATACCAGGGCCTTACTCCAAGCGGCCCATTTTCAGGGCTTAGACTTCTCTCTTCCAATTGTCTCTCTTCCAGCTGTCTAAGAAAACCTATTATAATTTGGTGGTTTTTAAAAAGACTTCTTCCACTTGGATTTTTATTAATTATTTTGATTTGACTTGTTTTGTTGCTGGCTGATGTTGAACTATAATGCTCTTTGGTGTTTTTATTTTAAACAAATAGCTAATGCTAAAAGGGAATGTAAAAATGTTTTAAATAACACAATCACTATGAAGGAATGTTGAAAGTCATCTGTACAGGTGTAAACAACATTTTCTTTTATTTTAGCATTCATATTCTTCTTAGTGTATTTTATTTACTTTGCAAGAGAAGCTGGTATTTGGGAGATGGAGTGTAACTGTTCTCTCCATCATCTTTGGAGTCTATGTCAGCTGGGTAAGATGCACACCTTCCACAGGAAGTTTAGTTTTAAAAAAAAAAAATTCAGTAACTATCTGCCTTCTCCATCACCCCTTCCTCCCACTCTCAACAGATTGCTAGAAGGGAAAACAGCTGACTTGAAGTGGACGTTTTTTTGGAATTGACGCTCAGTTGGAAAGGTATGTGAATGCCAACAGAAATCCAGGTTGGTGGTAGAAATATGCTCCCCGCTGTCTTCCCTAGGAATTTCCTTCCAGCTCAGCTGAGCTTCAGTTCAAAGAGGCTTGTAAAGACCCAGATTGGGGTGGGAGCAATCTCTCTCTTTCTCTTTGCCTCCCTTGCTACCACTTGTCTTTGATTTTAACTGAGCTGTAGGTCTCATTCTAGTACAGAAACAGATCTTCACAATGACAGCATCTTGTCATAAGACCAATGCTCCAGTGGCTGCTCCTTTGAAGGAATCTTGCTATGGAAAAGCTGCTGAGAATAGTAGCAGGTGGAGGGGAGAATGTTATACAGAAGACACAGGTCTGTTTATTGTTACAATCACATTTCCCTCTGCAAATCTGTCAAGGAATTCTTCAGAACTGGAGTTCCTTCAGTCTTCCTGTTATAGAAAAATAAATATTCTACATGAAAAGCTTTGCAGTAATGAAGAATGCACCTAGTAATGTTGTAGGATTTGCTAAAAAGAAAAGCATTCATTTTTCAGAACAAGGTATTATGAATTGTCAAAAAAAACAAAACAAAAAAACCCTGTAATATCTTGTTGAGTTGAGGCTTTTTTAAAATAAAGACCTAGTCTGGTGAAAGTTTCTAGAGAATTCAAATCTTGACCACCATGTCAACTGGTAGCTGCTCCTAACAAAGCTGGTGGATTTTTGAATTGTCTTTTTGTCACAAAATAAAATAAATTTATTAGATTTTCTTTTATTGGAAATATAAGTGATTTTTTTTTAGCAAATGAAGAAGACAGAAGCTGAAATATTTTGCTAATATGCTGTATTTATATAGTTCTGTTAATCACTCCAATAAATATATTTTTAATGTGACGAACTGCAGTCTCCTGTACAAAAGTACTGTTTGCTTATAAACTATTTGCATATATGCTTGTGTGTATAACCAGTGCAACAATTAACACTAGAAGCTTAGATATATATAACCACTACCACTATCAGTTAAAAAAATGGATCACATCCTTACCTACTTTAATATCCGTCTCATGCCCACAAATCACAGGAAGTTAACAAATGTGTTCACATACATACTTGATCTTAGGAACAAAGAGGCAGAGATAGATACCAATGGTATGTGCTCCACTGAGACCAAAGGTTTTATCTAGTCACATCTCACATTGAGATGGTCTTGGTGTTACAAATAAGGAGAATAATTTCAATACTGTCAGTCCCCATTATATGCTACTTCAGCCTACATATGTGATTACAGCATTGTTGGTGGGGGTACAGATAGAGAGAGCTATATTTCTCTCCTTCTCATTTCTTTCAGTTCTGAGCTAAGATTCAGTGAACTGGTTCTGCTGACAGAACATGCTTCCATGGAACCAGGAGCAGTCCTGTCACCTCCAGCCCTGGAACTTCCTGTATACCCACTAAATTCTCTCTAAAGGGCTAGGAGGTCCTCCGGAAAAGAAAGTTCCACCATGATTGTGGTCCACTAGTGTGATACTGGATGCAGACAATGGTTGGTCAGGCTCAATAACAGTAGAAGATAAGTGGCTATCTAACCAAACATGTGTCACCCCAAAATGTTGGTACCACAAGGGCTACCCCATGATGTCAGTATCTCCTTGCAGAAGTGGGGAATGAATTAGCTCAAAGACGAGGTGTGCAGGAGGGGGGTAACTTAACAAGACCTTTTCTACCAATGTTTATTGGCTCACATACGAAAAGAACCAGCCAGAGATTCAAAAGTAAGCTAAAAATGTGTTTTTTATTGGGGGGAATTCACTCATGCATGCACACAAAATACAAACAGTCAAATATTCACATAACTGAAGGCGAAAGGGAGGAAAAAATTGTGGATAAAGGCTGAGGGTCTTTATGGGGTTTATAATTATCAGTCCAGAAGAGTATTGAAGAGCTGAAATGTGGTTGTTCAGGTAGAACCTAAGGACAGTTCTCATTCAGGAGCCAGATGGACAGAATGATGGGTAGACCTCCGAGAGACTGCACTGGGCATCCTGAAATCAGGGGTATTTGTACCCAAAAAATAACCTGTCGCAATGGAAGATATGTGCAGTTCCAGGTGTGGAACAATGGAAGTTGCAATACAGACAATGAACTTTCAATCCACTAATGTTCACAGTGTTTGGACGACAAAGACATAATGTGTGTTGTAATAGTTGTCTATTGTGAGTGCTATGAGGAAAGAGGAAGGAGGCCAGATGCACAGGGGATGGCTATCTGTCAATCAGTGTCCTGATGGGGTTCTCACAAGTGCGTTCCCTGGAAAAACTCCAGCTTCTGCTTAAGCCTGTTATCCATAGGAATGGCATTTATTTGCCTGACAAATGACTTACGCTCTTTTCGCACAGCATTTCTGATACGAAAGGGCTCCTTGAGCATCACGCAAATGTGAGGAGTGGTCCACACAGTGCACTCACATTTGCGTGATGCTCCAGGGCGTGACACAGACCGCGCACACATTTTTTTCATTTTCGGCTTGAAGCTGAAAATGCTGAGCAGTTGTGCATTGCTCTGGAGCCCTGTGTGCACTAAGCTTGTGTGCGGAGCCTCGGGAGCCGGGCCAGTCACACTTGCTGTCTCATTGCAGCCTGGGAACATCCCAGGCTGCACTGCAAAAGGAAGAAGCGGGGCTTTCGCGCAAGCAGGAAGCTCATGCAGAGCCGAAGAAGCAGGGAAGCAAGAGCCTTTCTCCAGAGGTTGCTTGCGAGAGCACCGCACCCCAGCGCCGAAAATGGGTGAGCTGCAGAAAGGCTGTTAGTCTCACCTGGAGGGTGTTTAAGTTGACTAGCTTCTCTTTCTCATATTTACAGTCAGATTTCTTCTGTCACTTGGTTTGACCTCTCAGTTACCTCTCAGGCTTGAATTTGATGTTACAGCCTATTGAACAAGTGTTGCCAATCCAATATAGTGCCAATTGAGTATGGCGCCCATCCAAACCATACTGATATCAGTGATCCCCAAAGTGGGGCCTTACACATGAGCCTGAATTCCGTTGGTTAGTCCTAACTACAGTAGCTCTATTGAATCAATTGTTGAGTGGTGAGTTAATACCTAAGTAAATTTCACTGATGTAATGAGTCTGGACTAGCAACAGGATTTTGATGATTGTGTGTCCATGTTTTCTCGGACAGATGTACTTGTCCATGAAACACTCTCATCCTATACGCAAAGTGTGTGGGAAGCAGGGTGGATTGGTTGCTAGATTTTTGGCATTGCAGTTAATTGCCATCAAGACGGCTTCAACTTCTGGTGATCCTATGAATAAGATATATTCAAGACGTACTGTTATAGACAACCTTCCTAATATCTTGCAAACTCCTGTAATGCAGTCTTCCTCTTTTCCTTTGCCAAGCATTATTGTCATTTCTAATGGTTTAGATCACCTTATGAAATGTCCAAACCAAATTTTTTGGTAGATTTACATCTAATACATTCACACATTGGGAAAGGGTCATGGTACTATGTATAGTTATGCAAGTGAGACTTCTTGAAAATTCTTTCTCAGAGAATGACCTTGGCTATGCAGGCTGAATTTTACACCAGTGACATAAACCTCTTTCAGAAGGAACTTGTAATGGAAATGCTGGCATTGCTTTAGCACTTCAGGTATGAAGGGTGTAATTGAATTTAGGAACAGTGTAACTCCTCCATTAAGACATTAAGTGGATTGCTTCCATCTGTCTGACACATTTAGTAAGTACTCCATTGAGTGGTTAACAGTGTCATGAAAATAAAATCGCTTCCCATGATTACTGCATTTTATATTGTGTTTATTAAAGTTGAATAAAGTATTAAAGTTCCCTCAATGCTGTGTCATTTTTTTGAGCATTTGGAAACATGAATTTCCCTTAGAAAAAATTTCCCTTAGAAAAGGTAATGGCCATCTCCCAAATGCTGGAGATGAACCTCAGAAGAATGACAAACATTCAAGCCTTTGCTCTGACAATTTATGAAACTCTCTTTACTTATCCTATAAACTGAGGATGGCCAAAGTCTAGCAGTGTAAATAAACTCCATCCAATTTATTGACATATAGTAAGAAAACTTCTGCAAGGGAAATAAGAATCAACAGCCAGAAATCAAGAATCAACTGCAGGAAATATAATTTGATATGGGTACATACATGTGCAGAATTAGATGTGCATCAAATAAATAGGAGCGTGGATATCATAATAAGGGAAGAGATGCAGAGGAGTCATAAAGATGACACCTTGGACCTTTCATGCTCCACAATTATAATGTTATGATTGTACTTTAACTGCCATGGCAACATCCTGTAGAAACCCGGGTTTGTAGTTTGTTGTGCACTGGAGTTCTCCGGCTGAGACACCTCTCTCTAAACTGCAAAATCCCAAGATTCCATAAGATGATGCCATGGCAATTGAGGAGGAATCAAAGCACAATACCACAACTCAGTGATTTTAAAACAGGACAAGGAGCTTCAAACACTGCAAGTAAGATAGCATGCACAGTTTATCATGCCTTCTCATGAACATATATGTGCAAGATCTCCCCTCTCTTTTCCTGGTGGTTTGCCTGAAGATGAATTGATGAGAACAAGGTGTGGAGGAAAAGCACAAAGCAAGGAAACTTGCTCAGTCAATAATCTGATGTCATATGTCTTTTGCAAGTACAAATTCAAGGCAAAGGGATCTTGTAGCACCTTTGACATTGAGAGAAAGAAGTTGCTAGTGTAAGCTTTCACAGACTTGTCTACTTCTAATGCATCTGATGAAATAGACTTATGTCTACAAAAGTTTATGCTGTCATCTGCTTTCTCTCAGTTATTTTCAAAGGTACAAGTTCCCTTAGCATACTGATCCAGATTAACATGGCTATGTCTTTGAATTCTAACGCTATGTTAGAAGAGCTATTCTAACATTAGAAAAGTTTGTACAAAATCAGTTTCTTCATGTGTAAATCTGAGACCATTTGTGTCTTTTTAAACAAAAGATAGGTGTCAAGAGGCTGGCATTCTTATAAAAGAAGGTCTAAGGATGTCTACCTAACAGATTTTAATCTGATAAGTCAAACACATCTGATGAAGTAGACTGAGGCCATTTCTGCACTACACTGTTATAGTGCTTTATTCCACTTTCAACATCCTGTGGAATTCTAGGGCTTCTGGTTTACTGAGGCCAAAGAGCTCTCTGGCTGAGAATTCTAAATGCCCTTCCCTAAACTGGAAACCCCAGGATTCCATAGGATGTTGAAAGTGGAATAATAGCACTATAACAGTGTAGTGCAGAAATGGCCTGAGTCTATGAAAGCTCATGCTACAAACTTCTTTCTTGCAAAGATGCTACAAGATTCTTTTGGATATTGATGCAGACTTATCAGGGCTATTTTTTTACATTTTATTCTAGTTCTAACTGTAATGACTGCTGAATGATTGTGGGTTTTTTCCCCATAATCAATTTATACCCTGCTTCTGTTGAGAAAAGAAAGGTATCAAGAAGACAAATAGTAATAAACCATCAATTTAACAGAAGAATTGATCTAAAAGCAAAGTATGAAAAACAAATACAACTAAATTAAGTACACAACAATAAAATACAAGCCTGCTCCCCAGTCGTTCATCCCTCTTTAGCAGCCCTTATTCAAGGTCTTTGCTCACCAGCACAAGGACAACAGAGAGAAAGAGAGAGAGATTGAGAGATGGTGTATATGAGGAGTTGTTGCTCCCTAAGTTCTGGTGTCTTGGAGTGGACAAAGAGTATAGTTTTATTTAGTATTCATCAGATGATAGGGACCGAGAACAAAAGACAGCTGTCTCTGCTATATCTTGTTGGTTAATTTGTTTTGTTTGAGAGTTACTATCTTCTGACCACTGCTGAGGACAGAATGCTAGGCTGAAATGGGCCACTGGATACAGTGACAAGGCAATTCTTATTTCAAAGTTCAAAACTTACGTGTGCATCTAATTCTTTCTTTGAAGATAAGTGAGGCTACCCAGGCATGCAGAAATATCTGAACTGAGAACCATAGCATACAGAACCATTAAGTCACACGAAACATAAAAAAAAAGTATCAGGTCACTATCAAATTTCAAAGCAGCAAAGTCTCAGGATCATAGAAGAATTTCTCTATACAACATTTTCTTCCAAGCTCAGTTCAAGGTGCTGGTTCTGACCTACAAAGCTCTAAATGGCTTGAAGCCAAGATATCTGAAAATCCATCTCTTTCCATATGAACCTGCCAGAAACTTGAAATTTCAGAGGAGGCCCTGTTGCGTGTCATTACACCACATGAAGTTGGGCTGGTGGTTATACAGAACAGGGCTTTCTCTGTAGCAGCACCGCAACTGTGGAACTCCCTACCAAAAGAAGTTAGACTGGCTCCATCTCTTTTAAGCTTTCAGAGGGCAGCCAAAGCAGTGCCTGAAATTGCTCTGCTTTTAAAACTGCCTTTTCAGACTGTTTTAGATTGTTTTAAAAAGTTTTTAGAATATTTTCAAGTGTTTTTTAAATGTCTTTATCTTCGTAGTGTTTTCATTGTTTTTATTTCTTCATCTCCCAGGAGCCCTTGTGGACTGAGAGGCAATACAAAAGTATCTTAAATAGATATAAACCAGTAAATATGGAAAATGGATTGAAGAGCTGGGGGGGAAAAAGGAAAATTTAAAATTATGCAAATTTCATGTAAATGACTTACCTCAATTAATAAAAAAAATTAAAGCTGTCCTGGAAAATCAGCTCAGCTACTGATTTAGAACTGCATATTTTTCTTTTACTATTATCATTGGCTTGTATTCATATTATATATTACTTGATATTTGATTTTTATTGTTTGCTCTTTACTCTGGAAACCACCTTGGAAGGGACTTTGCCCTTAAAAGCAGTCTAAAAATATGTTAAATAGGCACATTAAATTAAATTGTGATTATTAAGTGTGTATCACGAAAACAGGTCCCTTATGTATTACCCAGACAAATTGGTCTTATTGTGATGTAGGACTGGAGGTGATGGTATGAACTAATTGAATTATTAGAGCTAGGAAAGAACAGCTTATTTGATTTTATAGATCCCAATTCCATCTCCTTCCCCCCACCCCAATGAATCCTTAGATACTATTTTTCAGTCGCCCATTTGCTTCTGCTTTATTGCCAGACTGCTCAGCCAGTCTTGCTCTGATTGCAGTCCTTGGTAAAAATTACTTTTTTTAAAATTACCTCTCCCAGAATCCTCTAGCCAGCATGGCCGCTGACCATTTTATTTACAAGATTTTCAGGGTTGTAACTGAAGAAACAACTTTATCAAGGTCTGAAATCACTTATAAAATCAACAGGGACTATGGTGATCAGGTTGGCTAGGGGATTCTCAGAGTTTTAATAAAAATGTAATTTTATCAAGCTTTGAAACTATTTGTAAAATCAACAGAGCTACAGTGCCTAAAATCCTTTTGGGACATAATAGTTTTATATATATAAACAAGCAATCCCTTGTGGTGAGAGATGCATCTATAACGAACACTACTGTTGCATTTTTCCAGTGTACTTCTGCAGACTTGTCTCATTTTCTTTCATATTCCAAGTCTTGACATCTAACCAGGGGAGGCCCAGCTCCTAAGCAAAGCCTGCACAGAATGAGTGAGCAATCTAACTATTCCTGATATGCATAATTTTTCTTATACTCTCTCTAGAGCAGCGGTTCTCAACCTGTGGGTCGCGACCCCTTTGGGGGTCGAACGACCCTTTCACAGGGGTCGCCTAAGAAATTAAAGAAGGGAGAATGAATGGGGAGGGGGGCGCGGCATCAGCGAATAATGAATAACAGCTCAGTTGATTCAATCAAGGCAGATGCGGGATTTAAAAAGCGCTTTGCCATCGGCCAAATGACCGCAAATCACCCTCCCCTTCTCCTGGCAAGGATCTGCCAACCGACGGGTTTCCCTTTCCCGCTAATTCCTCGCCCTCTCTGGAAAGAAAGGGCAAGCGGAAAGCTGTGAGCGGCGCCTGTGCCTCTGTCTCGCTAAACTGCCCTGGAATGCGGGAAAGGCCCCCTGAGCCTGGGAGCTCCAGCCTGCCTGCGTCACTGCTAAGCCAGCGGCAAGCTAAATTGCAGGCGGGACAACGGCTCAAGGCCGGCAGAGATTTGGCGGGATGGGAGAGGGGGTTGCAGCGGAGGGAAAAGTCTTTGCCGCACGTCGGGAACACACGCTGTCAGTCCCCACCCACCCACCCAGCAGCAAGACAGAGGCATTTATTTAGGGGGCGTATTTTGCTGGAGACGTAAAAAAGTGGGCTAGAGGAGATAGCGAGGTATGTATATAGAGAGCTGAAGAAAGCAAGCCTGGCGAGGTGGTCTGAGTGTTGCACCAAGGCCATTCCCGCACTAGACTGTTATAGTGCTATTATTCTACTTTCAACCTCCTATGGAAGGTTGTAAGGGGCCCGAGGCCCCTCCCTAAACTGCAAACCCCAGGATTCCATAGGAGGTTGAAAGTGGAATAATAGCACTATAACAGTCTAGTGCAGAAATGGCCCAAGGCTCTCAGAGACCGGAGTTTGAATCCCCGCGCAGCCCTGCTAACGCACTGGGTGACCCTGAGCAAAAAAGGTATTGTAACCATCCTCCGAACAAATCTTGCGCTTGTGACAGGTTCGCTTTAGGGGTGCCATAAGTCGGCAAAGACTTGAAGGTAAACAACAACCACAACCTCTTCCACAGAGCCAGCGTAGCGTATAATGGTTTGGATGTAGGACTAGAAGTCTAAGGTTCGAATCCCCTGAAGCCTGCTGGAGTGACCTTGGGCAAAACACGCGCTCTCAGGCTTCTTTGTGCCTTCAAGTCATTTCCGACTTATGGCCACCCTAAAGCGAGATGTATTTAGAGGAGGCTTGCTTTTTGCCTTTCTCTGAGGCTGAGAGGGTGTAACCTGCCCAAAGTCACTCAGTAGGTTTGCAGGTCTGAGCGGGGATTCGAACCCTGGTCTCCAGAATCATAGTGCAATGCTCAAACCAATATGTGTTTTCCGATGGTCTTAGGAACCGAGACACCGCTCCTCTATCCGTCTCCAGGCGGGTCCGCCCACATGCAGATACGCCCACATATGAGTACCCGGCGTGATGACATCATCGCGCCTGTTGGAAAATGCAGGGGGGCATGCTGTAGATCGCTAGCATGACCCACAGTTTGACTGTCCTTAAAAGCAAGACAAGATATTTGTTCAGTCCCATAAAGCTGCCAGTGAATGAGGCCAGCCGGTTTGGCTAAAAACTACTCAGTTTATTGAAGGAAGCATGAGTACATGTTCAGCAGGTTTAAGTAAAATCCATGTCTGGACAAAGACATCAGTAGCAAAGAGAATACATAAAGAGAAAAATACACACTGCCTGTTTTCAGGCTGCTCTTAAGTAGTAACTTGTCAACAATTCTTCACACCATGGGATGAACAAGGGACAGGGAACTTTGTTAGTCAAAACACTACCTTTGTTATGGGAAGCGAAGGCTGAAGAGACTCTCAGGGAAAACCCTTATCTGCTTTGTGTGCTGGGAACTGCTAGGCTTCTGCTGTCAGAGAGGGCAGCGCAGTAAACAAGAACACAGTTAACCCTTAACACAGGAACAGACAGAGCCGTCTTGGGCTGTGAATGTCAACAGCGCCAATTCCACCACATACACCCCGTACAAATACAGGTGTATGTGACAGGGTTGGCGCCATAATGTACTTATGCGGACCAGTCACACATGTGTAGAGAGCAGCTACTGTGTAGAAAGCAGCTACTCTGTTAAAAGCAGCTACTGTGTTGAAAGCAGCAGTATTGGAGGTAAAACGACACTTCATGAATTATAATTACTGGGTAAATGTAAAATCATGTACTGTAAAATCATCAACTACTGCAAAAAAAATGTATCTGTACCATGGGAACTTAATCTGGATGCTGATCAGTCTTTTTATATTCAGCTGTGGTTGATGTGAATACTGCCCCCTTGTGATAGTAACAGGTATGTAAAAAAAACAACACAGAGAATGGTAAATCATAGGAAACTTTAATGAACTGTATTGACTGAACTATGCCATGTATCATCTTTTGTATTATTAAAGCTATTGTCATATATTATTTTCATTAGCAAACCATCCCATGACAATGGATCGTGTAGAGAAGAACGTTAAGAAAAGAAAATATAGTGAGGATTTTTTACAGTATGGTTTTACCTCAATAATTACAGCAGGAATTGAGAAACCGCAATGTGTTATTTGTTGTGAAGTTCTATCAGCCGTATCTATGAAGCCGAACAAACTAAAACGCCATTTTGATAGCAAGCATCCGAGCTTTTCCGGCAAGGATACCAACTATTTTAGAAGCAAAGCTGATGGACTCAAGAAAGCCAGACTTGACACTGGTGGCAAGTACCACAAACAAAACGTGGCAGCCATTGAAGCTTCATATTTGGTGGCACTCAGAATCGCCAGAGCTATGAAACCTCACACCATTGCTCAGGATTTACTGTTGCCAGCGGCCAAAGACATTGTTTGAGTTATGATTGGAGACGAATTTGTTACGAAATTGAGTGCAATTTCCTTATCTAACAACACTGTCCGCAGAAGAATAGATGACATGTCTGCTGATATTCTTGATCAGGTAATCCAGGAAATTAAATCTGCTCCACTTCCAATATTTAGTATCCAGCTTGATGAATCTACAGACGTTGCAAACTGTTCACAGTTACTGGTTTACGTGAGGTATATTAATGATGGTGACTTTAAAGATGAGTTTCTTTTTTGTAAACCTCTTGAAACGACAACTACTGCACGTGATGTATTTGACACAGTTGGTTCATTTCTGAAAGAGCATAAGATCTCTTGGGAAAAGGTTTGTGGTGTTTGCACAGATGGTGCTCCAGCTATGCTAGGATATCGATCTGGATTTCAATGTTTGGTACTGAATGAGCCACCAAAAGTCATCAGAACTCACTGTATGATTCATCGGCAAATATTAGCAACGAAGACGCTGCCACAAGAGTTACAAGAAGTAATGAAAAGCGTCATAAGTTCTGTCAATTTTGTAAAGGCGAGCACTTTAAACAGTCGACTGTTTTCGCAACTGTGCAACAATTTGGATGCGCCGAACAATGCTCTGCTATTTCACACTGAAGTGAGATGGTTGTCGAGAGGAAAAGTTTTAAAACGTGTTTTTGAGCTTCGTGATGAACTCAAAACGTTTTTTAATCAGAAAGCAAGACCGCAGTTCAAAGCACTTTTCAGCGATAAAAGTGAACTGCAGAAAATAGCTTACTTGGTTGAAATCTTTGCCATCTTGAATGAGTTAAATTTATCACTGCAAGGACCAAATGCAACATGCCTGGATTTGTCTGAAAAGATCCGATCATTCCAAATGAAACTTCAGCTTTGGCAAAAAAATTTGGATGAAAATAAAATTTACATGTTGTCTACCTTATCTGCTTTCTTTGAGGAACATGACATTGAACCAGACAAAAGGATTACGATGATAATTTCTGTGAAAGAACACTTGCACATGCTTGCAGACGAAATTTCATCGTACTTTCCAAATCTACCTGACACCCCATTTGCACTTGCCAGAAGCCCATTCACAGTCAAAGTTGAAGATGTTCCTGAGACAGCACAAGAAAAGTTCATTGAACTTATTAACAGCGATGCAGCGAGAACTGATTTCTCTACAATACCAGTTACAAAATTCTGGATCAAGTGTTTGCAGTCATATCCTGTTCTGTCTGAGAGTGTGTTGCGCCTTCTTCTTCCATTTCCAACAACATATCTTTGTGAAACAGGGTTTTCCAGCTTGTTGGTTATCAGGTCTAAATACAGAAGTAGACTTGTTGTGGAAGATGATCTTTGTTGTGCTCTTGCAAAGACCGCCCTGAGAATTTCTAATCTGGTGAGAAAGAAGCAGTCTCAACATTCACACTGACATTGGCTTTTTACACATACTGTCGCAAAATGTAGCAATGTAGTTTACTGTTGTTATATTAAGACTGTTATCCATGCTACACCAAGCATCAAGACAAAATTTCATTTATTTGTAATTAGAAATAAATATTTCACAATATATAATTACATATTGTTTTTGTGATTAATCACTATGCTTTAATTATGTTCAATTTGTAACAGTGAAAGTACATCCTGCATATCAGATATTTACATTACGATTCATAACAGTAGCAAAATTACAGTTATGAAGTAGCAACGAAAATAATTTTATGGTTGGGGGTCACCACAACATGAGGAACTGTATTAAAGGGTCGCGGCATTAGGAAGGTTGAGAGCCACTGCTCTAGAGGATAAGCAATACATGTTGCTATGTTATGTCAAAAATTTTTGTGAAATAGGGGTATGCTCTGTGTTTAGTAATACAAAATTCTTCACCCAGTAGACTGTAAGCACTGAATTCTTCAGCAGGTAAAAACTCTGAACAGGCATCAGTTAGAAATACTCTATGTTTATAATATCCTCTCTTGGATTTACTACAGAATCCCTTCCAACTGAGTGATTCTGAGAGTCCATCAAGCTCTTTGCTTTGTTTTAAACCTAAAATGATGAATCTAGGAGGAGAGGAAGAAAGAAACTTTCCACATTTACTACCAATGGGAGATTAATTAATACATTCATTACATTTGAAAGCCGGAATGTACCTGTCTTCCCACTGAGATACCCACAGTGCAATCAGTGGTAATTTAAAAATCAATTTCTCTTCTGTAGTAATTAAATGTGTCCATTTAAGCAGATATAATTGATAGTTCCTGCAACTCATTTCAAAACAGGGAACCTTCTGGGATTCTAGAGTTTAAAGGAAATAGGTTCTGCTTTTTTCTTTCAAGAACTCAATAGACAGAAATGGCAAGCAAACTGTTGATTGTGGACTAAACTGTAAGCTACAGATGTCACACATTAAAATCCATCAGAACCTATAGACTTTTGTGTTAAAGGAGCCAGGTGCAACAGTGAAGCAGTGTGTTGCTCCTACAGGTCATAATCCATTTGATCCTAGTTCAGCTGGCATTTATTTATTTGCCTTCTTTCTGAAAGATGAGGCTGCATTTTGGGGATGCTTCAGACCCAGCATTCCTCTTAGGATGCTGGGTGGCTGTGGTGGCCATGAGTGCCTTTGCCCATTGATGTGCAAGCTGTGTCTCTTCCTAGGGAAGGCACATTTATCCATTGTAATCATACCTTAATTACCTTTTGATTGTGATGCTCTGTGCATGGTATCCATGAAAAATGTTCAGAAATTTACGGCCAGTGCAAAATGTGACAGCCAGACTATTGTCTTGTATGTGCTACTGAGCTTCTGCTCTGTTTCTGAGCTTGATTCATGATACTGGTTTTGACCAACAAAACTCCAGATGGCTTTGTACCTGGACATTCTACCTTGCCATCTGTGAATCTGAGATTTTCATCAACCCTGTTGTGCATCTACCATCTTAAAACTCTGGGGTAATTAAATATACAAGACAGTGGCCACTTCCACACCTTACCCATATCCGTTGTTGGCTCGTCAGAAGGGTGAGTAGCGTGGGTGACACACACCTTCCTTCCACAGTGTAGCCGCCTACTTCCCACTCTACTCCTTCCTTTCTGCATGGCCACTGGCAACAGAAGCATCATGCGATTGGTAACCGTTACCGGATTTTTTCCAGTAATGGAATATCTCACAATCTGGATGGGTGGAGATACGTTGGCAGTGGGACCATGGTGACGTCATGCAAAAGCACAACTAGCGGACCAGCAGCAATGCCTCCCTATTGTGGGACAGTGACATCGTGTGGAAATGGCCAGTACTTGGTCTGAAACAACACCTTGAATGTGGAGCTTTCCTCTTAAGGGAAGTTAGGCTGGCCTCTATCTTTACTGAGCTTCTGAGAAGTAGTTAAAATCTAGAGATATTCAACTGCTTTGGCCAAATACTGAAGTAAATTAGCTCAGTCAATATTGAACTTTCAAAGGCATTTTCACCAAGCAAATCAGAGCAGCCCTGATTCAGTTCTAGTGTCAATGTCAGGCAACAGCTAAGCAGACACAAAGGCAGGAGCTGAGTTTATGGCTTTAGTAATAAGTAAACCAAGAGGTTACGTCACCAAAACAAACATCCAAGTCCCAGGAGCAGCAAACTCAAACGGCAAGGTTTAGCCTGGAACAGAAATTCCATGACACAGGATGCAGATTCCCGGTTGGTAGACGGTTGTTGCCCCGTGCCCAACTCCAACAGCATCTGTCTTAAATACACAGTCTTTAGCCCAGCTGCGGCTGATCAAATGTCCGTTGGCCCAGCTCACAGCTGGAGCCCCTCAAGACTTCAGGGCTGATTCATCAGACGCTTCTCCCGCAGCCGCTGAGACCTCCGAACCGCCCCTTCTCCAGCCGCCTCTGGAGGAACGTGGGGGGAGGGTCTGCTGCAAACTCCAGGCTGGAGTCAGAAACACCAGCCTCTGTCAAGTCAGAAGCACCAGCCTCTGCCTCTGGAGCACAAACATCTGCTGCAGGTACTAGCTCGGGATCCATGCCCGGGACAGCTGTGGGGTCGCTGGCAGACTCCTCCCTAGACTCTGAAGGAGCCCCCTCTCCCAAAGGCCCCTCCAAGGGATCCCCCCCGGCTGGGAGTCCAAGTCTAAATCGGAGTCCAAGTGTGAATCGGCAGCACGCTCAGCCTGGTTCATGCCATCTAGAGTGGAATGGTACCACCAAAAACAATTTAGACCAATTTGGAGATTTGGATGCCAAAAATAAGTAGGTAAAAGACACTGTATCTCAAACATGATTATATAAGGAAAATGCCATCACAGTGTCATAGAGAAGGGGGTGCTGGTCTCTATTCATTGATTTCACCAGTTCCCTTCCAGTCATAGTGCTTATTAAGAAAGATTATAGGAAATCATTGAATTTATATAGTCAATTATCTTCTGCATCACTTCATTTATTTGCTGGATGTGTTAGCTGCAGTTCATTGAAAGAGCCTGGTGAGATTTTGGTGGTTCTTGGTTGCCTCCGGAGCTTGTTTCCCAACCTTTATCTTATTGAATAATCTAGTTTAATTTCCTCTTTTTCTTACTGAGTAATAACACACTTGTTAAGCGCAAGTATCTCTATCTTATACATCAGGTGGTGGCAAAGGGAGCAAGCCTGTTTTCACAGTGCTGTACTTGAACCTGAAGAACAGTGGTAGGAACAGTAGTAACGCCATGACAGAAGGCAGGCAGGCAGTGCAGAGCATTCTCTAGGATCCGAAAGCAGCATGTCAGCCACTCTTATTTTATCTACACAACACTCTCATAAGACTAGTGCAACCAACTATGTATGGAGCTGTCCTTGAAAAGTGTTCAGAAGTTGCAGCTAGTGCAAAACGCAACAGCCAGATAGATGTCAGATGTGCATTTCAAAGGCAGTATAACACTGGTCTTACAAGAACTACACTGCCTTCCAATTTGTTTCCAAACTCAATTCAAGTTGCTGGTTTTGATGTATAATGTCCTAAATGGCCTGGGGCTGGTCGCATAGGGATGGGGTGATGGGGTGGTTCACCCCTGGCAGCGATGATTTGGGGTATGCTGGCTTGTAGCCACACCCCCATGCCCCCAGACCACGCCTCCATGCACTGCAGCCGTGCCCCCACACCATAGCCCCACCCCCTCACCCCCTCCACACACTCCAAGCTCCGTTGCTGCCTGGGGTCAAGATATCTGAAAGACAGCTTCCTCTCCTATGAGCCTGCCAGAAAATCGAGATCTTCAGAGGAGCACCTGTCACATGCCGGTGGGAAAATGCAAAAGGCCATTCTCTGTAGTAAGTAGCACCTTGACTGGAACTTCCAATCCAAGGAAGTTAGACTGGCTCCATCTCTTTTATGCTTCCAGCAGGCAGCCCAAACAGTGCTATTCCACGCCAAATTCAATGTTGGAAATTGCTCTATTTTAAATGTTTTAAAATCTGTTTTAAAATTGGATTTTAGGATTACTTTTAGGATTTTTTTAAAAGATCATTTTGATATTTATTTTTTTAAAAAATAATATCTGCATGGCTTTAATTGTTTTTATTTGTTCAGTGCCTCAGAAGCCCTTGTGGGCTGGCAGGTGATACAGAAATACTTTAAATAAAAATAAATACAACAAAGTCACATTTCAAAAACAGTGAGATAAATAGGACTAAAGTTACGCTACTGTTGTAAAAATAAGGTTTTTCTAATTGCTTTCAACTGTTACTTTTAAAGGATATTCTCTTATCAATACTATTTTTTTTAAAGTAGGAAAAAGTAACGGGTTGTACACTAGTAATGTAACAAGTTACTTTTATTACTGCAACAATATTGCTTTTGTGTGCCTTCAAGTCATTTCCAGCCTTTGCTGATCCTCAGGTGAACCTGTCATGAGGCTTTCTTGACAAGATTTGTTCAGAGGGATTTGGCCTTTGCCTTCCTCTGAGGCTGAGAGACTGTGACTTGCTCAATTTCACCCAGTGGGTTTCAGTGGCTGCATGGAGATTGAAACTCTGGTCTTCAGAATAGTAGTCAAACCACTGCACCGCCAATGCAACAATAATTTAATATATTAACAACCACAACAACAATAATAAGGGTTTCTTTAAAAACACTGTAATTTGTTAACAGGAACAGACAAGTTTGCAAAGCGATATTTTTAGTTCTGTATAAATGTAATTACTGGCCCAGGATCACTCAGTGAAATTCATGTCTTTTTTAAAAAAATATTTTTATTATGTTTAAGAGGATAAAAATATAATAGAACAACAAAACAGAAAAAGAATAAACAAAATTCCCGCTACACAACACGCTTCTGTTATCCCTAAATTACTAATAGTCAAATGTAAAAACACTTTGAGTTTTCACTTATATATCTTGATAAGTTAACCATCTTTGTTTTTCCACCATCTGTCTTTTATAAAATGTTTCCTGCACTGAAACCCATTAGGACATAACCTACTTTGTGCATCTTCTTAATATGGCATGTCTTACCAAGAGATTCTTAAAATCTACATTCAATTATATTTTATTGAACCATAATTATCCATGCCGCTCAAATCTTATGTTATGTCTCTCCAACTCCAATAACCTTCTAATTTTTAACATTATCCACTCTTTTGACCAAAGCAGGCAGCAAAAGTACAATTTCAAGTTTGGTGAACCCAAACCTCCTCTTTCTTCTGCATCTTGTAGTATTTTAAATCTGACTCTGGGTTTCTTTCCTTGCTAAATAAATTTAAGCAAATCCTTCTCTCATTGCCTCTAAGGTATATCATTTGTCAAAACAGGCCCCCAAAAGGGGAAAATCACCAAAGAGGAATTCAAATAGCCAGCAAATGTAGGGAGAAAGTCAGAAAAGCTAAAGCACAGAATGAGCTCAGGATTGCTAGAGAGGTTAAAAAGGGCTTTTTTGTTATGTCTGTAGCAAAAGGAAGAACAAGGAAATGGTAGGGCCTCTGCATGGAGAAAATGGCAAAATGCTAACAGTGATAGCACTGCTTCTGCTTTGGTCAGACTGCACAGGGAATGCTGTATCCAGTTCTAGGCATCACAGTTCAGGACGGATATTGACAAGCTGGCATATGTCCAGAGGATGGTGGCTAAAATGGTAGACCACCTGGAAATTACGCCCTAATGAGGACCGTCTTAGGGAGCTGGGTCTGTTTAACCTGGAGAAGAGGTGGTTAAGAGGAGACATGTTAACTATGTTGAAGGGATGTCATATGGAGGATGGAGCAAGCCTGTTTTCTGCTGCTCCAGAGATTAGGACACAGAGCAATGGCTTCAAACTTCAGGAAAAGAGATTCCATCTAAACATTAGGAAGAACTTCCTGATGGTGAAAGCAGTTTGACAGTGGACTATGCTGTTTTGGACTGTGGTAAAATCTCCTTCTTTAGAGGTTTTAAAAACAGAGGCTGGATGGCCATCTGTTGCGAATGCTTTGATAGGGCTTTCTTGGCAAGATTTGTTCAGAGATGGTTTGCCTTTGCCTTCCTCTGAGGCTGAGAGAGTATGACTTGTCCAAGGTCACCCAGTGGATTTTCTTGACTGAGCAGGGATTTGAATCCTGTTCTCCAGAGTCATAGTCCAGTGCTCAAATCACTACCCTACACTGGATTTCAACTGGAAGCAACTAACTGGCACAAAAATAAGAATCTGGACACAAGCTCATGTACTGTTTTGCTGTATTTGTTCTTATTTCCTCTCTACACATGGTTCTTGGAAATGTGTTATCCCACATGCTAAAATCCTACTGCTTGATCTTTTTAAGGACAGCACCACTACATATAGGTGTGGCTTGTGCATGAAGTGAACATCTTTTGATGTAGCTCTGTCCATAATGTATAAAATAACACAAACTATGGCATAGACTGGGCTATCTAAATTCCCTATCAAAAGCTTAAATCACTTAATCATTTTTTGTTTTGTTTTGTTTTGTTTCAAAATTGCAAACTACAGGGTACTTGTCATTTCAGTATTTGGGTAGGGTTTCAAGCTTCCATTGAACTTTTTATATTTATTCCCAACACCCTACTTCCGAACAAAATAAGTAAAGAAATCCTTCCTGTATTTAAAGTTCTCATAAATAATTCCCCCTGCTTTTCTTGCTAATTTAAATTCTTCTGGAAGTAAATTTGGGATGGCAGTGCAACCACTTGATGTATGCTTTGCTACCTTGCATGAGCCATTATTTAGGATCTCTGCAAACCAGAGGTCCTGACTTGATTTCTAGCACTGTCAAACTAAAGAATGGTAAGTACATGCAGGCAGTAAATTCCGTGCTTTGCAAACACCTGCTGAGGACAGTCCTCCGGAGATGGGACTTCTGAATTTTTTAAAGATGATTATCATATGCTTAGGCCTGTAAATTATGCCTCTAGCATTCCCTGCCTCTCTCCTTTTCTTATTGTGAATTCTTACATACAAGATGCAGTGCTAACAACACATTTGTGGCCTCTTAACAATGGGAAGAAACTAACTGGGAGTATATTATTTCTTTGTTAGAAGTTATTTGAGCCAACTCCAGATACAGCTGTGCACGATACAGTACTGGATAGCATAAGTTCATTGGAATAAAATTCTGCAGTGCTTTTGATTGTTTGTCAGATTTTTTTATTTTATTTTATTTTTGCAGATGGCTGGTGGTATCAGTAAACCACTCTGCAAATACCTTGTTCCTTAAAGAGATGAACATAAAGACATATATTCTAGGTTAGGCCCTGTGTCTTTCCAGAGGGAAATCTCTACTAGATCAGCAAGATATCTTCTTCTGAAAGGATGCTGTGTAATAAGCAATACAGGAAGTTCAAAAGAACCATTTGTTAGAGCTGGGATGGGAAATGTGTAGCTCTCCAGATGTCATCGGACTATAAGTACTCAGTCTTCACCATTGCGTATACTAGCTGGTGCAGACAAGAGTCATAGTCCAAAAACATCTGGATGACCACAAAGTGCCTAACCCAGTGTTAGAATCTAGTATCATAAGCTCTAGTGATTTTGCTGAAGCAATTGGGTTTTCCAAATGATAGACCCTGAGATTTGTAAATGTTTTCTTACTCTAAACATTTCCACGATGAATTTCCAGGCACTAAAAATTTCACCTATGACCCTGTTACAGAGTGGTCCAAATTACTGACATGGGACACATGTGTTCCCCTCTAGTTTCTTTGCTGTGGAACCTAAAGCAAAGGCGAGGACACATACGTTCTCCCAAATGAACTGCAATTCCCATCTCCCATAGCCAGCATAGCCAATGGTGCAGATTGGCAGGAGCTGTGAGACTCACACATTTTTCATGCCTGGCCTGGAGTTGTAACAGAATATTGTTCAAAGACAGTAGCTGTGTTTGGATGCAGCATTAAGTACAGACAGAGAGTGGATTGATCACAGTTGGGTGTGCTATGATGAGGCGACTTATTTGCTGACTTTTTGGCTTTGACCCTGGCTCCATTTTCCTTGACTTTACAAGGTTTCCACCCCATCATGTGTGATTTGATTTTTATGCAAAACATACAGCTTCTCTGATCCTTAGTTTCTGCCTTTCAAACAAACATGATTTCTGCACGATGATGCCCTCCTGTGTTGTCCTGTCACAATTCCAGCAGTACCTTTGCGGGGAAAGGGGGTGTGATGGGAACGCTTCTTTCTACACCCAGGTGGCTCCCTGTGGAAGGATGTGCGAGCAACATGTTCCTGCCTTCAGCAGCACAGCCAGGCTCTTTCCCACGTTGTGCTGGGAAAGTAAGTATCTCCATTGTGCGGCCTGCCCTTCTGCATTGCCAGGAAAAATGGGAGCGTCGCACAATCCCAGGCACTTAACAGATTGTTTTCTGTTAAGGGAATATCCCGTGATCATGACATGTGGGGATGCAATGGCTGCGGGACCATGCCTACATCATGTGAAAGCATGACCTGTGGACCACTGTCACCACGTCCTCAACACAAGACTGAAATGCCATGTAGAAATAGCCCAGGCTGACATATAATCTGACGCAAAAGCGCAAGATAAACTACCTCCCAGGGTTGTGGTTAGGAGAGGAGAATGGGATTTGCCTATTTCTACCAACCCAAGCTCTTTAGTAGAAGTTAGGATACACACCTGCTGAATAAAGATGACAAAATATTTGACAGAATAAGGAGCGTTACTTCTATATATGCCAACTACTTTACTACCAGAAGCCATCGCTGTGCCTTTAAGGTATTCAGATACAGCTGAGTTGGAACAACACATTATCAGTGGTGACACTGGAGCAAATGCTTCAAGGACCTCTCTGGATAAGACCCCCCAGAGAGAAATATTCCTGGGGAAAAACTGTTGTACCTCTCTCTTCCCATGCCCTTTCCAAGAGTTGGTAGCATTTACTGCCCTTTCTGTCCTCATTTTTCAGTTGTATAATGAATAAAGCAGAGGGGGCCACTTGTAAGATGGGTGCCCAGAGCCACCTCCTCCTGTTGGCTGAGGGACAACAACAAGAGAATGCTAATGTTCATGACCTGCTTGGGAGCTTCCTCTACACATATAGTTGGTAATGTGGGAACAGAATGTTGGATTAACTAGGGTTGGCTTTTAGACTGATCTAACAGTGCTTTTTCTGAGCTGGAATAGAACTAAACAAAGTGGGGTTACATAGTCTATTTAGAATCTCATGGATTTGAAAAAGGAGCTCTGCATTTGCTATTCTTAAAAGAAAAAAACCGCACTTTTTTCTATAATATTGGACACTCTGTCCACAGGTACATAATTGTAATTTTAGCTATCATTCAGAGAAGTACTTCTTAATATTTTGTTATTGCTGCTGCCGCCATTTAATGCCTTCAAGTTGTTTCTGACTCATGGTGATCCTAAGGCAAACTATAATGGGTTTTTCTTGGCAAGAGTTGTTCAGAGGGGGTTTGCCATTGCCTTCCTCTGAGGCTGAGAGAGTATGGCTTGCCCAAGGTCACCCAGAGGTTTCCATGGCCAGGTGACGATTAGAAGTCTGGTCTCCCAACATTCAAACCACTATACCAAACTGGCTGTCATTTTAGGAAGGGATATAGAGGAGTGGATTGTCACCCTGTCACTTTTTAAACAAGAGTATTATGTTTGTAGCTGGTACATTAAGTGAACATGTTTATCGAGGAATGAAACCCACTGAATGCAATGGAGCTATTTCTGATCATCCTGAATTATGTGAAAGAAAGCACAGAATTTTTTGCCTTTCCTTTGCATAATTACAGGGATATCCTGGAGTGTTAGTGGCTCCAGCTGAAACTTTAGTGCCAAGCATCTTGACAAACTATGAACAAAGCAACTTGCTGTACAAGATACTAAAACTTTGGTAGTGTGTCACAATCAGCTGTATACCCTGGGAAAAGCCATATATGTATGACATCTGCTGCGAACATGAATTTTTCCATCCAAAGCTAAGGGCTATCTGATACACACTGACCAAAACCCATATTAATGCCATGCATGTTGTAAAACATTTAAGCAGATGGTCCATCACCCCAAAGTCCTCCCCTCTTTATGTATAACATTTGTCACAACAGCTTGAAAAACTTTAACTGTACTCCAAAGACATCAAAAGCTGAGATACACCAGGGTAAGGATGAGCAACCTAAAAGTTCACAGAGTACTCAGCAAGAGTGATCTGATCATGGAGTGTTGTGCTTGCCAAAACTATTTTACAACAAAAGACAAATGTGAGTGCAGCTGCAGGAAACAAGATGTGGTTATCTGCATGGCACCGGAAGGAGGACAAACATTCAGAAGTGTGAGACATGTCAGAAGATGTTTCCTCCACAATCTAAGTTGAATAGACACTTGTTCAACCACACTGGCTCAGAGCCATTTAAGTATGATGCATGTGGACCATCAAGAAACAAGAAGAGATGAAAACCTATCAGCTTGTGCACATGGAAAAAAAAGGTTCATAATGTTTTCTTTGTCAGAAGGGATTTAAAGCCCACAGCAAACTTCGGAAGCACAAAACAATCACACCCCAATCCAGACATGTTGTAGGGCTGTAAACAGAGGGAAAATGTCCCAAGGGACTCTGTGGTATGGACAACCTTGAAATAAATTCATAAATATGCAGTTATTGCCTACAGTTTCTAGCAGGGGATCATTTGGGTTTTCCCTGCTGTTCCTTATCAGTGCCCTGAATTCATGTTGTATTTTGAAAGTGAGTAGAATTTGGATTTGAGGAAGAAAGTGTAAGCAATGTCAAAAGTATCACAAGCAAGTAGGTGAGCCTATCATCATAAACACCACATAGGTACAATTTTGAGGAAACTTAAGTCATGGTGGAGGAAAAAAAAAATCAGGGATACTCCCTTATCTGTGGTTTTGTTTTCCATGGTTTCAGTTACTTGTAGTCAACTGCAGTTGGAAAATATTAAGTGGAAAATTCCAGTGTCCAGGTGACAGCACCCACACGGTCTGCTCTGAGTCCTGCCACTTATACCTTGCTTGCCTGCCTGCTTGCCTCCCTTCCACTTTAACCAACCGTCTTGTCAATGCTGCCACAGGAAATGGCTCTAACATCACAACAAGTAGCCCTCTAACTTTGCAAAGTATGATATACTATACTATCCACTGTTTCAGGTATTCATTGGAGGTGTTGTACATGAGTACTGTTTTTCCAGTAGTCCAGAAAAAATACAGCCTGTGAGCAGTCAGGATCTAGTTGCATGCACCAAGCAGAAATCTGACCAGAGAGAGCTTGTCATCCACAAGGAGAGAGCAATGCAAAGAGAGGAAAGGTATTATCCTGGCAAGAGGGTAAGAGAACTCACAATTTAGAAATTAATAAGAAAGATAAGCTTACCTGTGGAAGTGTGTTAAGCATAGATGACTCAATGCATAATAAAGATGACTCACTTAATGGTTTATTGGATGATGGTTTCTTTGATAATCCAGAAGCACTTCAATGTACTTTTTCAGCTTTCAGGAAAAATATACATAATAGACATAAAGCGTGCAAATGTGACAGACAGGAAAAAACCTTCCCTTCTTCTTCCAAGCTTCAAAGGCATTATCTTACTCACACAGGACAGAAGCCCTTTGGCTGTACTCTTTGCAGGAAGACATTTAGACAGTCAGCCCACTTAAAAAGACATCAGCTTGCCCATACTGAAAAGAGACCATGTAAAAGCTCTGTGTGCCAGGTGGAATTTGAGAACCTGAATTTACTTGTCAGTCACCTGGGAGATTGCTTTGAATTTAAATCTTTACAGGCTTTGGTTCATCCAAAGACACTTTCACAGTCCCCTGACATTAAAGAATCACAGTCAAACCATGTAGCTGGAATCAAAGTAGAGATAGAATTTGAGGAATCTATGCTTAACATTGATAGAAATGACATTACATTGTGTCTAAGCAATCAAAAGCTGCAAGTGGACCAAAGTACTGAGCCAGTATGATTTCTTCTTTGGCAAAGAACAAAATAGAGCATTTAAGGGGTTTTAGCAATGTAATATGTGCCTTAAGACATTCAAAGCACTCTCAAAATGTGAGAAAAAGTATTTGATGCATGCTGGACAGAAGTCTTTAGAAAAATATTGTTTGCAGCAAAACATTTGGATGACCTCATTCTTTTTGAGAAGGTAACACTTTATGCAGACTTTAGAAAATGTACTTTTGGGGACTAAAACTCTCAGAACCTCTCAAACCAGCTTCCTAGTTGACAGTTTCTGGGAGCTGTCATCTAAAAGAATAACTTTTCCAACTTGAACTTGTAAAGGGAAGAACTACATCAGTTACAGCAAATGGTCAGTGTTGCCCCACACCAAACAAGAAATGGCCCCATCCAAATGAAATTTTCTTTCAGTCCTCAAACTTCTAGGATCACAGTCACTAAAAATTTCAGTTGAACATTTAGACATACACTTTAGGCATCCAAAGAAAACGGGCAGGCAAAGTGACCAAGAAAATACAAACATAGCAAATAGAAGAGTTCTAGATGCGAATAATTTCTTATGTCTTACTTTCTGCATTGCTAGAAATTTGGGTACTGTATGAATATTTCATGGGGAGGCAGAATTTTTATTTAGGGGGTCAAGCTCTCATTCCCTCTTCATTACATCTCTGTGTATGGCATATCTGTTGTACAAAAAAGAAGGGTGGAAAATAAGCATAGAAACTGGAATGGGCTTTAAAAGCATTCTTTATCATTTTCAATTGGCCTAAATTCCAAAAAATAAAATTTACTTTCTGAATCAGTTTTGGTGTGGATTTCTGATTGGGTATTTAGAGCGCACAGTACTCCCTATGGTTAAATAAGAAAATCAAGCAACGTTTGATGTGGTTTTCAATGTTGAGCTTGAACATGTGAGTAGTTTACTTCCTACTTCCTTCCCACCCTGCCAGGTCCCCTGCCATGGCCTTTCCCATGGAACAAAAAAATGGGGAAAAGGAAAGTAACAGGTGATAGAGGGCAGCGGAGGGCAAGACCGTCGTATCAAGCTCTGAATAGCTTGGAAAAGTTACTTTGGGGACAGGAAATTTCAAGAGTGCTCCAGACAGCATAGCCACTGACTTAGCTGTTGGGTATTCTGAGTAGTTTAAAAAAAAACTTTTCCAAGCTCTGGGCCAAGCTAAAGATGGCAGTTTTCTGGGCTCCCCCTGAACTAAGCTGATTATTTGTAGAAATAGCTTATAGGGTCCTAAAGCCTTCTAAGCCCATCTGTGTTTGCAAATGGTGGAGGCAGAGCGGTTTAAAGCAAGCTTGAACAATCTACCCTACTCAAATGATGTCTGTTTTGATTCGATGAGGGTGCTTGATTTTTCAAACTTCTTTCCTTCCCAAAATCACCCTATGTTCAACCACAAACCAATATTTACACATTTATCAAGGCAATTCTGGGTATACCTGCTCAGAAGTCCAACTGAGTTCCATGAAGATTATTTTCAGGAAAGTCAGTATAGAATTGCAGCTTAAATGGCATTTCCTCAGTTGTGTTTACTTGTTACCGCCAGTGCTAGCCCGAGCTTGTGGGATATTAAGATATCTTTTGATATCAATAATTCGGCCTTCTCTACCCATTCTTCTCCACGTGCTTGCGAGGCCCCCGGACAAGCACGCACACAGGCGCGGCCGGCAATAGCCGAACCATTCATATCCCAATCTAGGCAGGCCAGTCATTGCCGAATGCAGCTTCAGGAGACCTCAAGGCAAGTACCACATTATATATGCACGCTACTTTCAAAACATCCCCTGCCCCATGCAGGCAGCTTGATGAGTGGACTATACAACGCTCAAGCACTCCGCGTTTGCATACTGGCTACTCTACTGACAATCTGGCTATAACTCAATCATTCAAAATACTGACCTTTTGGAGGCTTTGTCTCTAGCCCCAAACACATTGTTTTCCCCAAGTACAGACTAGCCTGCGGGCACAATTTTCCCTATAAGAACCCCTGACTTTGAGCGCTTCCTCGGATCGCTCTTGGCTTCCATCCCGCCTTGCTGTCGCTTTGTCCAGCGAGCCTTCCCCTCAGCTCCACGTGCTGAGAAACCACGATCCCCAGCTTCTCTGCTTCTAACCAGGCTTCAGGACAGGTATAGTATTTCCCATACCAAACCTCCTCTAAAAATCCCGCTATCCGCTCCTACCTTTATTTCTATAGCCTCTTGAGTGAGTGTGCTGCATACATTTGTTTGATTGTGTTTCAATAAAATAATTATTATTAATTTCAACATCTGCCTCATCCTTGACTCGGCCTGACCCCGTAGACATAGGATTCAAGATCTCGCTACGTTACCCTGCCTCTTGCATTGCCAGCTTGTGCTCTGTGCTAATTCCCTCCCCATTGTTGTGAGCACATTTAGGTGTCCCTCCCGGGACCCCCAGAAAGCAGGGTAACATACTGTAGCTGGAAGCTACTTTATAATGAACTTGAAGAAAGTTTTCTCCAGTAACTACTTTTTTTCTAACAGGATCCAAGTTTTCAATGATGGCTGAACAACCAGGTTGAAAGAACAAGGTCTTGCTAAAAGGATGAACTACTAAATCTGTCCTGACCTACATTTCACTGTTGAGCCTGATCTCTTCCAATATGCTTCCAAATGCCCCCTCAAAAATATTCATTTAAAATATTTAGGATTTCAGGGTACTGTACCACCTAATCCAAGTGATAATGCAGATTCCATTAGAAAACAGGAAAACATGCAACATTTTACAGTTTTAGAAATGATTAAAATAACTGTGAATAAAAACATTTTGGAGCTGTTGCTGGATGGACTGCTGCATACGTTCCAGGTCTCTTTGGCGGAAGCATTCTGTAACTTGGGTGAGCCAGTAAAGGAGGCACCTGGAAAAGATCTTAAAGTCTGGGCATACTGATATGTGAAGATGTATTCTTCACAGCCACGGTTATCTCCTGTTACTTCATATCTCACCTTTCTCCCAGCACAGGATTTGGGGCAGCATACAATGATTCCACTTAAACTGCAGTGGCTGCATCCTGTGGAATCCTGTGACTGGTAGCTTGAGGAAGCAGTAGAGCTCTCTGGTAGAGAATTCTAAATATCTGACCAAATGCCAGTTCCCAAGGATGCAGCCATGACCTTCAAAGAATTATCAAAATGCTATAATTGCATACTGTGAAACAGCAGTGCCCTCTGCATGTTGCTAGACTAACATAACCATGAACTGAAGGTGGTAACATCCAGGTGATGAACTCCACAAGTAACCAAGTTCATACAGGACATGATTATTGTGCATCCAAACAGTCCAACTGGGTAAGTCCTAGAAAGTCCTGATGGTGCAGTGATCAAATGCTGGTATTTCAGCCACAACATTGTGAGTTCGATCCTGCAGGGCTCCAGCTTGACTCAGCCTTCCATCCTTCCATAGATTGGTAAAATGAGTACCCTGCTTGTTGGGGGCATTTAGCTAAATACATTATAAACCACTTAGGGAGTGCTTAACACTGATAAGCAGTATAGAAATATAACTACTATTGCTGCTATAGAAAGTCTGAGCTGGCCATACTGAAATGTAGTGTGCCATGCTTTTGTTTACTGTAACAGTCAAACATGTCCTTCTCTAGTAATTCATTCACCCATGTACTCAGGTTTCATTTTTGTTTCCTCAACCATCAGCATCCTATGGCCATTGAGCATGATTCTGGGCTCCATGGAATGTTCTGGAAGTCCTCTTGTTGGACTGTTTGGGGAGTCCCCCTCTTCATATTTTAGGATTTTTCCCCCCTGGATATTTTTTTGTACTTGCACAAAACTTGGGTTTCCCCAAGTCTGCTGCTCATCCTGTTTTGTGTGTGGGTGATATAAGTACAAAACATCATCTTTAATTAATGGATGATGGTGTGTGTGCCTGTGTGCATTCACATATGTGCTTGGCTTTCCCTTTTAAATCTCATTTGTACACTATCCTCAGATAAGCTCAGAGTTCCTTAGGCTGACATAAAGCTTAAGCAGAGACCATCCCCTTGTCTAATGGGCTCCAAGTAGGTACCTGGTTCATCTGACAACATGGCCTGCAGCAGTCTTTCTAGTCCAAGGTAAATTTCCAAGGAAGCAAAGTATGCATTTTATATACAAATATCAAGGGTGGAACATTTTTCAGAAGTTGTCCTGAATAAATATTTATACACAAATGAGAACAGCACAGAAGGCTTCTTTTAAAGTCCTGAATATTTCAGAAAGCATCTGTTACTAAACTGAGGCATCACATACAGCCAACCATTACTGTTTAATGAGATAAACAAAGAAAAGAACTTCTGCTATCTACAAAACACACACCAATACATTTGACAAATCCCATTCATCTGAGAAGGCAGAATCCAGGAAACAGAGCCAACTAGCATAAGAGATTGAAAGGCAAACATAAAACATACCCATTCTTTACAATTAAATAAAGCTCTGCTGATATTCTGGTTACACACACAACACCCACAGAACTGTTTTAATTTACGTGAATACGTTACTTCAGGACATCTAAAGACAACTTCCAATTGATGATTGCAGGTCTGGTAAATGTGAAAACATCCAACTTTGATTTTACAGATTTAAATGGAAATAATTCTTTGGCAAGGAGTTTCATTTCAACATAAGAGAAATGCATTTGGGCCCATAACTCTGAATGTGCTACAGCATACCCGGTGATACTGGACTATGACTGTTGGTAATTTAATGCAAGAATAAGACCAAGCAGCTTATTTCAGCCAATTCTTGCTTGGTTGGGTAACTTTTTAAAAATACATATAGAATGTTTTTATACAAACAGTATTTCACAGCACATACATAACCACATAAACCATGTATGGAAATCATCTGCGCCCTGAATCTCAACTCTCAAGTACAGCCACAGTAGCCAGGATCTTGAGGGCCACACAGTAAACTCTGCCACTCTATAAGGCTTTCCATCAAGCTACTACCAAAACATAGGAGTAGCCTCCAATGGAGTGTAAGGATTCAGCAAAATGGGTGCTAGCACTGGTGGTTCATGGAATAATAAAAAACGTGCACAAGGGATGGGTACAGGCAATAAATCTGCTAATGGTACTACATCAGTGGTTCTGCAATAGTATTTTCGTTTTGTTTCAGTCTCTTCTTAATTCAGGGGTTGCTGTACTGCTCCAGCAAGACTAGAACCACTGTCCTTGTCTGTTCTTTCTTGGCCAAATGCAGCCACCTGAGTTGCACAAAAAGGGACAGAGATTGTCAGAGCCTATGGCTCCACATGCTTAACATAAAGATTGGCTCATGTGTGAAAGTGTGGGATGTCACTCACTGATTGGGAGATTTGCTTTCTATGGTAACTATCCTTCATTCTGAATGTGTGTGGAGAGCTTGGAAGCAATTGTTCTGGCAGGCCACACTGGTTAGGGGATCCTGGGAGCTGTAATATAAAAAAGTGACTTTTCCAGACTCTGTGTGCTCACATGTACATAAAATCTCAAAGCAGTATATGTGATGGAAAAAATAAATGGATATCACAGGAAATCAGGCCTCAACTCTGCCTAGGAAGCAAGATGACTAAACTGACACTTTTGTACTTGGGACATATCATAAGAATACAGGACTCATTAAAGAAAAAAGGCATTAATGCTTGGTAAGGTGGAAGGCAACAGGAAAAGAGGAAGACCACATCACAGGTGGGTAGGTAGACTCACTCAAGGAAGCCACAGCACTGAGGCCCTTTCCGCACGGGGTCATTACCACGGGTTAACTGCGTTGTAGTGCCGTATTGTTCTGCATGTGGGAGTGAACTAGCCTCGCATTATTTTCTGTCATTCTCCATGGAATCTGCTGTTAATGGCTGCCACATGGTGGGAAAGTGCGATATTTGAAAACCAGAAAAAATCCGATTCACATTCCAACATCGAAGTAAATTCAGTTTTTTGCAGTGATGCGGAACATACATCCACACCAATGTGCATTGGTGGGCAGTGGAGGGCGGGCTGTAAGGCTGTAAGTAGGTACGTGGTATGTAGTACATACCTACATAGGAACGCACAAACAGAACCACCCCAAAGAAACAATCCCCCCAGACAATCATGGCCATCGGGGCGGGGTGAGGGGAGTCAGGGGAGTGGCTGGCGACGAGGTAGTGAGGATGCACGAACTCGCACTCCTCTGCAGGAAAATGCTTTAAAACAGGAGCTGTGTGGAAAACAAGGAAGGAAAACTGTCTTATTTAAATATGGGATGAAATGGCATGAACTGCTTCTTGTGCCTTGTGCGGAAAGGGCTTGAGTTTATAAGACCCGAGCAGGGCTACTGATGGCAGGCTGTCTTGGAGAGCTCTCTTTCAGAGGGTCACCATGAGTCAAAGTCAACTTGATGGCAATTAACAACAACAGTGTATGTAAGGTTCCCCAGTTGCATTTCCACAAGACTCAGCCCAGAGTCATGTAACTTTAAGGGACAGAACTCTTTAGCCTAATCCAATTGTTAGTTCCAACTAGAACACATTCACAGAATCAAGAGAACCTAGATAAGGAAGGGCTGATCAAGTTTCCATTCATTCAGTGAGTCTGTTCCAGTGGGATTAACAATCAGATATAGGCTATTTCCCCACTACACTGTTACAGTGCTATTATTGCCCTTTCAATGTCCTGTGGAATCCTGGGGTTTGTAGTTTGCTGAGGCCAAAGAGCTCTCTGGCTGAGAATCCCCAATGCCCCTCCCTAAACTGCAAACCCCAGGATTCCAAAGGATGTTGAAAGTGGAATAATAGCACTATAACAGTATAGTGCAGAAATGGCCTAAGTTTCAGCTGTTTCTCTGCTTCTTGAAACCCTTTTGTGTGCACTTAGTTCAGTTTCCTTCTGCCACTGCAACATAATGGGGTTTCTTTAAAAAAAAAAGGAAAAATGTCTGCCAGCATGTATCAATTTATTATCTTATCCAAGAAGAATGCCACAGTCTCCTATCTAGTTCCAGGCTTTTCATCAGATTCTGAGTTCAAATGTGCCCTCTCTTGAGGATGTTAGTCACACCCACCTGCAGAAGAAAAAAATGCACAACTAATATGTAATTAATTTAATTTGATTTAATTTAACTAATTTAATTTAATAATTTGGTTTTGAGCTAACCTAATTATTTTAATTCATTTTGAACTATCATTTTAAAAGCAGCGTCCTGTTCAGCTGTCTCATTTATATCTGGTTCCCATAATCTTTTATTCTGCAGTCATGTTTTACTGTGATTTTATTTTATTCTGATTCGTAAGATTATTTGAGTGCTGTGTCAATGATAAATAATGTGCGCTATAAATATTTTTTAAAAAAAATTAAAACATAAATCAATATTTAATTTGATACTGCTTTGTAATGCATTATTTGAAGGTTTAATGACATCCTTAAGAAACCCACTAAAAGTTCTTCATGTAATACATTTATTATTCAGCAATTTTGTTTCAAGAATCTAGAAATGCGAACCTAATTTAGAGTTTAAGTTTTAGAGTCAGAGTGAGCAAAGCAAGGCAAAGATGCCCATAAATAAGTAATAAAAAGCAATTGCACAGCACCTGCTGTAACATCCAATGCCCAGCAGAGGGGAGCAGTGATCACAGGAGTTTATATGCTTAGGCTGCAGACCTTTTTAACCAGATGGTTGAGAAACAGATTTGAGCTTTCCGGCACTTGGTCAGGATGCTCTAAGGGGCAATCATCTTTATCCAGCTGCAATACCTGCTGTCTTCAGAAGTTTCTTCTCATGAAAGGATGCTTAAAACATCTTGCCTTATAGAGTGGACTTGTAACCATTGTGTTCTTTTTCAACTTCAAAGATTTCATTATTAATTGTGATAAAGCTCAAAACTTTTTTTTCCGTCAACATTATATTACAGTTTCAGTTTTTTGTTGATACTACAAAAGTAAGCGACAACAAGTCTGCACATAGCTGAAATGTGATGCTACAGTGTTTCATTTTTTAATATTAGCAGACAATATTTTAAGTGAAGTAACATATTATTTTGAGAGTCAGCAAAATGTAGTAGCTTAAATGTTGGACTAGGACACTGGGAGAACAGAGTTCGAGTCCTCTTGCTTAGTGGGAGAGCTGAGATATGTCACACTCTCTCAGCCTCTGCCAAGAAAATTCCATGATAATTTCAGTTTAGAGTTGTTATAAATTAGAAATAACCTGAAGCAAACAACAACAATAGCGGCAGCAACAACAATAACAGGTTATCTGATGTAATTTTACAGTAAAGGCAATGAACAGGAGTACTTGAATAGAGGATAAAGGCATATCATTATAGAGGCATTACAAAAAAGGTGGGGAAGAATCTGGCAACCTTCATTTTAAAACCTTTGAAATATGTGGAAACCAGGGAATCTTTTCTCAGCATTGCATTGTGCTCTGTCATGAAGCATTTAAAAGCACAGGGAGCCTTGTAGAAAGAAAAAAACTGGGTTTTCCTTGCAATAAAAAAAGTTATCTAGTTGTTCCTATTTGTTTTTTAATTAAACGTCAATGCAATTCCAGAAAAGGTAAAACTCAGATTCTATGAACTAAAAAACATATCCTCTTGATTTCATATGATTTTTCCAAAGGATGTCACTCAAACCACACTCACATCAGAGATCTCATTGACATCTATAGATGAAACCAGAACAATCATATATTTGGTGCATGCTGGTGCAAGCATGATATAAAAACATATCATAGATCCATATGATTTTTCCTAAAGATATCTCCCATCTCTAGCCACAAGGTGACCTACAACAACCACTGATCCTGCTCATCTATGTGCAGCCAAGGTGCAAAAACATGGATTTGAGGCATGGATCCCCATGGATCCATAGTATTTCTACATAGGACCCACGTGAAACACACCTGACCATGTATCCCTCCCCAGCAACAGGCTACAGACAAAAATTTTGGATCCTGTACAGCCATGCACCACAATGGCCCAAGAACATTGATCCCAGACATGGATTCTTGTGGATCCATACCATTTCTATGCGGGATCCCCCTGAACCACATCCAAACCATTCCCAGTCACAGGCTGAATCACAAAAATCACAGTTCCTGTATATCAATGTGCTACAAAGGCACAAAAACCTGCAGCCAAGGGACCAATTCTCATGGATCTATAGATTTTTTAATATGAGATCCACCAGAGCCACACTCAAATCACGTATCTCATCTGTAGCCACAGGCAGAACCAGAAACATCACTGATTGCTTAAACCAATGTGCCACCAGGGCATAAAAACATGGATCAGAAAGATGGATCCTGACAAATCCACAGGATTTCTCCATCCCCCCTGAACCATGTCCTAATATACCACCCCTTTCCCATCCACAAGCTGAACCACAAAAATCACAGATCCCATGTACCAGTGCACCACCAGGGTACAAAAACATGCATCCAAGATAGGAATCCTCATATATCCATACCATTTCTCTATTGGATCCCACTGAATAACATCTAAATCTTGTTTCCCATCCCTGGTTACAGATTCAACAACCAAAATCATAGATCTCATACATCAATGTGCCACCACAACATAAAAACATGGATCTGAGCCACAGATCCATAGGATTTCTGTGTGTCAGTAAAAAAACCTATGGAATCATGATGATTTATAACTTCGATCCACATTTTTGCGCTGTGGTGCCACATGGAATCTGTGGTGTATGTAATCTGTGATGTTTGTGGTTGAAATTGTGACTAGGGATGGGAGATATGATTTGTATGTGGGTTAAGGTGGATCTCAGGTAAAAATCCTATGGATTCTTGAGGGAGAGGGTTCCAGATCTATGCTTTTACATTGCAGTAGTGCATGGATGTACATGATTTGTGATTTTTGTGGTTGAAATTGTGGCTAGGGATGACAAACATGATTTGGATGTGATTTAGATGGACCCAATGTAGAAATTCTATGGATCCCTAAGGATCTGTGACTCAGCCTCAAATGTTTTTTCACCATGGGGGAACATGGGTGTGATTGTTGTGGGTCACCCTGTGGCTAGAGATAGGACACATTATTTTAGTGTGGTTCAGGTGGATATGACATGAAAATTGTATGGATCCATTGGGATCCATGCCCCAAATCTATATTTTTGAATAGTGTTGGCATATGGGTGTAAGGAGACTGTGATTTTTGTGGTTGAATTTGTGGCTACTGGTGGGAGACACAGTTGAGGTGGATCCCACAGAAAAATTGCATGGAACCAAAAGCAGCTGTGGACACTATTTGGCTATGTTTCAGAGCGATCCCATGTAAAAATTCTAAGGAAGCATAAGTCTCCATGACTTAGATCTGTGTTTTTTCACCTTGGTGGCACATTAATATGGGATCCATGATTGTTGTGGTTCAGCCTGTGGCTAGGAATTCAACACATGATTTGGGTTTGGTTCAGGGGGGTCCAATGGAGAAATCCTATGGATCTGTATGGATCTATGTCTCCAAATCATGTTTTTCTACCTTAGTGGTGCATTGCTGTACAAAATTTGCTTTTTTTTTTTTTTGGCCTGTGGCTAGGATAGAAGACATGATTTGGATGTGTTTCACATGGATCTGACGGAGAAATCCTATGGATCCATGAGGATCTGTGTCTCAGATGCACATTTTTGCACCTTGGTGGTGCACTGATGTACACGAGCTGTGATTTTTGTGGTTCCTCCAGTGATTACGGATGAGAGACACAATTTGGGTGTGTTTCAAGTGAAGCTCATTTGAAAATCATATGGCAGGCATGATTTCCCCCTTTACTGTTATTATTTATATTTCCTCCCATACAAGGAGGTACTACCAAGAGCAACGGAAAACTGTAATTCTTGTTTGGAGTTCTTATATCAAATTCTTATTTGAAAACTGTGACCCGATGTCCACGCTGAATTGTTGCTTCCTTCTTCTTAGTAACATAGACTTTAGAAAATGTAGAGAATAAGCAGTTCGTTGTCAGGAGACCCAGCTTCCTGGTTACTTTTGGAATTATGAGTCCCTTTCTCTCACAGCACGTGTAACAAGAAAATGGGTACAAAACAGGACCGCAGAAGTGGCGAATGACAACTGTGCAAGGTATTCAAGTGACTAAGGGTCTTTCCACACTATGCTGTCATAGTGCTATTATTCCACTTTCAACATCCTATGGAATCCTGGGGTTTGCGGTTTAGGGAGGAGCGTTAAAGAATTCTCGTCCAAAGAGCTCTTTGGTCTCAATAAACTACAACCCCCAGAATTCCACAGGATGTTTGAAGTGGAATAATAGCACTATAATAGCATAAGGCAGAAAAGGAAGGCGATAAGGAGACTAGCCCACCAGGTTTAACATTTTTTTGTAATACACTGCGATTCTGCAGAGTATTCAAGGTTTCGAGATGCTCTTATGCTGCATAGATGAAAGTATTTATATTGGAAACAAAGTTACAATCATAGAGTTAGAAGGGACTTCAATGGACATCCAGTCGTATCCATGTCTTTTTAGAAGCAAGTCTTAACTGAAGTCATGTTGGAAACAAAATCCGAAGTCCATGCTGTGGGGTGCCTTTATCAGGCGCAAAAAAATCCCGCAAAAAGTATCACACAATACGGACTTCACATTCTGACGATCAAAACTCCTTAAAAATATGTATGCTAACAAGAGACAATAAAACCAAAGCTGCCACCATCCCAGCTTACAGCAAAGTCTAACTTAAATTCCCCTCCCTCCGCTTCGCTTCACTTGCATGCAGAAGCGCTGCGTGTATCATCTCCCCTTAAACACAAAACAGAGATCCGTATTTCAGAGGAAGGAACTGGCAAACCACATCTGAGTATCCCTTGCCTTTGGACACCCGGTAAAATTCACGGGCTCTCCACAGAGCAACAGGCGATCTCTAGACGCACACAGATTAAGGAGTAACACCATGGGAGAGTCTCTGCCGCTCAGTGTCTCAGTACCGGCGGAACCATTCACGGCCAAAGGAAGTAAGTGGAGGGAAGAATGTGTCTGCAGGACCGGAAGTAGCCTGAAGGCGGCTTCGGTCTGGATGGGCGAAACCACTCAGCGAGGGGGAAACGGTTGGGTCCAAGCTTAGTCCTGGGAGGGGGAGGTTCTCAGCGGAAGCCTCGTGGTAGAGCCCGGTAGAGGCGAGGGGAGGCTCTGCCGCGGAGGCAACATGGCGGCGCCGGCGGGTTCCTTCGCGGGAGCTTCGCAGGCGCCCCAGGCGCCGCCGCCTCTTGCTGCTGCTGCTGCTTCGCCGTCGCCTCTGCCTCTGCCTCCTCCCAAGAAGATCGTGGCTCCCACCGTGTCTCAGATCAACGCGGAGTTCGTGACGCAGGTGAGGATGTCGGTCTGCCCGGGTCCCCGGCGAGAGGTGCCCGGCGGGAGGCAGTGCGGCTTCGCCTGCTCTCCCCCAAAGATTTTCTTCTTTTGACGAGTCTAAGGCCGTTGCCGCGCTAGACTGTCACAGTGCTGTTATTCCACTTTCAACATCCCGTGGAATCTTACGGAATTCCCTAGGATGTTGAAAGTGGAATAATAGCGCTATAACAATGCAGTGTGGGAATGGCGCAAGCGAGCAAGGCGGAGTAAAAGGGCAGGTAACGAGGGAGTCACGCAGCACGCAGTTATGCTAGATCCGACACGGGATACTTCATCGGGCATGTGATGGGTCCCCACTGCCATCCTGTGCCGAGAGAGATCTCGGAAAAGTTACTTTTTGGACTACAGTTGCTAAAAGCTCCCACTCAGTATGTCGACTGCGGGATTCTGAGGGTTGTAGTCCCCCTCCAGTAAGTTTTGCAGGTTGTGCAGGTTGATGGGGGTGGCCAAAGTGCAGCCCTCCAGATGCTGTTGGACTGCAAGTCTCATCCTTCCTAACCAGCATCACCAGTGATGCATGATGAGAATTACAGCCCCACAACGTCCAAAGGACTCCCACTTTCATTATTCCACTTTCAGCGTGCTATGTAATCCTGGAGTTTGCAGTTTAGGGAGGGTTATTTAGAATTCTCAGCCAGAGAGCTCTTTGGCCTCCGTAAACTACAAATCCCAGGATTCCACAGGATGTTGAAAGTGGAATAATGGCACTATAACAGTGTAGTGCAGAAGTGGCCTGTGTCTCCATGTGGTTGTGTCTACATGTCTTAAACTCATAGAAGACCCCAGCCAGCATGATCAATTGAGGGATTCTGGAAACTGAAATCCAACATATCTGGAGCCCCCAGCTTGACAGCCACTGATCTAGAGGCTGCTATCGTGTTGTGGGATTGCAGGTGTACGGTGTTTCTGTGTTTGTATTTCACTTTTTCTTTAATTAGGCTGGCTCATATATCAGTTGTCTGAACACCATGTTTTGACTTTCTCACAGTATCTAATTAAACTATGGAATTTGCTTCCGCAAGGTAATAGGCAGGGCTACCACGTTAGATAGATTTAAGTGGGGAATGGGCAAATTAACAGAAGATAAGGCTACTGTCAGCCACTGCCCATGATATCTTGTACAGTATATGATTTGTAGTATCAGGGCAGCACAGGTTCCAATATTACTAACTAGGAAGCTCACTTGGGAAAGGGCTAGAATATGTTCCTTGTGGACCTCCCATAGGCATTTGGTTGACCACTGGGAAACAGGGTGCTGGACAAGATGAGCCTTTAGTCTAAACCAGTGGAGCTCTCCTTATGTTTTTGTAAGAAACATTAAGCTAAATCAGGCCTGAGTTCCTTGCTTTAATCCACCCTACCATTTTCTGCATTCAGAGGCTTTTTGGAGGTCCATGACAAAGCCTTCTTCAATTTACAAAGAAGTGGGGGTGCATCAGACGAGGGGGTACAGGGAGATTGTTTGCCCCTCTGTGGGCAATGCACTTCTGTATATCTGTTGCTGGTATACAGAAATACGTTGCCTGTAGAGATGCATTTTCTCTGTAGTAAAGAAAATCAAAATATAGTTTTGGTCTGCACGGCCCCTAGAGACAGTTTGACAGAGGTCAAGACTGGAGAAGGAACAAGTTCCCACTGTTGTGTTTTTTGCAGGAGATGTAAGTCAGGGGAACCTGTCTGTGCTGGTCACAATCTAATGGTAACACTGATGTATTTTTTGTTATTTAAAACCTGTTCAAATTCATGAACTGAAAATATCAATCAGTGTGAATCTATCCGTAAAAACAAAATATGCCACCTTGCTTTCTCCATGTGGGCTCCAGAGTACAGATGCTCCAGTTGTGCTGGGTACACAACAACACCCCAGCCTGCAGAATGATAACTTGAGGCCTTGCGTATATTCTTACCCCACCAGACTAGTAACAGCAGGAACACAGATCAAGAAGGAGACAAGGAGACGGTAGTACGGTTAGGCCAACCTCACTGGTTTTTCGTTTTGTGTTCCCATCACTTCTTAGTTCTTCTACTCATAGCTTTCACTCTGTCCTTACTGGGAAGTGATCCAGATTGTGTTCCAAATGTAGCCACATTATTGACTGTGTTTGTAAAGCATGGAAAGTATTTAGCCTTATTTAACTGTAAGAACCTAAATATTATTGAACTCAAAAAGCCAGAGTTGTGTGCTGGTTAGAGTATGGTTTTTTTACCCTATGGTTCAAAGACCTCATGGTTTAGTGGGTTCATGCGTAAAAACTGATTTTTCTTCAATTGACTTTTCTTTAGTTTCCTTTCTGTTATTTTGAAAATTGTGTCTGAGTGCCTTTTACAGGATGCATCACTTTCATCCACTTGTCAAGGGAATCTAGGCCATAACCCCACAAAATTAAGAACCGCTGGTTCAAAGTATTGGGCTGGGATCTGGGAGATCCAGGTCCAAATTCCCACAAACATGACATTCCTGGTGTGACCTTGGGCTGCTCTCATACTGACCTACTTCATAGGTTTGTTGTGAGGATGAGCTGTGAAAGAGAACAATATTCACTGCCTTAAGCTCATTGCAAGAAAGGTAGGGTATAAATATAAGTACAGTAGTAATACATAAAGTTTGCCTGAATGTTGTTCACTTTTTCCCAGGTAGTGGCCAGATGCAAACTCTCTCTAGAACAAGTAGCTAGTATGGATGCGAGTATTCATTCATTTTGACAGTTAAGAGCATCACACCCTCACAGTACTGCATACAATGGATATTATAAGGCAGAAAAATGCTCATGTTCTGTGGAATGGAGACAATATGGTAAAAGCTTGTTCAGATTTCTGTTTGCATATTTTAATGCCATGGTCTTTTATCTTTTAGTTGGCAAATAAGTACTGGGCACCACATGTCAAGAAAAAGCTACCCTTTGAGTCAAAGGTAATAGCTTAATACCTTGTTCAGTACTTGTATCTTCACTTGACAGTAAATGCTGTATGCTTTGGTGAAATTAATGAGAATACTGTTAAAATTACTTTTACTTTTAAGACTTTAGTTCAGAGGGAAGTAAGAATATTTATTTGATCCCATCTTTTCTTGGCTTGTTCATGCAGTTTTAAATACTTTTGACTGAACTCTTTTTAAATTCTGAATTTATCATATGAATACCTATTAAAACTATTTATACTTTGGAGTTTGTGTGTTTTTTAAATCAGTTTGATTTATGATATTCTCCTTTCTTTTTCTTTCCCAGTAAATCCTTTTGAGTTCTTATGATTCAGCAAAGAAAATTGTTAACATGAAGCATTATTATCATATTAGTGTTGTTGGTAACCTGATTTACTAGAGTTGTTTGCACTTGCATGTTATTGGAAAAGAGGGATTAATCTCATCAAAGCAATAATTCTAGTGCATATCTAAACAAGCTCTCTCTATCTTTTTACAGGTTATTGAAGATATATATGGAAAAGAAATTGTTAGATCAAAGTATGTACTCTTCATTTCCTGTACTGTACTTGGGTTGAAGAAATGTTTCCAAATTTATTTTGAAAAACTGAACTGTATTTCTGAACTGCCTAACTGTATGGTGCAGCCATAGTCCTTGTAACGTGTACTTCAAACTGCTTAGTGTGATAAAAATGCAAGGGTAGCTGTCCTAACCATTAAATAACTTCCAGAATCCAAAATCTACACCTGGATTGCTATCTGGCAGAAGGGAGGGAAAGCTGCAACTGAGCATGTTCAACTTGTAAATATGAAAGGTTAGGTTGGAGAGTGGGTCTAGGTGCTTTCAGCTAAGGAACATTTCTGAACAGGGCTGGCCCTGCCAATAGATGGAACAGAAGGAGGCAACCTCCTCAGGCAGCGGATGTTGAGGGTGGCAGCAGGCCCTTGGCCACTGTTACTGATGCCTCCCCCCTCCAGTCATTTCCCTGTTTTGTACAACAAAATCCAAAATATGCGTCACAATAATACCTTTACTCAGTAAGCCAGAAAGTGCAGAAACCGTTATTCTAGCTTTCAAAGTTCACTGGCTTCAGCATCAGGCAAAGATGGTTAAAAAAAAAAATCACATAGAAGGAAGAGAGATGGTGTTGCAGTTACTCCAGGTTGGCACCATGTTTGTTTGTTTTCAGTGTTACAACAAGAGTCTCCACACAGACAGAAAATTCAGGACTTGTTTCCAGTGAGAATCAGAGAAGTAATAGGAACAAAACATTGGCAATAAAGTTTCAGTTCTGTTTTGTAGCCATAAAATTTTTCCCATTGAGTTCTGGTATGTCCCTCTTGTGTATAAAGCCAAAGATCCCTGTATTGGCAGAGTTCACTGATCACCTCAGGAAGACCTTGTGTTTTCGGGTCTGGAGATATAATTCAGTATTGTGAGAGGCAAACATAGCAGAAGAAGCCAATTTAGGTTATTTTGTTCCTGAAAATCAAATGCCTGTATAAAATGAGAGACAATTCACTGTCTTACAGTATGATACTGTCTCACTATCACTTTTTCATAGCAGTATGAGGTACTGTCATATATAGCAGGATGAGTTATCACATTGTTGTATACTATATACTATAGTATGCTATAGTATGAGCTATACTATGACACATAATAGCATGACTTGCTATCACAGATACAGTTAATGCATTTCAAATAATGAGGGCTCCATAAAATCCTGAACTTAAAAAGTTAAAATATGAAAAGCTACATTGTCTGTCTTCTACAATGTTTCTCTGCCATCTGACAAACACTGAGGCCATTTCCACACGACACTGTTATAGTGCTATTATTGCACTTTCAACCTCCTGTGGAATTCTGGGGTTTGTAGTTTACTGAGGACAAAGAGCTCTCTGACTGAGAATTCTAAATGCCCCTCCCTAAACTTCAAACCTCAGGATTCCATAGGATGTTGAAAGTGGAACAATAGCGCTATAACAGTGTCGTGTGGAAATGGCCTGATAGGGCAAGCTGTGGTGTTGCCACAGATTCCACCCTGCTGAAAAATAAACCCAACAGTTTTCAAACTTAGCTTTTATGTAACAGCTACCATGTAAGGAATGCTATACCAGATGCCAAATCAGACAAGATATGTCTCTAAAACTGAACTATAATAAGGTGTAGAAACCTGATTTTCTGACAGAACAAATAAACAAACACTGTCAAAGCAAAAGGAGACAAAAGGCAGCAGATGTGGGCAGTTTTACCTACTCCAGGCACAAGGAGCTGTTTGCTGATGAATCCCCCAGCATGACAGACAGATTTAACAGTACTCTCTATAATAGTTGTGTTGAATTAATGCAAACTGTATGAATGCATTCCAGTACTAATGTACTGCAGTGTATTGGAAATCTTACCAAATACTTAAATTTATGTAAATAGCTGTCTGAGAGCTGCAATTCTTCACCAAAAGCAATGTTATGTTGCCTTGATACTGTGTAAGTGATACTGTTTTGCACTGCAGTGTGCTACCAGTACCATGTACATTATAAATCTGAAATGTGTTCCTTATAAGAGATATTATATGTAAAATGTTTCAACCCTGTAATTTCTAAAGAAGCAATAAGCCTAGAGTGTGTAAAGCTTATGGTAAGAGGTATAAGCGTAGATTCTGAAATGTTTATTGAAGAAACTATTTAATCTATAAATTTACATCCTCCCTTTCTCTAGACATGGGATCCAAAGCAGCTTACAACAAATTAAAACACAGTACAGCTGAAATCTCATTATACAAAAGTTAAAAAGAATTCATAAACAACTCTGTCAAAAGCACTTAACTAAAACAATGTAAAACATAATGTAAACATAATAAAAAGATAAAAGCATAATACACAGGAACACTCTTCTGCCACCTGAACTGAAAGACAAAACCTGTCTAAAGGAAGAGGTCTTTGCATGCCAGTAGAAAGAGAACTAAGAGGGGCCTAGTCAAACCTCCCATGGGATGGAAGTCTCTCTCCTGTGTCCTCACCAAACATTCCTGTTACAATAGTAGGACTGAGAGAAAGCCTTCCCCAAAGAATTTAAAACTCAGCCCTGCTCATACACTGGAAATGTCTGTGTGATGTGGTGATAAATGTGCAGCTGCATAAGCTAATTGTTTTACTTTAATAAATATATAAATAGTTTGAAAGCCATATGTTTATTTTCATATTAGAAAGATTCTTAAGGTGAATATTGATGTGTAAGACAATACTGTTGTTTACAACTTTGGGAGCTGGTGTAACTAAAACAGTAAACTTGCCAATCTGTGTCTAGCTAGACACAGATTGGCAAGCATAAGGAACAAAACTTCAGTCCCTCAACTGAGAGGTGGGAAAATCATACCTGTTTCATAAGAAAGGAAAGGTTAGAACAAATAGGTGATTGACAGTAGTTCTCAGTGTACCCTGTCAGCATCCTCAGGTTAGAACCCCTCCAAAATCTGGTTTGCAGATATTCAGTAGTGGATTGATTTCACTCCCAGGTTGTAACATAATCGAATAAGTCAATCTGAGTAGACTTCTGCATCGAAAGGAAAAGAATAAAACTGAAGGTTAGTAGAAATTGTGTGAATATGCTGCAGGGGAGTTAGGCATTGACTCTGGAATGACTGGATGTATGATCATCTGCTGGCATGATGCCTGCTTGTCTTAGGCACAGTTCCTTCCTGAGATTTTGCACTTCAGCTTCTGTCTGCAGAATGGAGGTTTCCCAACAATTGTGCAGCTATAGTGGATGGGATGAAATGTCAGTATTGCAGGGTGAGATGGTGGTACAAAAAGTTCTAAAGTCCCAGTCTTCGTTAGAGTAATTAAATCAAGGCATTTGTAGTTGGATACAAATTATGAAAAATCGATGTTGACTGGACAAGGTTTAATTTATCCCCACCTCCTGTCTTTGATTTCAGGTTTGCTATTCGGAAAATTATGCTCCTAGAATTTAGGTAAGTGTTTTTGAAGCAAGAAATGCATTTTAAAATTACTTAAAAAAAAAAAAGGATCTAAGGAGATGATGTGGTTTAGTGGCTCATAAGATAGAATGTCCCAGGTTCAAAACTGTCCTTAGCCACAAACTCACTACATGAGCTTGTGCAAGTTACTGTACTCCAGTCTTTATCTGCAGCATGAAGATAATAGTACTAAACAGCCTTTGCTGGGTAGCTGAAAGGATTGCTAAGGTAAATGGTAGAAAGCACTTTGTTTATTATAAATGCTGACTAATGGTTTGTATGGTTTCTGAGAGAATGAAGTGCAGTAACACAGTTGTGCGAAGCACTATAGTTCATTCTTTCAGTTGGCCGAAAAGTATAAGCTATACAGTTAATTTTGTACAGCCATCATGGCCATGCTGACTGAGAAAATGGGAATTATAGTCCAAAACCTCTAGAGCGTGCAAGGTTTGGGGACTGCTGTATAGGAAGTGTGACATAGGAAGTGTGAAATGTTTAAGCTTGGTCATAGAGTACGTAGAAGCTTTAGTGAAACTTTAGTGAAAATGAAGTTTCCAACTATTTGTTTCTATCAGAATTTATTATACAGCTCTGTTGAAGCTTTTGCAATTGCAATAACTCTATCATGTGCAGTCCTGAATGGGCTCTAATCCCTGCTTAGTTACACTGAAGCATTTCTGACCCTCTAATGAATGAAATAGTAAAGTAAACTGAGAGACCAAATAATCGGGTGTGTCACAAAGAAACATTGATGGTGGGGGCTTGGGAAAGGATGTTTTGATGGGAAAATTGAACTATAAATACTGTAGAAAAGGGAAGAAGGAGGAAGAGGAGGGAGGAAGGAGAAAAAATGTGGCAGTACCTTTAAGAGTAACTGGTTTTTATTTTCACATGAGCTTTTGTTGATATAAACTCACTTTTTCAGATGCGTAGACAATTTTTGTTGCTCAGGGGAAGAGATCCCAAAATTCTGAGTAGTTTTATGTCTTTAGGTCAGTCTCTGCTTGTGGTGATAATAACCAGAAAGAGCCGTTGGATGGAAATGAGTCACAGATAGAAAGTTTGTGCTTGGGGCTTGACAGAAAATTGTATGCATAAGTCAGACTTATTTTGCGTATTTTTTTTTCACAGTCCACAATCAGTGTGATCAAACTTTCTTTCCAATTTGATATTTAGTTCATATGCTTGCCAAAGTTGGTCTTACCCATCCTATCTACTACTGTTGTTGTTTGTTGTTATATGCCTTCAGATTGCCTCTTAGGGTTTTCTGGGCAAAGTTTCATCAGGTGAAGTTTGCCATTGCCTTCCTCTAAGGCTGAGAGAGTGTGACTTGTCCAAGGCTACCCAGTGGGTTTCCACAGCTGAATGGAAATTTAGATCCTGGTCTCCCAGAATCCTAGTCCAGCACTGAAATGCCTATACCATGTGGTCACTTAATGCTGGGGGTGATGATTCCTTATATAATTAAATTTATGCAGAAGTAATACAGAAGTGCTTGTAAAGACATAGGCCATTTCTGCACTAGACTGTTGTAGTGCTATTATTCCATTTTCAACATCCTATGGAATCCTGGGGTTTGCAGTTTAGGGAGGGGCCCCAGGATTCCATAGAATGTTGAAAGTGGAATAATAGCACTACAGCAGTCTAGTGCAGAGATGGCCATAGAGAAAAATACATTTTGGGAAAGTCTTGGCTGAATGATGTCCTTTCTGTGTATTTAGAAGCACTTCTGTATTATTTCTGCATAAATTTAATTATACAATGAACCATTATCTCAGCATTTTGAGCCAGTCTGGGCTCAGTGAGAGCCAGTGTGGTATACTGATCTGAGCATTGGACAAGGGTTCAGTGTCCTGATCGGCCATGGAAACCCACTGGGTGACCTTTGGCACATCACATACTCTGAGCCCCAGAAGACCCCATGATAGGGTCACCATAAATTGGAAATGACTTGAAGAGACACAACAGCTGGGGTGAATATCCGCAACTTCATTATTTTTCACTGGCATTATGGACGCAAGTCATCTGCTCACTTTTTAGTGAGTGTATGGTGAAGGCCTGACCCCCCCCCCCCATTTTATTTGGCATAGTAATGAACTTCTATAAACCCGATTCCTTTGTCTCAGAAGGCAGTGGGCCATTTGTCTTTTGAGTCCTAAGGCAAATGTCTGTTGAAGTCTGTCTCTCGGGTAGGACAGATGCATAGTCTCTTCCCCCTGTTCAATCAACATCAATTAGTGTTGAGCCTAATATAATGCTTGTACCAAGTAGATATAATACTTCTTTAATGAACAGAACCTTCCAGAGGGCTAATTCTTCTGCCATGTATGCTTAGATTGATGTAAATAGCCTTTGTAAGTTTTACTGCAGAGGCTTGTGTTGGAGAGGTAACAATGGAAGCTACTCACAAATCTTGCTGATGGGTCTTAGAGATAATTATGCTGCTTATCCCCTGATGAGTGACATATTATATGGGTGGTAACTCTTTTGTCTTTTCACTGTTCACAGCCAGTACCTAGAAAATTACTTGTGGATGAATTATTCTCCTGAGGTGTCCAGCAAAGCTTATTTGATGTCAATCTGTTGTATGGTGAATGAAAAGTTCAGGGAGAATGTGCCAGCATGGGAGGTAATAGATTTCAATTATTGCCAGCAGTAACTTTGATCCACCATTTGCAGTTTCAACATTGCCCACTTAAAGTGTCATCGGATGTCAGGAGGTTCAATATTGGCTGTCACTGTTCCTCGTCTGACATCTTGCCTAGCCTTTTAAACAATGGCGTGCTCTGGTTGGAGAATAGCAGTGGACAGTTGAAAGGTTTCACATTGGAAGCAGAAGCAGCATGAAGCAAATTGTATTAGTGATTGAGTTGCTCTGTCTCTATTGTTGCCAGACATAAATGCTGTCATTTAATAGAACAGTTTTTATGCTGTCTTAAAAATAAGAGAAAGTGAACTTTTCATTTCTGTGAGATGACTTCATCGGAAAGTAAAGATTAAGTTCATCTTAGGAACAGTTTTACATTCCAAAGTGGTGTAATTTCTAAACCCCATGGCTCCATTTTGTGTCACTCCATTAACTCTGAGAGAGGTGTGACAGGCAGGGAGAATGGTGACCAGGGTAAGAGTGATGGGGGGGGAAGCAGCAGCCACAATAGTACTTTTAAAAGTATTGCTTTTTTAAGTGGACCCTTGGTTTCTACTCAGGGGCAAGCTATTATTTATTCAACTCCTACATCAGTTAAAAAAAAAAGTCTCAGACTGGCTTACAAGGATGAGTTCCCTGGCCTCAAGTTTGCAACTAAAAGCCATGTCAGGAAAGGAAAAGTGAGTGGAGGCAAAGAAGGAGCCACAGTAAACATAGCATTTGTATATGCAGTTGTGGTTTGCTTTCAGCTGTCATAACGTTGCCTTAGAAATGCTTTGTTTTCCAGCAATGGAGGGAGAATGTTGTCATTTAACAGAGAGGAGCAACCCACATAAAAATGCTCTGCAGCTAGTGCTGACAGTGAGTGTATCGGAGTAAGAACCAATGTTCCTTCTTCATCCAGTGGAGAGAAGACATTCTCATGTGGGTTCTTCTTCCGCCTCACATGATGTCTTCCTTCAAGTACTGAAAATGAATGTGTCACAGTAAAAACCAGTGGTCCTTGTTCTTCCAGGTTGTGTTTAAGGTACATAATGTGTGTTTGTAACCAAACATTGTTTAGTAAGGATCGGCTCATAAGGGGTACTGTGAGTCTTCCACATTTGTTAGTTGCAAAGTTGTTTCTGCATAGACTGCCAGTCTAAGACCATTTCCACACTACACTGTTATAGCACTGTTATTTCACTTTCAACATCCTGGGGTTTGCAGTTTAGGGAGGGGCATTTAGAATTCTCAGCCGGAGAGCTCTTTGGCCTCAGTAAACTACAAACCCCAGAATTCTACAGGATGTGGAAAGTGAAATAATAGCGTTATAACAGTGTAGTGCAGAAATGACCTAAGTATTTCCTACTTAGAAGTAATATATGCTTAGTAATATGTGCTTCTGGGAAATTACATTGTAGATTAGGCTGCAAAACAAAACAACTAATAATAGACTTCAACTAATGACAGCAATAACTTTGATCCACAGTTGACATATTTTAAATAACAACAATAATAACAACAATAGTGATAATGTTACTGTTATTTGTATCCTATCTTTTTCCCCAGTCTGGTACTCAAGGCCACTTAGAAAGGTTAAAAACAAGTACAGCTTCAAAATTCATATCATTAAAAAAAAAAAAGGGAATTAAACTAACAATAGAATCAAATCCAGTTAAAAATAAGACTTTTACATGAAGGATTTTAACTAGTGGCAAAAGTCCTGTGAGATCACAGTGGACTTACGTTGTAACCCTTGCATTCTGCACAGTCTGCTTCTACAACATCCAGATATGGGGAGGTGTTGATAATTTTTTAAAAGACTTATTTATTTAATTTATATCCTACCTTTCTCTTGGCATGGAACCCAATGTTAAGGCGGTAACAGTGGTATTATTGCTTTCCGTGTTTGAAAAGGTAAATTGCTCTGTTTCCTTCTACATAAAATCATGAAAGCACAAAGAAGCAATGAAAGAACACATTTGCTTTCATCTATAGCCCATTAAGGCTATGGTCAAGTTTTCATCTATCTGCACAAGAAGGAGTGAGATTGTGTCCACTGGCCACCTTTTTGCACCTGTTTGTCTTCCCTTTGCCCTCCATATGTTTAGCAGATGTTGAAAGCATGAATAGCTGATCACATGTGGTATCTCTGGGTTAAATCCAATTGTCAGCCTCAGCTAGAGTTGGATCTGTGGATTCAGTGGGACTTACATAAGTAGTCGACATACCCATCTTTCTGTAATACATGGTTGTTGATAACGGGGGGCAATGGGTGCCATTTCCCTCCATGCATTTTCTCAATTTTCTCAGGTCATTCCACAATTTTTCTCTTTAATGGTGAGAATATAGTTTATAACTCTCCCTGACTTTCTTTTATCCTAAAAGATGTTCCACTTGAACTGATTGCTGATCTTTTTGGTCTTTCACTTAGACCTTCAAAAAGAAGCCAGAGCACTTTCCTTTCTTTTTCAAGCATGTGCTGGATGCTTCCTTGGATGAGAATGATAGTGAATTTTCTTTGCAAGAGCAGACAATACTCTTGCTCTTCCTTGATCACTGCTTCAACAGTTTGGTAAGCATATTTGCTGAATTTCTTCCTGTCACAGTTTGCCATCTTTCTCAGACTATGCACTGGTGCCTGTGGTAGTGTCGGCTTGCAGCAGGCTGCTTCTCTTTTAGCCTTGTCTGTTTCTACATCATGGTGTATCATGGTGTATATGCCTCTGTGTGCAGCTTTGCTTTTTTTTCATTTATTGTCAAGCAGGTTAAGATTGCACAAATCCATGTCGGTCAGGGTTGGGAAGCGTGCAGCTCTACGGATATTATTGCAACTTCTGCCAGCCCTAGCTAGTGCAGCCACCATCTGGAGGATCATAAGTTACCCATTCCTCATAGAGAGGCATTCTCCACAGCTGTCCCTCTGTTACAGATTTCCTTTTCTCTGAAACACAGAGTGTAGTTTTGAGCATATTTTGGAGCTGTGACAAGCTCTTGTTAATCTGCAGTAGTCAGGCCAAGAATGTGGGAATATGTTAATGCAAGCAATGCAAATGAAAATTGTCAAGGGCATTTTAATTTCATTTTCCAACCTGTTATGACTTTTTTTTTTGCCTTTTTAAAATTTTAATTGAAAACCTATGGGTGGTCCAAGGCTGCACTGAATAGATCACCAGCATAATTGCAAAATCAAATGATCTCTTGCCACAATGGAAGTCTTTTCACAGATTGTGATAAAGTGATCAACAGTGTGACTTGCAACAAGATATTTCTTTGTGAAATAGAACCAGATGTACCTTCTTTCAATCTATTCTATCCCACCTTGTCCCCTACCCAACTTTTAAATTTTCTGGGGCCAGTGGACATGCTCAGTCCTTTCCTCCCAAATTCTCTTTCTGTGAGTGCAAATATTGGGATTTTCCAAGCATATTGGAAAGTTATCTCTGGCTCCTCAGTAAATCTGTTTTGAGCTACATTGGCGTCATAATGCAACACCTTAGTTTGCTGTTTATTGTACTTCAAAGGTACACATATTTTTGACTTTCTAAGTATGTCCAGAAAGGGTGGATTCAGAATCTAAAGTATAAACAGGTAGCTTCTGATATGTGTGCAGTGGTCCTGCATAGCAGCCTCTTGATCTGAATAGATCAGGAAGATACTCTCTTTTGACTAATTAGGCTGATCATAACATATTTGACATTTATGATAGCCCACCAAAGCCTCAGTAAGTTTTGCTTGTTTGCCAGTGAAAAAGCTGGGGAAGAAAAGCCACAGTTTATGTTTGGTGAGATGCATTGGACTTTACAGATCACAGCTAGTGTAGATTTGTTACAGATTGTTGAACCTATAAGCAGATTGACTGGGCAGACCTGCTGGAAGAGAGAGGTTTTTTGTACTTTTTTTTTTAACTTGGACAGCCTATTTTGCTAATAAATCTCTTCTGGCAGGTCATTCCACAATTTTTCAATAGTTTAGAATACTAACAGTTCTAAATCCTGATTGGGGATTTTCCAGCAGAGCTTGGGCTATGATGTAGTCATACTGCAGTAGAAAGAGAAATCCCAAAAGTTAGGATCACCTATTCTTGCCATGAACAGAAGTGCTTTCTTTTTAAAGTCTGTATAAGTCTCAATCCTTTACAGATATTCTAGTTGTGTATTTAATGTCTTGTGACAGGAAGTGGATTTGATTAGAGGACAAGTCCAGCAGCTCATCTCTCTGCCGATGTGGATGGGCCTGCAGCCTGTAAGTGTTTCACATTAACAGCCTCTGAAGTGTTGCCCAGATTTGAAGGTTCATATCGTTGATTACCAAATATAATTGCTATCTATGAGGAAAACTTGGTGATTTTAGTATAGACTGTCCTAGAGCAGTGGTGTGCCATTTTTTGGTCTGGATATACATGGACATGTTTAGCCAGAGCAAATTATATTTTGGGGTTGCAAGCATATTTTAATTTCATTGGATTTTTTCTTCCCTGTATTCTAATAAATTGTTGTCTCAAATCGGGTCCCATTTTCAAGGTTATCTATCTTCAGCATTTAGCACTTTTGAGACGCTTCATAAATGAAGTTTTGTTTTCTGAATTCCAATTCCAATAGTCATGTTGAAGCCTAAGTTCTTATCCTCTTCACATTTTTTTAATGGTTATGGAGAGGACACAGGTTAGATTTGAAAACACAAGGGAACTCATTTCGTGCTGGAAAATTGAATGTCACCTCACCATTTTAGGCTCGTCTGGAACTTGAATTGAAAAAGACTCCAAAGCTTAGAAAATTTTGGAATTTGATCAAAAAGAACGATGCAAAAATGGATGAAAATGCACGAACACAGTAAGTTTAAAAGTAGCAACGAATTGCATCTAAAATCTGTTGTGTCTATATTACTGTGTATACTTTACTGTACTGAATATTACTTTACTGTATATATTGAATAACAGTGCTTGCACTTGGGTGAGAACCAATTTGTGACCCATGCTGGACTGGTGACAAAATCCTGTATCTGCTTCACTCTTTGAGCTGGAGTCTTGCAGCAGCATAGGCCTGTGAGAATTTTGGACCGTCGTAAGCCTCACTGTTACATTACGTTTGGACCTTCAACCCTCTCTGTCTCCTTAGTTCAAACTCAGTCCTCATTTTCAGCTGGAAGACTCAAAGCAGTTGATAATTATCTGCTGTTAGATATAATGCAGTGCAGCCATTCTGGAAAATATTTCTGAGTGCTCTGCAGGTGCATCTGGTATGCCTCTGGGGTGCAAGTTAAATGGGGAATAACCAGGAGGGAGGGCACTCTGCTGGGAACTCCTCTTGGGTAAATCAGGTTAAAAGACATGAGATGAGAATTGCTTGAGTGGAAAAGGACAAGTGTTTTTTCCCTTCGCCTCTCCTTCCTCCCAAATTAAAACAATATTGAGGAAACAGTACTGTCTTTTAAATTATCATACTTATGCAAAGTTTCTGGCATTTTTCAACCCCCTCACATTGATTGGCTTTAAGACAGTAGTCTGCATCTCTCCTGTTTTCAGGTGTTTTCAGTATGAGGTGGAAATTGTCACACTGCCTGCGTTTTATGGACCTTACAGAGCTAGGTTACTCATGAATGATTTCGTTAAGTGTGGTGTGGGAATCATTTCTAACTTTTCTGCTGGCTGCAAACTTTTTCCAGAAAAGTCTTAGAGAGGTACATGCACATTGCCATGCTCACATTTGTTGCTACTGAATATATTTAATAACAGTTCTCACCACCCCCACCCTGTAAATTCATTGAAGATCTACTGGTATATTTAAAATGACCATTTATCCAAAATATTTATTGTGCAACCTTCTACTTTTTTAGGGCCTACCAAGAAAGAAGATTTCTTTCACAGTTGATCCAGAAATTCATCTCCGTATTAAAGTCAATACCCCTCTCAGGTATGTCGCATGAAATTGTGTGTATGTTCACATTCCCTCTTCCCTTATATTTAGAAATATAGTGCAAGAGTGACGGTACATACCTTACGGTCACCTATCGATTTATGGCAATCCCCGAAATTTCACTGAGTTTTCTTAAGCAAGGAGTACTGGAGGTGGTTTGCCATTGCCTTCCTGTAAGTATAACTTAGAGCTCTTGGTATTCCCTGCCGGTATCCTTTCCAAGAACTAACCAAGTCTGATCTTGCTTAACTTCCAAGATCAGAAAGGGTCTGGAGCCTTAAGAGGATTTAGGTTAAATAGAGTGTACAAAACTATTAAATTTACAAGAGTTTGGACTCGTGTGGATCACATTAAGGTATTTTGAAAGAATTGCAGAGAAACGATTAAAAGGATTGTTTTATATTCTTTTTCCTCATGTAATGGACTGCTCAGAGGAATTTATTTTTTCTAACTTTGGTTCCATCCATATCCTTACTGTCAGTGAAAAGATGAAGATGAGAGGTATACCAAAGACCTTGCTTTTTTTCAAAGTCTCTCTTTCCCCCACCATCCTGTAGCTGCTTCCTGACGTAACTGTATTGAAACAGGGTGCGGGGTGTGTGTGAAAAGGAGGACTTGGTTTAGTGATCCCACACTAGAGTTCTGCCACATGGCAGCCAATTAGTAGGATGTAACTTCAGCTTTTGACTGTCAGCGAATTAGCAGGCAACAAGGCCTTGGGAAGTCCAGCATAGCAGCCTGATAGCTCTTGAGGTTCTCTTGCCTAATAATTATAGTGCATTACTGCATGGAAAGATCTTGGGGAAACCAGCACTGTGTCTCAAAAGCTCTTGAGGTGAAGGGCTAATTTCTTCAGAACTATCATGCTAGCTTGTTTCCAAATATTGTATCTCTGTCCTGCCAAAAATAGCCAGGGGCAAGGGTTGATAGAAGTTGCAGTCTGACAACATCTAGAGTCTTTGAAAGAGGCCCTTCTCTCAGTCTCTCCAACCTCACAGGTACTTCTGCCAGGAACACAAGGAGGCTCTTGTCAATAGATGCTGCCAGGCTCTGGAGCTCACTTCATAGGGAGAGTGGGAAGGCTCCCACCTCGCTCTTCTTTCGTGGGCAGGCATTTTTACATTTTATATATTTTTATGTTGTATCTGGTTTAATTTCTAAACCAGCTTGAATCTAGATAGGGCAGAGATTTAATTAAAGTGAATAATGACAACAACAGCAATATTTGCTGAACTGTGAGAGACTGGTCAGTCTAAGATGGGGTTTTGCTATTGAAATAACCAAGTTGCTGTATATCTGAAGGTTATATTTGAAGGCTTTAACTAATGACAGCCTTTCAGATCATAGAATCATAGAGTTGGAAGAGACCACAAGGGCCTTACAGTCCAACCCCTGCTATGCAGGAACACACATCAAAGCATTCCCAACAGATGGTCATCCAGCCTCTGCTTAAAAACCTCCAAAGAAGGAGACTCCACCACACTCCGAGGCAGCATATTCCACTGCTGGACAGCTCTGATCGTCAGGAAGCTCTTCCTGAGGTTCAAGTGGAATCTCCTTTCCTGCAGCTTGAATCCATTGCTCCTTGTCCTAGTCGCTGGAGCAGCAGAAAACAGGCCCACTCCCTCCTCAACATGACATCCCTTCAAATATTTAAACATGGCTATCATGTCCCCTCTTAACCTCCTCTTCTGCAGACTGAACATAGCTCTCTAAGCCATTCCTCTTAGGGCATGGCTTTCAGACCCTTCACCATTTTGGCTGCCCTCTTCTGGACACGTTCCAGCTTGTCAATATCCTTCTTGAACTGAGGTGCCCAGAACTGGACACAGTATTCCAAATGAGGTCTAACCAATGCAGAATAGAGTGGTACCATTACCTTCCTCGATCTAGACACCATACTCCTATTGATACAACCAAGAATCACGTTGGCTTTCTTGTCTGCCTCATCACACTGCTGACTCATGTTCAGCTTGTGATCTACCAAGACTCCTAGATCCCTTTCACATGTACTGCTATCCAGCCACGCATCCCCCATCCTATATTTGTGCATTCCATTTTTTCTGCCTAATTGTAGGACCTTACATTTCTCTCAGTTGAAATTCATTTTGTTAGCTTTGGCCCAACTCTCCAATCTGTCAAGGTCATTTTGAAATTTGATCCTGTCCTCTAGGGTATTAGCAACCCCTCCCAATTCGGTGTTGTCTGCAAATTTGATCAGCATGCCATCTACTCCTTCATCCAAGTCACTGATGAAGATGTTGAATAGCTCTGGTCCCAGGAGAGAACCCTGCGGCACCCCACTAGACACTTCTCTCCAGGATGAAAAGCAGCCATTGATGAGCACCCTTTGGGTTCAGTCAGTCAACCAATCCATCTAACAGTAGCCCTACCCAGCCCTCACTTTACTAGCTTCTTTGCAAGAATGTCATGGGGAACTTTGTCAAAGGCCTTATTGAAATCAAGATATGCTACGTCTACAGCATTCCCTTCATCTATCAAGCTTGTAACCCTATCATAAAAAGAGATAAGATTAGACTGGCATGACTTATTGCTGAGAAATCCATGTTGACTTTTTGTGATTATGGCATTGCTTTCTAAGTAATTACAAAGTGACTGTTTAATGATCTGCTCTAGGATCTTTACTGGTATTGATGTCAGGCTGACCGGGCGATAATTATTTGGGTCCTCTTTTTTGCCCTTCTTGAAGATGGGGATGACATTTACCCTCCTCCAGTCTGCTGGGACTTCTCCTGTTTTCCAAGAGTTCTCAAAGATTATTGCGAGTGGTTCAGAAATGACTCCTGCCAGTTCTTTTAATATCCTTAGATGTAATTCATCTGGCCCTGGAGATTTGAATTAATCTAGTTTAGCCAGATATTCCTGTACTACTTCTCTACCTATTTGTGCTGCATTTCCCCTCTTTCTCACCTGCTCCCCACCCCCCAGGTTGAGTACTTCTATCCTAGAAAACTGACGCAAAGAAGGTGTTGAGTAGTTCTGCCTCTTCTCTTCCCCCTGTTAGTAATTGGCCAGCTTTTCCGCACAGCAGACCTATCATTTCCATTTCCTTTTGCTGCGGACATATCTAAAAAAGCCCCTTTTATTGTTTTTGATGTCTCTGGCAAGCCTTAGTTCATTCTGCACTTTAGCTTTTCTGACCTTCTCCCCACATCTCCTGGCTATTTGCTTGAATTCCTCTTTGGTGGTTTCTCCATTTTTCCATTTCCTGTACATATTTCTTTTAACACTTAGCTCAGCTGGGAGTTCTTTTGTCAACCATTCTGGTTTCTTTAGACACCTGCCATTTTTCCTCCTTATTGGCAAGTTTTCAATTTTGCCTTCAGTATCTCACTTTTAAGAAACTCCCATCCATCATGAATTCCTTTCTCTTTCAGTATTCTTGACCACGAGATTTTGGCAAGTAACTCCTTAAGTTTACAGAAATCAGCTTTTTTAAAGTCCAGGATGCATGTCTAGCTACTTTTGGCTTTTCCTTCCCACTCAGTGACAAATTCCAAAAGAGCATGGTCACTCCTCCCTAAGGATCCCACCATCTCCACCTCATCAACAAGGTCATCCTTATTGGTCAGGATCAGATCTAAAATAGTTGATCTCCTTGTCACCTCTTCCACCTTCCAGACCATGAAATTGTCTGCAAGGCAAGTGAGGAACCTATTGGACCTTGCAGTCTTGCCAACAAATATCAGGATAGTTGAAATCTCCCATTACTACTGCATCTCTCCTTTTTGAATGTGTGGTCATCTGCTCCAGGAAGGCCTCATCCAAGTCCTCAGACTGGCCCTGAGGCCTGTAGCAAACCCCCACAATCACATCCCTATTGTTTCTTGCTCCCTTAATTCTTACCCAGATGCTTTCAACTTGGCGTCCTGGATTTAAGTCATGGATCTCCTCACGGGTGAAAACATCCTTGACATATAAGGCTACTCCTCCTCCTTTCTTGTTTGATCTATTTCTGTGAGATAGGTTATACCCTCCATTCCTACATTCCAATCATGAGACTCATCCCACCAGGTTTCAGTGATGCCTATTTATTTATTTATTTTCAAGTTCATCTTTCTTATTTCCCATGGTTTGTGCATTAGTGTAGAGACACGTAAGACCATGTGCCCTTCCTGCAACTCCTGTACTAAAGTTACTTCTCCTCCCCCTGTTGGTTTTTAGGATACATGTAAATTCTTTTTTAAATACTCTGTTTGAACTCAGACTGAAGTTGTTGTAAGTGTTCATGAATTAAACAAGAGTTTGTGATTATCCAGTTGCAAATAACTTTTCTGTGTAATACTGGCTTAGCTTTAAATTAAATGTTATTTGGTTGTTTTTTTTAAATATCTGTCAGGCTTTGTATCTCCCAGCTGAAAGAAAAACTCAGTGCTTAAAGAATATCTCCCCACTGACAGCTTATTTTTGGAATGGCCATTCTTGATTAATACACACCACATCTACTTCATTCTTTTTTCCCTCCCTGTTTTACTTCGGATTTTTTTAAAAAACTGTATTTTTTGAAAGTAGTGATAATGTTGGTGCCATTGAGTAAGTTGCTTTCCTTTTGTTGCACAATGACCCTTGCAAAACTATTAGAATATTCTCTTAACAAGGTAACAAATTTGTTTAATCACGACATAAAGAATAACCTTTGCTTTTTGTTAATACTAAGAACACGCGGCAAACATCTCTTGTATCCATAATATTCTTGAAAATATGAAAACTAATTAATGGAAAGAGCAGGTATCACTGGGATGAAAGAAGCAAACATAATAGACTTTTATTTATTTGTTTTTTTAAAGGAAACCACTGTGACCCCCTGGAAATAAAATCATTGCTTTCAGATTTGGTACCTTGATCCTTAATTCTTGCCAACAAATGCCAATACATCCCTTGCCAACATTTGGTAATTTTAGTATTGATTAATATGTTAGTATACTATCAACTATATCTACATTTGATCATAAAGATAATGTTATACTGGTTTTCTAATAATTTTACTAGTGATACGCTAGCCATATACTTAAGATTAAACTGTGCTTTTGTAATCTCTAGACATTTCCTTTTCTGCTAGTAAGTGTTGAGAATGTTTCTACAGGAGGAATAGCCAACTACTTTTCTAGTTTCACTTATTGTGGAAAAAAACATTTAAAGTTATATTGGCTGTCTGCATTAAGTAATAATTAGTTTTTAGCTGTGAATTACTTATTTTTAAAGGGAACATTGCTAAGGTATATTTTAGGTGTGATTGTAATGATCTAATACAGCAGAGAAAGCAGTAGGTTTTTTAGACACACTGAATTTTTGCTAACATTCCAAAATGAAAACAGTAAGGACATCCAACATTACTTTTGAGTCTCAGTTTTGGGGAAAAATTGGAGTATAAATAAAAGTTATTGATTGATTGTTAAGCTTAATTAACCTATTTTACAGCCTAGAGTCTTGAAACAACAGCTGAACAACACCTTTTGGGTTCTGAATCCTCTGCAAGAACATTATTAATCAGTTACAGAATTAGTTTGTAATTCTTTATGTTTGCTTTCAGGTCCAATCTCTATGGATAAGGTGCACTATTGTGAAAGATTCATTGAACTCATGATAGATCTGGAGGTACGTCAAGTGTAAGATGGTATTAGCAAGCCATCTATAGTAGATAAGTAGAATATGTGCATGCGTATCATAGCAGAAATGCAATTAACCCAAAATGACAAAAGAAGCTGTCTTATACTGAGTTCTAATGTTAGTTAACCTCACTCAGTATTGTCTACATACTGACTTGCCATAGTTGTCCAAGATTTCAAAAAAGTTTCCTCACGCCACCCCTTTCTTAATGTGCTGGGGATTGAAACTGGAACCTTTTGCATGCAAAATGTACACTTGATCAGTGAGCTACAGCCTTTCCTGTAACTTGGGTGAGCAAAATTTCATCTGAAGCCCATATTTTCTACCTCCGTCCCTAGTTTCTTGGGATTAAGAACATTAAATTAAGTAAATCACTTTTTGTTTCATGGAGACTTGCTGGTATCTCAGGCAGCCTTTGTTGAAATGTATTTCTTTATTTTTATTTAGAAATTGTGTTTATTGCTCTAGCACCAGTTTCCTTGAATGCTGTTTTGAAAAGCAAGTGGAATGTCATGATCCAAGTTTTTATCTTTTCACCCACTGCAGTGCTGTTGGCACAGATGTCATTCTCTTCATTTCTGAACTTTGGGCATTTTTCTGGGCAAGGAACGAGAGGGCCAATTGGCATTTCTGCAAAGAGAGTTTTTGTCTTCCTGACGTAGAGAATTCTCTGTGCGATAGATACCTCATTAAATACTAAATTGCCCTTAAAATATAAACCTAAATTACTCTTGGAAGAGACATGGTCTTCTTTGGCCATTTCCGCACGGGCTTAAAGAAACAGTGCAGAACGTCCTCCAGGGAGGACGTCTGCATCTGGGAGCGGACTGGGTCGGACCTACTTAGTGTAGTTCCACACCTCAGCCCGCTCCGGAACGACCCGAAGTGGTCGTCCAGCTTGCTTTTGAAAGACTGCTTGAAACAGGTCTTTCAAAAGCATGGAGCACGCCACTCCATGCCCGCGCTCCGGTACAGATTTGCAGGCTCGCACCGGGGGCGGGCTTTAGGCTGGCGAGCTTCAGTGGTTGGTGGAGAGCCTCGACCAACCAGAAGCTGCCATTTTTGTCCCCGGAGCAGTGCGGAGCAGTGGCCACGCACTGCTCTGGACCAGCCTGGACCCAAGCGTGGAGCCAAGAAGTCCGGTAAGTACCTCGCCCCGTGCGGAAATGGCCTTTGTTTATGTTCCTCAAAGATAACTGTTCATTCTACTGGGGTCTATGCTTCTTGATTGTATCTGATGTTTATTGTGAGGTTCCTTGAACAATAATATGTAAGAAAAATGACTTAAAAGTATATATCAGAATGAAAAAACTTGGCATTTTTTAAAATACTAATTCTACAGTATCTTGTTTGTCATTAACTGATTGGGTTTTGATTAAAAGAGAATTTACTTGTGAGTAAGTAAAATGAGAAGTGTTTTCAAAATATCTTTGGGAGTTAGGTTTAGTGGAACACGTCAAAAGCTTCTAATAATTAAAGCAGTGAATAAATTTTATGTTTTAAATATGTTTTAGTATTTTTAATTGTTTTCAATCACATGTTTAAAAAATGTTATTTAATTCTTTTTAAAATTTTTGTAAACTAATGTTTTACTTAATTTTTTTAAATTATTGTAAGCTATCTTGAATCCCATCTTTGGGAAAAAGGTGGGATATAAATTCAATAAATATATCATTTATGTTAAGATATTTATTTGTATTTAGCATAGAGCAGTAAAATGATGCAGCCTCTTTTCCTATGGGACCGATGAATACAATATGTTTCTCTCAATATTCCACACCAAGGCTTCTTGAAATTGTCGGTTCTCTGGCTGGCCCAGGCAGAATGTGTTTTTGTGTTCTTTCTTTATCTCTAGATTGTTCCCCCCTTGAAGGAGGACACATCGTATTTTGCTCTGTGTTGCTGTGTAGGGCAGTGCTTCTTAAGCTGTCATCTATGGGGGACTGGCAACTTTTTTTCTTCAGTGTGTCAGGGACCAATACCATATTTGTATGTATTGGGCTACAATTGTTTCTTTCCTCAAAGCTCTCCGGAGACTGGCAGCAGGTGGCTCAAGAACTGGCACTGATCCATGGACCAGAAGCATATAGCATAAAAAGAATCCTGATGGATCACAGCAAGAGCCTAATGCAGCATCCTGTTTCCCACCTTAACTAGTTAGATTAGTGGTATTGATAGTCTTTTCCTCCACGAATTTATCTAAAGCCGTTGAAATGGATAACTGTCACTACATTTTGTAGTAGTGATTTCCATAGTTTGACCATGTACTGTGTGAAGAAATGCAGTGGACCCGTTGTATATGCAACCTCTGGATCTGTGAATTCCAGCAATTGTGGAATGTCACATCCTATACTTAAAATGGTGGCAATATGAACATGGACACATTGTAGTGTCTGTGTACGTGTCACTAACATTTAATAATATGAGACTTGAGCGTTCATGTTTTTCACCATTCATAGGGGGCCCTGCAACGGAATCCCTGCAGATGTGGAAAGTCTTTAGACCCTCCTGAATCTTCCACTATTCAGACTTGTTGGATAATCCCTGAGTTCTAATATTGTAATATAAGGAAACTTCCCTGTTCTCTGTGTGCATTATAGAATGTAAATCTACATTACTTACTTGCCATTTTTTTTCTGATAAACAATGGTTTGAACACCGTTCATCATTATATTTCCGCCTTCTGGACCTCATCTGTATCCCTTTTGAGATGTGGCAGCCACAAGTGCGATTGCTATTCTTAAAGCAAACAGGAGGCATGATATGTACTGTGAATAGAATATGACAAGAACAGAAAGAGCCATCCATTTCAACTTTTGGCATAACCCAGAGTGAAGCAGCTATACACCCCCACAGAATTCTGTGCAAAGTATGCAACCTCCATTATGAAAACAGTTATCTACAAAGCATAGACGTTTTCGTCTCCAAACACATTGTCATGTTTGACTAAGCAAAACGGCACAAAACCCCTCTGCACTTCCAAGAAGTGTGGTAGTTGGTATCACTGCGTCCAACTGCTTTGAACTGCAGGATTTTGTCCCCAGAGAGAGGGTATGTTAGGTATTCAGCTGGGGCGCTACTGGATCGTAGCCAAAATGCCAAGCAGCAGAACATTTCATGTTCTTTCTACGCTGAGGGCATTACAGGAAAGTTAAAAGAGTTCAGATAGTTTCTGAAGCCTCTTGTGCTGATTGGAACTGGCAAACCAGAAATAGGCTATAAAAAGCCATCACATTTGTTCTCCTGTAGCTTGTTCCATCTGAACAGAGTGTCTTTACATATACTTAAGATCCTTATGCTCCTCCAGGGTGTTTCAGCGTTTCGTACTTGGTTACATCTGTATTATGATTGAGGCTAAACTATTTGAACATTTTGCCGGTTAGTAGTGATCTGACTTGGGAAAAAGCAAAGCAGGTGTTCATTTTTATTGGCAATGAATATGGTCTTTCCCCTACACTCTCCATTTTTTTTTAAAAATCAGTTCTGACAGTTTCATACTTGTAACTATATTTTGTCTCTCCAAAACCTGGGCGTCATAGTCGGATTTTATACTTTGTGTTTCATGTTCCATACTTTAAAGGTTGCAGCTGTAGAAGGTGCAGCGTGATATTTAAACAGATTTGTTAGCATATTCTGTGTTAAATCAAAGTTTCTGAAAGTTAGTGGCTTATCCATCATGGTTTCATGACCTTCAGCAGGTACTTCACAGACATTTTAAAAAAAACATTGCTTAAAATGCTTTATTGCTGTGTCCTTTCAAGTCGTTTTTGACTTATGGTGACCCCAGTGCAAACCTGTCATGGGATTTTCTTAGCAAAATTTGTTTAGAGGTGGTTTGCCTTTGGCTTCTCCTGAGCCCAAGAGAATGACTTGCCCAAAGTCAGCCAGTAAGCTTTCATGGCTAAGCAGGGCTTTGAACTCTCGTCTCCAGAGATGTAGTCCAATGCTTAAACCATTATAACACACTAACATTTTATTAATGATTAATTCTGAAATGGTCATCCAGAATAGAGGAATGGAAAGAAAGCACTTTTTTAGTCCAGCGTTCTGCATATTTTCTTGTGGTTGTGTGCCTTCAAGTTGTTTATGGCGACCCTAAAGTGCACATATGGGGTTTTCCGAAGCTGACAGTGTATGATGCACACAAGGTCATCTAGTGGATTTCCATGGCCAAGTGGGAGATCAGACCCTCAAACCACTATACCTCACTGGCTCTCCTTATACATGTTTGCTCAGAAGTAAATCCCATTAAAATTGTGAGCATAGTGTAGTGGTTTGAACATTGAACTATGACTCTGGAGACCAGGGTGCTTAATCGCCTTATTGTACCTGTTTTACAGTCTCCAACTGACTTTTTTTTTCCCTGTAAGCAAACAGGATTATTACTTAAGTTCAGTTGCTGCTCTCAACTAGAATAAACTTGCAGAATCCATGAGATTTACACAAGTATTAATTTGCCATTGAGCGGTTGATTCAGTAGATGTACTCTTATTGGGTTTAGCAAATGGAGATAGTCTTACGTTTCTTTCCTTTGGACTGTTTGCCATATTCTCTCATTCAGCTTGACATGTTACAATTTTCAAACATAACTCAATTTACAGTTTTATTCTTTTTTGAGCTAATATTTGGTCTTTTCTTTGGTTTTCTAAAAAAAAACTGCATGAAGACTCATTTATTTCAATTATCTTGAGTTTGTCCAAAGCTCTTAGTTTAATTTTGTTTGTACTATGTTGTGCTTAGTCTAAATTACACAGCCCCCTGGGCAACCCCTCCTCTTTTCTCTAGTTGGGGGTGGGCAACTGCAAACATGGCAGGAGCGTTTCAGCACACTTGAAGTGACCTCTGGCCTCCATTTTTATCATTTTTTTTCTGTTTCGGGGAGATCAGAGGGTTCTGGGGAGCAAACTGTTGCCTTTTCAGGTGGTTTTGAGAGATGTTGGTGGTTTGGAGGCAAAAAAACCAATCCAAAATCAGTCTGAAAAGGAATTTGAAAATATGGAGGGGGGCATTGAGTGGTCCCAAAGGTAACATTTAGAGGTCCATGTGGCCCGTAGGCTGCACTTTGCCCACCCCTGATCTAGATAACCTTACCTATTCTGTGTGCCCATTGTAACTCACCTTTGGGGCTTCGTGAGCTGGGAGCAATAAACATATAATACATTATTTATTTATTAAAAAAACTTATCCTATTTGCCCCCACCATGGAAAAAAATAAGATGGAGTGGGAGTCTTGCAGCTTTCTGGATGTTTTGAACTGCAACTTCCAGAAGCTCTAGCCAGCACGTCTCATGACGAGGAATGCTGGGAGCTGCAGTCCAACATCTGGAGGACTACATGGTTTCAACCCTTGCCTACAGTATGGATGGGAAAACATGTGGCCTTCCATATATTGCTTTCTCCACAGCTCTCAGCATTCCTAGCCAGGATAGCCATGATGGGAACTGTAGTTTAGCAACACTTATAAGTCCGCACATTCCCCCTCCTTGCTATAGGGTTCCTGGTCACTAATTACATCACTTTTTATGGAGTATTACAGTGTAATCAGCCTTCTGGTTATAGCTGCCCAAACAAGATTGTGTATGGGGTTGTTATAATGCAATATTGTCTCTTCCAGGCCCTACTTCCAACAAGGCGCTGGTTTAATACTGTCCTCGATGATTCCCATCTGGTTGTGCATTGCTATTTGTCCAGCTTAGCTAAAAGGGAGAAGGAAGGCCATCTCTTTTGCCAGGTGAGACTTACTCTTATTCTTGATATTTCTTTGAGCATCTCACAATAGTTGCTAGCCAATGCAGTGTGACACCATTACCACAGTATTATAGCTCAAAATTGATAAGTGCTGAGTGACCAACACTAGTTGCTAGATGCTGTTGGGTGATTTCTTCATTAATAAGAAGCATCCAGTATTGGAGTGGCAACATAGTGCAATTCTATGTTTTAGAACTCTCCCTGTTGTTGCCTACTGTTGTCCAACTGTATGAATTTTTTTCCCCATCATAACACTTTGCAAGTGTGACTATTCTTTTAGGAGCTGCACTGACCTCTTAAAGATATACAGTTGGCCCTTCACATTTGCAGGTTCAGCATGCAGTTTTGATTGTTCATGGATTTTTTTTTAATTTATTTCATCTAATTATAAAAAAACCCTTACCCTATTTGCCCCTGCCATGGGGAAAAATACATTTTCTCTAGGAATCTTTAGGTCTTCCAACAGGACTCTGTGGCCCATTTCTTCTGAAAGTTGACCATAGGGTTGGTCTGGAGGATCTGGAAGTTCCTGGAAAAGTGTTCTCAAAAAAATAGCATTTGTGATTTTTTATTTTATTTTTTATTTTATCTTTATTCATTTTCTTTTTCATTTTTGCCCAGGTCTTATGCCTCTAACCCCCACAAAAGTAGAAGGCTCACTGTATTAAAATGTAATATCAAAACACCGTTAAATATTTTGTGGAACAAGTTACAAAGTAATCTTGTTTATTACTATGCAGACGTATTTCATTGTAAGTCATCATTAAAAACAGAATGTATACAGAATCCTGTATTTAAGGTTCCTGGTCATACTAGATTTTAGGCTTTGCATGGTAATTGGAGATTCAAATTTTCTAAGTACCTGATTTATCAAAACTTTTGTTTCAGCTTTTAGACATGCTCAAGTTCTATACTGGCTTTGAAATTAATGATCAGACTGGAAATGCACTAACAGAGAATGAGATGACCACAATTCACTATGATAGAATTACTTCTCTCCAGGTAAATTGCCAATTCATAAGTTAATATTGTGATTTCTTTTGGTGTGCTTTTTATTAAAAGTTCTTCTGCAGCAATTGCCGAGTATTTTCCCCACCTGATATTGGGAACGGATTCTGGTTTAATCTCCCTGAATATCTCTGAAGGCCTTCCATATTCCTAACATTGTACACTTGTTCAAGGACTATGACAATATCACATGTGATGAAGTCTGGTCTTGTGCATTTGATCAGTTAAGAAACTTTGAATATTTTGTAGCAGAAGAATGGCATAGATGATACTGAAGATTAGGTGTTGTAGCCCTGTGCAGTCCATACAGTGGGGCACTTGGATCACTCAAAAATACTTCGCCCCTCCAAACTAACAGTTTCAACTTTGTTATTTGATTCTCTGATTCCATGTTTCAGTCCCTGTGCTGCACCTGCTTTCTCCTGATCTTAGCATGTATTCAGTATTCATCCCAACATGTGTAGAGTGTGGATCACAGCTTGTGTTTGCTACACAACAAGGTCAGGGCACGCACATAATGTGAATTAGATCTACACAAACTATGATTTTCTGAAACGGAACTGGATAGCAGCTTCTGATTCTCAGGGGGAAGTTGGCTTGATTACTTCCAAGTCCTTTCCAGCTCTTAAATTCAGTGGGTTAGATTTAAGTTTAGGCAACTGGACTGGAAGGAATAGATTTGTCATGTCCTCCTTCTAAGGAAATCTCCAGTTGACTGAAAATACTGTGTAGATAATTGGACACCCTTGCTGAATGGGGTTAACTGTAGTGTGGTCAAAGAATCACTGAAAAATAAATGGAGGTCCCTTCTCTGAGTAGGAGCCTTTCGTATGAAATCCATATACTGGATCTTACCCAATGATTCTAAGTCTGGCAAACAGACATCAGATGAGGTATAAGTCATATATCTGATGGCAGAATCCTCATCTTCCACTGCAGATATAACCTGAGTGGCGGCATAGGTGTAATGATGGAAGTGAATTGCAGGGTTCTAGACCTTGCCTGCTAGAGAAAATGTTGAATTGCACCTTATTTAGTATTGTTTTGCACATTTATGCTTCTTGAATAGATTTGTGATTTTACAGTATTGCCTTTGACTATTGCATGTGTTGGAGAAGATTAGAGTGGCACATTAAATTGGGAGCATCTGATTTTTCTATAGTTGCTAAGTGTTGGGAAAGGAATTTCCTATTTCCTGTTGTAAGAACTAGCTAATTTAGGTGTTTTTGACATATCTGACTATTTTTAAGTTACAGCTGGGAAAATATCCATATAGTTCAATTCAGTTTCAGGGGTGTTTAATGACTGAATTAGGATTGATATGATTCCATCAGTGCACATGGCAATTTATCGCATTCAAGTTGACGGATGTCTTCTAAGAATCCTGACGAAGAAAAAGCAGTATTTTTATTTATTTGTTTAGTATATACCCCTATAAGAGTTCAAAGTGGCTAGGAATTTGTGGTTCTTTGTGATTTGTGGTTGTTCTTGGAGATTTGTGTTTATCTGTTGTATTTCAGTGTTTTATAAGTTAAGTTGTTATGTAAAGATGGCTTTTGATACTCATCCTGGGTTTTGGTTGGTTTCCAGAGAGCAGCTTTTGCACATTTCCCAGAACTTTACAATTTTGCCCTCTCAAATGTATCTGCAGTAGACACACGTGACTCCCTGGTAAAGCTTTTTGGGCCTCTAAGGTAAGTCGTTTTTTTTTAAAACTCACATTTGATTTTTAGTGGATAGTTTCATTTGGCATGTGATTTCCCTGTACCCATCATGTTCAAGATTTTTTTACTAGTGGTTGGAGTACTGTATTGTTTTTTAAACAAAAACTGTACTATTATTTTGGCTGAACTGGGTAACTTAAGTAACATTTTCTGTGACTTTGGTTGCCAGTGACTAAATAAAATTTATGACCAATGCTCTAGTAAAATCATTCGGGGAGGTGTTTGTAAACAAAGTGTGCCCTGAATGATTTTGTAAATCAAGGGCCATAAATCTCTACAAACTGCAACTCCTTGACAGATATTCAAATAAACTTAGGAGAAAGTTTATGTGGGAATTAGGAAGCAGCACTTGGTGTATGTGTAAATGGCTACTTGATTTTGCAGTCCTTGATACTAATGCCTGAGGGTTTTGCATGTGAAAGTTGTATGATTTGATGATTATAGGTTTTAAAGTTTGCCTGTTTTCATATTATATATCTATAATATGAAATATAAGTTTCATATATATTTTTAAAAACATATGTTTCATATATTTTTTTAAAAAGTGTGATGACATTAGCCTGAATTTGCACATAACTGTAAGCTTGGATCCTAAAGCTGAAATGAACCCGAGAACAACCTCAGGGTCATACCCGTGCCTCTCCCTACCAAGTATAGCTGTGTTGTATTCAAACTTGTGCTCATTTGTTCTCTAAGATGGAACAAGAGACTGTGTTTTAAAACAAAGTTTCAAAACAATTGTTGTGCTGGTCTGTGTGACCGGAGTTTATTTTAAACTATCATTTCTTGTTTGGACATAAGTGGGGTTCTGTGAAAAGTGAAATTAAACTTAGCAAGGGTCCTCCCCTGGCCTCATAGGGATAGGAGGGGGACTATGGGAGTCTGCGATTTGCTCAGGTTTGTTCCATGCAAGTATTGCTGAATGAATCCTAGCTTAGCATCGCATGGAACAAGAACACTGCCCAGAATGCTTACGCTGGTGGGTTACTTGAATAAGAGAAATGGTACTGTCTAGAGTATGATTTCTCTTGGGCAGCAGGTCAAGCAGATAATCTGAGGACCTTTTCCTTCTACATATTTCAGAGAAAAGGCATACAGTTTGAAAGTAAGCAGTTCTGTTTCTTTCTTACAACAGCTATATGACTCTTAACACTTTTTGTTTTATTGTTTAGTCCAAATACACTCCACCAGGTGGCATCATATCTCTGCTTATTGCCAGCCCTACCAGAAGGAGAAGATACAAACTATGAAAAAGAGTTTCTACTTGAACTGCTGGTAAATGTGATCCATTTCTTTACATTTGACTTTGCTTTGACAAGTTTTCAAAGTTCTAGTTTTTTTTTTTAAATAATATTTGTGTAGGATAACTTCTTATGAAGAAACATCAGGGGTCAGATTTTCCTCTCCAGCTGCAACACTTCAATTACCTCAGAGGCTGCTTAAGAGAGCCACCTTGCCTGCAGAACTGAGTTGAGTGCAGCACATTGGGAAGAGGTCGTGAGTTGAACCAGAAGCCTGAAAAGCTCTGGTTTGGAATCTTTTGTCATCCTCGTATTAGCGCAAAAATTGTCAGAGCTATATGCAGATTTTCTGGCTTCACTATCTCAATTCCATTTATTAGGGACTTGAAAATCCGTTTTCCTTCCATATAATTGGAAAATAGAAGAATAAATAATTTTAACAAATCTAATTAAGTTTCAAATATGTCAAAGTCACTTAGATTAGCAGTATTAGGGTTGCATGTAGGCATTCTTATGTGGTCCTAGTTTAGGATTTATGTTTAATTTGATTCATGTTTAATTTTTCTCTCTCTATGTGTTTGTATTTATTGAAATTAAATAATCCAATAAAACATTGGTGTAAAGCACAAACTTTTGGTGGGGTATTTAAATTCCCAAGGTACTAGCTTCAGATTTTTATCCCTTTTAACACTGTGGGTTTGTGTTTGCAACATGTCACATATATGGCTGTGGCTCACAACAGACATTTCAAATTCGTTTTATAAATCCTTCCTTCCAATTGAGGAGGGGAAAATATGATGGCTTCCAAGTGTTTTTGAACTGCACTTCCCATTGCCCGCATTACTGGCTAGGATTTATAGGAGTTGCAGTCCAACAGCAAGACACACATTCTGTACCCGTGTTCTAATCCGGCGTTCATGAAGAATGTTTTCAATAAAAGTGTTGCCTAGTTTTTAAGTTAATTTAACTAAGCATCTTCATTTTTTAAAAAAAGTTATATTAGTATCCCAGTGTTCCTCCAGTAAGATCAAGGGAGAATGCATATGTCTCCTCCCAATTTTATTCTCACAACAACCCTGTCAGATAGGACATGTTGAAAAAGAGTGACTGGCCCAAGGTTCTGTAATAAACTACACAGTTCGATGGGAGCTAGATGTTCCAAGTCCAAATAGAAAAACTAGGCTAGTGTGTCTCAAGCAGGCTTATGTGGCAGACAGGTATTATGTTGTCCCAATGTGCCATAGGCTGGTACCATATTTGTGTCATATTGTTACTGCATTTGCATCATATTATTATTGTATTTGCATAGTTTTGTGGAAGCCTGTTGCAGACTGGCTTCTGATAGCTCACAGATTGACATTGGTCTGTGGACCACTGCTAGCAGTGCTCTAGACCCAACTGGCTGTATTATGTGCCTTGTGATCTTACTTAAGTGGAAATATCCATTGTACTTCTGTATTACTAACATTTCCTTGGCAAAAAGTTTCAGTGATGCTCAGCTGAGTTTATTTAATGCACAAAATGCTTAAGAGTATGGTTCTTGAAATGCTGTAAATATTCTGTCACCTAATATTGTTCTAACCAAAAGTCTATTAACTTTCCCAAGCTTTGGTCTTTGAGAGAATAATCAAAGCTGAATGGTAAGAGATTTGAGAATGATGAAAGGAAGTACTTCTTCATATAGTGCGTAATTGAAGTTTAAGATTCACCTTTGCAGGATATGGTGGCATCTGTCAAATTGGATTTCTTTAAAAGGAGATCTGACAAATTCCTGTAAGACTAAGGTTATCAGTGGCTTCTAGTCATGATAGCTATTTGCTACCTCTTGGCTTAGCGGCAGTGTGCCACTGTATAACATATGCTGGGGAACCTGGTGTACAGACTGCCAGTGGCTTCCAGTCATGGTAGACATTTGCTGCCTCCAGGGTCAGAGGCAATATGCCTATATATATCAGTTGCTGGGAACACAAGCAGGGAGGTAGTATTTCCCTCATGTTCTGCTTGTGAGCTTCCTTTGGACATCCCGTTGGCTGCTGAGATAAAACTGTAAGACTAGATGCATTTTGCTCTGATGCAACAGGACTGTTAAGGATATTCAAACCAGTGTGGGCAACTTGCCTGTTTGTTGCATTTGAATGTCACATTTTGTGTTATGTGAAGGTCAGTGCTAACTGATGGGTGACGATGTCATCATGAAGATTTACTTGCATTTGATGGCGGCAGAATTTCTCTCTAATGTTGCTAATGTGTCATTGGATGCATGCCATGTTCATTGAGGGCCTTATTCACGGCAGTATAGTCTTTCAAGTGATTTCAGTGGGTTGGTTAAAAAAAAAATTAAAAAAGCTGACCCCTCATAGTACATAACAGACAGTCAACACTAGTGATTACTTAGGTGGCATGGTGTTTACATTTTGCCTCTAGGAATGTTGTTGTTTACGTTAACATGAATATCCCAAAGTGTATTAAAACAAATGTCCAAAAGTTAAGACTAAAACTTACTGAATATTGATGCTAATAATGCCAGATGAATTTCTGCTCACAGTGCATACATTCACATACAATATGCCTGTGAGGATAAGCACTAGATGGCTTTAGAAAAGAATTAGACAAATGCATAGAAGATCAGTTATTATTAATTGCAATAGCAAACAAAAAGCTTCAGAGACAGGGCTGCCACAATATAACAGTTGTAGGGAGTGTAGCCATTGTCCTTACGGTCCCCTCTGATAGGCAACTGCTTGACTGCTTTTGAAAACAGGACGATGGACCGCGTAGGTCTAATTCAGCTGGGCTCTGCTTTTGTTCTTAATTTTATGACTATCCCAGAATAGCAGCGCTTGTGAAAGCTACCTTTTTGGTCTATGACTCCTGGAATACCCTATCCAACACGGGCAGTGGCTGAACTAGTTGAGTGCTTCGTGGACTTGCAGTCTAAAAAAGTAACTCTTTCCAGCTTAATAGAACTGTGTCTATCAGCACTTTGAGATATACACAAGTGAGTGCTGACAGTTGCACTTAGGTGATTGACAACAAATAAGTAATCAGTGTCCAAAACCTGGATATTTACCAAATGTCTCACATTGGTAGTAAAATGTGTGCATAGCCTGGTACGGATGTAATTGTTGATCACCTGCATAGGCAAAGTTAAGCAACAGGGAGGAAGTTGCAGGTTTCGTGCTCCTGTATGAGAACTGTGGTTGGTAGAAATGCTGGCCCATTGTTGGCACAAAAATTAAAGTGAGGGAGTGTGTGAATATATAGGATGTGCTCAATCAGTGATATGAATAAAGCAGCATTATTTTACTCTCTTTTATTGCACAACTCATGAATAACATCTACAAAACAGAAAAATGCACAGATAAAATAAAATTATAAAATCATAAAATTATATTTGGGACTAAAGTGGGCCCTCTTTATATGCTTGGGAATTCCAGGAGCCCTTATGAATAGCAACATTTGTGAATGTTCACATCCCATTATGTTAAATGGCGGCAACATGAGCATGCAGGCTTCAGTGCATCTGCATGCATGTTGCAACCCTTTTAGGTATAGGGATACGACACATTGTGTGGCCTGGAAATTGCGCATTCTGAAGTCATGGGTAAGGAAGGCCCACTCTTAACTATTGACAACATATTTATTACATTTGGAATTGTGAGGGCCTAAGATATTTTCCTAATTTCAGCTGTTACATTTTTTCTTCCCCCTGAAAGCAAAATATAGAGATTTTAGATTTTTATTGTTGATGAAATAATATTGTTATAAGGCACATTATAAAGAATTTTGCTTTCTAGGTATCTCGGCATGAACGTCGAATTTCTCAAATTCAGCAGCTCAATCAGATGCCTTTGTATCCCACTGAGAAGATTATTTGGGATGAAAATATTGTCCCAACTGAATATTATTCTGGAGAAGGTACTTTTGCTGCAAGATATTTCAATTTTTGATTACTTCTAGTCTTTAAATGCATAACTGTCTGCTTAATCTGAGTTTGGAGTAGTTTGCATGGAAAGAGAAGTACCTGTTATGGGGGTGATTGAAGAGATGGATACTCAGAAACTGTGTGCTCATGTATTTTGTACCTCTCTTGCTTTATTATTTCTAAAACGAGCCAGTTTTTGAAAAAGTTATGTCTCTGCATTTTTTGATACAGAAATATTTTACCTGGTTTATAATATTTATTTTTCAGTAATAGTAATTCTCTGCTAAAACAGAGTAAAAAAGTGTCCAAATCAGACAATTAAAAGAGTTTTAGCGACCATGAACTTCTACATATATGTGAGATGTGCTGGTTTACATAAACAAAAAGGGTTTTTTTGGGGGGGGGGTTAACTAATATCGGAGCTGTTCACTTGACATTGAGGATAGTGTCAGGAGGATAAAACCATGATAATTAAAGCAGTTGTGAGATTTTTTTTTTTTTTTTTTTGCCCCATGTGCCAAAATACTTCCTTGGCTTTCGGTAACATCATCCGAGTGTGGTGGCACCAATTATTTCTCTCCCTCAGCAAGTAGAAGATTGTCAGCCAGCCAAGTTGAAGGACCACCTCCTTCCTTATGAACCTGGCCATAATGTCCCATTATCCTTAGAGGCCTGTTACATAGCTTGTCACCTTGAGAGCTCAGTTAATGGATAGCAAAGACAGAGTCTTTTCAGCAGCAATCCCCCAATTGTAGAACTCCCTTCTGAGGGAGATGGGACCAGTTTCTATTTGTTCTGCTTCACATACTCAGTTAAGATGGTCTTGTTATGTCAACGTTTTAATGTTTGAGTTTTTACTACTCTTTAATTTTAGCTGTTGCTCATAAATATCAAGGCTTTGTTCTGTTTTTTTTTTACATGAAATTTTTGTTTTTATTTTGTATTGCCTCAAGTGCCTGCTAGATAGAGGGAGAAATTTCACAAATTCAGTTCATCCTCATAAGTGACCTAGGATTGCAGCTTCATAGTTTATAAGAAGAAAATACAGTTCCCATAGTAAACTAAAGAAAAACTTTCTCCCTTACTTTTTCTTTTTCTTAGGTTGTCTTGCCCTCCCAAAATTGAATTTACAGTTTCTGACTCTCCATGACTATCTCCTGCGAAATTTCAACCTCTTTCGTCTGGAATCTACTTATGAGATCAGGCAGGACATTGAGGATAGTGTCAGTAGGATGAAACCATGGTAATTAGTTCAGTTGTTACATTGATGTTGTTGCTGCACATATGGATTTTCTCTAATCAGTTGTTCCTCTCCTGTACTTCCTGTCACTCTGAAAACTTCCTGGACTATCAGAAACTTACCACAGTTAAAAGGCTTTGTGTGGAATGAAGTTGTCTTTGCCATACCGTTCAGTCTTGAATAGGGTCTGGCAATCTTACTCACTGTCAGGCAAGTAATTTTCTTGCCTATCGCCTAGAGAAGTTGTGGGCAGGAAGCTCAGTACCTTCACTGTGGGGTTTGCTTTTTTCCCTCACTGTTGGACGGGTATTGGATTGGTGGCCACTTGGTCCCTTCTGAGTCTGCACATATTTCCAAATAATCTGTGAAAAGGTTTGTAATGAGGTGCATTTCTATCCTTACAAAATTATCAAATGCAAAAGTTAGGGTCTCATTTTTGTCTTGGTTTTCAGGCAATCTGAATATGGAGGTGTTATCTTTGGAGGGTGGGCTCGAATGGCACAGCCCATTGTCTCTTTCACAGTCATAGAGGTGGCAAAACCGAACATAGGAGAAAACTGGCCCATGAGAGTCCGAGCAGATGTGACTGTCAACTTGAATGTTAGAGACAACATAAAAGAGGAATGGGAAGGTAGGTAGGCTGTGGTAGTATTGTGGCTACAGTAGTGTTGCCTTTTGGGGGTGATGGTGATGGATTCCCCTACTACTCTGTTATTTTCGTAAGATTTTCAAATTCTCCTTATTTCCAAAGATAGTGTTGCACAACTGAAATGGCAATATAAACCTAAAATACAACAAAAAATAAAACAGAATACACCAACAAAACATCTAAAGAAAAATAAAATCTTAAAAAAAAAAGTTTGAGAAGAATAGTGTTTACTGTGTAGTACGTGTACAAGCTGTGCGTACATAATCGTTTCTACTCTGTTTTTGTCCAAAAAGAGTCCAAGTCACCTAATAAGAAATATTTTTTAAGAACTAACTCACCATGGATAAGAAAACTAAACTAAAATAGTCAATAGAATAAAAGGAATCTGCAGAGGAAAGCAGAGATCATCCATAATAAAACTGTTAAAACAGTTTTTCAGTACACTAATGCCAGCAAAGCCTCATTAAAAGGTATTTTCTATCAGCAAAAGGACATATGCACCCTTGGCTGTGGGTATTGTAAAAAATATTTTTTGAAAAAAAAATGAAAACAAAATTCCCTCAGATGTCCTGCTAACCCTGTAGGGAGCATGAGGACCTATTTTGCCATTTTAAGGACTTTTTTAAAAAAACAAGAAGTGAATTGGCAGTGTCTTCTGTGTCACTTCTTGTTATAAAAGAGGCCTCTTCTTAGCCCACAATAGCCCATGGGAGGCTAGAGAAGGCATTGGAGTGTTTGAAAATAAAATAAAAAAAATTTTTTTTGAGGCAGTGCAGCCTTCCAAGATTTCTTGGAAGGTCAGTCTGGCCCCCTAATTCCCAAAAGCTGCTCCATACCTACCCTCACAAGACTAATGCTGGCAAAACCCATCTCTTGGTGTTTTAGACAACCACTGAGGGTTTCCTCTCTTGAGTGAATTGGTTGCAATACTATAGCTGATAATGGACAATTGAGCAAATAAAAGACAAATAGCAAGAACTGGAAAGTGAATGATAAGCAATAACACGAGGGTCAAATAAAATAAATAAATGAATCCAACATATGTTGGGCAGACATACTTGTGTACACTGTAGTAGAGATAAAAATCAACTTGTCTTTCTGGTCTGCCTCGGTATCAGGAGGCATAGTATATCTATATTGTGTACTTCAGCAAGATTTTTTATCTATTTATGTTGATATTTATTTAGCAAACATGTCTCACATTTAAAGTTCCCTCTTTGAACTTAGGAAGGAGCATTCAGTCATATTTCTGGACAGAAGGAATGGCTCCTTCACTTCTGCCAGTCTTTTAGGAAGGGAGAGATGGAGAGGCAGTGTGAGTGAGAGACAAAGGAGGAGTTGGCCTTACAGTACATGTTAGGTTGGAACACGCTCATAAGCAATAAGAAATTCTATCTGGTTTTTTTTTCAGGAGAGTTTTTTTTTTAATTTAAGACAACGGCAACCATATAGCTGGGTGGGGAAAAATGGGAGCCTTGGGTAACAAGCAAACAAAGCTTTTAAACTTTTATGTACCTTATATTTTCTAAAATTGATTGGCTTAAAAATGCTACATAGGTAAGAACAGGAGACAGTGAAGCAACTGTCTCATTGTCTCACCCTTTCTTCCTTATGTCCTGATAAGTAAGGGCTGCAAGACATTTGAAATCCTGTCTCTTCTGAGTGCATTCCAGTCCTTCTTTACCTCAAGGGGATGCCAGCATCACTCATTGGGTTGGGAAACATAAGAGGAAACAAGAATCTCTGCTCTTTTTTTGCCAGCTTCGATGGCTTCCCAGCATAGTGTGAAGAAACAATCCTCTGAGACAGTCCTCTTTTGTCCTCTGAGACTAGAATGAGCCTTTTGCCTCCTGCTGGGCTCACCTCAGCAGCAACCAAGAGATTTTTTTTCTGCCGTTGTGTGCTTCCCAGTTCAGTGCGAGGTGACAAGCTGATCCTTTCTTCCACTGCTCCTTTGATGGGGTCATTGGGTCGCTTCAAGCTAGGCTTGGAGGCACTTGAATTGACAACAGTCTTTCATGGTGTTTCTGAGCATGTTCCAGTGCTCAGTGACTGAGCCTCTCAGCCCATTCCCAGAAGTTAGAGTCTGACTTCCCACCTTTTGTGACACTGAAAAGCAGCATGTCGTCTAAACTCGTCTTGGATCTGATAAGAAGCGAATGCCCTCTGCCTCATTATTTGGAAGAACACGGACCAAACAAGAGGAGTAAGGAGAGCTGGCAATCACAAATAAGCTGATTATTGAAACTAGCCAAAATTCATAAATTCTTCTTAATGTTACATTTAGCAATCCTGGCTGAGAACTTTTTGCGAAGTGGGCTGTACATTTATATAATTACATAGACACCACATGATAACAGGTTCAGCAGATCAAAATAACATTTTCCAGGGTAGCTGTATAAATGTCTGTTGAAATCTATTCCCATACAACCTGATTGTTATCACTGACTGAAGTGGTTTATCTGCATTCTTTAAATGTATATACAGTAGTAGCATGTGAGGCAAATACATTTTTATTTTTTCTCCCTGTTTAGGCCTGCGTAAACATGATGTTTGCTTTTTAATTACTGTCCGACCTACACAGCCCTATGGTACAAAATTTGACAGAAGGCAGCCATTTGTTGAGCAGACTGGCCTTGTATATGTTAGAGGATGTGAAATTCAAGGCATGTTGGATGACAAAGGACGTGTCATTGAAGAGGGTATGTTAGTGCTCAACTTCATGATCAAAATACAAACATGCAGTCTGTATTGTACTTCTGATGGTGAAATGTCACCACAAACAGCCGTTATGTAACTGTGACAGTGATTTGTAACAAGTGATCTTCTTCTTGTAGCATTGTTATTACAGTGGGAAAGCCCAAAAGGGCAGAGTATATCTGTCCTTGACAGACTGTGAGAAGGCTTGTAGAGCTGGCAAAACAAAACTTGAGTGGTTTGGCCTGCCAAATTAGGGCAATGCCTATCTGAATTGTTTTAGAACAGCTGTGGCCCCGGAAGGGGGGGCTCACTGGCCAAGTAGCTTATATGCCCCCAATCCCTGCTACTGGAGTTTTGTAGTATTGCAGTTTGTAGGGATGTGGAGGATCTTTCTCATTTGTAGAAGTTTAACCCAGGAAAAATTATACCCACAAATAGATGTGTTACTCTTTAGGGCTTTAGGGTGCTACTGGATTCTTAGTAAAATTCTGAACTGGGAACTGACAACCTGAACTTGTGAGAAAGAGGGACAGAGAAATTTTCACTTGGTATATTTTATGGATGGGAGTAATTCTGTACCACTACTGGAAATGTTATAGCTGAAGAAAGCAAGCAAGCAAGCAAGCAAGCAAGCAAGCAAGCTAGTTACTTAATTGTTGGTGTATGTAAATTGTTATAGTTCTATATGTTGATACACTTTCAGAATATAATTCCTAGTTTATTTAAAATAAAAATGCCCCCCGCCAAAAAACTACAAATTTGTTGCCTTGGAATTCAAGCATGTGCTTAACTTTTTCTTTGAAGTAAACAACTTCAAATGCTTAATAAGACTTCAGTGCACATAGAAGACAGGAAGTGAGGGCAGTGTGGTGAGTAAGTAGAAAGGAGCAGGGAGGAAGCATTTTGGCTTGCTAGATTTAGTATTGATCTTTCGTCCCTTCTATTTTTTTTTCTTTTTGTCAAGCTCAGCCAGCATCCCTTACCTAGTGCGCTTCTACCTGCATGCTTCCAGTGACACAGGCTGTTATGTCAGACTGTTACTTCTAATGCCAGAATCCTGTTTTTGGCAACGTCAAGGAGCAGGCTTATTAGGTCCAGAGCAAGAAACACATGGCACACGGACATCATGAAGTGCCCCTTGTTTTTGCGGCAACAGAGATTCCTTCTCCCTCTCCCCCTTCTAGATTCTTTTCCAAATGGACAAAAGAAGAAGAATTGCCACTTTTGGAAGCCTTCTTTTAAAAAAGTGCCCCCTATCCACACACACACCCATTGCTTTGTTTTGCTTCACTCTCTCAAGGGATTTTCCTTTGGGGAGGATGCTGCTGCCTGGGCAACTCCCAGAGATGTAAATTTTGCATGTGGTTCCCCAGAGCACACTTGCCCCCATGTTATGCAGTGAGAGAAAGAAAAAGGCCTAACAGGGATTACTATTATTCTTTGCTTTTAGCCAATGGTATAAAAAGTTTTAATTGTATAGACAGTTCAATATTATTTAAATAACTTTTTGCATGCTTTTAACTGCAAGAGTTTTTACATATAATTGCTTCCTTGATTTGGGGAAATGGTCGAGTGTACATAAAGGAACAGAATAGAACAACATAAAAGTCGCATAACCTGTAGAGAAAGTGTCATACTTTGAACTGATTTTTCAGTTGCAATTTTGTACCAATCATTTTTTGTTCCCCCCCCCCCGAAAAACTTTTCTTTCAATGTGAACAGGACCAGAACCCAAACCAAGGCTTAAAGGTGACTCAAGGACATTTAGAGTGTTTTTAGATCCTAACCAATATCAACAGGACATGACCAATACCATACAAAATGGAGCAGAAGATGTATATGAAACATTTAATATAATAATGAGAAGAAAACCAAAAGAAAACAACTTCAAAGTAAGTTAGAATACTGTTCTCTCAAATAGCTTTTGGTAATGCTTGATCAACCGTAATATTTTGGAGGTAATTTAATGTGTGCATGGGCTAATTACCTAGCACAAAAATGGCAGTATTAATTATCGCTTTGCACTGCTTAATTGTCAGGCATACTTTGGCTAAATCTGTGATACCATTTATGTGGGAGATGTTATCTTTTAGTCCTAAAGGCCCTAAATATACATCTATTTAAGTTTAATGGCAGAATAAATGCATGTTAGAAATCCTCAGGTAGTGGCAGAATCCACAGTAGTAGCTCATATTAGCAAAGCAGCATTAGTCTTAGGTGGCAGGTTAATCAGTGCATCAGAACTCCTGGAAATGTAGGCAGCATAGTTGTATTTAAATAGCAATGAGACTGTAATAGTTAAATTAAGTATATATCACTGGAGTATCTGTATCTGCTACTAGCGTTGTCGTCATTGAAAGAGTTATGCTGATATTTGCCACTGAAACAATTTTAAGCTGCATTGAATCTTCCAAACATTGCCCAGTGTTCTCTGAAGAGCAAAGTTTGGCCTTCAAAGTTTCAAAAGGTTATTTGCAAGCAAAGTTCACTAGACAGCCAGATAATACAGAAATGATTTGGCAGTGTCTCTTTAATTTCACATTTTTCTCATGTTAAACATTAACCCAATTGATAAGGTTCAGCCTCCTTTTCAGGATTGTTATATCCTGGAGGATCAGTTATCCCTAGCTGCTCTATGCCTCCTTGTTCAGATAGTAGAAAAAGAAGGTAAGTCATTCTCACTAATGACAAATGTTGGTAGTGTGTCAAGCAGATAGCAGACAGCTTGATTTCTTTCTGAGCCTGTAGGGAGGAAGATGTGCAAATCTTATGTAGTCTCCTAAATTAAACAAACATGACAGCTGTAGGAGCACAAACATAATATGATAGCTAAATATGACAGTCGGCACTTCTTTTTGGTAGGTCAGCCCTCTTGCCTTTTATTGCTTGTAGCCATTACATTAATATTTTGGAGCTTGCTTCCATTTATACTAGTCATCTGTTGAATAATGCATTTTTGAAAGACAAAATGTTGCCATTTTTAACAGGCCTCCTCAAAAAACCCGTTTGTTATAAGTTTATGATCGCATCTTTTTCCTTTCTGTCAACTGCTTGAGATCACTTGTTATGCAAATCTCATGCAAAATCGTGAATGTGCTGGTATAGCAAGCAGATATTTTCACTGATTCAGGATAGCAGACCACTCTAAAAGACAAAAAAACTAAGGTTAAATTTGCGTAGTATTTTTAAATAGATTAAATTACACTTTAAGGATAGAATGCAAATTCTTCAAAATTCCACACATGCCATTTTACAGATGCTATTTACTGTGGCTTACCTTTAGTCTCTGTGCTGGTTTGAGAGGAAAAAAGCGAAAGAAGCAAAAACCATGAAATGCAAAATTCAACCCAAATTGATATATTTATTGAGACAACTAAAAGCCACAAAATACATCACGCTAACTTTTGAAGCTTCACATGCTTCTTCATCAGGTGAAAGATGGATGGTAAAAAGCATGCAGGGCAAAGAATGTGACATTATTTTGGTGATGTCTACATTTTAGATTGTGATTGTATAGGAAGTGTGTATAGATATATAGTGTCCCCCACCCCAGCCATTAGCTGAGTGGAAACAAAGGCAATAAAACAGAGTGTATAAGGTTTGTCATTTTCTGTTGATGAAAAAGCACTTTGGCCTATAAAGAGATTTGTATTACAGGAGAAGAAACAACAACTTTATAATTCTTTTCATATTTAACGAATAAAACAGTTTTGTTGTTGTTTTGTGCCTTCAGGTATTTTCCACCTTATGGGAAAACCTAAGGCAAACCTGTCATGGGGTTTTCTTTCAAGATTTGATCAGAGAGGGTTTTTCCTTTTCCTGTCTCTGAGGCTGAGAGAGTGTGACTTGCCCAAGATCACCCAGTTGGTTTTGATGGCTACATGGGGATTCCGACTCGAGTCTCCAGACTCAAAGTCCAATGCTTAAACCACAACAGAAGAAGTAATTTCCATTGAGTTATTTGAAATCCAGCCTGTTTCTATCTGGGTTGCTAATGGACTTGAAATTTTATTGCCTGGATTTTACGACTCTCTGTCTGCCAGAACAACCCTCCTTGGCCAAAGAGAGGAGCAGCCCTCCAGACCATCTTAACTGAGAATAACCAAAACAACATCTTGGCAAAATATGGGCCTGTGACCCAACATCATCATTTTTTTCCTCCTGTATGATTTTTAACACCTTTGCCTGATGAAGTAGCCAGTAGAACTTTGAAAGCCTGCCTGATATATTTTGTGTATTTTTAATTGGCCCAGTAAAGGTGTTGTTATTTTGTCAATTTTGGATGTTGCTGTATTTTGCTATATGGCCGAGATTACTATCCCTGGGTGATGGTGATGGTGATGGTGATAATAATTTGCAAACATCCTGCCCAAGCATGACTTCCTTCACACAGATGCCCCCTCAAGGCTGCTCTTATCTGGAGCAATTTATTCTTATCTAAAACAGATCTTGGTGGAAGTGACTAAGTTGTCTGTTTGGGTCAGGGTAGTAATTTCTCAAGCTTTTACTGAATGTTGAAGGGAAATAAAGTCGATGGCTATGTTTCATGTGTTGATAAGCTGAATACTTATTTCACTTTTAATGTAAGGACCGCACATAATGTACGGACTATTCTGTTTTTTGGAAAAAAGTAAAAGGTGACACTGACTTTTGAAAACAACTCTTCATTGATTTTCTATTTTCATGTTCAAATATACCAGAGCTTGGAAGGGTTGTTTTTTCTGACTATAGCTCCCAGAATCTCCTAGCCACTAGCCATGCCAACTAGACAGTTATTAGAGTTGTAGTCCAAAAAATTAGGTTTTTTTTTCCAGGCTCTGCAATAAAGTATAGTTTATTAGATACGGTGGGGCTTGTTCTCTTCTTCAGTGCAACTGCAGTAAGACAGGAAGTTTTCACTTCTAATTAGACACAGTTTAGCATCCCTTAAACAATGGTTAAATTTCGTTATGATTTATGGAAACAAACCAGTCTGTAAACTAAAGATTATAGGTGGCTTATTTCATTAAATAAGAGTTAAGGCTAACCACAGTTTGTCATGTGTTAAACAAAACAATGGGTAATCAAAAATAGAAAGCTTCTGATTTTCTCATGGCTGCTGTGAAGAAGTAGAGGGAAGTGGAGTAGAGGAAGAGCCCAAGGCTCATAATGTTCTTATAACAATAAGCCATTGTTTAATTTGATAAGACATTGAAAAGATCAGGAGCTGCTCTGCAAGCAATCCTGAAAAAGGCAAACTTAAGTATCTGCCATATTACCCCCTCTCCCCTGACCCTCCCCGCTCTTTTCAAATTGTTCCTTGGCCAGAAATGGCTAGAAGAATGAAACTGTAGAAAGCAGATGATGATATGATTGGGGGGGGGGGGGAGACTATTCTTCTTTGATTACAGAATATTCACCCTGCAGTGTTGCCTACAAATAAAACGTTTGGTGATGAATATGTACAGCAAAATTATTTTTCTGGGTAACGTTTCTCTGCAGATGACATAAAAAGCAGCATAATCAAATTTTTGTGAACTGAACTGAAATTGCTCTCACTAATGGGAAAGTTCAGTCGTTAGATGCTGTGTATAAATACTGCTGATTTTGCTGAACAAGCTCTTTGTGGGCTGATGTCAGCAGAAAATATAGTAACTGATTCAACCCTAGCAAACGAAAAACCTGTAAGTGGAAAAGAACTTCTCTTCTCTGAAACACCCAGGTATGCTTGAATAGCCCATGACGTTGACTGTGTTTCAAGATAGGTGACACATCTGTCACGTAATCATATTTTGTATCATTACAGGCTGTCCTGGAAACAATAAGGCATTTGATGAACACCGACTGTGTGGTTCCTGATTGGTTACATGACATTATCCTTGGATATGGAGATCCAAGTAGTGCTCATTATTCAAAAATGCCAAATCAGATTGCATCTCTGGATTTTAATGATACTTTCCTTTCCATTGATCACTTAAGAGCCAGCTTTCCTGGTTGCAGCATTAAAGTAATGGTTGAAGACCCTGCACTTCAAGTCCCTCCTTTCAGGTGATTTAAAATTCCCTCACATTGCTAATCTTCTTTCCATTCTATAATTCGCTATTTTGTTGCCAGTATAACAGTTAAGAAACTGAAGTACAAACTGAAATACAGACTATATCAGTAGACTATTAGTATAAAAGAGGAATCTTCCCAAATAAAATGTTTTGATGCGTTATGAAAATTGAAAGGGACATTTCCAGAAGTGTGATTGTTTTTGAAAAAATATGCATGTATCTATTGGTTGTCAGGGGTCTTCTCTTCTGATTCTCATTTTTCCTTGTGTGGGTATGTCTGTTGTAGAACAAACATGCTAATTCATGCTGGAATACATGTCACAGGGGGCTGAATCCAGTGATACGTTTGCAGTAGTGTCAGGACTCCCCCCTGCCCTGTATCTTTTGTGGTGCTGAAAAGCTGTCTAAGTGCAGGCTGTTAGGGACACAGGGCATTGAGGGAGTCACTCTTTTCTGTTTTCACTCACAGAAACATATCATTGGCTTCTAGCCCTGTAATGTGTGCATTGCTTTGGAAAGATGATGCTGTGCGATGCCCAAAAGTGATCTTTCACATTGGTAAGATGTGCCATCTTCTTTCTGATGGATTGGATTCATGAATGCCATTACTGAAACTTTACAGCATTTTTTCCAGAGGAGTTCACGGGAATGGCCTCTGTCTCATGTTATTCAGGCAGCAAAATGTGACTCGTGAGCTGCATAGATCACCCAAACCTTTTGTCACTACCATAAGAACGCTATTCAACATCCATTCCCTTATTGGCATTTCAAAATTTATAGTGTGTAATCTTTTAATTTTCACCTCCTGTATTCTCTGTGCTCTAGAAAGTTTTATTGATATCTTGATCTCTTGTACTGCCCATATGTTCAGCAAGAGCTTCTATATATAGAACTGTCACCTGATTTCAATTGTTAGTACTAACTCTTTAAAATAAATAAACCGTACTGCTTTCTCACCATCTGCAGTCATCTCAGATCACATCTTTCTGCATCATACTGCCTTCTCAGTTTTGCTGTAAAGGTCATAAGGTTTTCAGAGTACAGAGGGCTACTCAGTGTCTGAAAATTGTTTGTTGGAAAACCACTCTCACTTAAGGAATATTTGAAGCTGAAGAATGATTTTATCCAATAGAATAACATTCCCAGTCGGAAGTGAAGTGGGAAAGAAACGCAAAGAGAGTGATGAAGAAGGAGCAGAAGGTCCCAGAGTGTTGATTGTTGAGCCGCATGTTATCCCCAACCGAGGACCTTATCCATACAACCAACCAAAACGGTAAAATCCCTGTTAATTCTTTGTGGAAGAATATAGGCAGTGTGTGGGATCGTGCAAAGCATGATATTGAGGGCATTTCCATTGTTCGTAAAAGAGCTTAAAAACAAGTCATCATCTGGTCTGACCTTTTCCTCTTCATACGATATCAAGTGTGATGATCTAATTTTTAAAAATATTCAGACTATTTAAAATACCTGCTTAAGTTTAAACTAGCAGTAATGGTAAATAGTTGTGATAACCCATTGAAACAAAGTCATTGAGGCTGAAATGTGTCTTTTTAATATGGATAAATCAGAGTTGTTGCTTTTTAAAACTGTTGCTCTTGTATTGTTTAATCATGACTGCTCTGGATATATTGTTAGGGTATTTTGCGTGTTCGTGTACTCATGCATGGTAAAATGATGTTTGGCGGTAAATACCCAGTCTTTTCAAGCTTGGTGATAACATACGACTTCTGACATTGATCAAATTAGCTGTTTTGGTCAGTGGGTTTGCAGTATCCTAATTACATATGATGAACCATAATATAATAATTTTAGAAGGGTCATATAATGATTTGGGAGTACAGTGGTGTCATCTCAGCCCTCAAGGCAGGAATAGATTTCTGTTGCTACATGTAAATTCCCTCATCTGCCCACATCCTGGAAAAAAAAAGTGGCCAAGATCTTGTAAGCATACTGGCAGAGTGCAGGTCTCCACCAGCATATTTGTGCTATCATCCTACGTCCTTTGTCCTGATAACTTCACAGCTGAGCAACAGCAGGCAGGGGGATCCTGGTTACAGCTTCATTCCCCAGCTGCTGTTGAGTTGTGGAGGTACAGTTTGGTATTGTACTAGTACCAGAATTGGTATTGCCTGACTTTGTGTACCTAAGGAAGAAGTAGCTCTAGGAGGAAAGTATAAGACTGCTCCTTCTTACCTGGATAGGCAATGGTAGCTGGAACATACTTGGGAAAAATTTCCAGAAATGAAGAGTTGCTATGGGATGGAGCTGTGATCATGAGCATACTTCCAGTAGCTGTTGCGGTGCAGGGGGAGCAGGTATTGCATGAGGTACAGAATATCTCCTTCTGCAATTTTCTTGGAAGTACATATATAATCAGGGTTTACACTTGCATCTGTTTTATATAGGATCTTGACCATTGTATTAGTGCATTCAAATCCCCTTAACTGAAATGATTGACAAGTCTGAAAAAGATGTTTGTGAAGATGGTCTTGAATATATAATTTTGCTGTACTGTGTCATGCTGTGTATTAACCATATTTACTTCTATTCAATTTGTAGCAATACAATTCAGTTCACTCACACCCAGATTGAAGCTATACGGGCAGGGATGCAACCTGGTTTGACTATGGTAATAATGTATATCAGTTTATACTTGATTTTTTAATTGACAACTTACGTTTTTTAATATTAGCTGATCTCTGAAATACATAAAACTAACTTCTCCTCCTCAACTCTAAAGGTTTGGTGTGCTCTTTAAGACTGAATAGCTTTTTTTTTTTACTGATAAAAAGAGACTGTGTCAGTTGACCAAAGGATATTTCGTTGGCTGGAGATAGCTCTTTTGTTCCAAATGGGAGAGACAGAATGATTTTTCAGTAGTTGAAATGGTAAAAGCATAGCTGGGAAATATTTCAGTTTGCTTTTACAGTAGTAAGTTCCTCCTGGTCTTTGTCTGTTTTAACTGGTTCTCCTTTTGGGAAATCTAGTTTCTTTAGAGTGGTGGTTCCCAATCATTGGTCCTCTAAGTGTTTTGGACTTCAGATCCTAGAGGCCCTAGCAAGCTTGACTAACAATCAGGAATTTTGGGAGCTGAAATCTGGTTTGGGAACCACAGCTTTAGAGAATTCTTAGAGGTACAGTTCTTCCACTACAGAATGTACACCCTGTGCCTGGATGATCAAGAGCTTTGCTCAGGGCCCATACTCGGGTCTTCTAAATTCCTTTGTCTGTTGGTTTCTTGCCAGCTATAGGTGCATTTGCATCCGCATGTGTACTTGCACCCTGTTATCTTATAAATGCTGATGTAAACATCTTCCTATTTACAGGCCTCATTTTAGAAAAGCCACAGAATTTCATTGCCCACCATTCATGACCAATTTATTTTTTCAATAACTTTTTCAGTAGTTCTTTCCTCCAGATGATTAAAATACTGTACATAATCCTTTTTCTTTTTATAGGTTGTGGGGCCTCCCGGTACAGGGAAGACTGACGTGGCAGTGCAAATAATATCTAATCTCTATCACAACTTCCCTGAACAAAGGACACTTATTGTTACGCATTCCAATCAGGTAAGGTAGCCCTATAATCCTTTGTTCCTCGCAGCATCATTCACTTTAGTTTCAGAACAAGTAATGAGACTTAACAGTGGTCTAGTAGTGAAGGAAACAGTTTTTTTGTCCTTCCTGATTTCCTAATTTGAATTGGGAATTTTTGGCTCTGATGTAGCCTCCCAGCAGATGAAAGGTAATACCACACATTCATTATGGAGCCACCTCCAAACAGCATCCCCTTGTATGTAAGTTCACTTATCCTTGTCATGTTACATGTGTTCTTCACTCGTGTCTTCTTCGTTGGTTTGCCAGGTCAAGGAAATGTATAAATCAGTGCTAACAGTTCAGGGAATAAGTGAGCCAATGTACTATGCATGGAAGAATAACTCCAATTTAGACTGCTGACATTAATTTTTAATCCTTTAATGGGTTGGGATCAGGTTACTTGAAGGAACATCCTCTGTGTACCTGCTGGGAGCTAATGCCATGTTCTGAGGCCCTGTTGAAGCCCTGTCATGAGGTGAGGTGGCTGGCTACTAAAAAGTACTTTCCACTGGTGGCCTTCTGGTGGTATAATGAGAGGCTGGCCTTGTCCCTATGATATGGTCTCTACAGCCACAGATGAATGAGGTATTGGTTTGCCATAAGTAGTCATACTTGAGGATCAGTCCACAATCACATGGTTTATCTCCCCTCACACCATTTCAAGAGGCAGAAATCATATGATCTTTCGTTATGACCACTGACTACTCACTCTCCTTTTCAGTTTTTTTTATCCTGAAATCCACATGAAATCACACGACCCCTGCCTTTGGAACTGGTGTGAAGGAAAATAAACCCATAATCATGGATTTCTCCTCCTTACCATCCAGCCGACAGCATTTTTTATTCTGTTTTTCATGAACACACTCATTAAGCGATATGCTGCCACCACAAGATGTTGTGATTTCATCCAACTAAAATAACATGAAAAGTGTTTCATACAAATGAGTGAGGGATTGCCCTATTGACAGTGGCTAGCCAGCCAAAAGGAACCTCTGTGTTCATTGGAAATATGGCTCTGAATAACAACTTCCATTGTTCAAAGGGGCAGGGCTGTCCTTGGTGGACTAAATGCCTAGACAGGCCACTTTTTGAAAACTTGATACTAGACTAGATGGGCTTGGTCTAGGATTTTTCTTCACAGGTTTACATTTGTACTTAATTCAAATTGGATTGAAAGCTGTTTCTTTAAAGCATTAAGACCTTTGGTGCTACAAAGTACTTTCCTCATGGTGACTAGTGATACGCTGTAAATACCCCTTGCTTTTGGTTTGCTTCGTACCAAAATAGAATTGATTCTTCCAGCATGCTGGATTTCCCTGTAATAGCATCTGGATTTCTAAAATCTTCTCTTTCTGTTGCTCTTGTCAATCTTTAGGCCTTGAACCAGCTGTTTGAGAAAATCATGGCTCTAGACATTGATGAGCGTCACCTCCTGCGTCTTGGTCATGGAGAGGAAGAACTGGAGACAGAGAAGGATTTCAGCAGGTGAAATCCTAGTAAAAAATAGCAAGTAAAAAAATTAACCACAACATATTTAAATGTGTGTCATTGTTGACGTTTTAGTTCTCTGTTCTGCATAACAAAAAGGCTGATAGAGAAGATTTGTTCATCTTTGTGTTTATGGTGGGAATTATTGAATAAAATCTTGATTTCTGAGCATAGTTAAGAAATTTTATTTCTGTGTACTGCAGCCTGTCTATAATTCCAGTGGTAGCTGGAAGCAGAGTAATGACTAGAAGTCTTTAGTTAGAAGAAGGGAGCACATTGTGGATTGTGCATGACCTAGAATTAAATATGGTCATCTGAGCATGGAATATGAGAAGGAAAAGTTTACCCTGTGTACTTTAGAATGACTTGTATCCTGAAAATAACTATTTTTAAAACCTTAAATGAAGAAAATGGCAATGCTAAAGATGCCCTTTGTAACTACAGTCACTTGATCATTTTTTTCTTCTTTTTCTCCCCTCCTGTCTTTGTAACACTTTGACTTGTTCGTTTATGGTATTTCTATATCACCTCCCAGCCCACAGGGGTGCCCAAGATGATAAACAAATAAAAACCAATTAAAACAATACAAAGCTAAAAAATATTTTAAAACACATTAAAATACTCTTTTAAAACTCCTAAAAGCAGTCTAAAAACAATCCTAGAATCTAGTTTTGAAACAGTTAAAACAGCAGTTTCAAACACTGAATGCCATGTAGAACAGCACTGTCTTGGTTTCTTGCTGGAAGCTTAAAAGGGATGGAGCCAGCCTAACTTCCTTAGATAGGGAGTTCCCCAGTCAAAGTGTTAGTACAAAGAAAACCCTGTTATGTGTACCCACCAACGGAACTTCACCAGGTTTTGGGACATGCAGCAGGGCCTCCTTTGAAGATCTTGAATTTTTGGCAGGCTCATATGGGAGGAGACAGTCTTTCAGATATCTTGGCCCCAAGTCATTTAGGGCCTTGTAGGTCGATATGAGCACTTTGAACTGAGCTTGGAAGCAAATTGGAAGCCAGTGTAGTTCTTGCAGTACTGGTGTTACATGGTATCTAAAATGTATGTCTAATACAAGTATGGCTGCTGCATTTTGCAGCAGCTGCAAGTTCCAAACACTTTTCAAGGGTAGCCCCACATACAGTGCATTACAGTAGTCTAATTGAAAGGTAACCAAGGCATGAACCACTTTGGCCAGATCTGCCTTTTCCAAAGAAAGGGCACAGCTGGCTCATCAGCGAAAGCTGGGAAGAGGCAGTCCTGGCCACTGCTGCAACTTGGCTTCCCAGGAGCAGTGCTGGCTCCAAGAGCACCCCCAAGCTACGAATCTAATATTTCAGAGGGAGAACAAATCCATCCAGAACAGGCTATAATCCCCATTCCAGTTGGTTTTCCTACTGACCAGCAGCACTTCCATCTTGTCTTGATTAAGCCTCAATCTGTTCATAACATCTAGTCCTTCATTCATTCAGTACTACGACAGCCTCTTTGGCATCAGTTATATGGGGGAGTAGAGCTGGGGGAAAATGTGTACAGTATTGTTGAATCAAATTTTCTATCTCAATAGTTTGCCTATAATTCAATAGTTATCTTATAAATGATCCTATTTAATTACATAAAATGGAAATATCTTTTGACTAGCTACATTGGGCAACCCCATGAGCTTGTGTTTAACCAGTGAGTTGTTTAACTTTGCAGCGAAGATTCCGGTGCCCTGTCACAAACTGATTTTGACACATCCACAGAATGAATAGTATACATAATTAAAAGAATAGACAGAAGGCAGATCTACCACTTTGTGAAAGGGCAGCTCTAAAAACAAAAAATCTGCCCTGAAATGGTTTGGCATGTGGAAAGTCATTTCAGAAAAACAACTTCCCTTTAATATGTTGCATTAGTCATTAATTTTGTGAGTGGGGGTTAGCCATGCTAGGCTATTGTGACAAAAACAATGAAGGGTCTGGAAAGTTTTATTTGTTATAAGTTTTTGTGAACTCTGACCACCTTTGTCAAATGTTTCATTACTGACATGATTCTTTGTATATTCACCTTTGTTATAATTCATGCATTCGTTTTCGTGACGCTAAATCATATCATTAGCCAACAAAGGGGAATTGAAATACACCTCTCATTCTTTACTGTGTTATTCTCATCTGCAGATATGGAAGAGTAAATTATGTTCTGGCTCGGAGGCTGGAGCTTCTGCGGGAAGTTGGGCGATTGCAAGAGAGTCTGGGAGTCCCAGGAGATGTTTCCTATACTTGTGAAACAGCTGGCCACTTCTTTTTATATCAAGTAAGGAATTTTTAAAAATCCATTATCTTAGGTCCACAGTTGCGCAATGTCATGTTTGAGCCAGGGCAAGAGATGTGGGGTTTGTTTCCAGTGGGAGGAAAGTGACTATACCAGTTCTTGGACTAGGACAGATTCTGGCTGGGAATGCAGGATTGAGGATAGAAGGAGGCCTGTGACAGAGGAGAAACTTAATCACTGACATGTCCTTAAAGTTCCTGTATTTAAAAGCTTCATCACTAGCAGGTCAACTTGGCAGCAGAAATTTTGACTGCCAACCATAGAGGACTTTGGTAGATGGGCTTTCCTCTCTGTTTGCAGAGAGAGACAGACATCTGGCAGAGACAGTCATCTCGTGGCCAGCCTTTCAAGAGACACAGACTTGCTTACAGAACAAAGTGCAGGAATGAACATAGCATATTAAGGAATATCATATGGGAAGTGGCACAAAATTCTTAGAATATGGATTGACGAACTACTTGTGCCTCACTTTAAAATGGAAGTGACAACTAAAGCTATAATTATGCCGTTATTTGTTTTTGTTGCTATTGTTTTAATGCCATGTGAGATGAGTCATAAGTAGAAATGCCAGTGTTCTTGCTTTTGCATGAAAGTTGGCGAGGAGTCTGAACTGGCTTAACCTCTCTAGTTCTCTGCCTTGATTATATATTTCAGAGCAGTATCCCATTTTCAAAGTTGAAAGACATGTTCTGAAAGAAAATAAAATATTTTGTGGGGGGAAGATAAATCCAGTGGATTTGTAAACATAGGTTATGGACTAGCACCAGTAAGTAATGTTGGTTGTTTTATACCCTTAGACCAGGATCCAGAGAATCCCATGTACTAGTAGAAAGTGCGCAGAGTACAGAGTGGGGTCCCTGATTTTCCCTTCCACTTGCTTCGCCTCATGTGCCTGTGAATCCCCTGACCTTCAGAAGGGAGATGGGAACATTAGAGGGTGATGTAGTGAGTGTGGGGAGAAAAAGCCACTATATACTTGCAGTGTACAAAAACCCCTGGATTCTGGCCATAGTATATATAAGATTGCAAAATACCATAATGTATTCTTTCTTTCTTTCTTTCTTTCTTTCTTTCTTTCTTTCTTTCTTTCTTTCTTTCTTTCTTTCTTTCTTTCTTTTTCTTTCTTTCCTTCCTTCCTTCCTTCCTTCCTTCCTTCCTTCCTTCCTTCCTTCCTTCCTTCCTTCCTTCCTTCCTTCTTTCTGTAGGTAATGTCACGTTGGGAAGAGTATATGAGCAAAGTGAAAGTTAAAGGCAGCAAACTGCCTGATGTTGCTGATATCTGCAGCTTCTTTCCTTTTCACCAGTATTTTGCAAATGCCCCTCAGCCAATTTTCAAAGGCCGATCTTACACTGAAGACATGGAAATTGCTGAAGGGTGTTTTAGACATATCAAGAAGATATTTACTCAGCTTGAGGTAAGACTAGTAAGATCAGAAATTACCCTGTGATCCATTTTTAGAGGAAGAAGGAGAGATTTCTGATAATGCAGGTGGGTGACTAACTATGGATTGTATACATTTGTAAGATTCTATACATTGAATTTTGGCAACCATTGAAGAGAAAGTCTTCAGGTGATTTTTCTGAAGAAAAATGTTGGCACAAACAATCCAGCTGGATGTCTGTGTATTATATTAAGAAAATTATTATTAAAAATGGCATCAGTGATATTTCAAGGATAAGAAAGATTTATAAAACAAGAAATGCAAATTACTGGAAATGTAATAGTATTAATGCTGGTCTTATACACTTTTGGTGACATTGTTTAAATGTACCATCTTTTGGAAGGATATATTTAAATAAGTGTAATATATGACCTGTTGTGTAATTCTGTAATAATTTCCAGAGTGATAGCCTTGTTAGTCTGCAACAAAACCAATGGAAAATCATATAGGGTCTGAAAGACTTAACAGTTTTACCTCAACATAAGCCTTCATGAACTAGAACCAACTTGATTAGTGTTATAATCTTACTAAGAAATATTGAAAACTACATGCAAAACTTAGCAGCTAGTAGACTATTGTTGGGCCTTTCACAAAGACATAATGAGATTCTTTTTCACAAATAACCGAGTGGTTAGTAACATTGTTTTCTGTGTAATAGCTAAAAGAACTTCCACAATATTTTGTGAGAGAAAGTCAGAGGAACAAAATGCCCACAGAACTTCCTTTGTGAATCATATACACACACACACACACACACACACACACATACACCTGATATATAGAGATATATATATATATATATCTCAATCAAAGAGAGCTCCAAGTGTATCTATTTGAAAACTGATTCTGTTTAAAAGCAATACACCGGTGTATAAGTGTATCTGACAATCTGTGGAACCTTGTTGTTGATTTTGAGGAATAAAAAATTTTGCACACCAGTACCTAAGTCTGACATTAAGATAAGTGGGGGGAAACGTGGTTGTGGGAGTTTCTGGTGGTCATCCCAGCACTTGGAGACCTCTGCAGTATGGCTATTCTGTTTAGTGGCTGGTTGGCAGTTATACAGCCCTGGTATTCTTCATTGTTACACAGAACTGCAGATGTCTTCTTCTGTTTCCTGTAGGAGTTCAGAGCATTTGAACTTCTCCGCAGTGGATTGGACAGATCCAAATACCTACTTGTGAAAGAAGCAAAGATCATTGCAATGACTTGTACACATGCTGCTTTGAAACGCCATGACTTAGTTGAGTTGGGCTTCAAGGTAATACTGCACTGGACAAAATGCTGAGTTCTCTGTGTATCATCTGCCGCCTTATATTCTCAGTATTTTACTGGGACCATTCAGACTTAGAGGTTAATAACATCAACAGTGCTCCATACCTTTTGCAGTTCAAATGGTGATGGTAATTCCAAAGGAAGTGGATGATAAGTGCTGCCTTCTGGCTTCTGCAATAATCCCTGCATCTTTAGGGTACACCCTGGGGTTTGAGAGGCCCTTTTTCAAACTGGACCTAATGGAGGTGCCAGGCCAATCCAAGATTTTGTTTGCTACTGAAATCTGCCATGCATCACTGCTACAAGATAAGCTTTATTGGTGGTAAATCAATGCAGTGGGTAATCTGGAACAGAGGAGAGCATTCCATCCCTTTATCTGATGAGTTCTAGCATCCCCTCACAGCAAGTGGAACTGAGTCCCTAAACAACCAATTCTACCCAGGGTATTCCAGGACATGTATCTATGGCTGGATGGTGGTCCTCTACTTCCCCCCAACTCCAGAGTGAGGCAACTGGAAGATCGATCCTCTGGGTTATATAGAGCAGAGCCAAACAAAGGAAACTGAACTGAGCAAGCATAAGCCATGTCCCATTCCAGTAGATTTGTGCAGAAACTCTGATGAAATCATTGGTCAGAGAACTTTGGTTATGGGTAGTTTAAAAGTGCAGCCAATAAAGGAAATACATAGATGTGTGCAGCATTCTGTCCAATTTAGAATGGGGTGTGTGGTATATCTCACTATATCCAGATGGGACACTTGGTTTTCTTTCACAAAGGAACTCTTCGCACATCAAAAAAAGAGAACTCTGCTACCCAGAAAGTTACATTTTAAAAAGTTTTCTGTATGTAAAATATGGTGTGTCTAATAAATGATTAGAACTATCTACACATCCTAAGCAATTACTGTCCTGAATAAAATATTCCCACATTAAAACATGTGTACACACTGCATGTAACCTCTGTTTGTAGACTAATCTATTTCTGTTTGATTTCCTAGTATGATAACATCTTAATGGAAGAGGCTGCTCAGATACTGGAGATTGAAACTTTTATACCACTTCTCTTGCAGGTGAGAGCTCTAGTATCATTTCAGTTTATGATCCTTATTTTAATTATTTTATTCTTTTGCACTCCTGGTTGTCTTGGGGACCAAAACGGCTTCCCAGTCAGGTATTTGTATGTGCTTTTGACATATTTGAATGAATAGCGAAAAGATGAATCTCCTGTATCAGAAAGTAACAGTATCAGAAAGTAGGTGTAAAGTACATCTGGTATTAAACATCTGGGGTTAAAATAAGATTTTTTTTTTCATCAGTCTTACATGTGACTCATTTTACAAAGGAAAGACAGCACGCTCCCAGCTTTGACATGTTGTTGTTGTAGATACAGGTGTGGGGAATCATCCTTCTTTCAAGATGTCGAACTATAGCTCCCAGCAGCCTTTGCCAGCCTACACAACAGTAAGAATGCTGGGAGTCTATTCTAGTTATTACGTCTTTATGTTCCTACTTATTTTAAAATACAGATAGTTGAAATTATCACTTTTTTCTGCCTATGAGTTTGTAGCTTATTTAATATAGCTAAAAAATAGAACTTGATTTGTTCAGTCTTTTTTTTTTTAACCAATTATGCTTATAGGACCTTAATTTTAGAATCTTGCTTGCATTCCATAGAATCCACAGGATGGGTTCAGCCGATTGAAACGGTGGATCATGATTGGGGATCACCATCAGTTGCCTCCAGTCATTAAGAACATGGCTTTTCAAAAATATTCCAACATGGAGCAGTCTCTTTTTACACGATTTGTTCGTATAGGAGTGCCAACTGTTGATTTGGATGCTCAAGGAAGAGCTAGAGCAAGGTAAGGCAGAAGGAAGGCATTAGGGATAGATGTAAGTTACAGGTAAAGGTCTTAAAGCCTTCTCAGTGGCTGCTTCCACCCTGTGGAACTCTCTTCCACAGGAGGCTAGGCATGCCCCTTCCCTGCTCTTCTTTTGTCAATAGGCAAAAACCTTTCTCTTCAAACAAGCTTTTCCTTTGGCTGGTTAGCTTATTAATTAGCATTGTTTCAAGTTATATGTCTTTTTAATGGTTTTTAACTGTTTTAAATGTTTTTATTAGTTTTAAGTGTTTTTAATCTGTTTAATTTTATTAATTGTGGTTTTAATGGATATTTATTGATGGAAGCCACCTTGGGTCTATAAATGTAATAAATAAATAAAATTATGGAAGAAAATTCATACCAAAGTCTGTCTTAAGGGTTATACATGCAATAGGTCTCTACATTACTGGAATTGTTTTTTCTCTGCCCTGAGATGGACTTCATGTGTTGTCATTTTCTTCATGTTTTAGATGCTGCCTTTGCCCTTTCTGATTGTGTGCACTCCATAGTCTTACTTGTCATACTGTTGTCTTCCAATAGACGTAGGAGTGTTTGTAATGTTATTATTGAATTAATTTAAGAAAGCAAATAGGTCTTTTCACACAATACATTATTTTGGTTAGCTTTTAGTGGTGATGAAATGCTTATGGATTCTGCTTATTGACTGACACAGGTGATTCTCAGGAGGGTTCAGCAAGTACAGCCTGAACTTAACAGTGCTTTGTTGGTGAATAGTGAATAGCAGTTTGAGTCTTTAAAGCATCCAGAAACAGGGAAAGGAATTTGGTGCAATTCCTCTCAGATGACAAGCTGCTATTTTGCACATTCTACCATGTGTCAATGTGTGCCACTATACATTTTAGTCTTTGTCACTGTCCCATTCTGCTCCTAGCTACTACCACATGTCATTGGAGGGCTTGCTCATATCTTCCTCCTCCCCTTGTCTCTCTCTCTGCTTTCCATACTCACATCCAACCGTTTGCCAGAATGGTTCTCGTCTGTCCTCTACTAGTTGCATCTCATCTCATCCACATACTCTTTAACATCCTAGAACTGGTTTCATTGAATCAGCATCTTAATGAGAATTAGAAGCACCCACTTCCCTCATAAAAACTATGCCTCATTATTGTACAGTGACACAATAACCTGATATGGATGGGATTCATCCTCCCCTGATTAGCTTATGGGTTCTAAGGTATCTCAGCTCTGTCTAGATCTCAGAGTTGTGGCGGTGGTTAGATGTGTCTTTTACTGGATACATTGGTGAAGGAAGATCTGACTATTTATAGCTTCACTCTCATCTGTTCAAATCAACTAGTATATGACTCATCACAATTTTAGGAATAGCCTACTGTACATTGTGTACGGGGCTACTTGTGGAATGTATTTAGAGAATATAGAGTAGGCTACTTAAAAGGAGCAGGCCATTGGACATTGAAATGTTTTGAAATCTTCATTGGCTGTTCGTTACTTGTGGACTAAATATTTCAATCTCTAGAGGACAATGATAAAATACCATTTTGTTATCACTAATTTTGGTGATAACCCCAGTCCTATTTTATTAGTTTTTAAAAACAGTCGTCTGTTTTTGCCTCATAATAATCCAATATGCTGAACCTATCAATAACTATCTCCTTTTTTTTCTTCTTCATAAAGTTTGTGTAATCTCTACAATTGGCGTTACAAAAATCTGGGGAATTTGCCCCATGTGCAGCTCTTGCCTGAATTCAGAACAGCAAATGCTGGTTTCTTGTATGACTTCCAGCTTATAAATGTAGAAGATTTCCATGGTGTAGGAGAATCTGAACCCAATCCTTATTTCTATCAGGTAAGAAAAATAATTAATTTTAGTTTGTGTATTCTTATTTATTTATTTTGTATCCCACCTATCTCCCAGCACAGGATCCAAGGCAGCGTACAATGTTTTCTTTGTACAAAAGTTAAAACACTATTAAATTAAATCCCTTTTTAAAAATACAAGATAAAAACAAGTTGAAAACTACATTAAACAAGATGCGTAAAACATAATAAAAACACTACATCTCCCTCAGTTAAAAGCTCTAATTGCTGCAGCATACTAAAAACTAAATGCTTCCTTAAATAGAAAGGTCTTCACCTACCAGCAGAAAGACAGCGGAGAGAGGGTCAACTGGACCTCCTGGGGAATGGAGTTCCACAACTTGGGAGTAGCCAGCAAGAAGGCTCTCTTACGTTCCTCACCAAATGTGCCTGTGATGATGGTGAAACCAAGAGGCGGCTTTCCCTCACAGGTCTTAGAGCATGGGCAGGCTCATATAGGATGATACATTTTTTCAGACAGTGTGGCCCCAAGCCATATAATGCTTTAAAGATCATAAACAGCACTTTGAATTCTGACCCAAAACAGATTGGCAGCCACTGGAGTGGTTTCTGTTTGCACTGTGAGCCAAAAAAAATATTGTTGCTTAAATTGCTTTTTAAGAGACAATTAAACTATTGATTAGGTGTTGTATGTTTCCACTTGAAGAGATAAATCATACTAGCACAGTGAAGTAACAGTAAATGAGACTATCCAGGTATCAGTAGTATTTTAACTTCCCTTTTTCAGAGCAGTGCAACCCATTATGAAGTTACATCGGGTGGGATGGAAAGAGAGCAAGGCAGGTTGATTGTATTCTCATGTCATTGTGGTTTTGGTCCAGAATGGTTAGCAGATTTCCTTTCATCAGAAACATAAAACAAATGCATATTTCCTTTAAAATTTTTCAGAATCTTGGTGAGGCAGAATACGTTGTTGCACTGTTCATGTACATGTGCCTGCTAGGATATCCTGCAGAGAAGATAAGCATCTTGACAACATATAATGGACAGAAACACCTGATTCGGGATATTATTAACCAGCGCTGTGGGAATAACCCAATGATCGGAAGACCAAACAAGGTGATATTCCAGATAATAATAAATTACGTTTTTCTTTCATTTCAAAAGAAATTCTGAATACGTTACCCAGTGTCTACTAGAAAGAGTCTAAGTTTGTGCTTTGATTGTATTTACTGTGGATTTGATATCACTGTGCTGATGGCAGAGTGAAAGCCATTTATTCTTTTTCTTGGTTAACGATGAGCGTAAAAAGTAAACTAGGCATTGAGATCCTAGTTGATGAGTTACAGCCAGTAATACAGAAAGTTAGACATAAGATTTAATATGCAAATATATTTTGGATTTACTAATCCATAAAAGGCATAATTCTGTATTCTGAAGGATTTACTTTCATTGTTAAAAAGCAAAAAAGGAGCCCTCAAGGAATATGTAAGTTACATGGCTTATGTTTTCTGATTAGTTTTTTCTGCTTCTTGCCCAGAGGCAGTTAGGAAAAGCAACAACAGTTAAGATTAGAAAAATTATAACAATAGGAAGTTCCATTTCAGGAATCAAATTATTTTGCCAGTAAGAAGATAATATATTGAACTTCCTATGTATTGCGTAGATTTTTTTTCTGATGAAGACATTAAATCTGTGATAAACAAATTAGCTGCAGGGTTCCATCTTTTAACTTTCTGAACTGTTATTTTGTTAAGGCCACATCCTTATCCTTATTTTTATTACGTATTTCATCATAATTTCATAGTATAAACAGATGCATACTTAATTTTTTTTAAGCAAATACATACAAAAAATGCCTTCTGAAACACACCCACCCTATTTATAAACATATATGTATACATTTCAGTTACTGAACTTTGTCATTCTGATAACCCCCAGTTATGCAGACTTAGAATTATAGAATCATAGAGTTGGAAGAGACCCCAGGGGCCATCGAGTCCAACCCCCTGCCATGCAGGAACACACATCAAAGCATTCCCAACAGATGGCCATCCAGCCTCTGCAAAGAAAGAGACTCTACCACACTCCGAGACAGCATATTCCACTGCTGGACATCTCTGACTGTCAAGTTCTTCCTGAGGTTCAAGTGGAATCTCCTTTCCTGCAGCTTCAGTCCATTGCTCCTTGTCCTAGTCTGTGGAGTGGCAGAGAACAAGCCTGCTCCCTCCTCACCATGACATCCCTTCAAATATTTAAACATGGCTATCATGTCCCCTCTTAACCTTCTTTTCTGCACCCTAAATATACCCAGCTCCCTAAGCTGCTCCTCATAGGGCACGGCTTCCAGACCCTTCACCATTTTGGTTGCCCTCCTCTGGACACGTTCCAGCTTGTTGATATCCTTCTTGAATTGAGGTGCCCAGAACTGTACCCAGGATTCCAAATGAGGCCTAACCAAAGCAGAATAGAGGGTACCATTACCTCCCTCGAACTAGATACCATACGCCTATTGATGCAACCAAGAATTGCGTTGGCTTTCTGGGCTGCCACATCACTGTTGACTCATGTTCAGCTTGTGATCTACCAAGACTCCTAGATCCCTTTCACATGTAATGCTATCCAGCCACACATTCCCTATCCTATATTTGTGCATTCCATTTTTTCTGCCTAAGTGCAGGACCTTACATTTCTCTCTGTTGAAATTCATTTTGTTAGCTTTGGCCCAGCTCTCCAATCTCTCAAGGTCATTTTGAATTTTGATCCTGTCCTCTGGTGTATTAGCACCCCCCCTCCCAATTTGGTATCATCTGCAAATTTGATATTTGATATATTGGTTCTAATAATAGTGAACCATTTTATGGTACAATCCTGTGGTCTGTCAGAGGGTGACTTAAGACCCATGGAATGATATAGACCATCTCTTCATGAACACATAGAGTTGTCTGTCCATGGAAACAATATCTAGAGAATGGTGGAACTCTGTCACTGGGTGTGAAAGCAAAGCAGTGGAGGGTTGGGTGCAAGTTGGGGAGAAGTCAGGATATACAGAATCCAAGTTTTCCCCACACATTTCTAAAACACCCAAAATGTGGTAGCCCAACCTTTGAGCAAAGGGAAGGAAAACAAATGTCTGCCGCCGCCACCACGCTGTTCCCCAATCCAGGCTAGCAAATGCTATCAGGGTTTAGGAGGTTCCTTGTATTACCTTAAGATCATTCTGCCCATAGTTTAATACTCAGCTTACTCTCAAACATCCTAAATACAGTCACTCCAGTAGTAAATAGACCAAAGAAGCAGTTGTGATTTAGAACCTAAAAAACTAGGCATGTGTAAATCTTAGTGAAATAAATACATTTTGAGACTATATCTGTAGCCTTTAAACCCTTAGAGCTTCCACTCAAAGTAATCCAGTTAGTCTGAGGTGTTGCCTAGAGACTAGCAGGGTTGTACTTTGGTTTCTGACTGTTCCTCTTTAAACTTCTCAGCAACCATCCCGTAAACACCCCTTTTTCCAAACCTGAGCAGGGCACAAAGCTCTTCTGGAGGAGGGGAGGTGGACCCACACTGAAATTCTGCTTTTCACCTGGAGTTATTTGGTTTGCACTGCACGTGTGATTGATTTTTTAAAACATAGGATTTCCACTGCCATCTGATCACGTTTGTAGTGAAGTACATTTTTAGTATCTTTCCAGGATATTACTTTAGCTCCAAAAGGGCAGGGTGCTTTACCAAAGTGTTCTTTTCAAATCTCACTGAGATGCCAGTGAATTAACACTCTCTCAATTTTTCCATTAGGTGACAACTGTAGATAGGTTTCAAGGTCAGCAGAATGATTATATAATCCTTTCACTTGTGCGAACTAAAGCAGTTGGACACTTGAGGTATGTAATAATGTATTTTCTTATGGTGCACCATCCAGTCCTACCATGAATGGAGTGCTTGTGAGCACTGAGCTGGAATTCATGAGAAGCAATAGGCTGGGAATGATTCTGGTCTGAAACCACAGAGAGATGGTACTGTTCAGTATAGATGGATACTGTATAGATACTTATTCATACTGAATCAACAGTCTAACTGATACCTAGATACTGATTAATACTGAACAATCTAACTGAAAGTAACACAGTTCCCTGATTCCCTCTCCCACCTTTAAAAATGTTAGTCAACCATTATACTTTTTTTGCAATCAGAGGAAAAAATTGCATACTTTGATTAATTAACTATTGTAGGCAATTGTAAGAGCATATTAATAGTTTGCCATTTTCTTTTTCCTTTTTGAAGGGATGTCCGGCGTTTGGTGGTTGCTATGTCAAGAGCCAGACTTGGACTTTATATATTTGCAAGAGTATCACTGTTCCAGAACTGCTTTGAGCTAACTCCAGCTTTCAGCCAGCTCACTGCCCGTCCTCTCCAACTGTATATAATCCCCACAGAGTATTTTCCAACAACACGGCAGGTACGACCAGCTGAACTGTATTATAGAAAAAGAGTTTGATGATGACTTCACTATAAGAATTGAACTGCTTTTCTTTTCTTTAAGGCTTAACTTTCATTAGTAAAATATTGGTTCTTTCATCTGAGTGCTCTTGTACTAGGTTTCTTTTAGACTGCTCTAAATAGCATCTGTTTTTCCTTTTAGAATGGAGAACATCCGTCTCATCAAGTCCATGTTATAAAGAATATGCCTCAGATGGCCAACTTTGTGTACAACATGTATATGCATATGATACAAAGTACGCGCCAACACAGACAGGTATGGAACTCTGAAAATTGGGGAAGCATTGTTTTATACTAAATGCATTGAGTAGATGCACTTTTAATTATTTCTTATAAACAGAATGAGTCTATTTGGAACTGTTAAAGATATGGTTAGGTCTTGGTTGACTCTAGAGCAATTTGGAAAGCAGTGTTTCTGTAGTGTGTCATAACAGTTGGCCTGGGAGCTTTAGCTCTAAGAGTGCTTACTCAGTATAATAATTTCAAACACTTTTTAAAAACAAAGCAGGTCAGTAAGAGAAGGATAGATAGCATAAAGAAACTAGAATTAGTTGGAGAGCCAGCATAGTGTAATGGTTTGATTGTTGGACTAGAACACTGGGAGACCAAGGTTTGAATTTCCTGTGCTTGGCCATGGAAACCCACACTCTCAGGCTCTGAGGAAGGCAAGGGCAAACTCCCCTGAACAAATTCTGCCAAGAAAACCATGTGATAGGCTCACCTTAGGGCCAGCATAAGTCAGAAATTACTTGAAGGCACACAACAACAACTAGCATTAGTTGCATAATAACAGTGTAATCACAGGTATCAATTTGAAGATGATTAACACAGGAATGAATACATCAAGCTGTGTGGCTCATCTTTATCAGTTCTTACTATTTATTTCCTGTTGTACTTCTTTTACAGTTATATTTATGTGTCTAGCTCTGTTAGTTTCTAAAGATTGGGAAGTTCAGTAAATCCGTGTTCTAGAAATGGCCTAAAAGACCCAAACACATTAAAAATACTAGCAACTTATTAGGTTAAAAAAAAACCCTTCACAACCCTTCACAAAGAGTATCTTCTTAGTGATATGGCTTCAGTTTCCTGGGACCATATCCCATGCTTCTTTGGTATTATAAGTACTGTATTTGTTGGCATATAAGACTCACTTTTTTTTCTGAAAAATAGTTTGAAAATGGCGTGTGTCTTATACACCAGCAAATACTGTTTCTGGCATATAGACGGTGTGTGTCTTATACACCAGTGTGTCTTATATGCTGGCAAATAGGATATATGGCAGATCGTAAGCCTATTTTTCTATTTATTCTCTGCATTTTCGTGGCCACTTCTGCAAGCTACCTTGCTGAGGATCAGCACTGTAATGGAAGGATAGGAGCTTTATAGCAATTGAAACAATTCATACATGCCTTACTCTGGCATTATTTTTTTCATAAGAATATATACATTCCATGTTTCTTCAAGCTTATCTCTACCACTTGGGCAAATCAACCATAGCCTCTGCTTTGCCCTTTCAAAACTATGTGAGAACCTGATGTAGTCCTTTTTTATTGCCTAATGAAATAGATTTTCTTCTTGCCATATTTTTGCTCATTGCTAGTTTGTGATTTTATAGGTAGTTGTAAGTTGGGACGCTTGTGTACTTTTTTGTTGTATTTTTATTATCTGACTAAGGAAGCCTGGCTGCTAGGATGTCTATACTTTTAAATAACAAACAATACTTTATTATTGTTGCGTGCCTTCAAGTCATTTCTGACTTACCAAGACCCTAAAGTACACCTATCATGGGGATTTCTTGGCAAGATTTTTTTCAGAAGGGATTTGCCTTTGCCTTCCTTTGAGACTGAAAGGTCACCCAGTGCATTTCCATGGCCGAGCAGGGATTCAGACTCTAGTATCCAGAGTTGCAGCCCAACATTCAAACCGCTAAACTATGCTGGTTCTCTAACAAGCAATAATGCTAACATTAATACCAAACAATATCTAATAGAGTCTGTGAAACCCAGTCTTTGCCTCTAAATCTTTCTAAAGGCATATGCAATCATACATGCTATAACAAAACAGGAAAGAACGAACTTCATATATTTTCTGTAATACTAGAAGTTGGTGGAACTGATTGACAGTAGAATGAGGGCAGAGAAAGAAACATATCAAATGTCACACTGATAATTAAATTACTAAATTTACTGCAACAAGGTATGAAATGGCTACTAGTGTAGATGGCTTTAAAAGTGGGATTAGGCAAATTCATGGAGGTTAGAACTGTCACTGACTTTTGGCTATTGCTTAAATTTCTAAATTGCCTTGAATTCTGGTTTTGTGGGAAAAGACACGATATAAATATACCACCATTGTAATAATTATCATTTCAGTCCCAAAGTAACTGATTTTTACACTAAGATGTGATTAATCAAAATGGAAACAAAAGCTTCCTAATTTTTTCTGCTGTTTTGCTGGAGGAGCAGAGGTAGAACAAAGAAGCTCTGGGGAAACTACCAGCAAACCTTCCATTAGTATTATTTGACAATTTACAACCCTATGTGCGTGCTGTCTCTGGGCACAGGGCATGTGTGAATATGGTTAAGCAGGCCTGCACCACTGGTGTGATCCCTTTGAAGTCCACATGTTCATCTAAAGACACAGAAATACTGACTCAGAGGGAGGACCAAGTAGTTTTTATGGGTTCCAAAGATTCTTAGGACAGTGGAAGAGTACACAACTTGATGCCACTGATCATCCTTTAACAGGACTTAATTTTTTGATTTATTGATGCAAATTGATTCTAGCACTCTGCTAAAACAGGGTTGTAATATGAGTGGGTACTCTGGTTAGTGATTATTCTGACAAGATGACTGCAAATCCATTTTACACTCAAACACTCATTAACTATAGTGCAGTGACTTACTAGGCTTGTGAGTCTAAATGCACACTTGTTCCCATAGACTTGCAGCAAATGATTTGGTGTGTGTTCTCCATGGTGTTCTTGAAGATGTTATTTTTAGCATGATATTAGTCAAGGGTTACAAAAAGAACTGAATGACAGTAATCATGCATGGATAAAAATTGTACCAGCTGCATCACAGAAGGAGCCCTAGCTTGTATCCGGCAGCATTAAATATATATTATGCCAAGGACAAAGGAATCCCTAATTTGAGAGGTTCAGATTTTCTGAATGCCTGTAATTAGTCTCCTAGAAAAAAAAAATCATTTTGGGCACAGATTACAAGTTCTAGACATAATAATTTCAAAGTTTGAGTTTCTTTATTCCAGTTGGCTGGTGAGACATCAGATCTTTCTATGGCTGGCTGAAACATGAGCTAATAGATAGAATCCTGATTGCATGCTTGAATGCTAGTGCGAAACAGCTCCTTGAAAACTATGACATATACGGGATGTGCAGTGGAGATTGGGGGTGGTGTGGTGAAGCCTATATCTTTTTCAGCATAAGGAGGAAGAAAGTGAGAAGAGGGCATATAATGTTGACGAAGAGACTATTTTTAGCTCAAGTTAGTAAATACAATAAAGTCATTTAACCCTTTTTTCCAAGTCATGGAGTCTGCTTGAATTTTATGAGGGCTTTTCCCAAGAGCTAAAGGTCAGGAATATAGTCATGTGTTCCCTTTCCTTGCTCCCTTTCCTTTTGCGTTAAAGCAAGGAGACATTGAGTTTTCTGGATCAGATCTTGTACATATTGTACAATGAAGAGAAAAGAAAGAGGAAGTGCGAGAACATTTCCTTCAGTCTCAGCAAGTTGAATTACAGGGAAAGCTGAACATCTGAAGAGGTTTATAGTGATGAGACCCCTGCAGGAATAACATGACTCATGCTGCAAAAAGCAAATCCTGAAAGCAAATCCTGGTTAATTCCTGGGACTTCTGCATAGCTGTAGGTAGGACTGTGCTGCCAGTAGGGTTAATCCCCAGAGCAAACATTATATTTTCAAAAGAACTGTGATAATTAAGTTATTTTTTTAAAAAAAAAGTTATGTGTGATAATTCATTATTTTATATCCCATCCAAAATGCAAAGCAGCTAACTTTTCAGCAGTTTCTTAAATTACCACATTTGTGCTTGCTGGTCATCCAATTGTGGAATTCCTCATTAAAGGAAGTATTGAGGCTATCATAAAACTGGTAGTAATAACTGTAGGCAAGCAGTGTTCAAGAAATTGCTTATGAGAAACATCATAATCTCAGTCCAGTTGCTAGGCTCACTACAGCAGTCAAATTGAACCAACAAAGTATACATACATGTTGACTTAACATTCAGTAGTTGATTTGGTGAGACTCCTCTAGTTGGAGCAAGCAATTGGATTTAGGCCCTGAATTCTGCAGGAAAGCGCATTTGGTATTCAAGTTTTGTGATTTTGTATGTCTAGTTTGACAAGCATGAGTTTGTTGCCAAAGAAGACCCACACATTTTCATAGTACGTTCTTACATTTTCTTATTAGCAGGATTTACTGCCTCCTCCAGCACTTGTTGAAGATAGTGAAACACTTCACTCTCAGGAAGGTGAAATAGTTCCAAGCAGGGAAACTGAAATGGAAACAGAAGATGAAGTCAAAACCACCCCAGTGGAAATGGTGGAGGAAAAAGTTTTGGAAGAGAAACAAAAAGCAGAAGAGGAGGAGGAACATCGGAAAATGCCTGAGCATCCTGGAAGAGATAGTGATAGTGAAGACAGTGAAACAGAGGAAGGTGCTGAGAAATGAACATTGGTGTTTCATCAGAAGTCTGAAAAACAAGTATAAGTTACATTGCCATGAAACAGTGACTGGTGCTGTGTGTATCCACTAACCAGTTAAGTGGTCCAGACATCTAAACGTTAATGATGTTTGAGTTATCATTTCTTCATAGCAAGTAACAAGTAAATATAACAATTAAACCATTTATATGGTTGTAATCAAAGGACTGTCAGTAAAATTCCATTTTATATTTTTATTTGTATATGATGTGTTTAGTAAAGCAGTTTTAATCTATTAGTTTGTATCCTTTTCTTGTGCTATAAAAAGTGTTCTTCTAAATCCGTTATGTCGATAAGCCATCAATGATGAAAATTGCTAAATAATGTCTACAAACAGTGGGGATGGGATTCAATACCTGCCTTCTGCAGGCAAAAGGATTTTGCTCTTGGAAGCTACTTGCTTCTCAGTTTTAAGTGATCCCTGTGCAGCACAACTTATTTCATCCACAGTCCTAGAACCCTCACTCTTCCATTTTCAAGGGACTGCTATAGGGAGGACAAGTGGAGAGTCCACCTTTGATAGGCTAGTTTCATACACAATAGTCTGGATCCAATCCAAGATCATGTGGTAAAACCATTGTAGATTGTAGCGCTCCAAGCAATTGCTTCTGTTTGAATGCTTTTCATGCTTGTTTTAAAATTCCCTGTAAATGTCAAATGTCAGCACCACAGGAAGACAGCTAGACTGGCATCTTTTCCTACCATTAAGGAATTCTTTTTAATTTGGAAAAGTGTTTAGTCATCATATCCTGCACCTGTGTTATGGAAGTGGTGTATTCTAGGAATGGTTTTAACACATGAACTGCTCTTTGTAACTGAAGGTATATGAATCAAGTAATTAGCTTTGTACTAAAGTGCTCTGCTGAGTCAGAACTACTAAAAAAACCACTTTTTTTTTAATGCTGGCCTTAATCCAGTAAATCTGATACATGCATAATCATCAAGGTTTTGGGAGTATAAGAGCTCTGCAAAGTTTTGACTTGTAGCCACTAGGAGTAACAATAGTGTTAAGATAAAAACATCTATCTTAAATGTTGATTTCCTGTGCAACTCATAGATTATTGGCAAGAAAAGCTAAAATATTACAGAATTCTGTGGCAGCTTAAAAACTAAGAACTAACACATTCACTCACACACTCATCCAGAAATTTCTACTAAATATTAAGTACAGTGGGTCTTCCTTACCCACAGTCTCCAGATATGTGACGAGGTCATGTCCTGTACCTGAAATGGCGAGGATGTGCACATGGACATGCTGATCATCCTCATTAGGTATTATTGAATGTGAGCACTGGCATTCTTTTACATGGGGGTTCCTGGATCCATTTATAGAGAGGGCCTATTCTATTTTCAAACAAACATCCTTTTGTACATTTCCAGATTTATAATTGGTAGAAGCTAATTTGGCAGACAATTATGCTAATAAATTGACATTAAAGCAATAGATGATTTTTATTCCAAACTTGAATCTCAACTGCATTTCACATTCTTTATTTCCAAGACTAGCAAATTATGGCTCCGCAAAAAATATAGATAATTAGAAAGAGCCTTTAAATCTTCACATTAACTTAGTTTTGCCTCTTGCCGTATGATTAACTATGAAAACCTGTGCATACAAAAATGTGATGTGCAGCAGTATATACAATATAAAATATCTTCTGTAAGTGAGAACCAATTTGTTCTTTCTTATTCTGTAAATTACACAATACCTGAATTGGGAATTTATTTTGAAAATCCATGGCGCCATAGGTTCCAAAAAGGAAGGAAGGAAACCAGAACTTTTTAGACTGTCACAGAGACGGGCCAGTGGTAGAGAGCTTAAGAACTGGATGATAGCTTCATAAACTAGCAATCAGGGATGAACAGTAGAAGGACTGCAGGCAACACATAACCATCTACAGATCCTCAGCCTTCTAACTTATTTCTTAACATATTCCAGTATCTAAAAAGCATTTTTTTAATTTATTAATAATGGTGTATAGGTATATCTACATATGTAGTAGTGTACAATATATATAATAATAATAATGTATAATAGTATATAGTAATATATAAATCTCCAAATGTACATTGTGCCCTTATAGAAAATCCAACTCATATCCATCTTTCTTCATACATTATGGTATTTGAATATTTCATATCTCATTTACATTATATTCCACTTCCTTACTCCCCTAGAGTTAATTCTTTTTAGTCCCATTCATGCTACTCTTTCAATACCCGCTTTCACAACTTTGCATGCCTTCTCTTAATTCAGTCTCCCCCATATCTTATGTTTTTATTCTAATGTCTGAACCTTAAGTTACATTTCCCTATATTCTTCTTATGTTGAGAGGAAAAACTCCTCTACTTGTAAAAAGCATTTTTTTAACACACAGCTAAATACTGGTATGAACAGCTGCCAGTAGGTGAGAGTTTTTAAAGAAGCAACTTGAGAAAGATTTGCTCACATTCACAAGCTGCCAGGACGAGTTTCTCGAACAAGAGTATCTTGCCCAAACAAGTGCAGGAAGCAAATCCTCAAAAGTTGCAGAATCCCCTTGCAGTTGACTGGACCACAGCTCTTACAGCACATTCAACTATCTGGGCCTAGACTTGACCAGATGTGCTTAGACAATTTCAGCTGGAAGGCTGTGCGCAAGTTATGGGGAATATAAACCAGAAACCTTAGATTCTCCTGGGAGAAAAAAAAGAATATGAAGACATTTAGACATTTTGTAGCTGCATCATCTGCTCTAAACAGTACCTGAAGACCTGGGTTTTTTAAAAAAACACCACCACCCAACTGGACTGTATTTCTGTCATCGCAGCATTTGTATTGTGGAAAACTATGCAGCATTCAGGTGCAAAGCTCTCTAATAATAAGAGCCTTGGCACTTCAATCCTTACTGGAGATAAATGTGTCAGGGCCTGCCCATTTATCAGCTATGAATTCCTGAATTACTAGGCTGCAATATTAAAGTAGTCCTGCTATGCATCGCGAGGCGCTTCAGCATCCTGCTGCTTAAATTTGACATCTCTATGTTGTCAAGAGAATTATTTTTAGACTGTTGGTCTGGAGGCATGGAATGTTTATTAATTACTTTAAAGGGAAAGGAATGGGCTATAGGGAGGGTACTATGTTTTAGCATTTCAGATACTGTTCCAGTGGTAGGACAGTTTGACTCTGTTAAAGGGACTATTTTTCAAGTGTTCATGCAGCAACAAATACCCTAACTAAAGCTGATACAAAATGGTAAGAGTATAGACCAAATCTAAAACTCAGGCAGGCTAGCCTGTCAGATGTTGATAGACTCTTAACTCCACTGTTCCTCACTATTGATTATGCTGGCTAGGGTTGCTGGGACTTACAGGCCAACAAAATCTGGTGGACTATGTGGTTCTCACCCCTTGTACTGCCAAAGAATTTTTAAATAAAATACATATACTTTATACAGTGTACTTCAGTCCCTACCCTTTTTTCTTGGTGTACATATTTTTAAAAAGCTCCCCATCTGCAACACAGTTGTAGATAAGGAGAACAGGACTTTATGCAGGTAACTGCAACTTTGATTTTGAGAGGATAGGTAGCAAATTTCACCTCAACTCCAGTGTTGCTCCAAAATGTCACTGTGGTATCTTAATTTTTTTCTATATAATTGAATGGCAGTTGTTTAATTCTTAGAAAAGTGCTGGGAACCCTGGTCTTCATAGAGGAGATGTACTGTAGCTGCTGGTCCTTTGAAACCCTTTTTTAAACGCTTAGTAACATGATGGATAGTTTACTAGTCAATTTGGCTGACCTTTTGATTGTTTAATGACCACAGAGTTCTGAACATGTTTTGGTACGAATATATACTTACTTATTTTGATATACACACATCTATCAAGATTACTTTTATAATTCTTGCATCCTGATTCAAATTATATTTTTAGAAGTAAATCCCAGTGAATCTAGTATTTCTAGTTATTTGATTAAGTGGGCAACTACCAAGCATAAGAGCAGTCATACATAACAAGTGATCCATGACAGTAGTTCAAGAAAACTCTTCATGTTCTGTGAGAATAGCAGCATAACTGCTGTATGCTTTAGTTCAAAAACTGGAGGACTGTGCCTCATTGATCCCTCTAGATCTTTCAGTAGCCTTTGGTATGTCAGCTGTAAAACCCATCAGACACTCCTGGGACTACTGTTAGATTATTGTGTACCAGTTCTAGCCCAATGGGGAATGAAATTCTGCATACAAGCTGAAACAATAAATAGACTTTCAAAGCATTGAAATGCTTGGGACTTCTGGCTTGTATCCACAAAGTTCCAATGGAAAATGCTTCCACATTTGTGAGGAGTGCATTCATTTCAAAGACACCGAAACACGACTGTGCTGATCCTTGAGAAAACATAAAAAATCCATACTTAGGTAATACAAGCTGGAATGAGAGGGCGACCAAAATGCTCTATGAGGAGCAGCTTAGGGAACTGGGTAGATTCAGCTTGGAAGGTTAAGAACCAACATGACAGCTATGTTTAAATATCTGAAGGGATGTCATATGGAGGATGAAGAAGCCTGTTTTCTGTTGCTCCAGAGACTATGGCATGAAGCAATGGCTTCAAACTTCAGGAAAAGAGATTCCATATAAACATTAGGAAGAACTTCCTGAAGGTAAGAGCATTTTGACAGTGGAATTCACTGCCTCAGAGTGTGGTGGACTCCCCTTCTTTGAAGGTTTTTAACAGAGGCTGAATGGTCATCTGTTGGGAATGTGTTGATGGTGCATTCCTGCATGGCAGGGAGTTGGACTCAATGGCCCATGTGGTCTCTTCCAACTCTGTGATTAATATGAATGTTGGGTGATCCTAATAGATACTGTGGGATATCTATTTTAGCTGTCTTGAAGGGGTTAAATTGTAGAAACTGCTCGCTTAAGTAGAAAAATAGAGAAAAATAAGTCAGGCAGGTGCGTCTCTTATCAAGGGCTTAGGTATGCGGCCTAGCAATGCATGGAATATAGGGAGTTTGGGAGTCGATGCGACCCAGGGAGAATACTCCCTGGTACAGAGATACTTCATTTTTGAAACTGTAATACATCATTTCGAAACTTAAACTTTTGTAACCTGTACCCTTTTCATATATGGTAATCATTTCCTGTACCTGTTTTTTTAAAACGTATAAATGTATGCTGAAGCCTAAAATGGGGCTCTCAGTCTTTTGGAAGTTCATTCCACTGAGATCCCTGCGCAGTAAAAATAAACTTTGTTTTCTGATCTGCTGGTCCCAATTCTCTGGCTTACCACAACAGTCCATTGTAAAATATATAGTGATATATTTGATAAAAGATTTTTAAGCTATTCACTTAAAATAGATGCTAAATGTATATATGCTTATAGCAAAGTTTAGCCAGAATTCATTTCTGGCAATATGATGCATATCAGTACTGTATATTTCCCCTTGTTATCCTCATTTTCATGGGAGAAAGCATAACAGAATTCTCAATGTACAGTTATTGCATCAGAAGCCTGATATGTGTGTTCTTTTGATCCCAATGCAACCTGTATAGCTTACAGTAGACAGAAAAGACAAGAGGGTTGGGTAAATCGTCTAATCACTGTTCGCTCTCCCTCTGACCCTTTAAAGAGAAATCCCTTTTGTCACAGTGAGTGAACCTGACCTTTTAAATGCTGCCACAATGTGTTATAACCTGAGAAAGTATAGTCAGATTGACAATAGTCTGCTGGGTGAGGTGGAGGCATTCAGTTATGAGAGTTAGCTAGTCACTTGCATTATTCTTGAACAATAGGCATTCCATAATAGGTAGAAGTGAGACTAAACAGATTAAATTGTTGGAATTTGATACTCCATACATTATCTCCAGCTTACCTTTGTATTTTTAGCACTGTAGATACTGTGCCTTCATCTCTCCTCAATTACAAACTCAGGTCAAATTTCATTGGTAAGCCATTTGTCCTAAATTACTCCCTACTCATACAACATTCACCCACTGGCATCCTGTCAGCCTAAACTATGCAATAAAACGAGGCGTTGAGGACAGCTGCTTCTTCTGACTCATCTCTTCTCCCAGTCTTACTATAAAGATGTATGTGCACATGCAAAATTTTTACATGAAGCAAGAAAATTTACTGATGCAGAAATATTAGCAAGGAAACTCTAGGAACTGTGGGTTGCTTCTCACAGACATGCACATATACTCAACTTGCTGATGGTTTCAAGTGGAGTTAAAAAAAAGATACTGAACACTTTCACTTGGACTATATCCACATAGTGCTTTAACATTTCTGTGTTGTTCAAATGGGGACATGAAAATTTTTATTTACCGGGAGGAAAACAGAGAGCTGAGAAGTCCACAGCATTGTCGCACAAGTCCATTATACTGAATTCCATTGGCCATGGAAGGCATTTCTCAGGGTGATGATAGGGCTATTTCCCAGTTCTAGCTTAGATTTGCTTTGTCCAGGTTTGGGCAGCAGATAATCCTTTGCATTCACAGGTAGACAAGTATTTTTGCTAGACAACAAGGGAAACAATAGGCAAAGCATTTCTCCGTGTTGGTCTTCCTCTCTTCTGTTCCAGCTCCTCATGCTTCAATAAAGATTTTTCCTATCCTGGGTGAAGAACAAGGGCTCCTGAGGTACTTTAATCCCTTCTATCTATGCCATGGTCCTGAGAAGTACTGCACCTCCATTTCTGGAACAGGAAGGAAACTGCCACTGTGATAAATGACAGCTTCTTTACCATGTCAAGTAGCAGCCTCTGGGGAACAATTTTGATTTGAATTCAGCACTGGGGGAAAAAGGATCGAAAACTCCTTTTGAGTTCTTGATTGCTGTCCCAATGGCTGCTTTTTTACCATTTAAAAATCACACATCCAGATACCCACCGGATGGAATGTGGAGTCTGGCCCCCAGTCTACCACGTTGCTAGTCTTAAAACCATACTGTAATTTCAACACTGTAGTTAAATCTATTAGGAAATAGCAAATAATTCATTCAATGATCTTACACAATTACTTAGAATTTGCTGGAGAAAGCATGTAGCTGATATATAAGTTCATAAAGAAGGTATGTCTAGTCTCAGCTTGTATATGACTTTGCAAGACACCTGGAAGAGATATTTAACTGATTCATTACAGCAGTTTTTTGATGCAGTTTCTTAAAAACTCAAGAGAAGCCAGGATCTAGAGTTGCCACATCAAAAGAAAAGAAATTCGTTATATTCCCTGACATTAAAAAGTGTGAACAAGAAGAAGGAATTCTGAAGGTTTGATAATCAATGTAGAGAATTTTCTTATTATTGAATGTAAATTTGGTTTGTACTCTGTGTTCAGGTTTACACAACATCAAACCCAAAGTCACATTTCACCATTTCAGCAAAGCCAAGAATACTTATTGGTTAGATGTCTTGGCCTTTGCCATCCCCAAATATGTACCTAATAGAGGACATATGGTGTACTCTATACTGGACTCCAGAAATTTATAAAATAAATTTATACAAAAAGGGGAATTGCTGAAATCGCTGAAATTTTTCACTGAAAAATAGGGGGCATCAAGAGTTAAGACAGCTGAAAGAGGTCCTTTGCTTGGGGCCATACTTCTGGCCACTCTGAGGTCAACACAAATGCAAGCATGCTTGCGATTACACACATCAAATCCTGCATCACAGGCTGTGATGTTAACTTTACAACATGTCCAGCCACAGTCTGCACTTAGTACAGACAATAGTAGATGGATCATCAATCATATCTGAAATAAAGCAAGTTCCTATGTTTCTGATGCACAGAAAAGACTATTAGAAATCAAAAGTAGCATGCTAATTTAGCCAGCTTAATTTGCATATTAAATTAAGTTACATTAGGTTAAATAATATTGTAAAACTAATTTTGCTGCCCAGCTTTAGGGTTGAGATATGGTAACCTTACGTATTGCATCCACAGTACCTTTCAGAGGTGCTCTTGAAAGTATTCTCTTGTCTTATACGTCCTTATGAAGAACTTCTAGAGTCACGACTTTTGTTGATGACATTGCAGCAAAACCTTCCTGGGAACTCAGCCATGCTGACGAACACTGTACAAACAATATTCTAGCATCTTGTTAAAAAGAAAAAGAAAAGGCTAGAATATCATCCTAGTGTACTTTCTAATTCCAAGATAAAAACTAGAACAGGTTTAGGTTACTGCCAAAATATTAGTCCCTCTTGTGACCCAAATTCACAATTCTTCGACCTCCTTTGTGCTATTTTGCAATATAAGGATTGTGAAGGTGGGACTCTGAACTTGGCCCCTCTGCTAACAAATCTGCTGTTTGTGTGTCTTTATACGCTTGTCTCTTCTCCCTGTGTAGGTGACCTCTGGCAGCAATTTCTTAGGAAAGTACTTCAATTAAGTCCACAGAGTAAAGCAGTTTTTGGTTTTCAGCTGCTGACAGCTGATCAAAGTAGATGTCAAATTTCTCCTGTATGTTTTAAGATTCTCTGCCCAGAATATCTGAACATTTTAATTCCTTGAGACATGTGTGTTAGGAGGTGGGAATCATTTATAAAATTATCCTACCCACTTGCAGTGCAAAGTATTACTTTAACAATGGTGTATGTTTTTACCTGCTCTTCCCCTCTCTAGTTCTTAGTGATTAGATATTGATACTTCTTTTGAGAAAAAAAAAAGTCATGTGAAGGAGTACACATCCTGGAGTTAGGGGCTCTTTAAAACACGGAATTCTTCCTCTGTTCAAATGTTAACAAATGACACTAGTTATTTCATTTGAGGTAGGCCCCATTAGCTCCTTTGGAGCTTTCCTTCCAAATATATTTGCTTTACAGGGGGCCAGTTCGCACTGGTAAGGTGAAGAAGGTATTACAAAATCTCTTTAATTCTTCTACCAGATCTTCTGTGAGAACACTGGGCAGGGTGTTGTGTGTGAGGGAACCTTCAAACAGAACTCTACGGTCGGAGCTGGAACGTGAACAGACGTGGGAAAAAGATTAAAACCCCAGTTTGGATGTTAAGTTCTAGCTTTGACTCCGGTTTCAGCTGGGTGACTAATAGCATGCGCGTAGGTTTGCCTGTGGCCCAGCAGTGCTTTCTAAGGGAAGTGGAAGAGGCGGCGCTTGTAAGCCTCTCCTTGCTGGTTTCTCTGAGGGGAAGAGGTCCGGTTGTCCTGCTGCTCTTTGAAGGTAAGCCCAGCAGTCTCCGTGCGGACTCTGAATTAAGGCCTGCGTTCACGCAAGTCTCCATGGATTTTGTTGATAATGTATTTACACCGTAATCCCATCAACTAAAATATCAACTTTGCTTTCCTCTCCCTGGTCTGAATGCATGGAGGCCTCTGCTCGTGGCCTGCCTTTCTGGCTTACATAGATACAACTCCAGTGCTTGTCCATTTTTGTGTATATGCCGTCACATACTTTTTAAAAGAAAAATTAGCACTGTCCATACCTAGAGCCCAAACACTGGGGTTTCTGTCTGCTTTAGTTGGGACTAACCAGCAAGATTCCAGCCATTATCTTTTTTTAATACTCTGCCTTTCCTCAAAAGCAGGACTCAAGGTAGCTTACGAATACAACGTGGTGTAGAAAACACCAAAGATCACAATTTAAATAGAATCAAACCTTTAACAACGTTAAAAACAAAACATACAATGGAAGTGTTACAAATGGTGACGGCCATTTTGTGAAAAGGGCAGTCCTTAAAGGAGATGCTAAAATGTAATGGGGGATTGACTTTGGACATGTAAAAAGGGTGGGAGTGGTGGACTAAGATCTGTTCATGTGAAGGAGAAAAGAGGAAAAAAGCCAGCCTTGGCTATTATACAGGATGAACACATTATAAAGTTGTCTACCCCACACAAGGCTTGGACAGATGATGGGATATCTTTTACCTACCTGTTTTCTGCAGGATTACAGGCCTAGAAAGGAGAATTTAAAAGGTCTGGCTAAGGAAAGAGTATTTGAAGAGGAATATTATTAACAAAAACAAAAGGTTCATACAGAATAACAGGCCTGCAAGAGTCTGGACCCCCTGCCCCCCCCGTTTACACATGTGTTAAGTCAAAAGTGTTTTGCTATTAGCTGTTTTTTGAAGGTTGTGTACCTAATGTTCTGACTACAGTTAACTTTTAGAACCAAGGGAAAATACAATTTTTGATCCTGTGCTACAGTGCTTGTTAAACTATCTTATGAGGAAGACCAGTATTTTTCTTTTTCTAATATAACAGGCACTGATGCCATATTTGTGCTCATTGGCAGTAACTACTTATTTCTTGCTGAAAACTCCGAGGATTAGCAGCTGATGGCTCATAGACCAGCAGTTTGAGTAGCCCTGCCCTAGAGGACGGTGTCAGAAGAAACCATATAAGGATATCCCAGTTTTCTAGTAGAAGCTCCAGGAAGAAAAGAAAATGGTGCTACATCTGTAAATGGTATTAAGTGCCAGACCCTTTTTAAAAAGGCTCAGTTGGGACATCATTTGTTCTTCCTCTTTAGATTCCTCCTCTTAGGACAGTGCTATATAAATTTAATATGCTCAGCTGAAGTGACTGGCATTTAGTGTGAAAATGACTTAAGAGAAAGAAAAGTAATCGTTGAAAAGAGATAGACTTGCCAACAGGACTGTTCCAAGAGCAAATTAATACAACCAAAGGAGACCTCCCAAATGCACTAGGATCAGAAGCACATTTTGTAAAAACATAAATACTTTTTTAAAAAAGAACAAAACGATACCACACAAAGACATTCAGTGCCTTAAAGTGCCAGTTACTTTCATTTCCTCATACTGGCTCTTTCATCAGGATATGTGTGATAGGAAAATATTATGAGTCTGGTCTCTTCTTCTCTTGCTTCAGTATATGACCTCATTTTACTGAGCGTGTAGCTGCCTTTCTGGTACATTTTCATTATCAGCTGACTTGCATAAGAGGAAACAAAGACATGTCTGTAAGACAGTTGCAGTGTGGTATTTAGCTTGTGGGTGTTGCATTAGCTTGCTTGTTTACTTGTGTTTTCTTTCTTTAATGCTTAGAAAAGAAAGTCTGAGCTTTTAAAGGCTATCCATCCACTATATACAACATAAGGTAAGCTTGTTGTTGATCTGTTGTCTTGCAGTGAATAGCCAAGAATTATTTTGGTGCTATTTGAATTAATTAGGCCATACAATCATTGAAGTGAAGCCAAATCTTGTATAAATTGAAAGGATGGCATGAAATCTCAAATACCAGATTTATTTTAAAAATCATTTATATAATTGAAAAGTAGCAAATAATACTCAATATCAGTTATATTTTTTATTTTATAACACAAAAAGAAAATAAATAATGGGATTTATACAGTTTGTGCAAATAACAATTGGTGTTATTACTTTTTTGACAACTGAACCACATTCTAATTACTGTTAAATTCTAGTCACCAGCACCATTACCATCAACCAATAGTAGCAGCAATAGTTTATTATCACTCAGTGCGATATATGCTAAATGAGATATTCTGTCCTAATTGCTGTAAAATTGTGTTAATTGTCTAGACTAGAAGAAGGAGTTAAGGTAGTATTTGGATACACCATGTAGAAGAGGTGAATAAAGTTTCTCAGACTGATCACTGAGAGCCTCAGTACCTTGCAGTTCAGCTTGTTTAGTAAGCTCCAGCCAGGAATTTGAGATCTGCGGGCAAAGGATTATTGTCTGTTCCACCAACGTGTACAGCTCTGCCAAGGCTGTGAGCCTTTCAAGATCAGGCTCTGCATTTGTGGAATGGTCTTCCTTTGGACCTCCGGCTGGAGGAGGATCTCACCCGTTTTTGTAAACGGTTGAAGACCCTCCTCTTTGACTCTCCACATTAAGTCACTGGGATGTGTTTAAGCTGCTGAAATGGGTAGTGACTGGTGGGGTGTTGGGGATTTCATGCTTTGATTGTGTATGTTGTTCCAAAAGGGCATTATAAACAAACATCATCATCATCACTATTATTATTATTATTACTATTATTATTACTATTACTATTATTATTATTTCTCTACAATTTATGTTGTCTTCTGAAAAATGAGTAATTTTTATTGTAAATGTTTTTTAAATGATTAATCTGCAAATATTTTTCACCTTTGTTCTTAAAGAAATGACTCTAATATAATCTTAAGTTCCTCTTTTAAAAATGTGTCATGACCCAAGTTTTGCACACTGCACTGTCATATTCCTTGTGTTCAAGATTTACTATGCAGGACATACTAAATGTCTGCATGTTTACTTCTGCTCCCCCACCCCAAGAATTTTGAGTGTTTCACCTAAGGATGGCAAGTATCAGTATACTAAACATCTCTTTCTCCCAACAGCACTAGTGACCTGATTGGCATTTAGTAGAGCTTATTCTATTATTGTTTGCCACCTCCTCCCAGTCTTTTCAGCATGTGACTAAAGCCAGACTCCATGGCTTCAGCTTCATCCAGCTTGTTGCTCCTTCTCCTCCTACTCTGCTTTGTTCTACAGCCTGATAAAACATTTCGGAGAATCTTTCATTGCAGTTCTTTTGCCTTTTTGGTTGGCTTGATAAAAGTTTGCTCTGCTTTGGATTTTGGATTTTTCTTATGCACTAACTTAGCTGTGTTTGCTTTTTCAAAATAATGAAACTTTCCAGAATGCATATATGGGGAAAAATGCCATTCTCATGCACACACCTGGATTTCTGTTTTAAATTGTGATATTTTTATACAATTTTTGTATAAACTACTAATTTTTTTTCATTTATTATAATATTTATACCTGCCCTTTCTGTCTCATTCAACTTTCATGCTTGACCAATAATTATTAATCAGTAATTAAAAAAACCTACCAAGAAGGACCTGTCTTGTATTTCTTCTGCCATACCTCATATCACAGACATACACAAAACAGTTCTGTCAATATCATCAAAGGATACCATAGTACTCATTGGAAGGTGCCTGTCCATCAGAATCTCAGACTATTCAGGACTCTAAAAGTCAGAAACAGCTGTTGGGACATCAGCTAAAGCAGTTAAAAAGCTCTATTGGTTATCTAAGAGCAATATTAGGTCCCATACACACCTACTCTGTAAGATGGAGTGCACCCTGTCCAGAACACATGCAGACTGTTGTATTGCTGCTGTCTTGTTTACTTCTAAATAGAGTTCTTCACCAGAGAATTACCGAGGATTGAGTATACAAATTATTTTGTACAAACTATGCAAGATTATTTGATTCATTTGCCAAAATAAAACTATATTGATTTCTGTTGCTAGATATCACCAAGAAGAATTTGTCTACTCTTCTGCTTCTAGAAAAGGCCGGTTACAGCGAACACTAAGAAAAGGTATAGTTCTATTTACATTTACTTTCCATTTGGTGTTATAGCAATAGTATTTTAAAGAAGCTCTAAATATTTACAACTATGGCAAGAAAATCTCAAATGTTGTATCACAATGCGAAAGTAAGATACTAAACATGCAAGGACACAACCCAGACAATTAGAAGCTGCAGCTCACACGCATCCCTTGCTAAGATGCTTTTCATTATAGTAGTATTTAAAGCTATCCATGTTAGTCTGTTTTAGCATAAGAAAACATATTAGAACCCAGTAGTACCGTTGGACTAACTGGGAGAAATAAGTTTGTAATAAAAGCTTTCATGGACTATTTTGTTTTTATTTATATGCCATCTTTCTCATGAGAGCCAAGGCAGTTTACAAACGGCTAAACAAGACAAGGTAAAAACCTGATGATAAAAAAGCTAAAACATAATTAAACAAATCATCGCAGTAAAACACCATTACATTTTTTAAAAATATATTTAAAAAAATATAAAATATAAAATCATTTAAAAGCATAAGAAATTAAAAATATAGCATACCCACCCCATAAAAAGCCCCCCCTATAACCGATTAATCATTATACAGCTTGAGTCCAGGGCCTCTGAATTCTAAGATCTTTTGGAGTGGCTTTTCTCTTTGTCCTACCACCTTCTTAGACTCATTTGATGGGAACAAGGGAGAGGGCCTTCTCAGTGGATCCTCCCAGTCTTTGATACCCCCTTGAGGCCAGGATGGCTCCTTCTTTGCTCTCCTTCCCTTGGCAACTGAAATGTTCCTGTGCCACCAGGCTTTTAGAAACAAAATGGGATAGGCTTTTAATTATGTGCTGTGCTGTTTTATGGTTTGTTTTTAAATTAATGTTAATGTTTTCATGTTTAATGTTTTAATTGTAAATTGTTTAACTGCTTTTTGAATAACTTTTATATAACATTGATCAAAGTTAAGTATAGGTTTTAATCTGTATTGTTTTTAAATACGTTGTTAGTCACCTTGAGTCTCATTGTTGGGAGAAAGGTGGGATATAAATGAAAATTAATAATACTAATACTAATGTGTTTGATTAAAAAAAAGTACTTACTGGCGAAAGGAGATCAGAGTAGGGGATGCCCTCACCCCCAATGGGAAGGAGTTCCACAGGCAGGGAGCAGTCATGAGAAGGCTGTCTCCCATGTCCTCACCAGACAAACCTCTGATGGTTATGAGTCCAGGAGAAAGCCCTCCCCTGAGGATCTTAAGACTCCGGCAGGTTTATCTAACAAGATATGATCTTTCAGATATGTGGACCCAAACCATATTGGACTTTATAGGCTATAACCTGCAGTTTGAATTGTGCCTGGAAATGAACTGGTAGCCAGTGAAGCTGTTTCACCAAGGGAATTATATGCAACCTATAACTGGGCCCAGTCTGCCTTATGGTTGCAGCATTTTGGATCCACTAATGTTTCTGAACTCTTCCAAAGGCAACCATACATTGGCCATTTCTGCACTACATTGTTATAGTGCTGTTATTCCACTTTAAACACTTTATGGAATCGTGGGGTTTGCAGTTTAGGGAGGGACATTTATAATTTTCAGCCAGTGAACTCTTTGGCCCCAGCAAACTACAATCCCCAGAATTCCACAGGATGTTGAAAGTGGAATAATAGCACTATACCAGTGTAGTGTGGAAATGACCATAGAGTGTGTTACTGTAGTCCAAACAGGATATAATAAAAGCATGTATCACTGTAGCTAGATCTGACTTCGCAAGCAATGGACGCATTAGTCTTAACTGTGAAGATGCTCTCCTGGCTGCGGCAGAAACCCGGCCCTCAAGTCTCACAACGGTTGAATCCAGGAGTACAGCCAAACTGCAAACATGAGATTTTGTGGAGTAACCCCAAGATGAAGCTTCACCCTTGTCCAGTTTATTACAGATAGCAGACACTGGTTCAGTACTGAAACAGCTTCCTTGGAATTAGTTGGGAAGGAGAAACAGAGTTGGGTGTCACTGGTGTATTGGTGACAACAAACCACAAAACTCCAGATAACCTCTCAAATTTGGTGTATATGTGAAACTATGAGAGACAGAAGGAAGCTCTGAGGGACCTCTCAGGCCAACAGCCATGCTGCCGAACATTAATCCCTTAACATCACCTTCTGAGTTTGCCCCTCCAGGAAGGTCCAGAACCACTGTAAAACCACACCCTCAAGTCCCATCCCAGAGAGGTAACCCAGAAGAATACCATGGTTGATTGTATTGAAAGCCACTGAGAGGTACAGTAGAACTAAGAGAGCGTAATTCTTGACACAGATCATCCACTAAGGCACCTAAAGCTGTCTCTGTCCCATAGCCAGACCTGAAACCAGACTGAAATGGACCTAGGTACAATCCACTTCAAATGAATCTGAAACTGTACCACCGCATCTGATGAAGTGGACAATAGAACACAAAAGCTAACATTGGATATTTTTTCCAACTAGGCTCAAAGGTGGATACTGTATTTCTTTATGCCTTCCTAATGCGCCTTTGACTCTCCTAGGGGTGATCATTTAGAAATTCCTCAATTTATGAGGATTAATGCTTTGCTCCTAGAGAAACATAATGGTTGACTATAGCTTGTTTCTTTTCACTTTATAACTGGTCTTTTGGCCCAGATATGCCATTCATGTGTCTTTGGATATAATCTTGGATTCTGAAAGCAATAAGTAAAAGTAATGGAGGAGGCTGTCTTTCCTGTCCTTTAATGCAACTAGTAAATATCAGAAATATCTTTCAGATATTATTGCCTGTTGAATCCTGGATGCCTTTACAGCTTCAGCCCAAACAAGATTTTATAAGATTCTTTAACTCTATTTTTAAATGCAGGTGTCTACCGGATGTCATTTTCTCCATGTTATATAACTGTCATATATTTTCAGGTTTCAGATTTTGATATTATATTTTATTTGTGAAACCTTCCTCTGTAGTTAATTTTTTTAAAAAAATTAGTATACTTAAATATTAACAAGATTTCAGTTAATAACATGTCAGTTTCTGAACTTTCTGAGTAACTTATTGACTTATATTACTAGGTGCAACATGGATGGTGCCTGTGTCATGTGGGGACTGATCTGGCTGATCATACTTTTCTTCATTGGATGGCCCATAAGCATTTTCCTAGGAGGACTGTATGGATTCTTCTCTCCTCTTACAACTTTGATAGGTCTAGATGATATCAGTGATATTTTATTGAGAGGAGTAAATGTGGGTAGGGAATGTGCTAAGAATATAAAAAATGGAAAGCCTTTGTGTTAATAATGAAGACCAACTAACAAGCAATTTTCTGTGTCTGGTTTTTCAGTTGTTTACATCTATAAGAAATGTTTCAGGCTTTATGGAATATATCATTTACATTTCGCATTCTACAAGTGAATGTAAACATATTTTATTGGAAATTGCCATTGCTAATTCTGTCATTTCTCTGTAACCTAATGCAGTGAATTAGAGGTCTCTAGATTCTGTTAGATCTGTGCTAGAATAGAATGCTATGTTGTTAAACCATAAAAATTCAAGATCTTGGAGACAAATATATTTGCTATGTCCACAAGTCTGCAAATAACTAACCCAGATCTTTCCTGAGACAGACAGTGTTCTGCTCCTTCCAATGGAGAAAATTGATTTTCTGGTTTTTGCCTTGTTGCATACATTAGCGATAGTTCAGAGCTGAGTTGCTCACTGGAAGCTAGTATTTCATTTCTACATTGAGTTGCTATATTAGATATTAATCTTCAGTAATAACAATGGTTTATCGTTAAATTTGCTGTGAATATACTTTAGAAGGCATCATTTTATATAGGTTGTCTATGGTACCTTAATGCATCATTTATAATAAAGATATAACAAAACTAATTCAACCTCCTGTTTGTTTATCATGCCTTTAGAACTGGTGTTGTTGGCCATCAGGCACCATCATCTAAGTAAAAATTTCAAATTGTCTCTTACCCTTACTGCAGAGGAAGGTAATTAGCTGGCCTGAGGCAACCCTAAAATTTGCAGAAGCATGTTATATCTGTAATGTAGTCTTGAAAAGGCTTAAAAATAAGAGAAATAGAGATAGATTATGCATGCATTATATATAAAAAAGGAAGGAAGACCTGATCTTATGACTGCGTTCCCAATGGGGCTCGTGCAAGTATTCAACCTCTCTAATTCATTTAGCCATTAGATTGTAAAGAAACAAAACCAGTACTACTGGTTGAGGCCTAAATAACACATTATGGCCAGGTACACAACAGATTTTCTCAAAAACATTATTTTCTTACCAAATGCATCTGCATGGCATCAGTATGGAGTGGAAAAATGGTGTGGTAAGAAGGGCCTCTTTGTTTCATGTCTTGTTTGTATCGCCAGTTCCTTACCATCACTACTGCAGAAAACATACTGGTGCCTGGGTCACTTATTTGCTCTAGAGTGTACTGCAGTGCCTGCATTTGGCTAAAAAATAAAGATAGCATATATGTAACACAGCTTCGTATGTAGTTTGAGCCTTAATGAAATGTAGAGTTACCATGATGTTACAATGTTTACATCTACCCAAAGCTTCAGATAGTCCCATCAACATCATATAACGTTATGGACACACCATGTCTTACAGTGCAGGGGAGCCTTCACTCATTGTGACCTTCTAACATCTGAATAAAGAGCAAAACCAACTAAGTCTTGGGCCACCTGTCACATGTTCCAAGGGAGGTAGCAAGATGTCATCCATATTGTCTAAGGTCACTGATAAGATCTAAGCAAATTGTGAGGCATTTCCTTTGTCTTATCTCTAGAAACAAACTGTTCACCAGGATGACTAATGCTATCTCAGTCTCCATTCCCAGCCTAAAAGCAAAATTGAAATAGGCCCAGAAGGGGTAGCAAAGACAAAAATTCTAATGGTACATGTTGCCCATGTTATACATTCTCTGGACTATGAACGATTCGGCTTGGTTTTCTTTGTTTTTACAAGGATTATTTTTAGAACTCCTTTGTGTTCAAGCATAGGGTCTCTTTGGTGTCTTTCTGCAGTGATTTTTTAAAAAAATAGAATGTTCATTTTGTGTGGAATTTGATTAATGTTGCTTGATCACAGCACTTGTGTATATCTTCTTTCAAAAGAATAGGAAATGAGAATGAATTTATCTTAAATTATATTGATACTTCTTGGCTGTTTGATCCTACAACATTCATATTAGTGTGCTAATTTTTTTAAGAACAAGTCAATGAAAGGCTCCCCACGTAGATTACCTTTTTCAGTGTGAGAATCCAGGAGGTGACTCCTCCCTTTGTCAACAACATCTGCTCTGGAAACAAGGAAAACACTAATTTGGAGGGAAGGCAAAATTCCAGCATGGGCTCCTCTCCTTCGTCCTGGAGTAAGGTACCTGTACTACTGTGGTTCACATTCTGCTAATGTAGTATATAACAAGGAAGTCTGTACTATACACACTTCCATGCAATGAGTGCTTGTCGTAGCATCAGATGAAAAGGTGCATTAACATCTACTTTACTTGAAGCAGCAATTCCTTGACATGAGAAGTACTTTTTGGTTTGGATTCCTTTTCCTGTGCTGTTCTCTGACTATAAGCTATAGGGTGTAATAGACACAGGAGATGGTAATTTTTAAGAGTGCCTTACCATTGCAATTTTACCTATTGCTGAATATATGATAATAGGTATATTCTAACCTTACATGAGCAATTGGAAAATTGTGATGAAGAAGTAGCCACTAAACCAGCACCCTATCAAAACTGAAATGTTTTCAATACAATCCACACTAGCGCAGGTGGATTGTGCTTACTTGTTGAAGTAAGCACCGTTGAATTCAACAGCATTTATACATTTATGCATTCCCCCTTGTGTAAACATTTCATGATAACTCATAGAATCATAGAGTCATAGAAATGTAGAGTTGGAAGAGACCACACGGGCCATCCAGTCCAACCCCCTACCATACAGGAACACCCTCAAAGCACTCCCGACAGATGGCCATCCAGCCTCTGCTTAAAAACCTCCAAAGAAGGAGACTCCACCACACTCCGCGGCAGCATATTCCATTGCTGGACAGCTCTGACTGTCAGGAAGTTCTTCCTGAGGTTCAGGTGGAATCTCCTTTCCTGCAGCTTGAATCCATTGCTCCTTGTCCTGGTCTCTGGAGCAGCAGCAAGCCCTCTCCCTCCTCTACATGGCATCCCTTCAAATATTTAAACATAGCTATCATGTCCCCTCTTAACCTTCTCTTCTGCACCCTAAACATACCCAGCTCCCTAAGTCTATCCTCATAGGGCATGGCTTCCAGGCCTCTCACCATTTTGGTCGCCCTCCTCTGGACCTGCTCCAGCTTGACCATGTCCTTCTTGAATTGGGGTGCCCAGAACTGGACACAGTATTCAAGATGAGGTCTAACCAAAGCAGAGTAGAGTGGTACCAGTACCTCCCTCGATCTAGACACCATACTCCTATTGATGCAGCCGAGAATTGCGTTGGCTTTCTTGGCTGCCGCATCACACTGCTGACTCATGTTCAGCTTGTGGTCTACTAAGACTCCTAGATCCCTTTCACACGTACTGCTATCCAGCCACGTGTCCCCCATCCTATTTTTCTGTATTCCATTTTTTCTACCTAAGTGTAGGACCTTACATTTCTCTCTGTTGAATTTCATTTTGTTAGCCTTGGCCCAGCTCTCCAATCTGTCCAGGTCATTTTGAATTTTGATCCAGTCCTCTGGCATATTAGCAACCCCTCCCAATGTGGTGTCATCTGCAAATTTGATGAGCATACCCTCTATTCCTAAATTCCTATTACCAAATTATAGAGACTTCATTTTCACATTGGTTGTGAGACATAGTGTTACTTTCCAAATTTTTAAACTACTCTGGCAAATTAAAATCTGTTGTATTACCAGCACTACTGGAAAGTTTTTGTACATAAAATAGATGTTTACGCCTAATTGTTAATTGGCCAATAGTTCTTGCTTTCTCTGTGTATCTTTCTCCATTAGCCTGATCTGTCCCTGCCTTGACAGCCTTTAAGCTAGTTCAAACCTTGGCAAGCTTCTTAGCATTGAAGCTGTATTCACATTCTGTGATTAGTGTGGTTATTCTCGAAGAATTTCATTAATTTTGGCTCTTGCTCCAATGATTTTGCCACTGCCAACACAGAGTTATAGATAGTTAGAAGAGGATTTGAGTGAACAATTTTTTATCTTTCACTATCCAATCACCCAGAAAATTGGGGAGAAGGTTGTAGAAAAAAGGCATGGTACAAGAATAGAGGAGATGCTGTTCTCACAAATAAACATCTGACTGCCAGACATATGATTTGCTAATTGTGGCCTTGCAGTGTCCACACACAGAATGATTATTACTATCACTATAGAATCATTATCACAGGAACTTAATCCAGACTAAAATCCTCTCTCAGTCATAAAATACAGTTATAGATTGCATTATTCATTAATAAGTTCTTGCTGGAAAATTATTTAAAGTAATAAATACAGCTAAAAATAACAAAAACAGAACAGAACACAATGAAAATACAAAAAACAAGACAGAAGGAATAGTTGCATACATACATTATTATAGATTAACCACCCAAAAGCAGGATTGCAAGGAAGTGTAAGGATAAGAGAACCTGCTCTTGTCAGAAATCTGACCTTCACAGACTCAAGAAGACATTCATGTTATGTAAACTTCCACTACAGGCAGTCCATGTGAAAAAGAGATACAACTTAGTCTAAAAAGTAAGGCAACATAGAGTGAGGGTATGGACACAGCCAAGTTCTTCCAAGGCACAGCCACCTTAGATACAAACAAGCTAAAGAAGAATGAGCAAATTAGGCAGCTATACAGATATTACAAAACTGGATTGAAGGCAGATAAATCATGGTGGAAGTCATATGGTTGTCAACTGCTTCGACTTATGGCAAAACTATGAATGTAATAACCTCCAGCTCTGTAAATCATAGTTCACCTAATGTGGTACTTAATGTCTGTGAATACACAAAAACAAATTGGGGAAAAGTGCAAGGCTGTACATTCTACATACTCCAGTGAGAGGAAAAAGTACGACACAAGTAACAATAGCGACAACAAAAAATTGTGATACCGTTTCTTCAAATCACCATTGAGAACCACTTTTTTCCTAATGTGGTGGAGGCAAATTGCATCAGATTCTATTTGTAGTAAAGCGATACATGATGTCTATTCACTCCTTTCTGAAAAAAGGTATTTTGGGCCTACATAAGACAGAAAAGATACCTTCTACCTCCTCTGACTTCCAAGTGTACCAGGGTTCTCAAATATGGACATAGTTATCATGTCTTCAAGTGGAGAAAACTATTCACCAAACCATTATTCAAACTATAGAAAGGACAGAATGGCCCCAGCAGCCTTACCTTAGGTACAAACCCTCCACAGCTTCCGTAGTATGGCATGTATGGAGACCACAGTCTTGCTAAACAGAGTTGGAGTGATAAGAGGATTTCAAAACATCCTATCCTACCACAAACCCTCTAAACATCTGGCATAGGGATATTGCTAACATCTAGGTAGGTAGATAAATAGATGGACAGTTTACCTCATGAGGACGATACTTAGACTTTTCTCTGATGGTGAATGAATATCTCTCTGGTATAAGGTAGCACTGATCTCTAGGGGACAAAATTGAAGTGGAGAGTTGCAGCGAGCAGCGGAAGTGGAGTGGGACTATGTACAGTCTTTTAGATTTCCTTATGTATGACATCATACTGGTTACTTGGAAACAAGGATGCTTTGAAGAGCCTGTAAGCACCATGTGTTTCTATGAGGAAACACGTGGATTTTTTGTGTAGTCCTTTTCTTCAAAAGCCTGCTGATGTCTTCGGATCACAGTGAACACCTGACAGAATTGCAGGAATATATATCAACAAGGTAAATCATTTTCTTGTTCATCATTAATGCTGCATGCTTTGGGAATAGCAAAAGTACATCTCCTTAAATAAGCAATTAAAAATAAGAATAAATAGACACAAAGTCAATTTCTATTTCAAAGTCAACTCAGCAGGTACAGTTTAGTACACCTACTGCGTCCTTGACACTAGAGACTGCAATCCTGTAGCGACTGGCAAGAAAGAGACAGGCACAGATCTTTAACTAGGCAACAACTTTTCTTATAGGTATAATTGAATTAATAGAGGTGGAAAGACAGAAGGCTTTCATTTTTACTACTTCGCTTTGCCCAAAAAGCTGCCTATGGTACTTCTGTCTTTCTTGGTCAGTCTGTTCAAACCTAAGAAGTTTGTTGTGATGAAGCTCCAAAGGTAAGGCCTCAGTTCAGGGAGTGGCTTTCTTACAGGTTAATCTTGCAGGGAAGGTGATGCATGGTTCCAGTTTCCAGCAGTTGTTCATTATCTGCTGGGTGATGTCCAGACAGCTCCACTGTTGCTTGCTGCAAATGAATCTAACTTTGTTCTCTACCAGCCTTAGCCTTTTCTCTTACTTTTACTTGCCAGACTTTTGATGGTTCAGAAACTGCATACATTTATGTATTTTGGTTAATAACCCTGGGAAGCTTCCCTTCTCCCACAAAAGTAATTTGCTGTTCCTTGACCAATCTGGATGCATGGAAAAAAAGTGTGTCCTAGTGTCCAATCAGATGACTAGTTACAAATAGACAGACTGAAGCCCATCAACCTAGTAACAAAATAAAATCCCTGTCTCAAAAGCCAGCCCCTCCTTTGCTTTTCTGTTCTTTGTTGCTGGCTCTAGAGCAGACTTGCCCAGAAGCTAGCAGAGAGTACTGTATTTGCTAGCGTATAAGACACACTTTTCCCCCCGAAAAATACTGTTTGAAAATAGGGTGTGTCATATGCTGGTGTGTCTTATACGCCAGCAAACAGTATTTGCCAGTGTATAAATGAGGTGCATCTTATACGCTGGCAAATATCGTATATCCTCTTTTCACCTGCAACACCCAGTTTAGCATACTCTGAACAGTTGCAGCAGTTTAAGGAAACATGTGTGATGGGCATTATACCCATCCACATCCACATGGGATGCAAAATGCAACCATTCAGGCTGTAACAGAAACATTTAAATACTTGCGAAAACATGGAGACTGATCCTTATTAAGCATTTTCTCCAAAAAGATAACATCTCAATTTGTTGTTATTGTGGGCCTTCAAGTAATTTCTGACTTATAGTGACCCTAAGGTAAACCTATAATGTTTTGTTTTGTTTTTCTGGCAAGATTTATTCAGAAGGGGTTTGCCTTTGCCTTCTTTTGAGGCCGTGTTACCCTGATTTCTGGGGGTCCCTTGGGGGATGCCTCCATTTGCTCCAAGTTATAAGGGTTGGGGAAATTAATGGAGCACAAGCAATAGCAAAACAAGAGGCAGGGTAACCTAGCAGGATCTTTTACTCAACTTTTACAGGGTCAGGCCAAGCGAAGAATCAGACAAACATATCAAATAAATGGATTTTATTGAATGAAAATGTTATCACGCACCAACAGACTCACACACACACACAAGACCTTATTGAGAAGCAAAAGAGTTGAAAAATGGATAGGGGGTATAGCAAAGGGATTGTAGATGGGGTGATACTACACCTATCCTGAAGTCCTTGGTTCGGGAAGCAGCAAGCACAATGGAACTCAGCAAAAAAAACAGCTGAGGGGATTACTCAACTAACAAAGTGACGGTCTGCTAGCGTGCCGGAGAGTTCTCCAGAGAAATTCTCAAAAACTAGGACTATTTGTAGGGCAGAATGCACCTCGAGGGCAAATCCTCTCCTGGGGAGGACAATAGTCATAGCAAAGGAAAGAATTTTCAACAAAGCCAACTTGGTTTGCATAATGGTTTTTATGATGTGTTGCCAAAGTTTCAGGATCTTCAGTTGCAACAGGTTGTAGTGTAAATTTATGTAGATGGGCCTCGCCTTGTAGGATTTTTTCGAAGTCACAGGCGCTCAACCTGGGGAAAGCACGCTGATCCCCTCAAGTTGGCTCCTCTTTGACTGACGACCCTTTGTTTTTCGTGGGTTTGCACAGCTTGAGGTCTCCTTGGGCTACGTGACTGGGGATTTTTCTGGCCTGACCTAGTTCTCGGTCGTTCGATCATTTTGCCATGTGCCCATCTGGGCAACCTCCCTAGCATGGTAAGTATATTTGATATCAAAATTGTAGACCCTGAGATAGAGTGTGCCAGTGGGGTAACAACTGGGAAAGTCTGACTTGCCCAAGGTCAACCAGTGGGTTTCTGTGGTCAAGTAGGAATTTGAACCCTGGGCTCCTGGAGTCCTAGTTCAGCACTTAAGGTGCTATAGCATGCTACCTCTAATATCTAGATCAGGGGTGTCAAACTCAATTTCATCTTGGGCCGCATCAGCATTATGGTCACCCTCAAAGGGCCAGCTGTATCTGTAAGACTATATAAATGTATCTACTCTTTTTTCATATTAAATAATTGGCTCTGCCTTCGATTATTACTGGTTTTTAAATTGCCTTCCCTCTACATCAACATTTCATCTATTGGACATTTTGGGGCTATTTGATTGTAGTTTATGGTCCCTATACCACTGTAAAATGACATGGAATTGGTCAATATATCCAAAGTGTACCACTTTCTGCTCCCTAGACCCTCTCTATATCTCTTTCTGCCCCGGGGCTCGCCAGGTGGGGGAAATGCCGCAGCTGCAGGAGAGGTGTGAGGGCCACATGAAATTGCCTGGTGGGCTGGATTTGGCCTGTGGGCCTTGTGTTTCACACATGTGATCTAGATAGTGTGGAAAAAGTGCAAAATGGGAAATGGGGACAGAAAGACATAATATTGTTGATGCCTGATTAAAATAGCAGTATACAAAATCAAGAAGAATGCTTCACTCCTGACTACATTTATCGAAAGTTTATGCTGTTTTACTTTTTTGTTTATATTGTTGTCTACAATAGTTGCATAGTCTCCATGTTGGATTTGGATTTCAGGAGAGTGGTCAAGAAATTATCTATAACGGTAGATAGTGTCTGTCCGTCTGTCTGTCCATCTTTGCCAATAGCTCAAAAACAATGAAGCCTAGACCTCTGAAAATTTGAAGTGCAGACTACAGTGCAGACTGCTTGTTAATTAATTAAAAACTCTGCAGCCTGCTGTATTACACTGATTCACTAAATGCTACTGGGTTACTCAGAAATAGGTGGGCTCCTCAGAACTAAGATGGAAGGAAGCTTTATGTTTTGGTCCAAAGGCTTGCAGCTGGTTGGCCAGGTGAAGCTGTAGAGGATCAAGGCATAAAAACCTTTATTTTTGATCCTTCCACTGCTAGAACTATACCAGATCTTACTGCTGGATTATGGAGGCTGCTTGTTCCTCACTTTAAGTAGGTACATGTAAGTATGTGAGAGCCAGTGTGGTACAACAGTTTGAGCATTGGATTGTGGGCACTGGAGGCCAGGGTTCAATTCCCCGCTGGGCCATAGAAACCCGCTGGCTGACCTTGGGCACATCACACACTCTCAACCACCAGAAAACCCCATGATAGGATCATCTTAGGGTTACCATAAGCCAGAAACAACTTGAAGGCACACAACAAAAATGTATGTATTTATGTATAACATATATATTTACTCACATACATACAAAAAGGGAGTATGAAAATTCTTACTGCCTGGTATGTGCTCTTGTCTTTTCTTCCTTGGCTTGACAGCAGCATTCTGTTACTTTAATTTTGTAAGGTGCACTAAGAGAAACTAATACACATATATAAGACAGAACAAGGGTTCAGATTCTCCTTCAGGGTCATTTCTTGATTGTCAAGCTACAGTCCATCCTATTCTCTTACATATGAGTTACTGTTTCTTATTATTACAGTCGGTCCTTTATGTGCAAGGATTCATATCCACAGATTCAGCCAACCATAACTTGAAAATACCCCCTGCTCCCCCCCCCCAATCCAAAAAGTAAACTTTGATTTTGCCATTTTATATAAGGGATGCTATTTTACTACACTATTGTGCATAACAGAAACTGAGCTTCCACAAATTTTGGTATCCACCAAGGGTCCTGAAACCAAACTCTAGTGGATACCAAGGGCATTGTTGTTGTTGTTGTTGTTGCTATGATTATGATTATGATTATGAAGCTGCTTTCCCCCCAGAACTGGGACCAAAGGATGCTTACAAAAATTAAAATGTAGACATAAGAAAGATAAAAACATTGAAAGATCATTACTAAAATGAATTAAACTATCTACAGAATTAAAAAAATATTTAAAACACAGCCGTTTTAAAAAACAACAACAATAGAATAGCGCATTAAAGCCTTTGCAATCAGTTCCCCAAAATCTGTTGGAAAATTTTTTCCTTCTAACAGAAGGACAGCAAGCGGGTAGCCAGACAGACCTCCCTAGAAAGGCAGTTCTAGAGCCAAGGCGCACTGATCAAAAAGGCCCCCTCCTCTGTTCCCGTAATAGAACCAACAGAAGGACTTCCCCTGACGAACTTGGGAAAGGCTCATATGGGAAGGTGCAGTCCTTCAGACATCCTGCCCTCAAACTGCCAAGAGATTTATGTCATAACCAGCACTTGGAACTATGCTTGGAAACTGACCAGTAGCCAGTGCAGGTGTTGTAACAAGGGAGTTGCGTGCTCCCTGAAGTCAGGCTCAGTTAGCAATCTGGCTGCAGTTCTTTGCTAGGAAACATTAGTTGATTCATTCGTCTAAGGTATCCTCATGAAGAATACATTACAGTAATTGAAATAGGATATAACTAAAGCATGCATCAATATGAACTCAGTGGTACTTACTTCTGAATCAGGTCGGAGTGATTGTTCCCATTTTGTAGATGAGATATGGTGCCAGCTATAAAGGCTGCTCCAAAAGGTGCCTGGAGATCATTTAATTGTGAATCCTGCTACACCTAGACCGTGGTCTTCACTGTGTCCCATCTCCATCTGGCCTGGATGGTAGAGTCTTGACTGACTTTAACTACACATACTATCACTGCTGCAGGTGCCTAAATACCCTGATGCAGGTGAGGGAGGAGGTGGCTGGAGCTACATTTACCTTTGGAGAATGTATTTTATTGTTGGTATTTGGACTTATCTTTTAGTATTCCATTTTTATCAGATTTAGGCCCTTTCCGCAATAGCTTCCCATCTTGGCACGGTGACAGGAGAGGAGCGGGACCGTGATGACGCTTCTGCATGATGTCATCACAGTCCTGCTCCTCTCCCATCCCCAGGTGAGGCAGATTAAATCACTGATGGGTTTTCCCCATCAATGACTCATGATCATGCCACCATCCCGCACCTACCTATCCTGAGGAAGAGCAGGAAGCACGATGGTGGTGCTTCCTGAACCAGTACAGCCTGGGAAAGTACCCGGTTGCGCTGTGGAAGAAGCATGTGCATCGCACTCCCTTCCACAGGGAGCCGATCTGGTGTGGAGGGAAGCACTCCTATGGTGCAGCCTTCCCAGTAGAGCTGCTGCTGGGATTGCCACCGGAAGACCATGCAAGAAAGTAGGGTGCAGAAAGAGCCTCAGTGTAAACTTCTATCCGTAAACCAACATTAAAAGGAGTGCTTCTGAACAGGATATTAGCAGTGTCTGTATGTCTATTTGTCAATCCTTGCCTCACTGCATGATTTAGTGTAATGAGCAACTAATTTGTACAGTATGCAAATTTGGCTGTCTGGATGTGGTGCACTAGCCTGTTGCAAAGTTGAGAGAAAGTAAAACTCCTGATGTTTAGTAACAATAGGAAAAGTAAAGGACTTAGTGAACATGAGATGAATGGAGAAAGCAGGGTGAATGGGGTGCAGGCAACAGAAGAAAACAGTGATAGTGAAGGATTGTAAAACCCAGGCAAAACTAATGAAGGTACTAAGCAAGACAGTGGGCAAAAAAGATTTCCTGGGGATGCTTTTGCTGGTGATCCTGAACAGAGCAGGGGATTAGACTTGATGGCCCACAAGGCCCCTTCTAACTCTGATTCCATGAAAGAAAAACTAGGGAGTGGGAAGGAAAGAGCACACAGGGCTGACAAAGGTATTAATGGGTTTTCAGCTTGGGTGAAACTAGGTACTATCGCTAAATTATAAGTAACTGAAGTGTGTGCTTTCAAAAGTATGTGCGTTGACTTGTGGTGACCCCGTGAATTTCCTAGGGTCTTCCTGGTCAAAGAATACTCAGAACTGGTTTTGTCAGTTCTTTCCTCTGAAATATGGCCAACAGTACATGTTATTCTTTGGTGGTCTCCTATCCAAGTATTAACGAGGGCTGACTCTGTTTAGCTTCCAAGATCAGAGAAGATTTGATGCTTTCAAGGTATTCAGGCAACTTGTATTATTGCTACCAGCATGTTGTACTAATCTGAGGGTTGGACTATGACTTTGGAGACCAGGGTTTGAATTGCGGCTCAGCCATGGAAACCCACTGGGTGACCTTAGGCAAGTCACACTCTCTCAGCCTCACAGGGAGGCAAAGGCAAAGCCCTCGCTGAACAAACCTTGCCAAGAAAATGCCATGACAGGTTCATCTTAGGGCGGCTATAAGTCAGAAACGTCTTAAAGGCACACAATAACAAATAACAATTTATCATGTACATTTTTAAAATTGTACATATTCCAAATGGCTGGCGCTAGCACTGACAGTATTTTGCTGTCATTAATAGTGTATTTGAGAGGAATCTGTGTGCTAAGCAATGTCCACTTATGGTGAGGAACCAGAGGAAGAAGGAGGAGCATATGAAGATCTTGAAGAATCAACTGAAAAGAAAACAGCGACTGAAGGACTTCTACCCTCATCTCCACCTTCTAAAAGGTATAGACTGTATGTGGTGGTGGGGAGATTGAACACAGTCACTATATTTTGTACATTGCATTTTTCATTGGAAAAGATGTATTGCTACCATTGGTCTGACACATACACATAAGACAGTAATGCGGCTCTTCAAAGCAAATTAAAGACATATGTAGATCACAATGGACTGGATCCAGATTTAATCATAACCAAAGTTAGTAAAGATTGACAAGACTTATTGGATTTCCGTGGAATAGCTCCCAAGTGTGACTATGAAGTCTAGGTTCAATCCTGTGCCTTCACAGACTTACAGAGCCATTTTACACATGTTGCTTACTCAGAAGGGAGCTCCGCTGTGCTTTGTGGAACTTACTCCTGGGTGTGTGTGTAATAGGGTGCAGCCTTAGAAACCTGAAGGAGACCGCTGATAGACTCACCAGCTCGTTATCAAAAAGCACTGTCTATTGAACTTTAAATACCCAAATCTGGTAAGCATCTCTGATTTAACTAGCTTTAATGTATGACTTTAATAGTAAGAAGTTGATAACATTTCAGCAGTGTGACCTTTGCTAGTGAAGAACTTTAGTGGTTTCAGACAATATGTGCTACTGGTTTACTTGAGAAAATGGCAGGCTTTTAGATATATATTTATTTATTTTTATAAAAGCATTTTAGACTGCTTTTACTAATGAGCAAAGGCTCAAAGTGGCAACCATAATGGGGGGGAAAAAACAAATGAAATCAACCTCTAGAACTGAATTTGCAGCCCGATGGATGTATGCTCCATTGAATTGAGTAGGAATTATTCTTAACTGACATGAGTAAGATTGGGCTATACAATCACTAGCCAAGCTCATTTTATGAACTATGTATAAGCAAAGGAAGAAACAAGTAACCTATGCATACCTGGAAATATGAATAATATTGCAATCATAATTTTCTAAATACACATTGATAAGTGGATGGCAAATTGGAAAATTCAAGCTCCCACACTTGCATCTCTAAAAGAACATAGGAAGCCGCCATATAATGAGTCCAGCCTTTGGTCCATTTCACCTACTATTGTCAACTCCATCTGGTATTGGCTTTCTGGGTTTAACGTCTACATTTTAACCCTAGCCCTGCCTAGCATTTCTTGGTATAACCTGGTGGTCTCCTATCCAAAAGCTGATCTGACTCTACTTAAGCTTTTGAAATCTAGTGAGAGAGGGTATGTTTAACCAGAAGGGAGACAGCAGCATAGCCGTAATTAACGGTTTTCTGTTTAAGATAGAAGAGTAAAGAAGGGGAAAATTCAACCCAGCTTTCAGCCCTGTTCCACTGCCAGGATGATGGGAGAAAAAATGAACTATATGCCAAGGTCTACTTCTCGACAAAAACTAAAATTTAGTATTGCCAACATAAGCCAGCAGCAGACTTTGACTTATGCATACCTCCCTCATACACAGTGATTGAGCTGCTGATTGTGCTTATGTCTCTTTAATATCACACAATTACAGCACTTTAGCTGCCATAGCTCCATCTTATACAATTGTGGGCCTTGTTGTTCCTTCAGGCATTTAAAATTGTCTGCCAGAGAGCTTGAGAGTCTTACCAAATTACAAATCAAAGGATTTCATAGGATGCAGCCATGGGAGCTAAAGTGGAACCATAGGCCCTTTCCACAACATACCTTTTCTCAGTGCTGGGATGCGAGGATCACGTGAGCAGCCTCTTGCGAGAGGCTCTCGCATCCCTGCTGCTTCAGCTCCGCAGATGTTGCCTACCAGCCAGCAGACAGCATGAGGGCTCCGCCTCTTCCTTCCGCAGTGCAGCCAGGCATTTTCCCAGGCTGCGCTGGGGGAGGAAGCACGAGCGCCACAGCTCCGGAGGCTCCGCACACATGTGCGGAGCGCGTGCGGGACCCTGGTAAGTGCGTGCGGGACCCTGGAGCGATGCGCGATCGCGCACCATTTTTGGCTACAAGCTGAAAATGAAATAGTGCATGATTGGCGCCTGCTGGCCCCAGCAGCATCGCACGATTGTGAGGATGTCGTCTGAAATACTCCTCGAAATTGCGCGACATTCTGGAGGCCCTTTTGCATGGCAAATGCTGTGCAAAAAGGGCCATAGTGCTATATTTCTGTAGTCTGAGAGAGCTCTCGTTGCAAATAATGCTGTGCTGTTTTGTCCACATTAGGAAAGTATGATTTGAATAAAACATAGTTTGCTCACAAACAATAATAGCAGACTATTGCTTGATCGTATTTGAAGTTCTGTTTTTCAGACAAACTAGGATTGCATACAGCATCAGGCTGTGGTTTTCCATTTTGTGGTTTCTTTGCCACTAAACTAGAAATGGAACAAAAACATTGGAACATCTATTCCATTGAAACAATGCTTTACTGAACACAAAAGAGGTTTCAGCGGCCCCTGTAGACTGAAGGAATCATGCTGATGCACAAAGGAAATGTGTGGCGATTGGTAACTCTCCACTGAGAAGGGAAAAGGCAGCAATGTGCCATTCTGACAAGCTAGAGAAGGAGGTGTTTCTCCCTTTTACTCCTATCCAGGAGACAATGAAAAGCTTGCTCAGATTTATTGCAATTTCTTCCTGCTTATCCATACAGGAACAAATGGTTATGTCTGCCATACGCTTAATTGTACCACAAATGACTTTGAGACTCTGGATGAGAAGATGAAGGACTTTGGGGCACAAATGATGTTTTCTTCATCCCTTCCTGACAAAGATTATGACAGAAAGAGAAAAGAATACCAAGAGTAAACACTAATAGTCTCATCAAGAAAAGATTAGATTATTGGACTATGGTCACACCTGTTTGGTGAAGGCCTTCTGGTGGGCTATAGGCTGCACCTCATAAGCAATAAGAAGAACATGCTTGGGAAAGTCTCTGATCAAGAGGGAGAAATGTAGCCATGGTTCCATGTGACCAAATGAAAGGGCTCTCTTGTGTGTGGAGAAGCCTCCACAAATATAGCCAACCCCTCTTCAGAAATTTGTTCTGAAGAGACATATGGGGTGATGTGGGTGAGCATAGTGTGAAGTAATTTCTCTTATTTTTGAGCCCTAATTATGGATCTTGGCTAATATTAGCCCTGTTCTTTACTAATATCTAACTGTAGCTTGCTTCCCACATCAATAGTACTGTTTTTCTGTTATTGCTTTCCTGTCTCTCTATAACTTTAATGTAAGCTGGCAAAACTGCAATGGACCTCTTTCTGAATTATGCTATTTTGTTTTAAATGAATAAATTCCATTCATCTCAGCTCATTACTAAACAAATTAAAAGACTCCTGATCTATATCAAGACCAGTTCCCTATCTTGTAACAATAATGAGAAAAAGCATTATAATCAGAAACCTGTCTGAAAGCAGGACATAATTTTACTGTCACATAAATCTATTTGTCCAACTGCTGGTGATAGTTTATTTATTTTCATTTTATTCTATTCTGCTTATATCTCACATGGGTGCCAAGATCTTAAAAGCCCAGCAGGAATTTTATGTTTCATAGATGTCGATAGATCTGGATTTGATTCTTAACTCTGTTACTTGATTCATTAAGATCCCACAATGGAATTCTTTCCGATACCAGCCAAATGTAGGCTTAGGGGTGGGTGTCATTAGCAAGTACACAAAATACCACAGATAATAATAAGTATAATAAATAACTTTTAAGAGAAGGCAAAAAGTATTAGTTGTGTTAATTGTGTTGCAGTATATTTCAGTGTTACTTGATGGACCTATTTTGGGGGGGGGGTGGTACCTAATTTCAAACGCACTTTCAAATGCTTCCAACTCAAACTTTTTATTTTATTTCTTTATTACGGCAGCCCACAACACCAAGGTGCAGTGGACTGCTGCTGTCTTCTGTGGAGTATCATCTGGTTGGCTGTATTGGTTGCTTTTGCTTGGCCCTTGAGTGTGGCCATGGCAGCCCTGTATGGATTTGTGGCGCCCCTGATTACCCTCATAGGCCTTGATGATATCAGTGATTCTATGCTGCAAGCAGTACATGTGGGAAGAGAGTGCGCGCGCAACGTCAGAACTGGCAGGTCCATGATCTGAAGAAAAGGCCTCACAGCATTTAGCATTCCATGCCTTCTCCAGTCTTCTTCCTTCCCATGTATTTATCACCAGTATTCATCTGTATCTCTTTTTTTACCTCTAACATTAAAAAACACTTATTTAAATATAAAAGTGGTTTCATGAAATTTATACCTGATGCATTACTCTCACCTTTAATCCACACACATATAAATAGAAGAACTCTGTAGAGCTTGACTTCTAGGACCTTCTTGAAAAACTTGCACAGACACATGTACCAAGAATGTGTGTGTGTGTGTGATTTCATTAACTAGCTATTGAGATTGCCCTTATCCAAATTCATAATGGAATTGTGTGGGCTTTGGATACAGGGTATGCATAAAAGAAAGGGTGCTGAATTACAATGTGTTATTTATATTCTTGTTTTCTATAACCATAAACTATATTCCCTTCTTTGGAGACTCTCTAGGTGACAATTAAGACCAAAGAAAGAGATACGTTTTTATTATTTGACTTTTGTTAAAATGGCAATCAGGGGATGCAGGTGGCTCCAATATCAGTGGGGTGCTGAAACTGTTCCTGGTTTCAGTCCAGACTTCAGGATGCTGTGCACTGACCTTTAAACAAATTCAACAATGTGACTAGCTTCTATAAAGTCTGGATTAACCTTGGAATGGATTCATTGCCTCCTCCTTGACATGGAACTCATGGGAGTTCACTTGATGGCAAACTCTGCATATGTATAAAGTAGAGAGGCAAACTTTCTTTATATATAGCTTTGAGAGATGGTGCCTGCTGACATAAGAACAAATCTTCCACCCAAGAAATAAAGCAGCTTTCTTAAGATGAAGGCAAACTCCATTTTATCAATTCTTTTTCCCAAAGGAAGGATCATTCCTTCTGGCATGATTCATAGGAATTTCTGCAAGGGCAAACTGTCACTGAAGAGGAAGCTATATTCCTTGGGGCTTGAGCAATGCAAAGAGAGAGGACAGTTAAGTTCTGAAAATACATCTTTAAAAGATGCTTAGTTGCTATAAAGTGGAAAGTCTCCTAAGCAAGCTTCCATTTCAAAGTAGATGAGCTATGCCAAATGTCAGTGTCTGGAAGGTGATTATGTTCCTATGTTTTCTGGGGTCCCTTTCTGGTCACTTGAGGAAGGAGCGCTATGCTTGTCCTTCTGTTTCAAGCCATATGTGATTATTCCTCATGGGTCACGGCATTATGATGTGAGAGGGTTTCATATAACCCCTCAATGAGGAAAGGACACGTGAAGGGAGCTGCACTGATTATCCCTGCAATCTTTTGCCTTGTTGCCCCCAGAACTGAACTGAAGACTTCCACTGGTAGGAGTACAAACTAGTGAACACCCATAGAAATCATGCAAGTGAGAAGTGACGCTGCTTGGACTAGTTCCCCGCCTTGTGTGAAAGATCTCTGTGCAGTTCATGGGTACAGATGTACATAAAACTTCTTTCACAATAATGTTGAACATGCAGGTGTCATGGGAGCATGGAGGTGCAAGGTGGTAGCAGGGGCAGTTGTAGTCCATGCAGCGAAGAAACCCGCTCTGTGCATCCTGACAGACAGAAGAGGCTATGTGCATGACCGGTGGAATTTTAGATTCACAAGATCATCTGCTCCACCCTTGGTCAATGCGAGATTCTTGCAACTGCACCATCCATGACATGCCCATACAGTTTGTGCTTACCCATTTCCAGTGAAGAATTGCTCACCTTTTCCCCAAGTACTTTGTTAGACTGGTATCTGGTTATCAGTGGGTTTACCATGACTTCTCAAGCCTAACCAACCTCGCATGATTGTTCCGATAGTAAAGTAATGGAGAGAACTGTTTGCATCAGCTTAGAATCCCTAGGATGAAGGGGAATATTAAGGGGAGATGAAAAGCAAAAAGATGTCTCTAAACTGTAGAACTGATATCCATTAAAAAGTTTCTTCTGTATTGTGGACTATGAAGGGATGCTTGCTTTGAATATCTATTTAAAAAGCGGACTGCCTGTTAAATAATGTACTTGTATATTAATAAAAAATTTTTTGCACTATATTATATACTTTAAATGCTTCTGACTGAATTTTTTTCTTTTGTTTCTCTGTGTCAGCCAACAAACCCCAAGTGCAGTAGGCTGTTGCTGTCTTCTGTGGAGTATCACCTGGTTGACTGTGTTGGCTGCTTTTGCTTGGCCCTTGAGTGTGGCTATGGCAGCCCTGTATGGATTTGTGTCGCCCCTGATTTCCCTCATAGGCCTGGATGATATCAGTGATTCTATGCTTCAAGCAGTACATGTGGGAAGAGAGTGTGCGCGCAACGTCAGAACTGGCAGGCCCATGATCTGAAGAAAGGGTCTCATAGGCTTTAGAATTCCATGCTTTCTCAAGTTTCCTAATTTTGCATGTATTTATCAACAAACATCATCTGTATCTTTTATTTTCAGTATTTACATTAAAAAGTATTTATTTAAAAGTAGTAGTATGATGTTCCTACCTTCTTCACTGTATATAAAGTACATTAAATAAGTGCAACTTAAGCTCCCTAGATTCACACAAGCATACATCAACGGAACAGGTGATTTGTTTATTTACCATTGATGCAATTAAGCTTCTTATCTCAGCATTTGAGTTATGTTCCCATGTCCTTTTCAGGTCCCATTTGTGAGGAGAGGTTCCCAGTGTTCCAGTCCAGAGACTGGAAGTTATTCCACAAGAGGCAAAATACCAGTTTTGATAAAGTACTAGCCAACCGATAACCCACAATCACAACTGTTCTTAAACAGTACTATTCATCTATCAATTAATTGCTGCAAAATATATGTTTAATTAAACCTGCCTCCAAACCTAAAATAATGCCCTGGTGGCAAAGGTACCAACTGGAGATGAGCAAACAGGTAAATATTTAAATAACTGATCTGTTCATTTACACTGTGCATCTGTTTACTGGCCCTTATCATTACTATTACATACAGAAAGGGCTTCACACAGCTGGAAACCTTCAGTAACCCTCAAGTTCCAGATTGGATGGCAAACCAACATGGAACCTTTGGATTCTTTGCTTCCAAGGCTAGAAACAGGCAAAGGGAGACTTTTGACAGGACTAGGGGCAGTTCTTCCTCATGGACTATGGTCCTGCTTGTGGCCCTCTTGCTTAAAAAACACACAATTCTGCTGTCATTTGCTAGTAATGGATTTGGTGTCTTATCTAGTTTGGGCTTCTGCATTTGTGTGTTAATCTCTAAACAATATTGCAAACAGAACCTCATCTTAAGCCACAGACTAGGAGCACACATGCGAAGGTGGAATGCTGTGACAAAAACTAGTATTCCTTTATACTGGGAAGGTAGTGCACAAATTTTGTTCTCCTGTACTCAAACACAGATGCCCACAAGTGTCCCTTAGAGAACAAAATCTCATGCCTTCTTGTATTCTTGAGTGCAGACATGTCAAAGCAGTTGGTTTGAATATGTATGTCATCAACTTTTCTGTGCTTGCCATGAAAAAGATTTGCTTCTAGTAGTACCTGAGGGTCTATGGCTCCATAAATAAAAAAAGCTGTCTTTGCAGATATCTGTCACTTTGAAACTCAGAAGAACAACTGAAGCTGTATGTTATTCATATAGCTCATATACAAATGTCTACCAACTTGGGCGGGGGGGGGGGGCTGAAAAGGTGTCCCAGAAAATTACAATTTTAATAATTTACCTACTTATTAACAGATTAATGCTTTCTGTTTGTTGTGCTGAACTGGCAAAAGCTGATCAGGAATAATTCCAAATAAAAAGGCTCAAAGTCATTGACTTCTCTGCTGCCATCATTATTGCAACATATTATATAACCTTAGGGGTTTTGCTGTCCTTTCCTTATTCACTTGCAGCCCTAACATTTATCTACAGGAATGGGTCCCCATGGAATGCTTGTAAGAAGACAGAAGCCATTCTCAATTTACATGTTTAACAGCATCCTATTCACTGAATGCTTTGCGATGCATGGTTTATTTAAACCTCTGAAGGGTTTGAATTAAATAAGTGAATGGCTTTGAGTTTTGCTACCCTTTAAGTAAAGCAAACTAAATTTGCCTGCACCAAAATTAAGTTAGAAAATACAAAGGAAGCTGCTCTTAGTAGGATTAAGCTGTCTCACTTTCTTTTCACTCAAGCATACATCTGTTCATTTCATTCATTCATTCATTCATTTTTTTCAGCTCAAACATAGTACAAAGTCTTCTAAGAAGGAACGCAGCATGAAGATGTATAAACAGTTTAAATGTTGACTGTTCTAGTACTGAGTAGGAAGACAGAGGAGGAGAAAGGGAGCAGATGCAGTTTATATTTTGTGAGAAATTTGTTTACAGCTGGGATCATTTCTTATATTAATTCCTGATGTCCAGGATGATTTGTCCATGATTCATCAATGGTTGCTAATAATCAGAATAGGGATAGTGATCTGATAGTTAGTGACATTTTTCTCAGTGCCCTGATGCATGCAAGATTTAGAGAAGAATGACAGAATAATTTAAGGAAGAACCATTTGAAGATGAATCTACAATTTTAGAAAATGAAGTGGAAGCTGCACTTAGAGCACCTGGGAGAAAGAAATCACCAGGAACAGACGGCATATCAGTAGAACTGCTTCAAACTACAGAGGCAGGATCTACTTTAATTCTAACCAAAATCTGTCAAGAAATATGGAAAGCAAAAGAATGCTCCACAGACTGGAAATTCTCAATATACATTGCAGTTCCCAAAAAGGGGACACCAAGGATTGTACTAACCATAGCACCATTACACTAATCTCCCATGTGAGCAAAGTGATCACAAAATTCTACAATAAAGACTTTTACAATACATGGAATGAGAAATGTCAGATGTCTAAGCTGGCTTCAGGAAAGGAAGTCAAATTGCAAACATACATTGGATAACGGAACACATCAAATAATATTTTTAATATTTTTAACTTATTTTTTGGAAGCTGCTGTGGGTCCAATTCTGGGAGAAAAGGCAGCATACAAATAAAGGAAAGAAAGAAAGAAAGAAAGAAAGAAAGAGGCAGACAGACAGACTTGGAGTGATTACTGAAAAAAGTGCAAAGATAGGTTTACAATTGAACTTTAAGAAAACAAAACTAATGACCATGGATGATTTACGTAACTTTAAAGTAGATGATGAAGACATCCAGATCCTTCAAGACTTTCCATACTTTGGCTCAATTATTAATCAGAATGGAGACTGCAGTCAAGAAATCAAATGAAAACTAGGACTTAGAAGGGCAGTTGTGAAGGAATTAGACAATATTCTCAAGTATAAAGATACATCATTGAATGCTAAAGTTCAGATTGTCTGTGCCATCATATTTATAATTTCTCTGTATGGTTGTGAAAGCTGTTCAATGAAGAAAACAAGTAGGAAGAAAATGGACTCATCCGAAATGTAGTGCTGGAGAACAGTGGCGGAGCTTGCAGTGTGTGGAGGGGGGGCGGGAGGGGGGCAGTGCTATGGCATGAGGGGTGTGGCTGTGGGTGCACGGTGGCGTGGCTATGGGCCAGGATGCCCCAAAAGCATTGCCACCCAAGGTGAACCACCTCTCCCACCCACCCCGTCTCTACGCAACTGCTGCAGAAGAGTTCTATAGATACTGTGGCCTGATAAAAGACAAATTAATGGGTCAATAAAACCTGAACTCTGCATAGAAGACAAGATGACTAAATGGAGGCTGTCATACTTTGGCCATATCACAATAAGACATGACTCACTAAAAAAGACAATAATGCTTGGCAAGTGAGAAGGCAGTAGGAAAAGGGTAATACTGCATTACAGATGGATAGACTCAATTAAAGGGAGCCACAGCTCTGAATCTGCACGACTTGAGCAAGGCTGTTGATGATAGCATGACTTGGAGATCTCTCATTCATAAGTCAAAGTCAACTCACCACCAGTTAACAATAATGTCTTCTCACCATGGAACGGGAGTGAACAGACAGAACCTCTCCTTTCTGTTGCAGTTAAATAGCTTTGGAGAAATTTGTTGTTGCTGTTGTTGTGAAACTTCAAATCATTTCCAACTTATGGCAACGCTGTCATGGGATTTTCTTGGCAAGACTTATTCAGAGTTTTTTTCCCCATTGCTGCCCTCTGAGGCTGAGAGACTGTGACTTGCCCAATCTCACACACTGGGTTTCCATGGCTGAGTAGGGATTCAAATGCTGATCTCCCAGCGTCCTAGTCCAACACTCAAAATGCTTCACCATGCTGCGCTCAAGAAATATAATTTCTCAAGAAATATAATTTCAAGAAAATAGAAATTTTGAGAACTAGTGGAAGGGAAAATTACTTCATATAGCTTCCAAAGGATTGTTGTTGTTGTTTTCTGTGCCTTCAAGTCATTTCCAACTTATGGTAACTCTAACGCCATCGGGTTTTCTGGGGGCTGAAAGGGTAGCTGTTAAAATTTGCTGCCAGGATATGTGAGGTAAGCTAGATATGTGATGCAGAGGATATATTTATTATCACTATGCACTTTTTTTTATTATTGTGAATGAAGCAAATATACCAAAATGCCACAAGTCTCTAGCCTTCACTTAAAGAAAGCTATTATGACACTTTGTAGTGCTGTGGGTAGAAATTTTCACCATTCACAGAAGCAAAAATATAATAATAAAGCATAATAATATAGGTATAAATCCACAAGAAAATAGTAGGACAACAGTAATGTCATGACAAGCCAACCTCTTAATTGGGAAAATTTGAATCTTTAAAAAAAAAAAGAAGAGATCAAATAAATTACTGGGGGGTAAGGTCAGACTTTAAAAGTGAAGTTTTGGTTCAGTGTTGACTGCAGAAAAATAAGAGAGGCAAGGAGATACATGTTTTACTGGTATCATTACAGGACCTAAAAGGAAGTTATCTGCTTACCCACTTTCTCCCCTTGATGCATGCCATTTTCCTATCCAAAAGGTACACCTCAGTTGTTTATATCAGGGATGAAAATTGGTGCCTTCCAAATGTAATTGGACTGCAACTCTCAGAATTTCTTTCCATTGGATATTCTGACAAGAGCTTCAGAGAGTTGCAATCCAACGTCTTCTGAAAGGCTGCACAATTCCCACCTCTGGTTTATATATTTGTTTTCTAACAATGTAGGTAGTGAATCATGGAGGCTGGGAGTGAGGCACAGTACTTTCCTAATATAGATTTTAATTGAGTTTGAAGTTTGATAAAGCTTATGTCATTTTGAAAGATGTATGTCAACTTTTCCCCCTACATTCTATGGTATCCTTTCCATATAACTGCAATGCCCACTTTTTTCCCATTGCTTCTTGGAAGATATTTTACAAATATCCAGTATTTCTGTATTTCTCAAGGGTTAAAATGTTTACTCCAGTCAGTCCAGTCTCATGGCGAGGCAGCCATTACAGAGTATAGCTAAATCACTACATGCATGGGAACTCACTTCTATACAAGTATGTTTTGCTAAAACAGGCATATTAACAGGATAAATTCAGGAATGGTACACTGAGTTAAATTCCTATCTGGGAGGAAATTCTTCAGACTTCTGCACTGAAGAGACGTTGTTACTGCCCTGGCTAGTCCGAGCTTTGGGGATATTAAAAGATATCCCTTGATATCATAATTCGGCTTCACTTTTCTATTCTCTTCCACGTGCTTGCGAGGCCACCGGACAAGCACGTAAACAAGCTTGGCTGTTAACAGCCATAATATTCCTGGACAATACAGGCAGGCCAGAAATAGCTGACTCACTGCTTTAGGAGACCTCCAGGCAAGTACTCTAATTAAGTATGCACGCCACTTACAAAAGAGCCTCTGCCCCGCGATGGCAGCTTGATGGGTAAACTATACAATACCCAAGTACTCTGCGTCTGCATACTGGCTACTCTATTGAGAACCGCTTCGATAACTCAATCATTCAGATTCTGACCTTTCGGAGGCTCTGTCTCCAACTCCAAACCTATTGTTTTCCCCCAAGTACGGCATAGCCTGCAGTCACAATTCTCCTTATAAAAACCCTTGATTCCGAGACCTTCCTCGGAACGCTCCCGAGTTTCATCCTGCCTTGCTGGCGCCTTGCTTGGCGAGCCTCCCCTCAGCTCCATGTGCTGAGCTACATCGCACCCCGGCTTCGCTCTCTATTTTTCTGGGCTTCAGGACAGGTGAACTATCACCCAAACCAGCAATCCCTCTAAAAATCCCTCTATATCACTCCAACCTTTATTTTCTTTAGTTATCTTGTATGAGTGTGTCGCATACACTGTTTTGTTTGCATTTAATAAACATCATTTATTATTTCAACTTCTGCGTTCTCCTTGACTCGACCCAACCCCGTAGACATAGGGTTCAAGATCTCGCGACGTTACCCTGCCTCTTGTAATGCTAAGCAGTGCTCTGAGCTAATTTTCCCCACCTTTAGTTCAGCACATTTTGGTGTCCCTCCCGGGACCCCCAGTTCACAGGGTAACAACGTTCTAGTTATTTTCCCCAGTTATGGTGGTATTTAAAGTTCTATGACACCTGGAGACCCAGTGTTCTTACAATTCTGGAAGTACATTGCCAGGACAATTTTCATTTCTCACAATTCTGACGAGGATTACATTTCAGAGGAACAGTCTATATTTGTTTTCAGAAACCAAAAAAATGTGCCATTTCTGACAGTACTTCTGTTTTCATGCCCACAGTTTAGGAAGTATACAAGAATCTGGCAGCATCTACTATTTTGCGTTTTCCAGTATGTCCGATGTACACCCAATATGATGTCTGTCTGAAATGCTAGCACAAAAGGCAAAAACAACAAATGTGTTGTGGCATATGCCTTTAATTAGTTGTAGTTATCAATGCCCTCCCACTCCTTTTCCAAAGCTTCCTCTCCTAGTGTCTTGCACAGACACATGAACATGTCTGGATAATTTACAAGCTGAATTCCTAAACCCACTCAACAACTGCCACTCCTGCCTTTCTATTTTTAACTAAACAAGAAAAAAAATCTTAAATTGTTGGGACAGATTTGGGGGATTCCAGTGCGGCAGCCAATTATGAATGTAGTTGTTTCAACAACTGAGCAGGGAAGCAACTGCCACATTTCATTAATACCAGAGATCACTCTCGCTCCTTGCCTCCCTCTCTCTTTCTCCCTCTTTCTTTCTGTGTTTATTGGTTGGTTTTTGGTCCAAGCTGTTCCATCTTTCCTGCGTGCATTACTAGGTATCACTAAACGCAAACGTGCACAAAAACTGGAATCTTAAATAGAGTTGTGTTAGCGTAATCCAATGCATTCTCCCCCGAACTTTGCCTATCTGCTGAGGCAGGAGGGAACCATTTCCACCTCCTCCCCGATGTTCATCAAAGTTTAAAGAGACTTCAAGTGTGCCTGGCGTCAGAAACATATGCTGCCTTCTTTCTTAGTTAAGTTCCTTTTTGTGACAGCTTCAATAATCAACCTGCTCACCTGCTGTTACTGAACAAAGACTTAGCTGGAAGATTGAAGGCAGAGAGAGGTATGGTTTGGTACGGATGAATTCATTAACACAGAACACAAAATCAGAGCTTTAAAAAGTTACTTTTTAGATTACAAGTCCAGACCCTCCCCTCCAATATGATCACTGATCATGCTGACTGTTGGGTTCTGGGAGTTGTAGTCCAAAAAAAGTAATTTTTTCCCCCCAAGCATCCCTCTCTCCCTCTTTCTCTCTCTCCTCCCTCCTTCCCTCCCCACCTCCAAACAGGTTTCCTTCCCTGTATAGTTATAAACAGTCCCTGGAAATTCCTGAACTCTAGAAGTATATTTATGTATTGGTATATATGACATTCTAACCCATGGGCTCAGAGTGGCTTTCGGTGCTTTCTCATATACTCACACTTCTGTCCCTAGAGGGGCTCACAGTCAAATAGATTAGATTCCCTTATGGACCTTTTCCACCTGTATTGTCAACTGCTGAAGGAAGGAAAAGTGGGACCATGCCACTGATCCCCCTCCCGAGCTCACATGCCCCACTGGTCCAACCAGCAACTTTTGCACAGAGTAATGAATATTTGTCATGGCACTCTCACACATTTGCCCCTTTTTCAGACACTGGTTGTGTGCATAACAGGGAGGGGCAAGGGGATGCAGTGGAAAGTGTGAGACTGATGATGGAACCAGCATTTCTATTCCTCTCTTCTCCAATCTTTCACCATAAACATAGAGAAAATATATGACTTTATATTATTGTCTCATTTGAAAGGATCCTTTTTATGAGACAAGATTTCTAACTCAGTTCTGACACAACAAAATTTCTACTGAATATAATCAATTTGTGCTGCACTACAAGTGTTCATGCAGCACATGTGACAAAACGGAGCCCTGCCCTTAGAGCAGCTTTTCAATACATGTTTAGGATTGTCACTAACAATGATTGCATGATATCACTGAACCCCTTCATTAAGGTTAAGAGGTGACATGATAGCTATGTTTAAATATTTGAAGGGATGTCATACGAAAGATGGAGCAAGCCTGTTTTCTGACGTTCTACAGACTAGGACATGGAGCAATGGCTTCAAACTTCAGGAAAAGAGATTCCATCTAAACATTAGGAAGAAGAACTTCCTGACAGCAAGAGCAGTTCAACAGTGGAATGCGCTGCCTCGGAGTGTGGTGGAGTCTCCTTCTTTGGAGGTTGTTAAACAGAGATTGGATGGCCATCTGTCAGGAATGCTCTGATGATGTATTCCTGCATGGCATGGGGTTGGATGCGGTGACCTTTGTGGTCTCTTCCAGCTCTGTGATTCTATGATTCATTGGGTGGGTCTCTGTCACAATATCAGGAATGTCTGCCATCATGTGTGAAATGTTGGTTGGCTCTGCAGATATTTAATAGAAACAGAGCACTAATGAGAGTGAAAACAACTCACCTGTGCATTTCAGCCACCTGTGAATTATCTAAAGCAAGACACATGGATGTGGCCATTGTGCAACAACAAGCTGTGAGAATGGGATTGCAGTGAATGAGTTGGCATCCATTTGTCTTTAAGGGTACTAATTTGTTGTAGTAGCTTTCATGCCATTTGCCATATTTATAATCTAACCAGATTAACATCCTTGGTATATTCCTCAGGAGTGAATGTTCTGTGTTATCGGACTAAGAAATAAACATTTTTCTTACCTTCAAAATATTACCTATATGGGTATAAAATACTTGGGACACCAACGCACCACCAGTATAAAACTTCTTTTTAATGGGTCAAATGCAAAGGATTTGACATAAGAGACCCCCTCTCTCCATCCTCATTCTAAACCCATTATGTATAAAGAAGCCATATCCATTTCGTGGAAATTGCTTTTGGCAGAACACATAAAAGAATTCAGTGTTAATCACTGATGGAATTGGAGTGTGTGTTTGCGAGGGGAGGAATCCTAATCCACTGAAGGCATTAAAACTTTTGTTGCCAAGGGGGACTTTATCTGGTTAGGTGCTGTCTTTTTTTAAGATGGATTCTACATGTGTTTTAATCTTTCCTTTTGATGTTATTTTACTGTATTTTTTTAAAAAATATGTTGCTATTGCCAATCTCTTTGAACGACATTTGTGGTCTTAAAGAGGCAGGTTGTAGATTTTGAAAAAATGAAAACAAGAAGGCAATGGAATTTGATCAGAGTTCAAGCTGGGTGGGTGTTTTGGGCAGTAGCAAGGGATGGGGTGGAGAGTTAGTGCATTTGAGTGTTTATTTCAAATTTGATTTTACAACTTTTGGCTGTTTTTAAGTGCCGCTCATTGGTCAAAAAGAGGCAGAGTATAAATTTCATAGAATCATAGAGTTGGAAGAGACCACAGGGGCCATCCAGTCCAATCCCCCGCCATGTAGGAACCCACATCAAAGCACTCCCGACAGATGGCCATCCAGCCTCTGCTTAAAAACTTCCAAAAAATAAAATTTAATAAAAACAAAACAAAAACAAAACGTAATTAAAAAAAAACAAAATGAATGGAATTTTATAATGTAGCCCTCTGTGTGGGTGTGTGTATTTGGGAAGGGGGCTGAGAGGGGATACATAGGTGAGAAAGAGTGAGAGCTTATTTAATGAACCCAGGGCTGCCCTTTGTTCAGTTGCTTATCACCCACCCTGCAGTGACACATGCCAGACATGGTGGCAGCCAATGCCTAATTGATCTTTCTCTCCAGCTTTGAGATTCTTTGGCACATACACAAACACACATGGAGAAGAAAGCCCCACTTCCATTCATCGATCTCCTTTCTGCTTTTCCTTTCTTAACCGGCCTCCACAAACGGGTGGACACGATGCCCCCCCACACCCCCAGCTTATGTTATCCCCCCCCCCAAACCGAGTTCCCCTATTTGGCCATCGCCTTTTGCTCCTGGAGCGCTGACCCCCTTGGCTTTTTCCTTACAAGGGCTGTGGGGCCCCGAGTGTTTCGGCCGGCTGCCCCCTTTGCCTTCCCGACTCCCATTCATGGCCTCGCCGCTCCTCAATGGCGCGAAGGCGACCAAATAAGGGCAAGGTGCTTGGCTGGTCCCTCCGGAGGCCGCCAGGGACACCGCCGCGCCGCCCAGTATAAAGCCGGCCAGCTTCCATCCCCGGCGGGACCCGCTGAGCTGGTAGCGCTGAGGACTCCGCCCGGTCCGCGGCTGAGCTTGGCTTGGTGAGTAGCCCCGCTGGCAAGCAGCCTCCTGGCCGTCCAGCCCTCCCTCCCGTCCCCGGATGCCTCCGCGGCGGCAGGAAGACCATTTCCGCACTAGACTGTTACAGCGCTATTATCCCACTTTCAACATCCTATGGAATCCGGGATTTGCAGTTACGAGAGGGGCCAGGATTCCACAGGATGTTGAAAGTGGGATAATAGCGCTGTAACAGTCTAGTGCGGAAATGGCCTACACGCGAGCTCCGTTCCCATTTCTGCCCAGCGCGCATTTGGCATCGGATGAATGGTTCGGCCGTTTTGCGCGCCCCTGCGCGCGTCCTGGGTGGGTGGGTGGCGGAGGTTCGGATTGGCTTCCCAATTTAACTTCGGGCGAGGGATTGAATATGAATCCACCCCTCCCCTCCCTCGGTTTTAGCCCCTGAAAGGCACTCCGGCGTTTTTCACACATGCTCTTTCGAGTTCCGCTAGCGCACGTGTGAATCCGGCGCAGAAGACGGGACAGGGCTCGGGCCATTGCCGCCCTAGACTGTTATGGCGCTATGATTATACTTTCAACGTCCTACGGAATCCTGGGGTTTGCAGTTTCGCGAGGGGGACCAGGATTCCATAGGATGTCGAAATTGGTGTAACAGCGCTCTACCACTCTAGGGCGGAAATGGCCCCGGAGGCGTGCGTTGCAGTTAGCGCCGCGTTTGCACGGAGGATTCGACACAGCGGACCTCGGTTTTGAGTGTGATGCGGAAAAGCAGAGGGTCTCCTTTTACATCGTAGCGGGACTTTAGCTTTTCCCAACTGGACAGTGGATCACCTACTGCGCGCGCACTGACAGTGGCTGTGGAAAGAGATGGGCTTGGGGTAAAGCGGCCAATAGCAAGTTCTCCAATTTGTGTTTAAGGACTGACCTACCGAATCCCCCTACGCCCTAGCCCCAACTTCACTGTGGTTTTATTTGTTCCCTACTATTCACCCACTTACACGCGGTCCTTTTCCTGTCGCAAAGAAGTGTGTCTGCGCTCAACCGCTAAAGCTGTTACGTTTTTAACCTGCGTTTAGCCCCTTTTTATTCTGCCTCCTTCCCTGCGTCCGGTGGCTGTTCGCTTCCGTGTGAGTAGGGCGATGAATCTGGTCTGGGTTGTACTCCGAAGTTTAATGAAGCGAACCGACCTGCTGAACTGTGGCCATTTCCGCACTAGACTGTTATAGCGCTATTATTCCACTTGCAACATCCTATGGAATCCTGGGGTTTGCGGTTTCCATAGGATGTTGAAAGCGGAATAATAGCACTATAACAGTCTTTAGGGCCCCTCCCTAAACTGCAAACCCCAAGATTCCATAGGATGTTGCAAGTGGAATAATAGCGCTACAACAGTCTAATGCGGAAATAGCCCGCGTTTTCCAAAACAGGTTCAGCATTTTGGACAGCCCTTACAGTTCGGCCTATAACCCGGAGCGAATTCGCCCCGCCACTGAGTGGAAACCACTAGCCGCCCATTTTAGGAGTTTTAGTGTGTGTGGGTCTCTCTGTGTGGCGGTGAAATCTCAAGAAATAACTTCTCTGAAGGTATTAATATAATAGTAATAGTACTATTCCGCACTCAGGAAGAATACTAAGGGAGGCATAAAACGGTCACCAAAAAAAGGAGTGGCAAACAGCGACCCGCAGATCGTTCAAGGCGAGGACCGCAAGATTCCAGAAATACATCTCAGCGGTTAGAAACGCTTGAGCCAAAATGCCTGGATCGCGGCGTTGGCGGCCCCAGCTGCAAGCGGCAGCCTCCACAAAGTCTGGGACCAGGCGTCCAACTTGTTGCAAACGGAGCCGCGCGCCTAGGAAAGCAGAATGAGTAGCCTTCCGCACTAGCCTGTTATAGCGCTGTGATTCCACTTTCAACATCCTACGGAATCCTGGGGTTTGCGGTTCCGGGAGGGGCCGCCCGGCCCCTCCCGGAACCGCAAACCCCAGGATTCCGTAGGATGTTGAAAGTGGAATCATAGCGCTATAACAGGCTAGTGCGGAAATGGCCAGAGTGCTATTATTCCGCTTTCAACATCCTATGGAATCCTGGGGTTTGCAGTTTAGGGAGGGGCCCTAAAGACTGTTATAGTGCTAATATTCCGCTTTCAACCGCCTATGGAAACTGCAAACCCCAGGATTCCATAGGATGTTGAAAGTGGAATCATAGCGCTATAACAGTCTAGTGCGGAAAACGAAGGGCAGCCAGGAGAACCGGCGGGCAGGGAGTCTCATGCTTGTCTCACGCGTGTGGCATGTAGGGGGAACGAGCTCTCCTTAGCCTGTCACCACCCCATACAAGCCCCCCAAGCCGCCCACCCCACATCCGGGGGACCTCTGCGCAGCTCCTGCCGCCGCTGCTTAGGTGGCTTTGAACAAGGAAGGGTCTCTGGAGCGCGGGAGGGCCACGGGAGGCGCTGCGCCGCCGCCGCCGCCGCCGCCGCGGCGACTCTACCTGCTAGGCAATGCTGCCGTTCCGGTAACGCCCTTGTGTCTTGCAGCTCCCGGCTTCCTTCCCAAGATGTGCGACGACGAGGAAACCACCGCCCTCGTGTGCGACAATGGCTCGGGCTTGGTCAAGGCGGGCTTCGCGGGGGACGACGCCCCTCGAGCCGTCTTCCCCTCCATCGTCGGCCGCCCCCGACACCAGGTAACGTCCCGGTTCTCTCTCCCACGTTACGCCTTCCGCAGGCTCTCCCTGGGCTGGCGTTTCTCGCGAGAGGGTGGCCGAGTACCGGGAAATCGCGGGGCGCGGGAGGCGAGGCGCGTTCTGTGCAGCCCCGGCTCAGTGGCGTAGAGACGGGGGGCGGCCCCTAGCCACGCCCCCGTGCGGCCCGCCCCCGCCCCCGTGCCCGGTGACCCTGTGCCGTAGCCCCGCTGCTCGTCCACACGCTCCAAGCTCCGCTGCTCATCGACCCGTGCGCAGACCCTACCGCCGTGTCGGGTGCGAGGAGAGCGGTGGCGCCTAGAAGACGGCAGTCCGTGAAAGGGCAGCCGAAATCCCTTGGCCACAAGCAATGCGCTGTGCATTTGCCACCGCGATTTTTTTCCCCCTCGGAAAGGGGAAAAATGTTGACCCTTCGGCAGGGTCGACATTAAAGGCAGGCAAGTTGCTTTTAGTTTTGCCTACTTGCCAGGGGAGCGTTGGACTATGACTCTGGGGGGACCAGAGTTCAACACAGAGTTCCTACACCCTGAGTCTGATAAAATTGACTGCCTTTCAGTTTTGAACAGGAACTCCTGAACTGTTTTTCCTTGGGAAGGGTCAACATTAAAGGCAGGCAAGTTGCTTTTAGTTTTGCCTACTTGCCAGGGGAGGAGATGAGCCAGCCTGGTGTACTGGTTTGAGCGTTGGACTATGACTCTGGGGGGACCAGAGTTCAAGTCCCTGCTCTGCTGTGAAAACCCACTGGGTGGCCTTGAGTAAGTCACACTCTCTCAGCCTCAGAGGAAGACAAAAGCAAACCCTCTCTGGAAAGATCTTGCCAAGAAAACCCCATGCCTTAGGTTGTCATAAGTCAAAAAGGTGCCACAAGCCGCTTCGTGGTGTTCACTCCACTCAGACTGAAAACTATGCTCCCTGCCATCTCTTACTGCTTCAGTGAAAATCCCACCTGGCTCCGTTGTGGCATACTCCTGGCTTCCTCCCGCCTCAGTTTCCCCCAGTTCTGTTCTGAGTTTTCTTTTCTTCCGTTTGCTGTTAATTGCGGCAAACGTCTTTCTTCCATTTTTGCTGTGTTTCGTTTCCAACAGCCATCAAGCCCCTCTTAGGCCACTTCGGCACGAGATTGTTATAGTGCTATTATTCCACTTCCAACATCCTATGGAGTCCTGGGGTTTGCCGTTCTAAACTGCAACCCCAGAATTCCATAGGATGTTGAAAGTAGAATAATAGTACTGTAACGATCTTGTACGGAAATGGCCTTAGATTTACTTAGCGGCAGTCTTCTCTTTCCTACACCCTGAGTCTGATAAAATTGACTGCCTTTCAGTTTTGAACAGGAACTCCTGAACTGTTTTTCCTTCGGAAGGGTCGACATTAAAGGCAGGCAAGTTGCTTTTAGTTTTGCCTACTTGCCAGGGGAGGAGATGAGCCAGCCTGGTATACTGGTTTGAGCGTTGGACTATGACTCTGGGGGGACCAGAGTTCAAGTCCCTGCTCTGCTGTGAAAACCCACTGGGTGGCCTTGAGTAAGTCGCACTCTCTCAGCCTCAGAGGAAGACAATCTCTCTCTGGAAAGATCTTGCCAAGAAAACCCCATGCCTTAGGGTTGTCACAAGTCAAAAAGCACTTGAAGGTACACAGCCGCAGCAGACTTGCAAAAGGGAGAGCAAATTGCTTTCCCTCTGAAAATTCCTTAAGTGTGAAGACTCCTACAAGCATAATGTATCCTTAAAAATGTCCTCTTGGTGTCCAGTGTAGCTAACTCCCAAGAAAGTGACACAGGATAGATTGCTTCAGGTTTTATTTTGTATATCTTATTACTTCATCATTTAGTTTACTTCTAATTGATACTTCCTGAGGGAGCTCAGCTACCCAGAGTCTTGGTGGATTAGTTCTGTGGTCTGTTCTGTTGGGGGATTCTCAGCTACTGTTATCTGTAAAGTGTGTTTTAGGATTTCTTGCAACACTGTGTAGAAGATGATTTCCAGAAGGAAAACAATATTAAGTCTGTTGCTGTAAAAACAATGAAGAGTGTTATGGCAGTTTAAACGCTGCATACCATTTCCTGCTTCAGATGTAGTGTGTACTCTCTCTCACACACACACACACACACACATAATAATGAAATGCGAGAAATACAGATAGTAGGAATTATGTCAGCACTTGGATGTAAAATAATTATGTAAAATAATTATGTAAAATAAATGACTATGCACGGAGAAGTATTGATGAACATGCAGGCATTCATAAGTTAATTAACAGCGAGATTATTTTTCTATTTTTTCCCTCCCTCCCTCCTTCCTCTTTTTTCTGCTAAACTACTGCAACCTGTACTGCTTTATGGATTTAGCCTCCTGTCTTTTCTCTTCCTCTTCCTCCTCCCTATCCCATGATAGTTTCACCTTAGGTTCATCATAAGATGGAAATGTCTTGAAGACACAGAACAACAACATACTCTAAAAAATTTTCAAAACATTTTTAAAATCTTATTTGCGTTTCATCCATCCATCAAACGCTTTGTTGTTCCATGTTACCCTCACAACAAACTTATGACATGGAATGGAGTCAGCCAGTGATAGAGTTACACATTTTTAAGCTCTGGTCTGACTGTTTTATAGGACCTCCCTCATGAAATTATAATACGCATTATTTAACTTACCTGAAAAGCCAGCCCTGCTGCATTTGTGGGTGCTTCGACTCATCAGAATTACAGGAAGCTGTCTCATACTGAGTGAGACCCTTGGTCCATTATTGTCAATACTGACAGGCAGCAATGGCTGTCTGACATTTCAGGCAGGAATCCTTGGATTTTCTGGGAGCACAGTCTCTGTGCTGCCTGTTGAATTTAGTCCTGGACTTTTGTTCTAAAGTATTGTCTTGGTGGCACCACTGTTCTCATGTCACCTTATGAGTTTCATAGCTGAACAAAGAATTGAACCCAAATTTTCCATGTAGAGCTCCAGAACTGTGTGTGTAACTTTGCGTGACTACATTGGTGATTGTCCCCACATTCATACTTCCTTTCTTATTTATCTCTCACTTCTAATCTTTTTGCTCATTTTTCTCCTTTTTATAAGTTAAGAATTTACTTTTTATTTTATATCTTTGTTCTTTTGCTTATTTTTTGTCCCCCCCCCACATTCTCTTCTTACGCTTTACTTCCTTCCATTTGCTTTCTAGTGAACAACAGCTTGCTGTTACCACAGGCAACAACCCCATAATCATGATAAAGCCATGACATATGAGGTTCTTTAGGTACCTCATTTGAGCTATTATATGCACCAGTAGGTTATTTAACCATTATCTTTATATTATAAGACTACTTTGCACCATTACCATTTTAAAAAAAAGATTATCCTTCAACTTTTTTATTTTATCTTAAAAAACCAACTGGCAAGATTTCTGAAATGCAGTATCAGATGTCCCTTATTTGTGAATAACTGTGGCATGTTGATCTATGCAGTCAGTGCCATGGATACAGTCAAAAAACATAAGTACACTCCAGCATTTAAGTCCATTTAATTTCAAGAGGAAGAAATGTAAGCATGCAGCTATTGTTTTTAAAGTTAATGGAGCTTCATAGTGTTCCTAAAATTTTTGAAGATACACTCACAGCTGCCCCCAGAAACAGCAGTAGGTTGTTTCAAGAGCAAAGAATAAATTACCTTATCTTTGCATGGAATTGAATAATTGTAGAGATGAGAGCCAGTGTGGTATTGTGGTCTGAGCCTGAGACCAGGGTTTGATTCTCAGCTTGTCCATGGAAAGCCACTGGGTGACTTTGGGCAAGTCACACACTCAGCCCCCAGAAAACCCCATGGTAGATTCACCTTAAGGTTGCTATAAGTTGGAAACTATTTGAAGGAATAGCAACACAGCACACAGCAACAACAACAGCAATGTATGTTCTCTGCACTGCATTAACAGTGTGGACGGCTGAAAAAGTATTACTACTGCTATTACGAAAGCTACTTGTAGAATAAAACAGTAAAACTACTGCTTGGGAATATAGCTGCCAGTCCATATTTTAATATGTGCTAGTTTCCCTTCAACCACATCTTGTAACTGTTAAATGAGCAAGATAAAGGAGAAAACAATTTCCCTTTATGTTATGAAGTAAATGATGAACTGCTACGCTGGACTAAAACAAAAGCACATTTTCATTGTTAATCATTGTTTTTTCTCTGCTCACCTCATGTTGCTATAAATCATTCTGTCCTTTATACCACCCACAGTCTCACAATGCTTGGCATTGTTTATTTGTTTCTTCCGTTCTCCAGGGTGTTATGGTTGGTATGGGCCAGAAAGACTCCTACGTGGGTGATGAAGCTCAGAGCAAGAGAGGTATTCTGACCTTGAAATATCCCATTGAACATGGCATCATCACTAACTGGGATGATATGGAAAAAATCTGGCACCATACTTTCTATAATGAACTGCGTGTTGCCCCTGAGGAGCACCCCACCCTGCTCACAGAGGCTCCTCTGAACCCTAAAGCCAATCGTGAAAAGATGACCCAAATCATGTTTGAGACATTCAATGTGCCTGCCATGTATGTGGCCATCCAGGCTGTCCTATCCCTCTACGCTTCTGGGCGTACTACAGGTAAGAAGCCAACCTGTTCTCTTTAGTCATCTTTTCTCTGTCCACTGATAGTGTAAAACACTTCAATCATAAACCATAGAAAGTTGACTCCTTTGTGATTTTTATTTATCAGATTGGTAGGAAAGGGGTACCACCTACTTCTGTACTCATTAATTAATGAAAATGAGAATCCCTCCCTTCTTCCTCAAGTTTGAAAGTGTGGGGAAAGCTCAATGGTTTACCGTGGTTTAATCAGAAGTTGGAAAATTTACTCTTATTTCTGGGCCTAAAACTCTTCAAATTCTCCTAATGACCACTGACAATGCTGGCTGAGGATTCTGGGGACTAAAGACCAAAAAAGTACCTTTTCTAAGCTTTGGGCTGACTGTAGGAAGAAACTATGGATGAGAAACTCCTATGTCAGTGCTGTAAAGTATGAAGGACAGTATATTGTGAATACAATGTGAGTAGTTAAAAAACATAAATGAGTAACCAATCTGCAGTAAGCAACCATAAGTGTTAAAATCCTGTACTAAAAATAAAATACTTAACAGCATTTTTTGGAGCTGATGAATCTACTTAAAAAAGGGGGTGGGAATTCCCCCCCCCTTTTTAAAAAATTATGCTGCTTACAATCACTGCAGAATAGTTTTCAATACTTTTCAAATCAAGGACTTTTTAGGCTACCTAGTTGCATACATATCCTTGAAATCTGCTATGCTGGTTATAAAGCCCACATGGTTTCCGAAAGGCTTGTTAGTGAATGTGGTGACTGGCTTATGTGATCTTGACTATTTTTGTTTGGCAGGTATTGTCCTTGATTCAGGAGACGGCGTTACGCACAATGTTCCTATCTATGAAGGTTATGCTCTTCCTCATGCCATCATGCGTCTGGACCTGGCTGGCAGGGATCTGACCGACTACCTCATGAAGATTCTGACAGAACGTGGTTACTCCTTTGTCACAACTGGTAAGCACAGTTCAGACCCTTTTGGCAATGCCACAACCAGCATTTCTAATTCCCAGAGATTCTCTCAGAAACTTTCTTTAAAGCATCAGTAGTCCTAAGTCTGTACACAGACTCATCTGGAAAATACTGAACCATATAATAAACTGAATACATTGGGATGAATCCAGATTTACTCATGCTTAGAGAAGACCCATTGAAAGCAAGGGAACCTAAGTCCGTTGGTTTTCAATGGGTCTGTTCTAAGTATGGCTAAATCTGGATCCAACCCATAAACTGCACTGTCATTATAATTGAAAGTATGGGTTCATGTGGGCAATCCATTATTATAGAATCCATCCATTATTATAGAACATGTAAAATTTCATGATGTTTTAGAAATTTTAAAAAATAGAAGTTTGTAGGAAGCTGTCTTGTGTCAAATCAAATCTCCCTCCTCCCTACCCTCATTCTACCTAAACCAGTATTATCAGTTCTGACTGGCAGTTCTCCAGGATTTCAGAAAGGGTTAATTTTCCCTTGGCCTACCTGGAGTTTTGTCACATTCTCTCAGGGTCTCCCATTCAAGTAGTAACCAAGCCCAATCCTGCTAGGCTTCCAAAATGAGACAAAATCAGGTTTGCTCAGGTTGGTATAATTATTGTGGTGGTGGTGGTGGTGGTGTGCCTTCAGTTTGTTTCCAACTCCTGACAACCCTATGATGAACCTATTGTAGAGTTTTTTTGGCAAGATTTGTTTGGGGGTGGGGGTTGCCTTTGCTGCCTTCTTAGGCTGAGAGAATGTGACTTGCCCAAGAGTACCTGGCAGGATTCCATGGCTGAGCAGGGATTTAAACCGCGGCCTCCAGAGTTATAGTCTAATGCTTAAACCATGCTGGCTATCTCCTTTATTTTTCACTAGTATGCACCACTCACATAAGATTTAAGAACAAGAGCCAATAGAATTAACTTCCGTAATTCCCAAGCCACATAGAGATTTCTTTCTTTTAAAAAAATCAAATTCTGATTTTTTCCCCATAAAATTTTAATCCTAACCTTGTTCTGTGAGGGGAGCCATTCTTCTTGCTGCACTCCTCTTGAGTCAAGAGCTTCCCTTTACAAACCTTTCTCCAAGACTTTTCTTCATGGTTTTCTGGATAGATCCTCCTTCTCCGCATACTCCAATAGACATATCCAGTGATGCCTGGGACTAATCTTCACTCACAGGGACCCTACCGAAAGGACATCTTGAAGTAGCATACCCCAAACAGAAAGCACCTTAGAAAAATGAAGGCATTCTTCCTCTGGACAAGTTAATTCCTTCTTGGTCTTGCTTATCTTCTCTTTGGCCTGTGTTTTTCCTTTCCTGCTGTGAATTTCTGGGTTTGCATCTACAGCTGAACGTGAGATCGTCCGTGACATTAAGGAGAAGCTGTGCTATGTTGCTCTGGATTTTGAGAATGAAATGGCTACTGCAGCCTCCTCTTCCTCTCTAGAGAAGAGCTATGAGTTGCCTGATGGGCAGGTTATCACAATAGGCAATGAGCGTTTCCGTTGCCCAGAAACTCTCTTCCAACCATCTTTCATTGGTAAGTGTTCTTATGGATGCATTGTTTAGGCCCAAGTGACTTCAACTGACCTCCATTATTTATTTATTTAGTATAATTCATTGGTATTTATTTATTTAGAATATTTAGTGTATTTTTGATTACTCTTCTGCTCAATGAGTGCTTAAGTCAATGTGCTAATATAGATAGTAAAAATAACAAAATACATACACTACAGTAAAACAGGGACTCATAGTAAAATTTGAGAGAGGTGTTGACAATTGACAGGTAGAAGAACACAGACTTCATCAGTCTAAAGCCAGAAGTCTGTAGACTGATGCTGGCTTGTGAGCTGTCAGTTGCCAGGAAAGTATGCCACCATGGTTATAGTATGGTACAAATATAGTACAAATCCCTGGCACGTTGGGAAAAAAAAATTGCTAGGGGTCACATCAGACAGCTGGAGAAGCACTGGTCTGGACAAAAGTAACTTAAAAATAATAAATATCTAATGAAGACTACAACAGAACAGTTTGAAAATGTGCAGCACTAATTGTGACAAATTACTTGGTAACAGTTTGTAAAAGGTTATTCAGTGAGTTACATTAAAAACTAATTATAGACTCAGTTATATCCAACTTAAAAGATGTGAAATTTTGAGCATTGCTGCCGACAAGGACCAGTTCAGGGTGACTTTACACAGCCTCTGTAGAGGCTCTTAGTGTTAACAAGGATAATGAAGCCTTTAGGACAGTGAATAACATCATTCAAATGTTTTATACAGTATCTTGCAAACTGGGGGATTAAACAGTAACATTTTTAATAGTTAAACACATAGTTCAAAAATGGGGACTGACTAGCAGCAGCTGCAGTGTTCCCACGTTGACATTGAAAAATTCCCATTACATCGCAAAAACCCTGCATTACTTGAGTCTGCTATTTTTAAGGGCATTTGTAATCTGTGTAGAGTTACTGCATCTACTCTGATGACAGATATGTACATCTAAACCAAGGGACTAATATCTTTATCCTCTTGGTCTTTCATCTCAATTAAATTAACTTTCATTAACCAGCAATGTGAAGTCTATTCTTCATCAGCAAAATGACTAATTACACCAGTGGAGTGGGGAGAGGGATAGCCCTCTTGCTTCTTTATTTCGAGTTCAGTGTGATTACTCGTTAGGGACATCTACAGTTCTGGTCACAAATAATTAAAGAAGCCCATGCCCTACTTAGGCATGCCAAAGGTATGAGTGCCTTTACTTTAAAGACCAGTATGAGAGTACCCCATATTGGTCATACCACTGTAAGTACTGTGAGGTGTAAAGAAAGGATACAATCACAGTAAATGCTCTTATAATGCACATTTAAGGCCATTTCTGCACTACACTGTTATAATACTATTACTCCACTTTCAATGTCCTGTGGAATCCTGGGGTTTGTAGTTTACTGAGGCCAAAGAGCTCTCTGGCTAAGAATTCTAAATGGTCCTCCCTAAACTGCAAACCCCAGGATTTCATAGGATGTTGAAAGTGGAATAGTAGCACTATAACAGTGTAGAGTGGAAATGGCCTTAGTGTGACAATTGAACCTGCAAAGTATTCAAGAGAAGGTCTTCTGGCTTTGCAGATGCTTGCCTCTACTTCTAGAATATTTTAGCTGCCTCCCTGATGCTAAAATCCAGAATGGCACTCTAGATTCATTATGTTGCTAATGTCAGTGTGATGTCAGATATCTTTAATGAAAGACTGAATGTTAGTGGCATCTTGTGCTAGTTTAGAATGAATAGGTATTTTTCCCCAAAATTTTTGTGTTCTTTGAAAAATTCAATCACTGTTATTAGGCCATAGACCTCTCAAAGAAGAGAGCACATTATTGGATGACATTAATGTGCTACTGCCTTTAATTTCAGTATGATTTGCTGTATACCTCTGCATAAAATCCATTGAAACGAATGGAGATGATAGTAAAGCAGCAGTGCCTGAATGTTGTACTTAGTAAGTTCTCCAGAAATTACTTTTTAGACCTTTAAAGCCAATGTAGGTTCATGTTCCCTAACACCAATCTTTGACATGACTGACAGGACAATTTCTTCCCTCTCCACTACATAAATCTGTTGGATGCAGCAAGTGTTATAATATAAGCCTTAGAGGTTTAATGCAGTTGTTCATCAGCTGCTGTCTTGTTATGGATCAAGTTTCAGCTCACTTTAAGAAGGCCACCTGTCAACTAATAGTTTGGAATCCCATCTATGAATACTTACTTCTGATGTATTTTCTCCCCATGTTTGCAGCTAAGCTCCCGCTCATTCCTTCATCATCTGTTGCCCTCACAAACATGACCTCTACATTTCTCCTCTTTCAAATGCAGTTGCTAACATAATTCATTGCACCTTGAAGTTATCGCCATGAAAGCTATTAGCTGGTCTGCTGCCACTGTCTTGTCTTGAATCACATATAATCAAGTTAGACTGGTCAACAAAACTTTGCTGTATTAACACATTTATTTGGACATGTAGGGAATCACTTTGAATCAACATCCAGGCAAAAGATTAGTCCATTAACTTTTTCTAGTTCATGTAAACTACCCCAAACTTCCTAGTAAGCTGCATTGAGAAATCTAATACATAGAGTAGTACAATAGAGTTAACAAGAATTTCTGTGGTTGACCGTTATGCTTCTAGTTTTCTCCAACAAGTGTTGTATAATTCTACCTGTGCAGATTCAAACGTAGGCTCAGGCAAAAATTTCTATGGTATAAAGACAGGGGAGGGCAAAATGCAGCTCTCCAGATATTGTTGGATTCTGCCTCTCAGAATTCTTGTTCAGGCTGCAGCTAATGGGAGCTTCAGTCTTTTATTTGGGGGGTTATACTTGATACTAGTGTAACATGATGGGGGAAGAGGAGTGAGTTAGTACTCTGCCACGTTTTCTGACCATTGATTTGTCAAAATGCATCTTATCTTCTCACACCTTATGTTAACTTAGACTTTTCTCCATATTTATGGTAGATTCTTGACAGGGTTTAAATGACAGGACTCCTTTTCTGTGTTTTCTCTTTCAATGACTTATCCATTTCCATTCCCTCCTTCAAGGTATGGAATCTGCTGGAATTCATGAGACTACCTATAACAGCATCATGAAGTGTGACATTGACATCCGTAAAGACCTATATGCCAACAATGTACTCTCAGGTGGCACCACTATGTACCCTGGTATTGCTGATCGTATGCAGAAAGAAATCACTGCTCTGGCTCCCAGCACAATGAAGATCAAGGTAAACAGATGTGTTTGAGATCTCAAAGTGGAAATTTGGGTACAGTCTTATGGTCCCAAGAAAATATCTCAGAATCCTTAGGATTTGGGGGGAGGAGAGGAGGATATTTCCCTGTCCATGGGTGGAGAGAGGAGTCCTAACTTGGAGGGAAATATCTCACCTGGTAAGTTTCTTACAATTGGGACATCATTCTTATAAGAAAAAAAATTGTGGCTTGAATTAGTGGCCTATGCGTAGGTGCTGCACATGCGGTGCAAATGGCATTGTACAACAGACAAATTTGGTAGGCAATGGCAGAAGCGAAGAATTATGGAGCACAATGTTGAGAACAATTGGCACATGCAGGATGCAATGGCGGAATGCTGTTTCCCAAGCCATGACACTGTGCAATGATCACAGCTTGTTGTCCTGTCCTGCTGCCGCACTGGGCATTGCTTATTGTGCATTACAGTTTGGTCATTGTACAGTTCTAGTGTTTGTCTGCATTCATTGCCCTTTGTTGGTATTCTGCATGGGGGCTGTCTAGAGCTGCAATGGCATGTGTCTGGATGTTGTTTTTTATTGTATGTTAAGTGCCTATTAAATTGAGGCCAGTGTGTGTGATATGGATTAGAAAGGCAGTGCTGGTATAGCTTCCATTGAGAATCTTCTTTTTGTTTCTCCATTCAGATCATTGCCCCTCCTGAGCGGAAGTATTCTGTCTGGATCGGAGGCTCTATCTTAGCATCTCTTTCAACCTTCCAGCAGATGTGGATCAGTAAACAGGAATATGATGAAGCTGGTCCTTCAATTGTCCACCGCAAGTGCTTCTAAGCCTCCTCCTCCCTCCCTCCTTTCCACTTATCTCCCACTCAGGATGACATGCTTCTTGAAGTCTTTTTCCCCCCAGTAATCTTTCCTGAACTTCAGCGTTCAGTTATTGTACAGTTTGTTTACACACACCCGTGCAATGTATTTGTGCTTCTTTGAATATTTATTGCTTTATAAATAAACAGGATCTGGGACTTGCAACCTAAATATGCTATTTAGTCTGATTTCCTTTGTGTGGACATCCACAACAATCCAAAAGCTTATTAGTAATAAGTCTTTCTGACAGACAGTGTCAAAAACATCATTGTCCTCCAGAGTGATCCTGTTTGGTGGAACAAGAGGCTTGGGCTGTTATTATTAATTCAATCTATCTGTATATTTTTGCTCTACTTTTGAAACTTTGAATGGAGAAATGGTTGATGGTAATATTCAAAAAGCAGTAGCCTGGGGTAAATAAAATATATAGGACAAGAGTGACAATCTGCTTTGCATTAAATCACTAGATTTGAAAAAAAATCTCCCCCAGTGCAGCTCAGTGTAATCTAAGCACTGAAAACATAAACTCCATTCACCAAACCCAATTCTGTTATGTTAATATGATCAGAGAGTTATTTATAACAAATTAGCTCAATTTCTTAATCCTTCAAACATCCATCAATTATTTTCTTAGGGCAAGGCACAGCAAAGAGAAACACTAATCTGTTCTGACAACTCACCCACCCCTACCTTCCCAAGCTTTACCCCAAACCCTGAAAGAAACAAATGGGAAGCTTTGATGTATTAAAATAGAGTGTAATGGTTGCTGCTTTCTACAGCCCAGTTCTTATCTTTGTCTGACACCAGGCCAGAAAACTCTGTCCACACTGTGGTTGCTCTTAAGCAGCAGGAGCAGCTGGTGAAAAGCTCAGCTGGATTCCTTGTTACACAAGTTAACAGTGGCAGGTAGTGTGATCACATCCAGCTGACAAACATACAAGCATTAGGGCAATCACTAGCACAGTCTGGAAAAGTTATTTTTGGGCAGTAACTCCTAGTTCAGTACATCTAGTAAAAAAATGTTTTTAATGATCACTAGTACAGTTTGACCTGTTGTAGGAGCTAGCAGGTTTCGGAATCAAGAGGGCTTTGCATAGGGTGAAGTAGAAAAGATAACAGATCTGGGATCAGAGGTTAAGGCAGCTGAGACGGAAGAATGAATTCACACTGGATAATCTCTCTTCTCCTCAAGTGCAACAGTATTCATCTGAATCACACTAGTGCTACCACAGCTTGAGCCTCCCCCATCTGAAATGCTTGGAACCAGAAGTGTTCTGTATTTAAGGTTTTTTTGTTTTTTGTTTTGGATTTTGGAATACAGTACCTTTCTGGAACAGCCTTGCATCTTGTTCGTTTGCTACCTCTGTTGTATATGAGATGTGAGGCTGGAGAGAGACTGAGGATCTATGAAATGGCGGGAATCTAAGTATAGTGCTCAGCGCTACACTTCCCACTATTTCACAGATCCTCAGTTACACTCTTTTTGCCAGCAGCCTCCCTCTTCTACCTTTGAGGTGGCAGTTGTGGTGCTCCTGCTTGTTTGTCTCTCAGATCCTCAGTTTTTCTCGGTCTTTTTGGTGCCAGCCTCCCATTTCCATCTTTGAGGCAGTGGCTGTGGCACTCCTCAGATTTGAGAGATGAATGAGCAGGAGTGCCACAGCCTCTGCACTGAAGGCAGAAGTGGGCAGCTGGTGGCAAAAAGTTTCAGTTTTTGGAGGTTTTCAGATTTTGGATTTCTGGAAAAGGAGGGCTCAATGTGTACTATTCCTCCTCCTCCTTCCTCTCTTCCCCCTCCTCCTGTTTATTTATATCTCACTTTTCTCTCAAAATTGGGAATTGAGGCAACTTGTAATTTAAAAACACAGTAAAAACATACAAAAAAGTGAACATTAAAATGGGATTAAACAAGGCAAGTTATGATTGTGGCAATAGTGTCACTAGGCAGTGATCACGAAAATGAAATAGTTTCTAATTAATAAACCTGGGTAACTGTTCCTTCACTTATCATGGCCGCCCCTCACCTTCTTTACTGGGCATCAGTTGTATGGAGAGAAAGAGGTCCCTTCTGCCAGCAAACAGAGCGTGGGTGAATGATATCTTTATCAGGTTGTTTGGGGGGGATTGTGCCAGGACAAGTTACCTAATTGAGTCTACTTGACTAAGCAGCCAATATAGAACATTAGCGTATATACCTAGCATTGTTCAAGATTTTATTTTCTCATAGGTAACACTTGTTAGAAATACCTTAGGAATTACCTTATCTTACCTTAGGAATTAGATGCAATTGAAATACACGGATTTGAGATCCTGTGTCTGTAATTCCTTGAACTGCCTTGTCCAGTACCTGTAACCTTTCCCCATACTCCCCAATCCAATCTGTATTCAGAGTTGTTAACATAAAGAGGTTTGGTTTCTGAGGGAATACACTGGCCTTCTCCTTGCTGCTAGGCCTCATCTCCATACAACCAGCCTGAGCTCTCTGGCTGAGAATTCTAAAAGCCCCTCCCTGAACTGCTAACCTAAGGACTCCATAGAATCTTCTCAGTCAGCCAATCTCATGAAGTCTTCTCACCTCACACAGCCAATCGTATGAGGTCTTCACCTGCCTGACACAGACAAAAAGACAAGCTCATTCACACACTTTGACTTTTATGTATAGATAGTTCATAGTTGTAAAAGGTTAGAAACCCTCACCTCATCTCACCCCCCCACAAAAGAAAAAGAGCAGCAAAGACAGACATCCAAGTATATAGAACCCAGCAGATTAAGACCATTCATCAAAGCAAGGTAAATTTTTAAGTTTTTTATCTACAAAAAAGAAGAGAAAGATACTGGCAAATATCAGTGCTGAAGGAATTCCATAATCTAGTGCTTCTTCGTACCTCTATATTTCATACTACCTATGGAACAACTGAAGTGGGAACTCAGACTTTCTATCTATGGTGAATTATGTTCACTGAAGTATGTGTACTGGAAATGTTTGATATGGTCACACACATACGCACACATACACACACACAAAACTAAATTGCTAGAGATGTTTTTTCCTTGTTAGAGGGTGAGGGGAGTCAAAACGAGGTATCACATTTAAGTTCCTGCTTCAGATGTAACACTGCACCTTACCTTTTTCCAGGAGTTTCCCAGGCTGTGCTGGGGTAGGAAGCGTGACTGACGCAGCTCCGGAGGCTCCGCATGCTAGGTAAGTGTGCGTGGGGCCCGGGAGCAATGCGCGATCGCATTTGCTTCCAGCCGCAAATGAAAGGGTGCGCAATCAGCGTCTCCCAGCCCCTGGAGCATTGTGCGATTGTGAATGCATCATGCAGATCACTCCTCACAGTCGCGCAATGCTCCAGGCACCCTTTCGCATGGCAAATGCCGTGTGGAAAGGGCCTGAATCTCAGGGCCACCTTTTCTATAACCTATATCTGATTTTTCACATTTGCCACCTTTACAATACCATAGCTCTCTTTTTCCCTAATTACAAACTGCTGAAATTCTTCATTAACCAGAACACTTGAAAAGGTAGAAGGGTCAGTCCTGTAGGGTTGAGAAGTCCTGGAGCAGACTGGACATTTCTCTGATGTATTTATTATGAAATATTCATTCTTATTTAGACACAATCTCTGCAAAGTAATGTTCTTTGTAGCACATCAGCTGGATCAGAGCCCTTGGAATTCCATTCCTTGCTGGAAGAAAGGTAAGTATTAGGGGAAGGGAAATCCCAAGGCAAATTTGTGATAATGAGGCTGCGTTTCTTTAGAATGCCCAATGATGACTGTCAGGGTACATTTCCTGTCCAGTGACAATGCTTGCAGCAGCTTCTTGGCTGTCAGACTTAAACATAAGCTTCACTTTCCCCCATTAAACTATACACAGCAGTGAATAGGTCCCTCTGTATATACTGTGACTGGATAACATGTACGAGAACCAAAAAATTGCATACATTTTGGAGAATTTATTATTGAAAATCTCCAAAGGCCTAAACATTTCAATACAAGTAGGGCATGCTGCTTCATAATCAAATATTATTGACACTATTTTAAGATGTTCAGTGCAATGTATTTGTGTTTACACAGAAGTAAGTCTGCATTCAGTGGGACTTACTCCCTAGTAAAGGGACCAAAAGAAAGCGGGGGCATAGAATCACAGCATTTTTAAGGCCATCTAGTCTAAAAGCTGCCTTGCAAGAACTAATAAAGGACTCCCAAAAGATGACCATCCATGGTCTATATTAAAATACCCCGCAAAGAAGGAGAGTACACACCTTCCTAAGCAGTCAATTCCACTGTTGAACAGCCTATACTGTCAAGAAATCCCAAGTGTTTAGGAATCTCTTTTCTTGTAATTTGAATCTGTTAGTTCAAGTTCTAGAAGCAGACAACAAGCATTCTATATCCTCTACATGATATATCTTCTCTATGACATATGTTCTACATGACATATCTTGACAAGGACTCAGTTTCCAAGCCTTTTATCATCTTGCTTGCCCTTCTCTGGGCACATTATACCTTGTCAATATCTTTCTTGAACTGTGGTGCCCAAAACTGGACATAGTATACCAGGTGAGGTTTGAACAAAGGTGAATAGAGTGATACTGTTACCTTTTTTGACCTAGACAGTATTCTTCTGTTGATATAATCTAAAACTGCTTTTTTTGGCTGCTGCATTGCACTGTTGACTCATGTTTAGCCTATAGTCTGCTAAAATCCCTAGATTTTTTTCACATGTACGGTTGTTAAACCAGGAATTCATAATTAATAAGCAGATGACTTTTAGCTCAATCTCTTTTTGGGATGAATGAAACTTACTTCATTTTGTTTTTCATCAGAATTTACACTTTATAGAATTTGCATGTGTGAAGAATTGATTTAACCCACCCCCTAGGGTTGGGTAAGAGTTTCATTTCTATTCTATTCCTAAAATTCACAACATTAAAACTTGTTGGAAAGTGAAACTGGAAGATTTGCCCTTAGCCTTTGGATGGGTGAGAATTTTATTACAGTTTGTTTCTGATCAGGATTTACTAAAGTTCACAAAAGCGACCTGTGGAAGGAAGCACAACCAATCAATGGGCCCACCCCCATTCTAATGTATAATCCCAAGGAACATAATCTATAGCATATTCACTTTAGATTTGGTAACTGAATCACAATTTCTTCTAAGGTGGGTTGTGCTCCTGGGCACTACTTTAATCCAACATTTCCCCTAACATTCCTATTGTAGCAATGGCGAAGAGTGTCTTTCATTAGCTGCAACCGGATTGCCAGTTCTGATCTTTTCTTGGCCACTGCAGTCAACTTTGAAGCTGGAAGGTCTACAACCATTTTCCCACTCAGCAGACCCACCCCATCACTAGGTCAAGGGTGTAATCCATGCTGCATTCCAGATTGTTAGACTGCAGCTCCTAGAATTTGTCACTATTGGCTATGTTGGCTAAAGCTGATGGGAAATACAGCCTTCCAACAGCATCTGGAAGGCCGTATGACTCCCATCCCTGCATTAGACAGAGTGAGGCAATTGCCTAATGTGACAGATGTCTAGGGGAAGCACAGGCAGCCACCAAATCACAGACAGCCTCAGTAACCTGGCCATTTCCTTCTGTTGGAGGTCACAGCTGTGTATCCTCTAAGCCTCCTAAACTGTGTGTGGAATTTTGGGGATAGACATCTTTTCATTTTCCTCCAGGAGCAAAATGTCTCAGGCCAGGCCTGTCTGTACAAGTCACTGCTTTAAAAGACAGCTCAAAACAAGGGAGCTAGATTGTTGTCTGGACTCAGATCACTGGACTACATTACTTCTATCCTATGTCACATCTAGTGGTTGCCCATTCAGTTCCATGCTAAGCTTGAATGGCTTATAGTTTTTAACATCCTAAATGGCTGGTAGCCCACATGAACTTCCCCATTAACTGAAATGGACTTCCATGGCCTTGATCTCAGCCTAACCTTTTATGAAATCAGTTGGTTTATGAATGACAGTATTGTTACCCTGATTTCTGGGGTCCCTTGGGGGACACCTCAATGTGCTCCACGTGATGGGGAATGGAAATTAGCCAAGAGCACAAGCAATAGCAATGCGAGAGGCAGGGTAACCTAGCGGGGTCTTTTTACCCAGTTTTTACAGGGTTAGGCCAAGCCAAAAACCAAACAAAAATGTCCAATAAATGATTTTATTGAAGGAAAGTCTCATGCAGCAACACAATCACTCACACACTCACTCAAGATCTATTAAGAAGCAAAAGAGAGGAAACTGCATAGGGAAATATTGAAGGGGCGTAGCTGGGGTGATACTGCACCTTTGTCCTGAAGTCCTTGGTCCAGGAAAAACAGCAGAGAAGTGGGGCTCAGCACGGAGAGGGCTGAGGGGATCACTTAACGGACGGAGAAACGGTCTGCTGGGATAACTGAGAGTGATCCAAAGAACTGCTCAAAAACTGGGACTATTTGTAGGGAAAAAGTACCTGGAGGACTAATCCTTTCCCGGGGAGAACAATGGGTGTTGGTGCGATAATGAAGCTCCACCATGGTAATTTCCTTTGTGTGATGGGATTGCAAGGTGTTGCCAAAGTCTCAGGATCTTTGGCTGTGCTAGTTTGTGGTGTGACTTCATGTGAATGGTCATTGCCTGATGGAATATTTGCTCAACTTGGGGCAAACACGCTAATCCCCTCAAGTCAGCATCTCGGGGCCGAGAACCCTTTGTTTATTGTGGGTTTACACATCTGGAGGTTTCTTGGGGCTACGTGACTGGGGATTTTACTGGCCTGACCTGGATTTCAGTCTTTTGACCATGCCTGCCTACGTGCCCCTTCGGGGGACCTCTCTGGCACACAGAATCATATTTTAATATCAAAATTGTAGACCCTGGGATAGGGTTTCTCCCTCGGAGTAACAGTATCTTTTTAGTATTGTCATCAGGATTATGGAGTAAACTCCAACAGGATGCCTTGGTCCTCTTCTCTCTTAGCATCTAGACCGTGGGAGGTCAAGCTCCAAAGGAGATCCAGTTTCCCACTAGAAACTCTGTGGAGTGCATCTCTTTCAACAAACCAGATGTCCACTTCAGGTCCTGTTAAAATGCTTTTTTAAAAATTGAGAATCAAGGCATGGGGAGGGCACTATGCCTCCTTTAAAAAGAGATAGCTCATTGCTGCTCCTGGAAGATTCCAGAAGAAAATATTCTCTTTTTTGAACATATTTTGGGTGCTCTGAGTCAGGGGTGGGGTCAAGATCCCATAAGAACAAGTTGAGGATGTATGCAACAGGCAGGCCACCTAACACCCACCAAAGACTTAAGATTTTTTTTTCTTTCAGTTTGCTTTCCATTTCTGAGTCTTAACTTTTAACCTGCTTTTTTGGATTTGGCTTTTATCTGCTGCTGTTCCAAATTGCTTTGTTTTAAATGATGCTTTTGTTTTATCTGTGTTTCAGTCATTTTAAATTATTTAACATTTTGTCCTCTGTTCTGTGCGTCTTCATACAGAATGTCTCAAATACAAACATACATACCAATATATATATATACAGATACTGTTATGATATAATAACCCTCTGAAGCATGACAACAAAAAATCTCTATAAATTGGATGCAAAACAAAACAAAACCAGGAAGAGCACATGGAAAACACAGGAATGCAAGCGTTTAATACTGCAATCCTCTGGATTCTCTGAAAAGAAGCTCAGTAAATGAATCACATTAAGAGAGAAGAGCTAATGTGAACGCAACAGTTCTTGTCTCATTAAAAGAAGATTTAAATATTTGAATACTCTTCTGAAGGGAATGATCTCATCGATATTTGTACAGACAAGTCTGTCCCTTTCCTTCCAATGCAAATGAGGTCATGGATTCTATACCTTAGAGAAAACTGGAACCTATTTTCAAAGTTAGTTTCTGTATATATAGACATGATAGGAAGTGATGAGGAAACATATCCTGGAGCCTCTTGACTTTGTCAAATTGCATCCTATATGGTTGTTCCATTGGTTTTGTCTGAGTGGTGATGCAAAACAGAAACAATTGCTTCACTTTGTGGACTAAGCAATACTTTTATTTCTATGAACAGTTTGTTTATTATTTCATTTAATTTTTATCTCATCTTTCTCCCAATGGGAGAAACAAAATACAGTTAAAATAGCAGCAAAATTAAAAGTTAATAAATAAAATTTATTAGTTTTTAAACAAAATTAAATAAACAATCTTTTAAAAACATCAATTGATTGGTTGACCGATTGATTTAACCTCAGAGTCAGATCTGGCAACTCTACCTGTTGTCACGGGTCAGAGGAGAAGAGACATAGGGCTACTGCTGTTAGCAACAGTCACTTGGGCCACTTCCGCACGCGGCGAGGGAATCGCTCCCTGCTGCTACTCACCGGATCTTCTGTCAGTCCGGTCCGGTCTGGGGTGAGGAGGAGCAGTGCGTGGTTGTAGATCCGCACTGCTCCGGCATCCAAAATGGCAGCTTCCGGTTGGTCGTGGGTCTTGACCAACCGCTGAAGCTCGCCAGCCTAAAGCCCGCCCTCCACAGATCGCAGGCTTGCATTGGTGCGAGTCTGCGAATCTGCATCAAAGAGCAGGCATGCAATGGCGTGTGCCAGCATTTTGAAAGACCTGAAAAATCAGGTCTTTCAAAAACTCGATGGAGGACCATTTGGGGTCGTTCCGGAGCGGACTGAAGTGCGGATCTACAGTAAGTAGTCCGCACCCAGTCTGCTCCAAGGTGCAGACGTCCTCCGTGGAGGACCCACTGCACAGTTTTACTTACTCCATTTGGAAATGGCCTTGATCTCCTTCACTTCTAGTTTCAGACTTCAAAAGAAACAGCTTATTCCCTGGAGCATATGACCTGAATGAATGCTTGCTAAGAGGAGGCCCCACTATATTCCACAAAAGCTAGAAAGCTGAGGGGAATGAACATGGGACTAGTTCAGGGGTGGGCAACAGTACTGAGTCTGGGGACTATTTTTCTGTTCCTAGGACTGTCTGGAGACTGCATGGGTATTTTTTATGCTAAATTGCACAAAGGAAGACCTGCAACTTATTTAAAGAGTGAATTGCTGTTCTTGGGGGCTTCATCTTTTTCTTTTTGGGGCCCCCACAATAAGGAGATCCAGAGCATATGGAAGGACTGAGGGTCACACAAAGAGCCTTGATGGGTTCCCAGAAACCTTGCCATCCATGCTCACAGCTGAATCCAGGAGTGCAACCAAATCACAAATCTGTATCTTCAGTGGGAGAATCCTTATCAGTTAGCTAGAAGCACACTTACGTTTTCTGGATTAATCTTCAGTTTGTTCACCCTCATCCAATCTACTACTGCTTTCAATCAAACAATTGCAAATATATACAACCCCTGAGGGAAACAGTAACACTGTCAGTCATGTTTTCCTCACCTGCCATGCAATTTGATCAATCCTGGCTGAGATCAGGGAGGAGAGAAAATTCACTTCATTCTTCATCAGAATGTATCCAATTCGCACCCCCTCATAATCAAATATGGATCTGACCACAAGCTGCAGCTGAAAATCTCTATACTGATGAGCTTGTGATCTGATTCATGCACCATAAATATGTATTTTATAAATGTATGTGACTGAAAAATGGATGTGCAATTTATGCACATTTTAACAATATGCCTTAGGCAATGGGAGATGAATGCATACATTTCAAAATGCATGGAAAACCATGTACATTTTGAAAAAAATGTGCGCAGAAACACACAGAAATACCCCTGTGTGTGTGAGAAATAAACATGCAGTATAAAACCAAGTCCGAACAAAGTTTGAAATGGAAATGGAAGGACCTTAACAAGCTTGAGTTGTAGGCTATTAAGTCTTCCCTAGTTAGAATCATTTGGGTAAAACTGAGATGTTCTCAACACCCTAGCAATGAAAGAAACTAAGAAACAGCTACTCCTTAGCTATAGCACTTTCTTCTGTTTTATCTACAGTTCAGCTATTTTCCTCAAAGATAAGTAGTTGCTGATTTCTTACAGAGAAATGTAAAAGGGCTCAAAGCCATATAAAATGGCAAGTTCCTATTTCTGAAGCAAGGAATTCACCATTCAGCTAAAAAATGAGGACGCATTTGCATTGGAAATGTGTAAATAAATTCAGCCTGGGAGCAACCTATATATCAGATTTATGGGCCACTCCTCTATAAAGCAGCAGAACTATCACTGCCATGACAACACTGTACTTAATGGAAGCTGTCTTAAAGGAAAACACATCAAACATCCTAAAAAGTTTCTTGTGTGCTTTATAGTTTTCTGGTGCTTTTGTCAAAATTGAATTGCAGGCATGATCTAAAAATAGTTCCCTTTTATCCACTTCTGACAAGGAGATGTTAAAAAATTATAAGTACATCTTTGGGAAGGCCAGCACCCAAGGTTATCCAAAAAATCATGCAGACTTTTGCAACTGGTAGATTCCTTGGAGGTGTGCCCTGGCAACATTACAGTGGTTATGCTACAAAAGGGAGCCCATGGTGATGTTTTTAAGCATGATAAATTATGCACCAATCACAGTTACATAGAGTGTACTATTCAACTATAAAACTTTGGCTGGAATTCAGTATTGCAGTTATGGATGCTTAACCTTGAGTTACAGATCCATAATTGATCCCTATTCACCAGTACTACATAATCATGACCATGGCACTGTTGCCATGCCCATGAATGCCCTCCCCAAAGCTACTTCACAAGGCAGCCACTGGATCAGACAAAGAAGCTGGTGATCAGGGCATAGGAGGAGGAGATTTCCTTACCAGTCCTTACCAGTTCCTTCCTTACCCTGTCTTACCAGTCAGTGAAGCTGTGATCAGAAGGGATCCTGCTTCTGATGGTTGCATCTTTGCTGGCTGGTGAGGGGGTAGTTCTGGAAACATCGTCCTCTTGCTTCTAATTTCCAACTGAATAGACCTCCTTCGCCCAGTCCAAAAGGTGCCTAGCAAAGTAGGTTGGAGGGGGAAAGGCTAGGAGATGCAATTTAGTTACAAATAATTAACTAAGTAGGGGATGCAGAATTCTGCACGACGTCACTATAATGCTATGGCAGCGGGTTGTTACCAGTTCAGGAACTGTGCTTCCACATGATATTGTCGCTATCCAGCTGCTATTCTATTCCCAAGCGTTGCCAAATTGTCATATTCTATTTCCAGAAAAAATCTGTTAAGAGCCTCCTATATAGCCGTTGTAGTGTGGTACCATCATAGTGCTTGATAGAACTTCCTGGTATGGTAGATCCAGAAGTGGGCGAGCTGCGGAACATGCCCAACTTGTCCCTCCCTCAGAGACTCCCATGGCACAGTAACTTTCTGTCACCTCTCCTTGTTTATTTTAAATGTCTCCTTTGAATTCAAACTTCTTTTTTTTTAAAAAAATACATTTTTAAACAGTATAGGGCAAAAGTGCAACAGTGTACTGGCATGTCATGCTGTTATAACATTACTGTGTTAGCACAGCTTCCAAAAAAAACAAAAACAAAAAGCAAACCCAAAAATCACCACCCAATCAGGGGCAGTGGGGGAGTGTGAAGGGTGAAGGTGGGGCACGGGAGTGGCCAAGAATGCTGCAATACGGAATGAACACTGTGTCACCGTGGCAATGCCACTACCCATCTGCTTAAGGGGGAAAGGTGCAAAAGAGAGATTCCTAACCCAACAGCATCACACAAATGACAACGACATGATTATAATGGTATAACGTGCTAATGGCCTCTAGTGCAGAAATGGCCTAAATAATGAGGAAACACATGCACATGCATATTTTTTTAGGCAATATTTTCCTCTTAGATTTGCTCACCCTAGAAACTGGTGAAGAGGGGCCAGGACATGAGATTCAGGAAGATCTGGAAGCCCTAATGCAGAGCTTTGCTCTTCTCTAGGGGATCTGAAGGAAGTGAAATAAGAAATATATAAACCTACTCCCCTTCTTCAAGGGAACACATTTTGCTCCTTCTAATGTTATGCAGGGAGGGCAAAGGGGTGGGGAAGACTTCACCCCATCCAAATTTTCCAAGCCACTTGGGATCATAACCTCTTTCTTTAACTTTGAATCATGGGCTGCGATCCCACGTGGCTCAGCATAGCATAGTAGTTCCCTATGCAGAACTACACTGTGCCAAACTATTTGCCCTCCCCTAGGCGAGTCGCAGAACTGGTGAAGCCTCCCTACAGCCATTTTAGAAGTCTAGTGTTCGGAGCAATTTATCGATTGCTTACTCTGTGAAAGTCTGATCTTATACAGTAATATTCCCTTTATATTCACACTGTAGTCCTAGGCATGTCTACTCAGAATAAGTCCTATTGAGTTTGACAGTACTTATTCCCACAACGGTCAGCATGATGTAGTAGTAGTCTACAACTCTGGATTTGAATCCCTGCTTGGCCATGGAAACCCACTGGGTGCTGCTGGGTGCATCACACACTCTCAGCTCTAGAAAACCCTATGATAGGTTTGCCTTAGGGTCTCCATAAGTCAGAAACAACTTGAGGGCACACAACACCACAAATATATGCTCAGACTAAACTGGGAGAGGGCATCAAATTGTACTTTGCACTACAGCCCAGAAAACAAAACAAAAGAACAAAACAGCCTTCCAGAAAATCCAACCACAGCCACAACTGTTCTGCTTGAATGGGAAAGGGCTTCATGCTCACCAATTCAAATTTGATGAGCTATTCCTAAAAACACCCAAATTTACAAGCAAGCAGCTCTTGTAATATTTTTTTTTAAACTAGGAACAGTTCATAGAATCGTAGAATCCTAGAGTTGGAAGAGACCATAATGGCCATTGAGTCCAACGCCCTGCCATGCAGGAACAATCAAAGCACCTCCAGCAAATGGCCACCCAGCCTTTGTTTAAAAACTGCCAAAGAAGGTGACTCCACAACATGCTGAGGTAGCATATTCCACTGTTGAACTGCTCTTACCATCAGGAAGCTCATCCTAACTTTAGATGGAATCTCTTTTCCTGAAGTTTGAATCCATTGCTCCTTGTCCTAGTCTCCGGAGCAGCAGAAAACAAGCTTGTTCCATCTTCATCATGACATCCCTTCAAATATTTAAACATGCCTATCATGTCACCTCTTTTCTTCAGGCTAAGCATACCTAACTTTCTAAGCTGCTTCTCATAGGATATAGTTTCCAGACCCTTCACCATTCACCTCCTCTGGACAATTTCCAGCTTGTTAATATCCTTCTTGAATTGTGGTGTCTAGAACTGGACACAGTATTCCAGGTGAGGTCTAACCAAAGAAGAATAGAGTAATGTTATTACTTCCCTTGATCTCAACACTATACTCCTATTGAGGCAGCTTAGAATTGCATTGGCTTTTTTAGCCGCTGCATCACATTGTTGACTCATGTTCAGTTGTGGTTCACTAAGACTCTTAGATCCTTTCATATCTGTGGTGTCACCCATCCTATATCTGTGCATTTCATTCTTTCTTCCTATGTGCAGTACATTACATTTCTCCCTGTTAAAATTCATTTTGTTAGTTTTGGCCCAGCTATCTAATCTGTCAAGGTCATTTTGAATTCCAATCCTGTCCTTTGAAGTATTAGCTGTCCTCCTAATCTGCAAATATGATGAGCATGCCCTCTATTCCTGCATCCAAGTCATTGATAAAGATGTTGAATAGCACTGGACCCAGGACAGAACCCTTTCAGGAATAGAATAGAATAGAATAGAATAGAATAGTATAGAAACACTATTTATTTGGGGTGCGATACATCGTACAGGACTTCAGTGAGAGGACTAAAGGCAATTAGCAAATTCAAATGCATAAAATCCCAAGACATTTCCCTCCCTCTAACAAGAGACCTTGAAGCGGTGAGAGCCTGGCAGCGCTTATCAGTGAATTCCTAGCTTTTGTTTATCTAACAGTCTCTGGTTCCCATACCTTTGTTACAAGCAAGCAGCTATCTTAAAACCTACTACATATCCCATTACTATAATATGGAGGGTATCCTGACAGAACCCTGTGGCACCCCACTAGTCACTTCTCTCCAGGATGAAGAGGAACCATTGGTGAGCACCGTTTGGGTTTGGTCAGTCAAGCAATTACAAATCTACCTAACAATAGCACTGTCCAGACTACATTTTACTAGCTTCTTTGCAAGAATATCATGAGGTAATTTGTCAAAGGCCTTATGGAAATCAGGATACGCTACATCCACAGAATTCCCTTCGTCCACTAAGCTTGTCACTCTATCAAGAAAAAAAAGAAAAGAAAAGAAAAGAAAGAGAGAGATTGAGATCAGATTAGTCTGGCCTGACGTGTTTTTAGGAAACCCGTGCTGACTTTAAGTGATCGTGGCATTCTTTCCTAATCTGTCAATCTGGCAATGCTGGTTTCATTCAGTTTCTCATTTTTTTCAAATTTAAGTTCCTTTTATTCTGTTTCCCCATTGATCTACAAGGTTTTCTGCCAAAAATTCAGCAGGAAAATTCCTATTTTGAGTGCATTTTTTAAAACATGTGCAGTTTTGTATGTAATGTTGCCTAATGCACAGTTTTGCAAGTGATTCAATCTAGCACAATCCATTGCACATTATAAAATAATATATAAAATAATAACATCAAATAATAATTATAATCATTTTCACTAATTTGAGGATTTCATAGATCTTTTCCACATTACTGTTTTCTAATATACACATCTTTGTACACATGTTTTGACTGGAGAACTGCCCTGTAAAATTGGAGAGACCATAAATGTTGGACCACAACTGCATTTTGTTTCCCCATTGTTTCCCCATTGATTAATGAAGTGAGAATTTATATTGCTTTCATAAAAATATAAACAAAACAGATTTTTGTCAATGTGTAATCTTTGTATATACAAGCCATTCTCATTCTCTCTCTCTCTCTTTCTCACACACACACTCACACACACACACAGAGTGCATTCATAATATTGTTGCAGGAGTAGAATGGAGAAGAAAAAAAATAGTCTGAGTATTCTTCTTTGAAAGCAATTGCAAAGTGTTAAGACCACACTGGTAGAATTTCCTTTGTGTCAGGTTACTAAAATGTGGTTTCCTTCCTGGTCTGATAGTCTTCTTAGTTAACAGGTTGATAAAAAACAGGATTGTTACTCTAAAATAGAATTATGTATATGCATTGCCCACTCTTGTGAAATATTTTTGAGCTATATAAAAGAAGCGAACAAAATGGCCACCAGTTCCAATTTTAGTGACATGTTTTCCTGGGGGCTGTGAGAACCTCAGGCACCCCTTTAATTTAGAGATTCTTCTTCCTCTCTATTACAAAGCCTGAGAGCCAATTATTTAGCAAACAACAATCAGCCAAACTGGAATCACGGATGGCTGAGACTATGCTATGATGCTTAAGCTAAACTAATACATGCGTACTCTTTGTTTTCATCTGTCAAACAGCATTTCATGTGTGTGCCTCATATGCATGTGTTTTGATGTTACAATATATTTCATTTGAAATAAATTGCCATTTTTTCTGCTCCTTTAGATTTGAATTGCAGAATCTTATCCCCCAGGGCCTTAAACAACACACAGATTGAAAAATAATGTTTAAAACTCTGAGTCTCCTACTGAGCTCTTGTTTTCCTTTCACCCTAATTCTTCTCCACAGTGGTTTACTTTCAAATCAGTCACAATGTGGCTCTAATAATTTCAGTGGACTGTTTCAACATTTTTTCATAAAGCCTACTCTAATGCAACATGATTCTTTTCTGGAGTGGTTGATGAAAATGGTGGGGATAAGAGAGAGGGCACCAGGAATACCCACGACATATGGTGGAGTAACAGTCAAACCAACAGAGAAGCACGGCTGCCCGAAATCAACATATTGAAGCAAAAATTGCCGAGAGCACGTACAAGATTCAGCATTTGAATGAAGACGAAAGAAGACAAGGCACTGTGCTAGGTCCAAAAGCAATGTTTTGTGTGAATGAATTCATACTGAAGCATTGCAAAATGTCTTCTCACATTGCATTGTGCTTTTTCCCTTGCGTGAAAATAACAGAAGGCAAGCCTCACCTTTAGGTAAAGTGAAGGAGCTGCCTCAGAGCCCCGATTTGTGCTGCTACAAAAGGGAAGCAAAGGTTTCGTTATTACTGTTGTTCTATTTTCACTGCCAAGAATCAGGAAAGGTACTTGTGGGATTTTCTGCCTCAAGTGCTGAAATCGCAGGACTGACCAAGACATGTTGCCTAAGGCATAGGACAAAATGGCACTCCCCTCTCCTGTTTCCACATACCGAAGCCGAGTGGAGTGGCACTGAATTTTACTTCAACACTTACAACCGCACTGTGACTTCTAATGCACCTCAGGGGAGCAGGCAGGCCATATGGTGCGCGCAGCCCTGACCTACAGCACCCTGTGGATGCTCCTCCTAAGAGCTGCGGCCTGAGGGAACTTCCTCGTCTACTACATAAAAGTCAATGTTTGTCTGTGCGTTTGTCTGCGTCAGGCAGGCAAAGACCTCATACGATTGGCTGTGTGAGGTGAGGAGACCTCATATGATTGGCTGGCTGTGAAGATTCTATAGAATCCTGGGGTTGGCGGTTTAGGGAGGGGCCTTTAGAATTCTCAACCAGAGAGCTCCTGGGCCTCAGGTCAGTTGCTATGGAGATGGGGCCTACTATCAATAAGGATGCCAGAAAACATTTGGGAGACACATGTGAGAAAAATTAAAGTGACAGACACAGCATATTTACAAGGTCTTCTTGCCTCACACAGTAGATTGTATGGGTTCCATACTTGAGGAATCTTATAACTGAAATTCAAAACAAAAAACGCTTCCAGAAAAACCAAAACCATTGCACAAATTCAACAGAAAGTAAAAAAATCAAAAGCCAGTACATCAACGTCGCCAGAGAACACAGATTGTATTGGGGACTACGGGGAAAAATTACAGGTATAGGAATAGGCTGCTTGCTACGGAGATGATGCCTAGCAGCAAGGAGGAGGACAGTGTATTCCCACAAGAACCCAACCTCTGTATGTTAACAACCACAAATACAGATTGGATTGGGAAATATGGGGATAAGTTACAGGTACTGGAATAGGCCGGTTGCTATGAAGATGAGGCCTAGCAGTAAGAGGAAGGACAGCGTATTCCCTCAGGAACCCAAACTATGTATGTAAATAACTCTGAATGCAGATTGCATTGGGAAATATGAAGAAAAGTTACACGTACTGGAGAAGACAGTATGGTGAGTTCTTAAGAAGAAAATAAAATCCTGGGCAATGCCAGGTAAATATGCTAGTATTGTATAATAATAGTCCTGCCACTGCAAAACAACTTGTTTGACTTTGACTATGCATGCTGACTTTGGGCCGGGGGCGGGGGGGACATTTTATCTGCACACTTCATATTCCAGTTCAAAACATACACTGCAGTCCGGCGCATAATTACCTGGCAGTAAGCCCAATGAGCCAGTGTGGTATATTTGTTTGTGCACTGGACAATGACCCTGGAGTCTAAGGTTCGATTCCCAGCTCAGCCATGGAAATACACTGGTTTTTCTTGGGTGTGTCACACACTCTTAACCCCAGAAAAATCTCATGATAGGTTTGCCATAAGTTGAAAGGGTCGCCATAAGTTGGAAATGAGTTTCTACTGAACCTAGTGGAACAAACTACCAAATACAGATACATTGTGTTGTTGTATAAATTACCAGTTTCTCTTTCCCTCGGGATGGCGGAAGGTTGAGGACAAGATTTAACTGTGGATGATCTCTCATTATTATCATTATCATTTCCTTTTGGAAAGGTGAAATAGCACTAATGGAAGTCCTCCATAAAACACAGCTGTTTCAAAAAGAGTTTCTGTTAATGTAATTTGCTTGAAGTCAAAATAACTGTAACGATGACCGTGGTGGGATGTGAAGGCATCATTAATGGCATGTCGCCTTTCCCCCACTCTTTTACATTCTTTCAGCACTCTCTTTATTCTTCTCATTAAACTATATTTTGCAAAAGCTCCCAGATGGCTTTATCTCAAAAGCCAGGCTTGTGGTGGAGCAAATGGAATCCCCAGGAATTCACGAAGGACTGTTCTGCTACCAGAGCTGTTAATGGTGCTGGAATCCACTGGCTCTTGTTTCAGTTGTCATAGAGGTGCAATTCATCTTGATTTTCTTCCTGAAGGAAGCAACTAGTAATCTTAGAAATTTCTTTCCCACTGCAAGAAAGACTTCAAAAATCAAATAGCCTTTGACATGTATTTGCAATTCTGGACTTATTCTTTGCAAAATTCACATGTGGTTGTTTTCTAAAGAAAACAGTGTTTTCTGCACAGAAAATAACAGCTGCAATCTGTGGGCCAGTTACAGATACGTAACCTACAGTTACACATCCATAACTGCTACATATATACAATTTCTGTGTAGCCCTTAGTTTACAGAGAAAATGTAAGTAAAAGCGGGTGCCCTTCTATGTTTTTATGAATAGAAGATAATCCAATGCAATCATTTCATTAATACATAGACAGGCACCAAATGAAAACACTAGAGAGCAGATGGTTTTGAGATCTTAGATGGATGTTTTCATTTAGGCAGCTAATTATTTAGCTGTTGTGACTTAAATCAAACACTGAAAAGCTCACAGCATTAGTCTTTGAAGGAAAGTTTCACTTGTTCCACTTTATATCTTGGAAAGGCTTTCTCAATCCACAGTGACGGGCAACAGTTGCAAAGGGAAATCACTCATCCTGATGGGAGAAATACAGATGTATTTGGAAAAGTTTCTCTCCTTTTCACACATCTCTTAAATACCTCTATATACTTCAGGAAATAATCTTTAAAATATTGTTGGATTAACAAAAGTATGATTGCAAAAAGAGGAAGGAAAAGGAAAATGGGGAGGGGAATACATAAGATACAAGGGTGGGCCAGGCATATACATTAATATAATTTGGCCACATTTCCAAAAACATATTCCCTGGTAACCTAGACTGGTTACTTAGTTATGTCTTCTGGTTCAACCTCTCCAGTCCACCTTAACAGCCAGCCACTGGACTGGGCAAAAGAAGTCCATTCAACTTCCAATTGGTACATAAAAAAGATTCGATTCCTCTGCTAGTGAGCAAGGCTGTGACAAGAAGTTGTGACAAGAGCTTTGATTCTCATTGCCAGACTTTTTTAGTGGCAGGTGGAGACATCATCTTTTTTGTACTCCCATCTAAAGCTGGACTAAAGTCCTTCCCCAGTCTGGTGGTTAGACCTTAAGATGGAGAGGGGTGATATTTCCCTAGGTTAGCCGTAAGACTAGCAGATCAGTTATGGATCTGTAAATCTAGCTTAGGAATCCATAGCTATAATACTAAATACCAGGCATTTTCTTGAAATCAGAGTTTGTAAAATATACATTCATAAGTATCTAAAGCTGTGAGATCTTCTGATCATAGAGCAATTCATGGAGAATGCTTATTCTTCTAGCCTTGGAGCACAAGTCTTTCAGCAAGAGTAAAAGCCCACAGGATCCAACCATGGTGACCATTCATTAAATTCCATGTTTCAGGAATATAGTTAAAAACATCATGTATGTCTACAAATATGAAACATTTTTCCAATACACAACTGACACATTGTAATTCATCCAACCAAAAAGGGTAACAACTGAGCTTGCTCACATCGTGTGACACAGGGAAGCATTATTAGAATTACATTGTCAACATTTAGCTCAAGTGGACAATTTATTTCTAAATATTTAAATATATTTATTTGTAAAAATATGTCTATCCCACCCTCTATCATAAGATCTCAAGGCTCCATACAATCAAAACAATATCAACAATTTAAAACAGTTCCACCTAAATAGATGTAATGGTGTTCAACAGACCTGAAACATCAATTTCTCCAGTACCAAACAATGTTTTAAATCTAAAGAAATTTTAAACATTGAAATAAGGACAGTTTTCCATGGATGATACGAGATGATCTGGTTCTGCATCCCATCCCATTCTAATTTCATTAACATCAATGTTAGCATTTTCCAACAAACATTAATAAACTAGAAATATTAACTTCAGTTTCTGTGAGAATATAATTGATGGCCAGAATCCTTAATGTATATGTAAACACCACAGATTCAGTGCTATGCAGTGAATTCTGGCTTGACTTATCCCCTAATCCTTCTTACTGGGCAGCAGCTGCTGTGATTGGTAGAGATCTGTTTCCCTGTCACTCAGGAAGCAGCTGGCTGTCATTTCTACCCCTTCCCATGAATGATCTCTGGTGTAACAGGAAGAAACAGGGTCCCTGTTATAATTTCACCTCACACTGGAGACTGCTTATGTGTGAGGGGGAATGGAAACCAGCTTCTTCCCAAGCTATAGGGGAAGAGACTCTCCCCTCACTGATTGCAGTGGCTACTTCCTGGTGAGTGGAGATTGGGGGACTTTCATGGTCCCTAGTTTAGGGACTATGTAGAGATCATGAATATTTAACAGTCACAAGTGCTTAGCTCCAGGTTATTCATGAGTAAGTGCTAGTCAGGATTCCAGCCAGTACTTCCAGCACAGCAAGGGTGGCTGAAGCACTAAAAGCTGATGGTCCACATATAGATATCAAAAGGTGTTGCAGCTACTATTTTGCACCCATGAGTAGCTGGTAAGTAGAATGCAGTATTGAACAGGGCAAGGATTCTTTATTGAGAATTTTCAGGAGTTGACCTTAAAAGAGAAGCATTGTAGGTCAACTGAAACTGGAAGCTTACAGTGATAAAGAACATCCTCATGGCTTTTGTGAACTGTAGCTACTACCCATTTGGCCAGGATGAAAACATAAGGGTTGATTACCATGTACGTTCAATGTGCATACACAAAAGCTCCTGCACGTGTGGGATTCCTCATTTATCTTCCCCTTTCTTTGCATATGTGGATTTGCATCTCTCCCTAGTTGTATGTAGGCAAGGCTGAATTAACAGGTACTTTCTATTCTACCAGCCTTGCTAGTAGGGCGAGCAATAGATTTTTCAAGATATACAGAACAATCTAGTCTTCTCAGACATTATTTGTAGCAGAAGAGATGACCTGTCTTTGAATGCAAACCAATAAATAGACAAAGATTAAATACTAACAACCCAGGAGAGCTTGGTGTTCTCAAATATTTGGTGTTCTCAAATATTTTGGGGTGGAAAATTGGTATGCTTGTGCAATGGAGTAGGGAGAGAAAGAGAAAGTCAGATATACAGTACAAAATGGCAGCTATCTTGAGTTTCTCATTTCCGACAAAACCCAGTCCCAAGCAAAGCTGCACATAGCTTGCAGTTGCAATCAGTGTGACTCTTTGCATGGCTGTCATCTTACGCCCAGCAGCCAACAGATTCGGACCACTATGTTTTCCTGCAGGAGGCAAAGCAGCAAATGGTGTCCCTCCCCACTCACCCAAGTCAAGGTGTATAGTAGTTAAAGGCAGCCAAGTTATTTTTGGAATACATAGTGGATGATCCCATAGTCCTCTCTCCCTCTTTCTAGTTAAAACAAACAAACAAAACAAACAAACAAATGCAGTAATAACAATGTAAATGACTAACTTTACTAAAGCAAAATAGTTTTTCTAATTTTTCATGATCTCCCAGAGCTGCTCCCAATCTATCTAATGCAGGGTGGGGCTTCTGTGGCAGATCCAGGTGCCAATTTTCTACTTTGGCATCCTCCAGGGCATATACAGACTGCCAAAAGTGCTAAAAATGAAACAAAAATATAAACAATCTTCATGTTTTAAACATATTTTAAATGCTGTTAAATTAATGTTTAACTGATTTTTTTGTACTATTGTCTATTTGAGTGTGGTGTAATGGTTTGAATATTGGACTAGAACCATGGAGGCCACTTGGCCATGGAAACTGACTGGATGTCTTTGGGTGCATTACACACTCACAGCCCCAGAAAACCCCATGATAGGGTGGCCTTATGGTCTCTGTAAGTCGGAAATGACTTGAAGGCACACAACAACAACAACAACAACAACTGTCTAGCTGATGATTTTTAAACATATTTCTTATACATTACCTTCATTGCACATTATTTTAAATTTACACTCTAATTTATACTGTAAGGTGCCATAGTGGAAGAAAGACAGGATAATACATACATACATACATACATACATACATACATACATACTGGCTGGAAGTCAATCTTTTTTTAAAAAAATATTTTTATTGCACCATAATAGAAACATACGTCAAACAATCAAAAACAAGAAACAAAAAAGAAACAAGCATAATAACAAGATCAGAAAAACAACAACAAAAACAACTTATTACAACTTGACAGTTGTAACTTGACAGTTGTCAACTGACAGTTGTAACTTGACAACTTAACATTGCAATTATAATTGTACATTGTAACTTGACAGCTTGACATTGCAATTATAATTTCCCTATAAATTAATCTGATTTTTATTTTAGATTAAATATACTTCTTTTAGTTTCATAACAATTATATCAAATTAGTTAAATACTGACTCAAATCACTTTTTGATATATCTTTTTCAACTTAGCTCACATTTTATACCCAAGTTTAGTCTATACAGCTAGCTACTGCTAAGTCTCCCCATCTGCCTCTTAAATAGAGGATTAAAGGGTCCCAAGTTTTTATATAAGTACCAATCAGTGTTCCTCTTACTAAGACAGCCAATCTGGCATGTAATATAGGCTATACAATTGAATATGGAAAATGGGAAAAGATTTGGAACAAGGGTTTAAAATATACAGTCAACCAAAATATTTATCTCCTGATAGATTGGCGAAAATGTAGAAAGCATTTGATAACCTTTGCTTTTGAACGTGACTTGTCTTCATTGTCTCCCTGTATCCTGTTCAAAAGGTACACTGCTGCTCTTTTCCCCTTTTTTTCTTTTTGGCAGGAAAGATAATGATTCAGGGAGTCAATGGCTTCCAAAACAGCAGTGGTAGATCGTAGGTTGTTCCAGGGCCACACTTTGCCCACTTGTAAAGATAGTCCTGCAGCAAAGGATACTGGACTGGACTGTCAAAGGCTTGGCTTGGGGATCAGGCTCTGTCTGCCAAATGTAGCAGAAGCAGTATGAAAGCATATTTCACACGTATATAAAATACATCCATTGAAGGGAAGAAAGTAGCTTGAAAAATGCCTTAATTCTCTCAGCTCTCCTGCCTTGTGATGACACTGTTCATTGGGGGAACCCCTGGCTAAAGCACATTAGTGGTGCCTCTTTGGCGGAAGCTGTGTTATGAGAATAACATAAGCAAGCTGGATCATCACAGCAGGCTGACCCACAATTCTTTAGAGGACTAATTAACCTCTACTTGATACCCACACTATAAATAAATAAAATATCACTCTTCATCCCTGTCTCACTCTTGCTGGTGAACCATAAAGATACAGGATGTGGAACAAAGAGCATCTTTGTCTTGGATACTGGGGAGAACATTGATGATACAAAGGGATTTAGTGTATGTGCACACATGCACTCAGAAGTGCATCTTCTTTACACAGAGGCAGTTCTCCCTCCTTAAGGGGGATCTGACTTTGTCAAATAGCATGGGCTACAACTGATAAAACATTCTCCAAAGAGCTGCTTTTAAAAGGGCTGCCTACAATATTGCTGTTTCATTAAGAAACAGCTGGTTTTAAGCCAGAGAAGATCAAGCTAACCTTAATCCTAAGGGATTGTGAATAGAATGTAGGCTGGTTTACTGACAGAAGTGCCACATTCAGCAAAGCACACATTCTGAACAGCATAGCAGGTTGAAAAACTTGAGTTCTTACGCTGATAAATCCTTGGGAGGGGGACGCTTATACAGGCTTGCTTCATCTTTGTCCTCTGTGTCTTACACCTTTTCCCAGCCTCTTATTTTTAACCTTGGCAAGCTTGTAAAGTATGGCAGTTTGACTCCATTTGATTGTGGATTTCAGATCTGTTCAAACTTCAATCAAAACCTCAGAGGAGGAAGACAAAAGATGAAAATGTAAAGCAGCAGAGGCTGCATTGGCACAGCAGTGCTTATTCCAAGCCAAGGCAGGACTGACATAATGTGCATCCCATATATGAACCATCTGCTAGCAGGTAGTAGATCTGCAGTGCCTCCAAATACATTTTGTGTATTCAGAGGCACTGAAGCAACTGACCCATTGCAAATGATTCATGGTTTTGTGCAATACAAGAGGCTGAATGATTTAGAATAATTCTCTACCTGAAGGTCATCAGTCTGAAATATCTAAAATTAAGCTATTTCAATGTGTTGAAAATAAATGCTTGTAACGGTGCAATAACGATGTTGAGCTTTGTGCCTTGTGTATTTCTTAAGTACTTACAGCACTGGAGACTATGGGTTGTAATCACAAATGATTTTTAGGACTAGCTAAAAGAGTTTTGTTGTTTTACTTCCTGGAGTTAATTAATAGTTGCTGAGTAGCATATTAACAGTGTATTTGGGCCTAAATCCAAGAGGGGAATCTGCTGATGAAACTGCTTCTGTTAGCAAAATCAGGTGGGGATCTCTCCTTCTTGCTGCAGCTCTTCCCCACCCCCACAGACCTTGACAATCTGCTCTAGAGATCTTGGAAGCCTGTCAGAGTCAATTTTCAGGTGCTGCCAAGAGTCGGAGGGGGGAGGACAGGGAAGAAAATTTTGTTGTGCTTTTGCCCTATTATCAAAGAGTTGGTCATGATACTGTTTTAACCATTTATTTGATGTCATTCTCCCATGTCCAAGGATGTCTATGTTGCAGGTGGCTCGTTGACATCAGAAGAGCGATGGAATGGTTGGGAAATCACCCTGCCAATAAACTACTTTGGTGCATCCCTTCCAAAAAACACTGGCTCTCTGCAACATATCTACATCATCCAGTCAAGGGCACATGGGATTTTTGTACCCTGGGTGTTTGCCTCCATGGTTGGGTGAGCTATGATCACATCAACATCCTGTAAAATTAGGCAAGCAGGAGAGGAAGGCATAATATATTAAGAGTTTCATATTTTTTTTAAAAAAATGGTTTGTTTTTCTCTCCTTCTTCAACAAAAGATTGCTTATTAAAGAAGGCTAGATTTACACACCAAAACCTTGTTTTACTTAAGGAATCTGTGAGCCTCCAGGTCAGGAAAATGGGTGAATGATCTGAGATGGTGACTGATAGAATGTTTTCCCCTTTAATATTTGCAGTAATATCCTCTGTTACCCAAATATGGTCTATTCTTTTGTAGGCATTGTGTGGTTCATAGAAATGTGTATTCTCTTAGACACAGATTTTAAACACTTCCAGGCATCTACAAGACCTCTAAAGGTAAAAGAAGAAGGATCTCTCATGAGGTCCCTGTTATAATCCATTTTGGGAAAGATTCAATCTAACTTGGGATCAAAACATTGGAATCATCTCCCACCTCTGCAAAACACTTCAGTCTGTCCAGATGGCTAGAGAGAAAACAATTTTGGCTTATGCTGGGAGAGTATATGACCTGGTCTATTTAAAAAAATGTAAAAATAATTTATTAAGAGCTACAGTGCCACACTAGATATAATACAGCACAGATGTGCCTCCTTTACCTTCGTACTGAATAATCTTGCTATCACATCCATAAATGCTATACTCTGTTGTTGCCAAAAGTGCACATATGTTAAGGGTGAGTGATAGTGCACTAGCTTGAGATGTGAAATATCTCTTTGAATAAAGATATTTTTTGCTCTAGTTCACACATTATCCCAGAGATAAACTCAGGTTTGCCACTGAATGTCCACAACAGAGAGCTTCAGCCAAGCACAGCTGTCTGACTGATACAATTCTTCTATGTTGTACATAGAATTGCTTAACATGGAAGGGCTCTGTGGGTTGAGGAAACCTTGTCTTCTGCCTCAGGCAGCAGCAGATCTCTAACAAGGCCTGAAGAACTCACACTAATCAACTGCTACTGAAAAGTGTAAGTTGAACTGGGTAGGTGTCCCTCCTCTGCCTTCTCTAGCCTTCCAACAGCAAGAGTAGCACTTTCTCTTCAATGCAGGGCAGATGAGTGGCACTTGCAAGGAGTGGCCAACAATGACCTGAAGTTGCTAACTAACCTCCTCAGTTCCATCTCCACTGGATTCAGTGAGTTTACTAGATCCATGCTTTACACTTTGGATGTATACTTTAAAAGATATGCCAGGAATTGCAGGGTACAGGCAAAAATGCAATTTAAAATGTGATGTGTGTGAAGTAGCCTTTTGCCATCAGCCTCCTGTTCAGATCTGATCAGGACTGATTCCAGTCCTGGAAGGCTACATGCCTATGGTGTGGTCCTTTTCTTCCCACACACTTCCTGGTCATCCTTGCTCAGTGGTAGCATCAGGGGAGGACTTCCATTCTAGGGCTCCACTCAGCAGAATGAGCAGGAGGACCTACAAATGCAGTACAGCTGGCTTGCTACTAGGGGTGCTGGATCTCAGTGTTTGGCACCCCATTCTCTGGTCTTCAGAGCAAGGAAGAAAAAAAAACTTCATGGTGAGAGTAATGCCTTGGAAAGCATATCTATATGTTTTCTCATTTGTTAGATGGTATTTTTAATTTCAAAGGCATGTCCTGTGAAACTGAGGCTGATGGTTAATGCATCATGCCTAATAACATCACCAGGAGCGCTTTTTCTAACATCACTCTTGAAACATCACTAGTCCCCACCCCAGTAACATTACAGTAGGACCTCTCTAGGACCCAGGTTTTGGCCCTGATATGTCTGATTTGCATTTTAAAATAAATGAAGTAACACTTACTGTTATGTCAAAAATGTCTGGACACAGCAGACTCTGACTTAATGAGCTTATAGAGTCTAAAACTACTTAACTGTATTGCACAGTGCTCCCAGTGGGCTCAGCTTTTTGTTCACAATTCATACTACCAGGAAAGAGGAGCAATGAGCTGGGAGAAGAGATAGATTAAACCTAGCCTCCTCTGTTCTCTGTGATTCTTGTGGCACATATCTGGGACCACTGATTTTTCTCTCTATTTTGGTGGGAGCATCTGTGGTTCGTCCAGAGAGGCAGTCTTCTATCCCTGGTATCTTCTGTGGATTGTAAAGACTGAAAAAAACAAGGCTACGTTGTGTGTGTGTGTGTGTGTGTGTGTGTGTTGATGTTAAAAAGGGTAGGACAGGTCTGCAGTCTATTTGAAATGTGGCTTTTGGGAGCTTCCAGGATATACAATTCACCTTTTATGGTCAGAAAATGGTCAGTATGGGGTGGGCAAGGGATGCAAAAGCAGTCTTGTATCGTAAAGGTCACTTTTTGATCAGCACTCTTGTATTTGCTGTGGGAACCCAAAGGGAGAGCACAGGCTTGAAAAAGGACAGAGGCATCTGCTTGGAGACTGTGTATTTGCTTCCATCTGCTTGTTCACTCACCTGCAGTCTCCCTCTGGGTAGTGTGGGGACTGGGCCCTGCTAACCTAAGCCTCTTCACTCCTATAAGAGCCAGAGTGAAAGGGAGCGGCAGGGCAGGAAGACAAAATGGTGCCTCTGTAGCACCTTCAGTTGTAGCACCGCTACAACTTTTTTTAAAAATATGTAATATGTATTGAATGTGTTTTTAATGGTTTTAAATCAATCTTTTAATTGGATTGGGTGTTTAATGCTTTTTAAACTTCTGTAGTAGATATTATTTTAGCTGTTTTGCATTGGCTTATATTGTAAGCTGCTTTGGGCCCTATACTGGGAGAAAGTCAGGATATAAATCAGATAAATAAATAACTCTTTGCAAAGAGCACCTGGGAGTAGATGCTATGGTCCTCTTCTTTGGTCTGGGATATCCCTGTGGGCCCAATACCTTCACACAGTTCTGTGGTGGGCAAGTGAGCAGGAAAGAGAGCTTTCAGAGGCAGGAGGCAGAAAGAAAGAGACAGAGGGCATTTCTGCACCACACTGTTATAGTGCTATTATTGCACTTTCAACATCCTATGGAATTCTGGGGTTGCAGTTTAGGGAGGAACCTTTAGAATTCACAGCCAGAGAGCTCTTTGGCCTCAGTAAACCCCAGAATTCCACAGGCTGTTGAAAGTGGAATAATAGCAGTATAGCAGTGTAGGGTGGAAATGCCCAAAGAAAGTGTGCAGTGACTGTCACATGACCAATCCTCCCCACAGCCTAGAGATGGAAGAGGATGGGGCTGCTCCTCTTACTCCACTTTGGAAGGCACAGCAGTGGGGATGGGGCTGAGGAGGCTGGTGGGTTAATTTTAGGTCACAGTGTCCATTCCTAGAATCATAGAACCTTAGAGTTGGAAAGGGCCATCTACTGCAACCCTCTGTCATGCAGGGGTGTACAACTAAAGCTCACCTGAAATATGCTCACACAGCATCTATTTAAAGACCTCCAAAGAAGAAGCATGCATCATCCCTTGAGGCAGACTATTCCACTGTCAAACAGTTCTTACAGTAAAGAAGTTCTTCCAAATGTTTAGGTGGAATCTCTTTTCTTGTAATTTGATTCTATTGGAGCAGCAGAAGATGAGCCCACTCCATCTAGTAATGATGTTCCTACAGATATTTAAACAAGACCACCATGTCACCTCTTAGTTTTTTCTTCTCCAAGCTAAACATACCAGAGTCCCTAAGTTGTTGCTCATAAGGCTTGGTTTCAAGACCACTGATCATCTTGGTTGCCCTTCTCTGGACACATTCCAGCTTGTCAATATCCTTCTTGAATTGTGGCACCCAGAATAAGACACATTCCAGGTGAGGTCTTATGAAAGCAGAATTGGGTGGCACTACTACTTCTCTTGATCTAGATGCTATGCTCCTGTTAATATAGCCCAGAATTTCACTGGTGTTTTGAGCTGCCACATCCCAAGTACCACTCTCCTGACCTTCATAGAAAAGAAAGCACTACTCTTGCTGGTGGCAGTACAGGACAAGGGAGGAGAGGAACACTCCACCCCACCTGAATTTTGAAGCATCACTTGGCCAGTGTGGGTCCTCCAGGTCTAGTCAGAGATCTACTGCTGCCTGAGGCAAAAGACAAGATTTCCTCAGGCCCAAGAGTTCTTCCATGCTAAGAAGCAAACTGATCTTCCAGTGTTGCATCTTCAGCAGTGATGATGACACAACATTCACCACTTCCCTGGAGGGAATCAGAGTTGCTTTGGGCAGTGCCAGCTGGTGACTTCCATGTCAGAAGGTGGAGTAGTGAATCCATTATGGCTTTTCCCTTGAACTTTAAAGGTGCTATCCTTCTGAAAACCTTCCCCTAGAAAGTTTGGACACTCACAGACAAAGAAGCTGGCAGCTGCTACTAGCTTAGGGAGCACTGGGACAAGGTGTCTAGGGCATATGTGCCCAGTTCTCCTACAAGAGGGGACACATCTGTTCCCTATCACCTGGCATCTGAAGCAACTGCCTCACGGCAGGGATCTCTCCTGGGGTCCTCCTTGTATCACCACTTGCCCAAGACATACTGTGGAACATCCTCAATGGTGAACAAGTCCCACATTGCTTCCAAAGGCTCCCTTTCGAAATTCAGACCTGGGACCTGTAACTTTCTTGGACTGCAAGTCCCAGAATCCTCCATCCAGCCAGTCCCCCCAGGAAGGGGGGAGCTCCCCTAAGCTTTGCTGGAACCTATCTTAAGTTTCCCTTTGCCTTTAGCTGCAGCTTTCCCTTCAACGGCGGGAGGAGGAAGAAAAAGAAAAAAGGGGCCTACAGGGCAGGAAGGAGAGCCCACGTGGAGGAAGGCAGACGTCAAGGCGACGGCCATGGTCCAGCCTGACCCGCCTTGGGAACGGAGGAGCCCAACTGCTGCAAAGTAGGTCTCCCGTCGAGCGCCAAGAACCGCCCCCTCCCCCGGCGGTTTCGCCGACCGTCCCCATTGCCCGCCCCTCACTTCTGCTGGAAAAGGAGGGAAGGTCTCGATGCCTCGTCGTGTGCATCTCTTTGTGCGTGCGTGTTTTGGGTCGCTGTCCACTCACCCCTCCTAGTAGCTGCACAGCCCCTTCTCTTCTGTGTTTCTCTCTCTCTGTCCACGGAGCTCAGCTGGGCGATCGGGGGCCGGGGAAGGGCGGCGGCGGCGGAAGGGCCCTTTTCTCTCCCCAGGGACGCCACCGCGCCAGGCCACGTCCCCGAGAGCGCAGGCGGGAGGCCCGAGGGGTCCCCAGGCAGCCGGGAAGCCACGTGGCTGGGGGTGGAGGGGCTGCGCTCCGCGTCCCCCCCTCCCGCAGGACCGGATTCCCCTCCCCTCCCGCTCCGATCTCGTTTTCGATTACCTGTTTGCATTCCGGGGCGCGTCTTCGGGGCGCATCCCTCTTCCATTGCACCCCTGCCCCTGGCCCAAGCAGGGGGGCGACTCCGTCCCCCCGGGGTGGGGGCGACTGGGCATGTCCAACAGCGGCAGCAGCCCCCGCGGCGCCGCCGAAGCCCTGGCTGCCCCAGTGGCGGCGGCGGCGGCGATCCTTTGCCGGCTGTGGCGCTGCCGCCGCTCGGCTGCTCCCCTCGCCAACCTGGCCGTGACGCAAGCAGCGGAGCCTACTTAAAGGCGGCCGGGGAGGCGGGCGGCGAGACACTGAGGGCGACCTCCGCCTCGGCTGCGCAGCGCCAGGCGATCGTCGCCTCCCAGGCTGGCTCCCGGGAGCCGCCCTGCCTGCTAGGCAGCCCGGCCACTGGTGTGGGGGCTTCCCACTGCAGGGCGGGCCGGGCCGGGCCGGGCCGGGATCGCGCTTCTCTGGTGCCGAGGGAGCGCCGCCGCCGCCGCCGCCGCCGCCGCCGCCGGTCTGCTGCTGCCGCCGCTGCCGCCGCTGCCGCCCGAGCCTTCGCCTCCAGATGAACCGCGATGGGGGAATGGACCATCCTAGAGAGACTCCTCGAAGCCGCCGTCCAGCAGCACTCCACTATGATAGGGAGGTAAGCCCGGCCGGCCGGCCAGCGAGCCCGCTTGGGTTCCTTGCACCGCTTCCTTTCCCTCGCCTTCCCTCTGGCCACCCGGGCGCCCTCTTTGACCTGCTGGCTTCCAGCAAAGCTGCGGCGGCACTCCGGACGCGGGAGCTGCCGCAGCAGCCAGCGTGGCTCTTGCTGGCTCGCTCCCCTTCTCTCCCCATTGGCTCGGCCGGCAGTCCCACCGATTCCAACCGGAGACCGGGGGTGCTCTGTAGGGCTCCTGAAGCCCGATCGGACACCGTGAACCAGCGGAGACTGCCTCTCCCGGCTTTACCCCCCCCGCTCCCCCCAGCCCCTCAACGCCTGCCTGCGCCCCCGAAGGTTTCTCCAGCAAACTTAAGTGTCGCACCGGACCGCTCCACCTCATCCCCCCGCCCAGCCCGCGCGCGCTGGCTTCTTTGAGCTCCTTTGCTCTATTGCAGAGTTCACGGCTAGTGCAGAGGACTCTTCTAACCTTTGATATAATCCTCCCCTCGCTTCCCACCCCCCTGTTGGCTTGCTCGTAGTAACAACCACAGTTAGACGAACAATTGCATTCCGATTTAAAGAAAACGTCTGGGCGAGACGGGCTTGGAGGTAGGACGGAGGCAGAGTGTCGTTTGCTAAGAGTCATGTATAATCTACAGCTGGTGGTTGCAGCTTGGAAAAAAAGCAAGGGTAAAGTAAGGACGAGCAAGCTGCCTTGCTTTTGGTTTGCTCCGCTCCTCTCAATTATGGTTTACGGTGGTTGATCAATATGCTGCATACCATAGGAAAGTGCGGAGAGGTGCCCGGTGTCTTTGATCTGACCAACTTCTGCTGTAGCTGCAGCTGAGGTTGAGGGGAAGGGAGGAGGGGAATGCACAACCCACTGCTTTAAAAGTGTCATTGTGGTTATAGATCTTGCCCTATATAAGTCAAAGGAAGATTTGTGCTCACGTAAACTAAGCAAGCGTTTCCTTCTACTCGCTGTAAACATCTGTACGGAGATGTGCATTGCTTAGGCAATCGTCTTTTTCTTTTTACATCAACCCTCTTCACAAAAGCTGAGAAGTTCTGTGACGCTGAGTAAGATGGAGAATCAGCACTGGACAGCTCCACTGTACTGTGTAGAAAATAGCGGGAAAGATGTGTTGTCTAACTGTCCTGCTTGAATTAAATCTACATGTCACCTATTTATCTGTTGCATGGATATGGTTCTGTGTGAATCACACTATTTGAGAACAAAATACCTGAAGTGTATCATAACAATGTAAAAGCAACTAATGCTAATATATCAATGAACAAATTTGGGTCCTAAAAGCTAGTTCACAACCATAGGGATCGTGACATAACAATAGTAAACATATATACACACACACAAATCAGCAAGGGAGCCACAATAATCAGCCTGGAAATGTCTTTACAAATAAAAATGTCTTTGCTTCTTTGTGGGATGAATGTAAAGAACTAAATGCTTTTGGAAGGGCATCCAGTTCCATTTCTGACAGCAGCCAGGTAGGAGCAATAGGAAAGTTCATGAGTACAGTAAGATTATGGCTTCCATCTCACACTGCATGATCTCGCCATCTGAAAGTCATATTCTTTCTGAATTTGGGAGCTTTTTTCTACCTGGCTATCTTGGCTAGCAGCCACCAACAGACCTCTGTTTCATGCATTTATGTTCTTTCTTCAACAACAGCAAGGGTTTTGTACTAGTGGTCACCTCAGTTTTCCTGTGGCAATTAATTCTTGGTAGGTGTTTCAAAGTTCCTCTCCTGCCCTGTAAAAGTACACTTATCCAACCTTTATTTTATAGGATTCTGCTGACCGTGGTGGTGATCTTCAGGATTCTTATTGTGGCCATTGTAGGAGAAACTGTTTACGACGATGAACAGACTATGTTTGTGTGCAACACTTTGCAGCCAGGGTGCAACCAGGCATGTTACGACCAAGCATTTCCTATTTCTCACATTAGGTATTGGGTATTTCAGATCATCATGGTGTGTACTCCCAGCCTCTGCTTCATAACATACTCTGTTCATCAATCTGCCAAGCAGAGGGAAAGAAGGTACTCCACTGTGTTCCTCACTCTGGACAGAGATCAGGACTCTATGAAACGGGAAGACAGTAAAAAGATCAAGAACACCATTGTCAATGGGGTGCTGCAAAACACTGAGAACTCCACCAAGGAGGCAGAGCCTGACTGCCTGGAAGTGAAAGAAATCCCCAACCCGGCTATCAGAACAGCAAAGTCAAAGATGAGGCGGCAAGAGGGCATCTCCAGATTTTATATTATCCAGGTGGTCTTCAGAAATGCTCTGGAGATTGGGTTTTTGGTGGGACAATATTTCCTGTATGGATTCAATGTCCCATCTATGTATGAATGTGACAGATACCCTTGCATTAAGGAAGTGGAATGCTATGTCTCCAGGCCCACTGAGAAGACTGTCTTCTTGGTCTTCATGTTTGCTGTGAGTGGCATTTGTGTGGTGCTCAATCTGGCTGAACTGAATCATTTGGGATGGAGAAAGATCAAAATGGCAGTAAGAGGAGTGCAAGCAAAACGGAAATCAATCTATGAAATCAGGAACAAGGACCTGCCACGTATGAGTGTGCCTAACTTTGGCAGGACTCAGTCTAGCGATTCTGCTTATGTGTGATGCTGTGTCGGAACCAGAGTACTTTGCTGGGTACCACTGACCTAGTAGACATTTGAGTTAGGGAAAGAACGTTGTTTAAGCACTTGTTTCCTCAAACCACCAAGAAAGCCGTTAAGGTACTGGAACTGCACTTTCAAAACCACATGCAAAACTGAGTGCTAAATAAAAGACTGGTGAAGAGACAGCTCTACAATACCTTCAGTCTGGCCTTACAGCTCAGTTATTTTTTTTTCCTAATGTTTCAATGCTGTTTGTTGATTGGACCAGCTAGAGGATAGGTCTGTTTGCCTAATTGATGGAAACATGTCCAGAATGTTCTAGTTTGAAATGGCAAGGAAGCCGTTTCTTGGCGTGGGGAGCTAGGTAGGATTTTGGAACAATAGAAAAATGCAAGCGTATATATAAAATCCAGGGTGGAATAAGAGGTTTGCATTATCCAGGCAAATGGCTACAATGTCCACCAGTACATCTGTGAGCTTCATCTCATGGATGCCTGATATCACACTGTCTGCCTGTGTCACACAGGTGATTACTGTGTACGGTTAGCATTTTTCTACCATTGTTTTTGTACAAAAACAATTATACAAAAGAGTAGCGCTGAATATAATTTTGCCATTTTTTTTTTTGGTTTTGCCTGTCTGCTCACACCAGAGACCTTAATCATCTAGCTTAATCATCGTGCTAGTTGTGATCTACCAAATTCACAAATAAATAACTACATAAAACACAGTTCCATGCTGTGTGCATAAGCCAGATGGAATGACCTAAAGTTCAGCCAAGTTATGTATTTAACTACATTTTAAAACACACACACACACACACACACACACACACACCTATACCAAAGGAGCAGAATTTATCGCTATTAACTGTGAACAGATTCACCGCCTCTTTGCTCTTATTGATGTAAGTGCCATACTTGAAGCATCTAACTCTATTTAGTCAAAGGCTTGGCTAGGGGTCCCAACTTGAAACCATACGTTTTTATATTTTCCTTTTGTTTTGACCAAGCTCATTTTTTTTGTTTTCCTCTAGCTGTTGCAATGGTGTAAAAACAAAAACAGCTGATATATTGATAAAGCAATTGCCTTTTTGTAAAATAGAAAATTAACTTTCTTTTATATATACGTATATATTAGTAGCATTGCATTGTTATATCAAGATAAAATTTATATGGATATCTATCTAGAACATAGGGATCATTCTATTATAGCCTCTTTTGTATTCATGGCCTGGATAACATCCAAAACATCTGGATAGCCATTTACAGGGTTGTTTATTTTTTACAATGACATGGTGCTATAGTAGGGCAATGAATTTGGATAAGTCAGCGATGAGTCAGTGATCCAGAAAGTGCAGGTTTAAATATCTGTATGTATATGCATGTGTGTGTAGATATCCTCTCTCTGTTTGCCCTCAACTCATTTATTATTTTTCATAATGTGAGCCTGTCAGGGACAGCGAATTATATTTCTCAAGTATAATTTCAATTATCTGGCCTTCAGCTTAGATGGGCTATAAATCCATTGTGTATATGTGTATGTAGAACACACACTAGATCATGATTATAGGAATGTATGTATTCATATACACAAATGCATAGGAATTAGTTATAGGCACACAAAATATCGCTCACATTAATTTTAAATACTCTGGGAAATTTACAGACATTGTCGTATTTCTAATTTAATTTAAACATTAGTTCCATTATGTGATCTAAAAGCTACATAAATAAACAGCATCTACCCTTCCCAGTGATATCACTAAAACCTTCTAGATGATCAACCATCTGACTGGCTGAGCTCTAAATGGATTCATCTATGGACAATATTCACTATGTTGTCTATAAGATCAACTAATAGCTCAGACAGCCAACCTGACCACAAAGTGTTTAATAGGTGAGGGCATGTTCCCTACCCCCATAGCCAGTGTCTTCACTTGTGCCAGCTCAAATGTCTCCACTCCTAACTTTGGCATGTTCGATGTGGAAATTTCAAGGGAGATCGTACTGCATTTCATTGGAAGACACTTAGAATTTCTTTCCAAGTCTTCATCCTAGCAACGTGAAGGCTGGGAGTGGACGGGGTAGAGCTGGAGTATGCAGGGACATTGGGATGAGATGGTATCTGAGCCCCTAGGACACTATACGTTTTGTGCCCTTAAGTGCTTAGGCTGAACACTTGAGCAGGGCTTGTAGGTTGTATTTATCTGAGATCCAGCATCTGTGTTACCTAGAAGGAAATGAGTAAGTTCTTCCCACCTTTTCTTGCCACTATAAATGTGTAAAGTGGGAACACAGAAATTTCATCTATATGTACAAACCATTCCCAAGACACTGGGCTAGCCACATGCATTTTTTAAATTTATTTATAGATCTTCACCAGGACAATTTAGCCTTAATCCGCATTTAGGTTTCATTAACACCCATATTTGTCTAAAGATCCAAAAATTATTCGTGCTCCAGTCCAGATAATCTCCTTATCTTGAATGCCTATGGACATGACACTTGAATGCAGAAGTTATCACAACATTTTTTTCAATGGGATGCACATTTTGGTGGATATCCAAATGTTTGCCCGCACCCTGGTGCAACTAGTCTTGTGTAGTGACACATTATAACTATTATTATTTACTGCTATTCATACGCATTATTCCCTTAAAGGTTCAAGGCAACTCGAACTAGATTGAGGAGTCCAGATGGCAGTGATGGGCCAAACAGTACAGTGACCAGCACATGCATACTTTGAATCTAGGTAACCCGTAATTGAAGGATGTGAAAAAAATTACACTAAGTATTCATTATCTTTGTTGCTGGAAAGGAGATTGTCTGTTATAGAATGGTCTCAATTGTTGGCTTTCCATGGTCATGTCCTTGCCTGTTTAAATAGACAAGCTCCTGTATTACATTTGCATTTATTTTGGTGTGCAGTTCAATAATTTCTGAAAAGATAACTCATCGGCCACTGTATTATGACTTGTGAAACATGATCCCGATTCTGTGTAGCGATGTTACTCGTAGAAGTACTTGGAAAATTCAGGACATGCCACTTATAGCTGTTTACTGAAGACAGCTTTTTATATCAAACAAGGAGCCATTAATGAACTGTTTGGTTAGATTTGGAAAATGGCGATAAGCATCTTACTTTAACTACAACTTGGCTTAGTTGGGAGCAATACATGATGGATTGACTCTTATCCCTACAATCTGAAGTGTAGTTTATACCATGTTACATCAGGCTGGATCACATTTAAGTCACTTATTTTTCAACACTTACACTTGAAAACTGGACACTCCCATGTATACTGGCTTCAGTGAAAAGTATGGTGTTCTAATGGTTATGAAAGTTCCATCTGCAGTGTTATTCACACTAATGAGCTTTTCACACATGCGAACCATCATCTGATATTGTCACCAGCAAGCGATGACGATGTATTTGTGTATCAGTTCATTTACTCATATGAGTGTTGGCTGTGATATAACTGTGTTAAGATGCAGGATCTCAGTTGCTTGAATTATTTGTCTTTTATAATGGAGAAACTGAGGTTGTACCAACATGCCAGGCAGAGGAAGAGTTTAGACTACTTTAGAATAAGACTTTATTGTGGATCCAGAGATTCCCTGCACAGAGAGAAAGACATTTCCACTCATGCAAGGCAGCCTTGTCAAATTGTCATGATTTCTCTGTCTCACAGCCTTCCCTGTGCTCCATTGCACATTCTTTCAAACTGAAAAGAATTTAATTATTTAAATTTATTTATCGAAGTAATATGTATCCAATATATCCTATATATGTATCCTATCTCAAAAATATATCAGAAAGATCTCAGTGTGGCTTACAAATAACATTAAAACAAGTTAAATGGTTTGAAACAAACAAACAAAAAATAATTTAAATGAGCTAAGAATATATTAAACAAAATAATGAGTTAAAACAGATGGAAAAGATTAAAGAGTTCTTAAAACTATATGCATCAGTATTTGAGATGAATTAATGAGGCCTAAAGGCCTTGATGAATAGGCAAGTTTTTACTAGGCATCGAAATGAAATTAGTGTTGGTGCCAGTTGGTCCTCCAAGGGTGCAACAGATGAGAAGGCCCTCTCCCTTGTCCCAACTTGAACTCATTGATGGGACACAGGGGAGCCTTCCCCGTTTCCCACAGCCCTCAACTCATGGTCAGACACATAAAGGAAGAGATGCCTTCTTAACTATCACTTATCCCAAGCCAGTTAGGGCTCTAAATGTCATCGCAAGCATCTTGAAATCAGATGAAAAATGTATTTTGAGGTGTGGATGGAGCTATAGGGAGGGAAGCACCATTGTGCAGGCTGAGCTCCTCTCATCTTATCTCTGGATCCAGCCCTTTAACTTTTCATGGAAATGAATGTTTTACAATTAACTATCCTTCCCACCATTTAAAAATATTTGTTGTTTTCCTCCCACACATATTCCTACTATCCAGTAATAAGTAACTGCAAAGCATGAATGTTATTTTTAGAAGGCAAACATGGCAGCTAAAGACTTCCATCTGTAATATAACAAGCTCCTAAAGATTATTTTTTTACATAGCAAAGAGATTCTCAGCAGATCTGATATTCATTTTATACACTACTGGAATAATCTTTAACAGCTAATTTAAATGGGAATTACATTATTGGTAGTATTAGTTAATAGTAGTATTAGTAGTAGGATTAGCAGCAGTAGGCACAGTAATAGTGGTAGTAACAGTAAGTAATAAATTACTATAATGCACAATAAGCAATAGGCTACATAGAAAGAACCTGCTTCTATTCATTGAGATCAATGGCAAAATAATACCTCTGGATTTCACTAGTTCTGGGTCATACTCAGCATTATTAAAATTGTACAGTTTCAATAGTGTTAGATCCCTATCATAGTTTCCCATTAGTGTATATATGGGGAAAAAATGATGAAGGCATGCCTTGAAACCTTTGAGATGATGTATTCCAATGCTTTTAGTGAAAAGCACAAAACATGATAATACTCAAAAAGCAATACTGGTGATTTTCCTCATTGCCACTACAGCAGCTTTTATATAGGCAATGCACAACTTGTTTACTAGACTGGAAACATGCAAATGGATGGGAATAAAGTGGAATATTAACTTGAGCCAACTGTGTTTGCATGCATGGAATACTGCAGTATTGTTAATACATGGAAATTCTTAACCCCATAGGTTTTATTGAAAACTCAAATAAATATATATATAAATGATAACAAAGAATCTTATTTCAGTGGCAGAAAAAGCAGCAGGCTGAAAGCATGGTTAGAAAATAGTTTGGAGATTCTGAGTTGATCTAAGCACTGTTACCATTAAGGTTGGTATACACTATATACCACAAACCATGATAAGTTTGAAACTGCAGTGCATTGGTCGGTTATCTATGGCTGTGAGAAGGAAGGAAGGAAGGAGAGGAAGGAAGGAAGGGGGCAAGAAACATGTAAATAAATGGGGTCAGGGAATCTATCAAGTGTGGTCTAAGGGCCATTTCTGCCCTACACTGTTATAGTGCTATTATTCCACTTTCAAGTTCCTGTATCCTGGGGAGGGGGAGGGGAGGAAGGAATAGAAGATATGTGGAATTGTTTTTCCACAGTTAAAAATATATTGCTGTTTCTTAATTTGTGCATTTTACTTTTGATCCAATATATATTTTTACTACACTTTATTTGAAAAATAATTACAATACTAAGTGTGTATGAATGAAAGTGGAATAATAGTATATATAAAAAAGAAAGTGGAATAATAGCACTATAATACTGTAGTGTGAAAAGGCCCTAAATCCAGTTCATAATTCTAGCTAAAGTAGAGCCATTTTCCATGCTTCTGTTGATTTAATGCATTTACTCTAGTTGTCACTATGAAATGGATTGAAGACATTATGACTGCACAGGGTCAGTTCTTGGGAGTGAATGTTACACACTCAGATGAATACAGCTTGCTTCCAAGGCCATTTCCGCTCTACATTGTTATAGTGCTACTATCCGACTTTCCACATCCTATGGAATCCTGGAGTTTGCAGTTTAGGGAGAGGCGTTTAGAATTCTCAGCCAGAGAGCTCTTTGGCCTCAGTAAACTACAAACCCCAGAATTCCACAGAATGTTGAAAGTGGAATAATAGTACTATGGCCATTTCCGCACTAGGCTGTTATAGCCCTTTAAAAACCCATCTCTGGTCCTCCTCCTCCTTCTCCAGCTTCTGCCTGGCCAGCTAAGGATGACTTGCAGCCAAATTTCTCGGCACCATAAGCTCTCTCCCAATGCCCGCCACATCCAAGGAAGGAGCGGGGTGAGAAAGAGGAAGTATAGAGTCACCATGTTGTCCCATCCCCTTTCCCTCTTCTTTCCCAGACCTGAGCCATTTCTGCACTAGACTGTTATAGCGCTGTGATTCCACTTTCAATTTCCTATGAAATCCTGCGGTTTGCAGTTTCGGGAGGGGCCGCGTGGCCCCTCCCGAAACTGCAAATCCCAGGATTCCATAGGATGTTGAAAGTGGAATCATAGTGCTATAACAGTCTAGTGCAGAAATGACCTATAACAGTGTAGGGTGGAAATGGCCCAAATAATTGTTTGGGACTGGGAGGAAGAGATCAGAACTTCTCTGTGCCTCACGTTAGAACGTAATTGTTTTCATTAATTACATTTGATTTTATTTTCCTGGTCCCAAGAGGCATGAGTATGTAACTGGTGATACAAAATTTGGGGGCTTAATCCAACATCAGTTCTACCTCTGGTAGAGCCACTGAAAGAAATAAGAATTAGGCTAGTTGTGTTTAACAAATTCCATTCATTTCAATGGGTCTACTCTAGTTAGGACTAATTTTCTTGAAGGCCATATGATACAGTGCTTGTAGTATGTGTATTTACATTGAATGAAAACTTTGAAGTTTAAAGGAAAAAAAATAGATGTTGTTTGTTGAATTCGAGTTAAATCCATGTCCATATCCTGTAGGGTAATAAAAGCTTGTGCCATTTGTTATAAAGCTAATTTTTCTTGAGAAGCCTTAAGGGATGATATTGATTTTGCCTTTAACTACCATTTAAGTAGCATTAGAAAAGAAGCATTGTAACTTCTGATCACTCCATTTGGGGTTGGATGGATTGAAGACTGGTCAGAATTGCAGCAAAGTGTATTACTGTGACAGGTTATGATGAGAAAAAGATTAAGTAAAGTTACAAAATAGGAAAATAGAAGAAAAGAAGGATTTACTGGCATTATGAAAAAAAAATAAGCAGACAGGACATGAACTTGTGTTTCCAATGCCTTTGCCCGTTCCCCAAATTATCTTTGTTAGAAATTAAATCATGTTCTGAAACACATTCATGAGGAACTTTACAAGGATTCCCGTATTATCTATTATATAAGGAAAACATTTTGAATGTCTGTTGCCAAAATTTGCACATATACTTCTCAGAGACAGCTGCATATTACATTTTTATCTAGGGCCACCAATAATACCCATATCCTGTAAAGTGTACTGTGAAGTGTTTCCAGAGGTTGAACTCAAATCTAGCATAGCAACCCCACCCACATCCTTATGGGTGCAACATGGCTCAGTGTGCTCTCCAAACAAAGAGGTACGCTATTCTTTCTGCAAGATCCCAACCTGTGAAAGCAGGACCCACATTGTAAGAAAAAAGAGGCAGGCTTTCTGTATTATGAAGTGCACAAATCTGATTGTCCCTATTGAAGTGAATGGCAGTCATTGACATTTAAAGTAGAAAGTAGAAAGATGCATTCAAAGACATTAGTGGGCTGTAGTAGTTGGAGAATTTAAGTAGAATTTAATTAAGAATTTATATTCTTAATTGAACTGACTGGAGAATCCCAGTGTGGTGTCATGGTCTGAGCATTGCCTTAGGTGCCCAGGAGACCAGGGGCTCCTTCACACTACAGAATCATGGGGACTGTCATTCCACTTTAACTGCCATGGTTCCATCCTATTGAATCCTAGGATTGGCAGTTTAGTGAGCAGCATTTAGAACTTTCAACCGGAGTGCTCCACTGGCTCAACAAACTCCAAACTCCAGAATTCCATAGGATGGAATCATGGCAGTTAAAGTAGAATAACAGCACTATACTGTGTAGTGTGAAGGGGCCCCAGGATACCACTCCTTGCACCGCCATGGAAACCACTGGGTGACTTTGAGAAAGTCATGTTTTTTCAACTTAATCTTGTAGCACCTTTGAGACTAACTGAGAGAATGAGGTTAGTAGCATAAGCTTTCGTAGACTCAAATTTACTTCACCAGATGGACATGAGGGAGTCTCAAAGGTGCTACAAGACCCCTTTGCATACTGATCCAGACTAACATGATTATGGCCCTTTCCACACCTTACCTTGTTCCGGCGCTGGAGTGCGGGGATTGCGTGAGCAGCCTCTGCCGAGAGGCTCTCCCTTGCCTGCTGCTTCAGCTCTGCACGAGCTGCCTGCTTGCGTGAGAGCCCCATCTCTTCCTTCTGCAGTGGAGCCTGGGACCTTTCCAGGCTGCACTGGGGCAGGAAGCGCGACTGGCTCAGCTCCAGAGGCTCCGCATGCCAGGTAAGTGCGCATGGGGCCCGGGAGCAATGCACGATCGCGCACCATTTTCGGCTTCAAGCCAAACATGAAAAGGTGCACGATCGACCCCTGCTGGCCCCTGGAGCGTCGTGCAATTGTGAGTGCATCGTGCAGATCACTCCTCGCAATCGCACGACGCTCCAGACTCACTTTCACATGGCAAATGCCGTGCAAAAAGGGCCTATGTCTTTGGATTCTCTCAACCTAAGAAAAAGGAAGTGGCAAACGTTAATTGAATACATCTTGTCAAGAAAACCTCAGAATAGGGTTGCCATAAGCTGGAGTCAGCTGGAAGGCACATAGCGGCAATGGCGCAGATGAGAACACAGTTATTTTTCAGAGTCTGCACATCTCTGAATTTCACAATGTAGTTCTCAGACCAAAAACTGCAAACAAAATGTGTGCATTAAGCTAGTGCTTCTCAAGTTATCTCGTGTGGAAGACTGGCATTTTCTCCCACAATGTGCCAGGGATCAGGACTATGTTTGTGTCATATTTGTATCATATTTACACAGTTTCCTGGAAAGTTGCTATGGACTGTCAGGTGATGGCACCAGGATCAGCACTGTCCTATGGACAATCACTTTGAGTAGCATTTTATAAAGGAATGATGAAAAAGGCATACATTAAGGAAAGCTGCATATAAAGAAGTGAATTTTTCTGTATTTAAATATTTTTACAGACTTGTGCGGAAACTAGGAAAAAACACATTAAGTTTAATACATGAGAAACTGGCATAATAGTCTGGTTTGTATACCACTATTGTTGTGGTGTGGGTTAAAAAATTTTCCTTCTCTTTAAAGTCCCAGGTACCTTAGTTCCTATACTGCTATACATAGTGGGCACTTTCACACTACACAGTGATAACACTGTGGCCATTCCCACACTACATTGTTATAGTGCTATTATTCCACTTTGAACATCATGTGGAATCCTGGGGTTTGCAGTTTCGGGAGGGGCATTTAGGATTCTCAGCCAGAGAGCTCTTTGGCCTCAGAAATGACAAACCTCAGAATTGCACAGGATGTTCAAAGTGGAATAATAACACTATAATAGTGTAGTGCAGAAATGGTCTGTGATTCCACTTGAAGTACCATAGCAACATCCTATGGAATCCTAGTGTTTGCATTTTAATGAGGTATTAGAGTTTTCTGGCTGAAAATTCTGAATCATCCTCCCTACCTTGCCAGTCCCAGGACTGCATAGTATGATGCTGTGGAACTTAAAATGGGATCAAAGTGCTATAACAGGTAGTGTGAAAACTTTCCGGATTAATAAAGTGAGCTTGTACTCCGGGGTGTAGCTACAGGTAGGGGGAAAAATGAGAGCATTCTCCATTCTGTCCAATAAGAATTCTCCCTCTGAATGAATTTTTATTTCAGTCCCAACATTTCTAGCAGTGCAGTAACTTAAAGCTTTAACTGAGCATTTAGAAATATAGTTTAAGCAGCTAAAGAAAAAGAGCACAGAAAGTTACAGGGAATGTGAACACAGAAAATATGAGTTCTAGGCATGAGCAATTTTCTGTGTCTGGGAAACTGAATGAATGAATGAATGAACATTTTGTTGGCAGGGCAAATTCTTACAAGGGGCAATGCTTTCATTTTTCACTTTTCAGAGTTACTTCAACTAATACCTTAAAACCCATTCTTAGCATTGCAGAACACACCTAGTGCAGTCCTACATGCACACACACACACGGTTCTGAGTTGACAGAGTGCATAGTTTTCAGGTTTTTGTGCTTCGTTATCCAGGTAGAACGCCTGTTATTTACATGGATATTTTTTTGAAAGCAAAAAAGATGAAGCCCAGGAACAATTTCAGCTCTGCGGTAAAGTGGTAAAAAAGATGGAAGGTTCAGTCCTATATTGAAAAAGATCTGAGATTACAGGATCAAAAAAATCATTAGCCAGAGATCTAGATCTGGTCACAGCAAAACAAAAAGTACAGCAGGCCCTCTACATTCGGGAGGGTTAGGGGCATAGGGCTCTTGTGAATGTCAAAAGAAATGCGAATAACTGCCCTGGAGAATCGGATCTTCCTCCCTGCGCCTGCCTGCTGGCGGCTGCTGGCACGCATGCTCAGGGAGCAGGTGGGGGAGTTCAGGGAAGGGACATCTCCCTCCCTGCACCCTCCTGCCAGCCGCTGCAGGTGTGCCGGTGTGGGTGGTGGGCGGGGGAGTGCACGAAAACAGAGATCTTCCGTCCTGCACTTTCCTGCTGGTTGCTGCTGGCGTGCCAGTGTGGGTGATGGGTGGAGAGTGTAGGAGAGTGAAGATCTTTCCCCCTCCTTGCGCCTGGGTGAAAGATCAGGGAATCGGAGGGGGAGAATGAGGGGGGAGGCAAGTGGGCAGCTTGCAAATAATCAAATTTGCAAAAGTGAAACCTGCAAATGTAGAGGGAGGACTGTACCAATAATATGATGTGGTAGAAGGCAGATTCACGAATTCAGAACCTGAAAACCAAGGCCAGGATCTTACATTGCCTACTTGGCTACGATTGTGCAATTAAGTAATGTCTCCTGGTCCAACCTTCCAAAACCACCAATGGAGGCCTGTTCTCCTGATGATTGGGATGCAGCAGGATGACATTTCCAGGCCCCTTCCGCTAGTGAGGAAGGCTGTGACGAGGAATTGTGGCAGGAGTCCTTCCTTAAATTGTCACAACCTCACTCACTGATGAGAGGTGGCTAGAAACATCATCCTGCTATACTCTGATCACCAGCAGAACAGAGATCCATCAATTGGTGCAGCCTGGCTATTAAAGTAGGTTTGAGAAGTGGGGGCATTCATGATCATGGCAATAATGCTATGGTCATGAATGCATAGCATTAGTGAATATGGAGCAGTAAGAGACGTATAAATGCAATACGGGATGCCAGCCATTGTCTTTTGTCATTCAATAACTGAATTTAAATATCCTTTGGTCTTCTTACATAGCAACATTTAGCACTAATATATCTGTACGTTTGTGCAGGGGATAGCTTATTTGCACAGATTCCTCTGCCCCCAATAATATATATAACATTCTTAAGGATGGTGCATAAAGAGGAGATGAAAGAGAAAAACTGGCACATGTAAAAGCCTGAAAGATCTTTCTCCTCTATTGCCTGCCTGGTGAAGCCCATTGCTGCTTGAGCTACATGCTTCTTTGAAGCAGATATGGAGCTCTGGCCAGGGGCTGCTGTGATGAAACAAGTTCCTCAGAAAAAGAGTAATACGGTTGGCTCTCCACATTCACCAGGGTTTGGGGCTCAGGATCATTGCAAAAGTGGAAAAATCACTAATATCAAATTGTGATGTGTCTGTGGGAAGGGGGCTGAGGCATGGTGGTCCTCTCTCTTGCCCATCTCCTTCCTTGGGTATGTGGGGGGTACCAGGAGAGGGTTTGTGGTGCTGAGAAATCATGCAGTGAGCCGTCCTTAGCTGGCCAGGCAGCAGATGGTGGAGGAGGAGGACCAGAGGTGGGTTTTCAAAGGGCTGCAAGGCCTGATTGGAGCTACCAAGTTGGAAACTTCCCCTAGAAAAGAAGCACCTGAGGTAGACAAACAGGGGTTGAAGACCCTTGCAAATAATCAGATCTGTGAAAGGCAAACCCACAAATGTGGAGGGGTGACCGTAATGTGTTTTTATGCATGCGGCTTAGAAATCTAGAGGTACCGGTTTCAATCCGCCTTATTTTTTTCCCCTGAACCAGTTTAGAACTTGTTCTGCACTTTTTATGTTTTAGAAAGTTGACCCGCACCTTTCAGGGCAGCAACCTTGCTTGGGCATCATGCTTAATGGCATCACGAAAACTGCCACTTGTTAACATCAGCCTTGTTGCACATTACTAGAGTATGCCTGCTGTAACACAGGGGTCATTCCCAGGTCTCAAGTCAATCTTTACTGGAAATTCTGTGTCTGAAACAGGGCCTCAAAAAGTTATTTTTTGGGATTGCAACTCCCAGAATCCCCCAACCAACATAATCAGTGAAAGAAGCAGAAAAAGATAGTAAATGAAATCTGATGATAGGACAGAACTAGAATGTAGATGTGTTCGTGCTAATTTCAGAGCATTGTGAGGCTCACTCTCCATGTGTTCCCTCATGTGTGCATGTATATTTAATGACACAGTTGCTTTGGGATGAGTTGAATGGGCCCAATTCCCAGGTAAGTATGCATAAAATTACAGCATCACACTGCAATCTTCTACAGATCTATTCAGAAACAAACAGAGCTATCATGAGGTTGTTGCTTCTCACAGTAAGATGCTGAGAGGTGAAAAAAGTGGAAAGATGTTGGTTATGGCCAGGATTGCCAAGTCTCAGGGCCTGGATACTTTTCTCTAGTGCTCATCAAGGGGAAAGAATCTCAGGCTGTGAAGGCAGATTTGAGATTTATGTACACCTGCCACCTCAATCTGTGGTGGTGGAAGTATGGTCTCATTTGTTAGACTTGTTTTTTACTTGAATGGCATACTCAATATAACTGTGGTTGATACTTAATGTATCATGATTAATGACATCACCAAAGGCTGCCCCTTATAGCGTCATCCTTCTTAACATCACTCAGGCATGCCTCCTGTGACATCACGGGTGAGTTGTAGTGGGCCTGTGGTATTTTCTAGGGTTTGGTTCCAGGATTCCCCCCATGGATACCAAAATTTGTGGATGCTCAAGACTCATGATGTATGAGGGTGTAGTAAATTGACATCCCTTATATAAAATGGCAAATCAAAGTTTGGTTTTTGGATTTTTTCCCCCAATATTTTCAAGCCATGGTTGGTTGAATTCATGGATAAAGATTCCATGGATATGGAGAGCTGACTGTATTCCTAAATCTCAAGCTTTGACTCTGGAAATCTTAGGACCTGGGATATTCCTGATATGACCATCCTGTATTTACCCCCTTTCCTCTTTTTTTTTTTTAACAGCCCCTGAGGAAGGACATAAAAATATTTCCAGGCCTAAATGCATTGGCCTATATTTAAGAATAAAATTATCCCTTTTTAAAAAGCACCCTGAGACTTTATCTCTTTTCTACATCTCATCTATTGAGTGTTACCAGACCACTTTGCCTTGAGCCCCGTATGTGGCACATGGGCTGCCCTCTGCCCCATAAAATAAGTTATGGCAGTGTGGTGTAGAGATCTGAGCACTGGACTATAACTTTGGAGACCAGAGTTTGATTCCCCACTTGGCTGTAGAAACCCAGTGGGTGATCTTGGGTGTGTAACACACACACAGCCCCAGAAAACCTTGTGATAAGTTCACCTTAGGGTTGCCATAAGATGGAAATGACTTAAAGGCACACAAAACCAACAGGTACAATGAGGGGGATCTCTCACAAACACTGAAATAAGATTCAACTGGCAATCTGGCCAGCTTATGTACATGGAATTGGAGGGCACAATTTTGTCTTTTGCCTCAGGCAGCAAAATATCTTGGCCTGGTCCTGGCAGTAAGTTCTATTGAGTTCAACAAGACTAACTCCCAAGGTAGTGAGTGCAGTGATAGCTATTTCAATCAAGTTCAAGAGTCCTTATTGAATCCTGTTGAGAGGAGATGAACAATAGCCAGTGCATCTGGTAGATTCCAATTTATCTTGTTACTATGTGTGTGTGTGTAACTGTAGTAATCAGCCAGTGCAACCAGCTGCTTACTGGTTTTGTGTTAAATAGGGCTTAAATAATTACATGTAATGTGACTACAACTGTAATTTTGTTTGCCTGTTTTTAAACAAATAGCTATTTTTGTGAATCTTTTAAATGCATTTTAAATTATGAATGGTGCTTTATCTCATTCATTCTCACAACTAGCCTGACCTCTTTTAAAGATGAGAAAATAAGGGGGGAAAAAAACCCTTCCACATGTACTGAAAGCCAGCTTAGCTATTTTCCTACCTGAGCAGAGAATCTCACAGTACCTCTCCCTTACTTGGCAGTAAATGCAAGATAATAAGAAATGAAATAACTGAAATTTTGCTGTCCTTTAATGGCAACCCAAATCTGCAGCTGTGTCCTTCTGCCTAATAGTAGAGCTGGCCCTGATAGGAAGAGGAGCTTATGAGATTTTCTGCCTCAAATGTCAGTCCTAGGGTATATTTTAGAGGCGAGTGGAATCCCATTTGCTGCCCTGACAATAAAACTCTAAACTCAAGCAATGTCTTCATCTTACATGTCCATAACTGATATGGAGTGAGAATATTACAATGCAACCCTATATATGACTGTTCACTTTCTCAGAGATTAAGTATATATAGAATTACAGTTTGTGCAGGATTCTGGAATGTTTGACATGTGAACTGGATGTGCTCCAGGAGGTTCCCCACTGAGCCTGCACACTTCTGCTCTCTTTAGATATCCAATTTTGCCTTGGTTTTGCCAGTTGCATTCATGCTACTCACCTTAGCTACTACTGGAATATAGCAAATTGGAATTCAGGTCCAAAAAAGATTCCCCTATACTTTTCTAGAAATATGCATTTCTTTGAACATTTCTCACATTTTTGTATAATGAGTATGAACCTTTAAAAAAGAAAATGATACACACTAAAAGAAAACACACAGATACCCATGATAGGATGTGGCAAGGAATGGAGATGTGTGGTTGCTACGATTCACTGCTCTTTTTCAGGCACTATGGCTCTTGCATGCAAAATCTGCCTCCTTGGTTCAAAAATGGTTCTGCTTCCTTGGGCAGAAAAGTTGCATGTGCTCCAGTGCTTGCAAACAGCTTTGCATCTGAGCAAAATTATGGTGCTTTCAATTACTTCTTGAATTCCTTTGTGGTTGCTGTGTTCCTTGAAGTAATTTCTGATTTATGGCAACCTATCATAGGGTTCTCTTGGCAAGATTTGCTCAGAGGGGGTTTGCTTTCTTCTGAGGCGGAGAGAGTGTGACTTGCCCAAGGCTGCCCAAATGGTGATTCAAACCCTTATGTTTCCAGGACAGGAACGACAACACTGTGGAATGTCAGAAACTGCATCAAGTTGTGATGGCCTCTGAGAATGGCTTATACTGTATACTTTTTCCCACCATTATTCTATTTTTTTGTGAACCCCTAAATGTCTTCATTGATACCCCTGGGGGTATGTGTACTCCAACTTGAGAATCACTGCTTTAAATCCTGATACCTTTTGAAAGCTTGAAACCATTACTTGTGCCTTCTACCCAAGCTGAGAATATAGGATGGCAATTAGAGAGTGAATATTGTAGCTTTCTAAACCTATGCCTTTGATAGGAACCAAAGGGGACCACTTGTAATCCTGGCCAGTATAAAACTTTTAAGGAGCACACCAACACTTTATGGGACTCATTTATCTGTAACCTCTTACAGCATGCAGGACCTGTAAAGATAACCTTAAAAGGTCATAGCAACTCGGTCTCCTTTTTTGAATGTGTATTATTTCCTTAGGAGTCCAGCTAGAATTGTTTGAGAGAAGTCGGTCTGCTTTGTACACTGAGTTTAAGCCATTATGTTCCTATTGACTGTTGATTCTGTTTCTTGTAGCGATACTAGTTACTGGATACTTACAGTTGGTTTCAGCTAAAATTTTTAAAGCTCGCTCTTGTTGTTTAATTTAAAAATTGAATTAGTCCAACCTGATATGAATAATAACTTCCCTTTCCACTGAAAAGAAATATGTTGAATTTAAATATATTTATTTTATTATAAAAATGAAATGGGAAAAAAAGGAGAGGGCTTTCTCTCAATTTTATTAGCATTATGGACATATTTAGTGAGAACACAGGAGAGAACCTTCTTAGTGGCTGCTCCCTTAATGGTGGAATTTTCTCCCATGGCAAGCAAAGTTGGGCCCCTCTCTGCTCTCTCTTCGTGGTGGCAGGGGGTGTGGGCACTGAGGGACATGGCAGCAGGCATGTGTGCATGCCCAGATTGCTCCCTCATTTGCAAATGAAGAAGCAGCTTTGGCACCTGAACCGCTCCGCAACTGCCACTTCCCTGATAAAAGGAACATGCTGGTAGGTATTTGCACATGCCCAAACTGTTCCCTTATTTGCAAACAAGGGAGCTGTTTTGGCACCTGTATCTCCCTACTGCCATATCCCTTTCAAAGAGGACATGGCTGCAGGCATGTGTGTGTGCTGAAACTGTGACTCTAGAGACCAGGGTTTGAATCCCCACTCAACCGTGGGAATCCAGTGGTTGACCTCAGGCAAGTCTTATTCTCTCAGCCTCAGAGAAAGGCAAAGGCAACAAATCTTTCCAAGAAACCCCCCATGATAGGTGTGCCTTAGGATCGTCATAAGTCAGTTTTCAAAGGGGAGACACATGACAGCTGGAAAGAACCTGCCCCTGTCAGCAGCACTTTGTTGTTGTGTGTCTTCAAGTCACTTCCGATGTACAGTAAATCCAAAGTGAACCTATCACAGGATCATTTTTGTCGTTGTTGTTGTTCAGAGAGTGTCTGACTTTGCCTTCCTCTGAGGGTGAGAGAATGTGACTTGCCCAAGGTAACCCAGTGTCTGAATGAGGATTTGAATCCTAGCTTCCACAAGCCTTTAACAACAACACCAACAAAAAATTGAATATTTAAATAAATACTTGAATATTTAAACTTAAATTTAAATATTGGGGTCCCAGCAAAAAACTGTATTTACAGGGGGTTCCTGGTAAAGAAAAGGTTAAGAACCACTGCACCACAGTGCACTATACTTCTCCCTCCACATTTGTGGGTTTGACCTTCACGGATTTGATTATTCATAAGTGCAAGCTTGCCTTCCTCCCCATTCTCCTCCTCCCGTTCCCTTGCATTTTGCTGGGCGCAGAGAAGAAAGGCAAACACCTAGACAAGAGGCAAGGAAATAGGGAGGAGCATGTGCATGCCTTCCTTCTTCCCTTCCTGAGCTCCCCATTCCAGTCCTTTCCCCTGATCCCAGTACTGAGAACTCACACTGGAACAATAGGCAAGGGAACGGGGGAGTAGGCTTGCATGAACTTTGCTTCTCCCCCATCCTGAACTCCGCCTCCCATTGCCTTTCCTATGGCCCCAGCGCTTAGAACTCATGTTGTGGCAATAAGCAAAGGAATGAGGAGGAAGAGGGAGGAAGGCTCATGTGAACTTTCCTTCTCCCCTCTGGAGATCCTCCCTGTTATTCCCTTTACTCTGGTCCTAGTGTCACAACAGGTAAGTAAATGGGAGGCGGGAGTCCCAGAAGGGAATGGGAGAAGGGTTGTGGGGGGAGGGTGTTATTCACAGTTTTTCTACTTTTGTGAGGGTTCTGTGCCCCAAACCCTCACAAAAGTTGAGAGGCCACTGTATAGTGTTCCCTTGAGGTGCAAGAAAAGGGTTAAAGGGTCCATCAATGCGACTGAGTTCCAAATTAGCATAGGTATAGGTGATCTGTGGCCCAAATTTACTTTGGGGGAGTATAACTCCAACTGTAACTTTTTCATGATGGTCTTTTCCTTTTTGGGGAATATGGTTACATTATTACAGATAGTTTGTAAATGCAGGATTCGTAGATTATATATATCAGACTGAAAATGTGTTTCCTTAGCTAAATATTGATTGGAGGGACTCTGATTGTTCAAAAATGTTGGACCTCTGAATGACTTTCCTGGAAAAGTTATTAGTTGATCTTCTTAATGAAAAAGTTATTTGACCCACACTCCATTTTTTGAATTAAAATTAGGCATAAATTATTTATACTGTAATTTGTGGATCTGGCAGCCTGACTACTAACTTTAATGGTAGTCTTAGATTTAAATTTCTGCCTACTAAACTGCATACATACAGACAGACAGACAGACAGACACATACATATATATATCTCCCTGATTAGCTATTAGCTATCAGCCTGGCCTTTATCCTACAAATTAATGCAATATATCAGAATCAGTTCAAACTGATTAAGTTCAAGGGGTCTCCTGTTCTCTCTGTTTGTGTGTTTTTGTGATAAAAATAAATGCTGTTGAGCCAGTTACCCAGCTGGAATGACCACACTGGTATCTAAATATAGCTGACTGTATTGAAGTGTGTCCATTTGGAAACGTTAAAACTGTCACACCAGGATACCATTTTATATTAAGTATATAACATACATTACTTAAGCCTAAATAATCACTATTTCCAGATTGGGGGGATATTTCAGTTAGATACATCTCTGTCGCATGGAATTTTTTTCTGTTTTGTCAATCTGCTTCCTTTTTTTCTTTACATTTCTTTTTGCTAGATACAATACTTACGTCAAAAGAGTGGACATCACAACTTCATATTATAGTGTTATGCATGGAGATCAGTTAACGTGGAGTTCTGGGGAGATTATACCACGCATATGCCATGTCATTACATATTGGTTGGGGAGGATGTAAACATTTGGAACTGGAGCTAAAGAAAAAAAAATGGTCTGCTTTGTGTGCTTAAAAAAGGAGATTAGCAGTCACATTTGTTTTCGGTGGAATCTGCAGTTTATCAGATAGCTGGCTAATTTTTCTTAAACTCTGAGGTTTTGCTGAAATAATTTTGTGCCACATGGTTCCCAGAATGTGATGCAGAGAATGCTATCATTTCCCCTGCCCAATGGGACAATGTTTTTCTGACCATCTCCAGACCCTTCTCTTTTCACATACAGACCAGTAAATAAATGCACTCCACTGATTTTGTGGAACAAAGTGAAATGGCATGGTTGTGGCTACATCTTCAGGGGGTGCGTTTGAGAGATCCAAGAATACAAATGTTTAAGTGCTCCTAATCTTCTTCCGCCAGAGGTCAATCACCAAGCAAACTGAACAACAGATGCCTGTCTGAATCATTCATAAACACATTCAGTTGTGTGCTGACATGCACTCCATCAAAGGAACTGCAATTCCCTGGCCCTTGCCAATATTTACAAACTGAGGTTGACTAGCCGGGAAGAGTCCAGTCTATTAAACCACTGATTCCTCTGCAGCCAGCCCTCCACATTTGTGGGTTTCACTTTTGCGGATTTGATTATTCACAGATTATTTGCTGTCACCTCTGCTGCCTCCCTATGCCATTTTTAATAGGGACTGCAAGCTTCGTGAGACTGAGAAACTCTGAATGAGGCTTGTAAATCCCTATTAAAAATGGTGTAGGGCAGCAGTGGAGGTGGTCATAAGCCCCACCAGCCACCCACTTCTGCCTTGTGAAGGAACCCTGATGCCCCAAAGGAATCCATGGTGGGTTGAATATGGTGATCATATTTCTTTTGTGTGTTAAATATGGTTTGGGAGGGCCTAGAGTTATTCACAGTTTTTTTTCACTTTCATGGAGGTCCTATGCCCTTAACCCTAGCGAATGTGGAAGAATGACTGTATTTCTAAGGCCCTTTCCACATGGGGTGGGGGGGAACGGCCAAAAACAAAGCTTACCGGTTTTGTTTTCTGGCCGGCTGAGTCTGTCGCCATGAGGAGCAGCGCGAGTTTACTGCTCTGCAATCCTCCGCATCCCAAATGGCGGCTTCCAGTTGGTGGAGGCTCTCCACCAACCGGAGAAGCTTGCCAGCCGGAAGCCTGCCCCCGGCAGACCTGCAGGCACGCACTTGCGCGCGCCTGCAAATCTGCTCCAGAGCCGGGCGACAGAGCAGCACGGGGGTGCGTGCTCCTTGATTTTTAAAAACCTCTAAAAAGAGGTTTTTAAAAAACACGCTGCGCGACCAGTTCTGGTCGCTCTGGAGTGGACTGAGGTATGGAACTACAGAAAGTAATCCACCCCAGTCCACTCTACGGTGCAGAAGACCTCCGTTAGAGGTCGCTCTGCACCGTTTTACTAGCCCGGTGTGGAAATGGCCTAAGTGTAGATCCATATATTCTGTTCTCTCAGTGCAGCCCAAACAACGCTATTTACAAAGAAGAGATCGGTATTATCAGGTTAAAGGAATTCCAGTGTAGAGGGAAATATAAAACATCATTAGCAGTAAAAGATGATAGGTGGGTGAAACAAGACAAGAATTTGGTAAGTTACTTTTTTGTATTAGAACTCCCAAGCCTTGCCAAAAAAACTGTCCAAGCTCTGGACATAATAGCTTATTGAGAACTAAATACGTATCTACACTACCCATTAATATCAGTTTCATACCATTTTGATTGTCATGGCTTGGATTGGCTTGATACCTTAGATTTATAGTTTGGTAAGGAACACAAAAAGTACCAGTATGCACTGAGAAGACAGGGTATGAAGATTAAATGTGTTTGCTTCTGTCGTATAGATGCAAACTATGGAGGTAACTGGGGGACTGTAGTTCAGGACAGTGGATTTTAGCAGAGAATTGTTAGTACCTTATCAGACTATAGACACTATTGGAATATTGAACAGGAGCCCTACATAGTGGAACATTATGCTACCACTCTAAGAACTTTAAAATGAAGGATGAGGTAATTTTTTAAATTCCTATTTGTGGGTTGATTTTCCTTTCAGGGAAGATTCTAACAAAGTTACTCATTGGCTGAGATCCTGGATGGTGCAAAAAGACCATAACTGCTCTGCATGAGTCGCTCTGTGTGTTTTCTACCAGTTGTGGGGCAGGAGAGAACAAAGCAAAGACTGCCCCCTTTTCCCTTTGCAGTATATTTCAGAGAGAGATTGTCCACTTTGCTGTCTTTTTCCCTAACGAACTGCAGTGGAATGAGAGTCAGTACTGCAGTGCTCATCTTACTCACTCTCTTCCTCCTTCCCTGTAACAGCAGCCCCACAGAGATAGGCAACTCTGAGAGTGGTGGCTTTTAATAGAAATTAAGAGGCCAGAGAATTACTCCGTGTGATCTCTTCAAAGCAGGACATAAACATATGTAAAGTGCACACATGTCACTAACACGATTCTGGCTATTACTATATTTTGCTACAGGGCCCTGTCCAGGGTTGTGTCTATAGAGGGACCCACAAAATGAATGATGCAAAGGCAAATAACTTCTACCAATGTCTTGTTTATTCATATGTGTTTTGTTTTCAACTTAAGTATCATTGCATATAAGTCTTAATACAGTGAGTTCGAAACCAGTCTTTAAATTATTCTTATGTGCCTTCAAGTTGACTCTGAGTTATGGTGACCCTGAGGCAAGCCTATTATAGGGTTGGAGTCAAGACTGAGGCAAAGGAGGTTTGCCCTTGACTTCCTTTGAGGCTGAAAGAGTGAGACTTTGCCAACATCAACCAGATTTACAGGGCTGATGGGGGAGTCCTGGTCCAACACTCAAACCACTGTATCGTACTGTTCACTGAAGTTGATCCTTCTTTGCATCTCCTTCTGCCCCCATTCTCTGTGTCTTATAGACTCCTTTTGTTGCTGTATCTTGCTGCTCTGTGAAGGTAGGTTGGATTTCTTCCTGAAATATGTTCCGTGTGCTCTCCTCACCAGTGGTGAACGACATCTGTTGTCATAACATGTGATTTTGTGTTCCTCAATATCTTGTATTTAGTATGCTTTGTCTTCTGTCCAATCATTGGAAGGTCAAGGCAGGCTTAAATTGCAAGTCTGATTGCTGAGGCAGGTATCTCTGAGGAAATCCAGTTGCAGGGAGGAAAACAGCTTCATTGTAGGAAATAGGCATTTCCCATAGCATATAATTGGACTCTCATTACTTCTCCAAAATAATCTATGAAAATGGCTGCCAACAATTTTCTCACAAAGGCAAAAGTCTCATACCCATTGTAGCATCATAATCAGAACAAGCTCAGAAAAATATTTCAGAACTTCAACACATTAACTTTTAAAGTTAAGAAGAGCCAACTTGCCCTAGGGGACTACAACTTTGCAGAAAAGAACTAATCAGGCACACTTTCTCAGCCACCAAGTCCTGATTGCACTGAAGATATAATTGACCTTTTGTCTTCACTCCTCACTCCCTTCCCATAATGGTGAGTGCTCCACACTTCAGGTGACTGCACAGCATGTGCATTCCTCTAGTCCAAAACTGTTGACAGAATATACACATACATGCCACCCTCCCTCCTTCTTTTTGTTGTTTTAGGTGACCTTTTCACAGTGAAGGATGAAGAATCTCTATCCTCATTAGATACATCGGTTTCTGAACAGGCTATTAGATGAAAATGTTATGAACTTAATGAATGTAAGGATGTGAGTGGTGGTGCCATGCTGTGTTCATTAAGATACAAGAAAAGTGCCGTTTTAATATAATTCATGTTTTAGCTATGGAAATTAAAAGAACCTTGTAATTAATTAATTCACTGTTCCAATATAACCCCATGAGAATGAACCTCACAAGTCAAGAGAAAGCTGAAGCTGTGATTTTTCCTGAGATTCCTAGACATTGAGGTTAGAGGGCAAGTATTATGGGAACACGTTGGCTTCCTTCTCTGTGCTGGTACCCTACTTCCTAATCTCCCTTGCTAACCTGATGCCACAGGGGGTGTAGGAGTGTAGCTGCTATTCAACTGGAAAGAGAAGTCCTTCTGTTGCCTCCCTCACCCACACTTCCTTCCCAAGACAGACGAGATGGAGGTAGTAATTGTGCTTGGGAAGTTCATTTGTATTTTTTGCCTTTTGACCCCAAACAATAAATTCTGGGTCTATGTGGTTAACATCTCACAGACATTAAGTGAAAGTTGCTCTTTCATTCACAGCCTTTTATGGATCTTAATTACTGCTGGAGGTAGTTATGTGTTGTGATACTGCTCTTTGTCTGTTTGGCATTGGGTTGGTATAACATTTAACTGATCTTCTATGCTGATTTTTTAAAATCTTTCTTTTATCTAAGTTCCCTTGGATATTAATTTAATGGAGTAGGGAACATGAAGGTTTAAGTAGGTAAACAGGCAAACAATGTCTAGAATCCTGTTTGTTAGTCCCAATAGACTCAAGCCATTACATTAGTTGTTTAATGGCAAGTCAACACATAGACAAATGCAATTAATTCAATGGTTCTCCTCTAGCTGGTACTATCAATAGGATTTTGGGCATGGAATGAAATACTTGGATAGCCTGATAATATTTTTATGTTTGTAGCTTTTTTCCTCAGGATGGTCCTGCATCTTGAGTCCAATCCTTCCTGCTGTGATGCTCCAGCAGAGAACATGTACAAATGAGGAGACAGAGTGTATCTGCACTATACCGTTACAGCGGTTTGATACCACTTTAACTGTCATAGGTCTAGCCTATGGAATTTTGGGATCTGTCATTTGCTGAGGTATTTATAATTCTCTGGTGCACAGCTCTTGTGCTATAGAGCCTCAAACTGCAGCATTATTGCTCTCTAGCAGAGAAGTTTTAAGTACCTCAGAGGCAGCACCACCTACTAGTCCTCTTGTTCTTGCTGTCAGTGAGTGATCACATAGAAGGAGCTGTCTGTCCAGCAAAGACAACTCTTTGACCCCTCTTACTTGTCCATCCTGTATGAGTGGCACAGCAGGAATAAAGAAAATGTCTGACTCACTGGACTAAATCCTCATCCCTAGACCACCAGAAGGAGAATCCTTGTGAGTATGTGAGGGGATGAAGTGGTTTCATTTTTATAGCCAAAAGGCCATGTTGCACTTCCTAGACAGAGGGGGAAAAGGTTGAGGGAGCAGGCAGAGGTGATTGCTTCTTCCTTTTTTCTAGGCAGCATCATAAGCCCCTGCCTTCCCAACACAGAGCCCAGAGTAGGTTACAACAGGAATAGAGGTGGTAGCAGTTGGTTTCTCATAATCAGTGGTGGCTTCCATGCCAGTGGGGTGGAAAATCTGTCCCAGGTTTTAATATAAGCTTTAAAGGAACTAACTAAAATGCTGTTCCTCTTTATCTTCAAAACAACTGCAATACTTTGGACAGCTCCTCCAAAGTATGGGCCAAAACCTGGAGTCGGTTTATCACCCCACTGACATGGGAACCACCAGCTGCTACTTTTCCACCCATCATCTCAAAACTGTAGAGCTCAGAAGTGCCATGGAGGAGGTAGTTCCAGGTGGTTTGACTGCTGTGATAGACCTACCCTCATATTCTTTCCCATGTCAGCTAAAATGTGAGAAAAGATAGGGTACCATGTACTGTTTTTTTTCTGACAACTGCTGTTGATTAGCTTCTTTTCTCTCAAAGCATGGGTGGCAGAGTTAAGCATACTAATTAGCCACTAATGATTGATATTGATATTGACCCATAAAGACTGGAAGTAAACAATACAGGAAATGTGAGCTGTAGTTGTCATTTTTACAGAAAGAAATAAAAAGTATAGTGAAATATGATCAGAAGTGGGACCATGACATGTGGGAAATAAAGATTAACCCTTTCCTGTCATTCCACAATAAAGATGAAATAAGCACCAATGGCCTCCTCCCTCTTGGAGAAAATAGCAGCTTTAGGAAGGAGATTTTTTTTCATTTGGGCTGCACTGGGGCAGAGGAAGGAAAAGGTAAATCCTCTTTCCACATGTATGGTGCCTTATGGTCTGAGCAGGGAGGGTGCCTCAGCTCACCAGCTTGGAATGCTGGTGCAAAGGTGCAAGGTGGAGGACTTTTCAGCCCCCTCCCGCTAGCAAGCTGGGCTGCAACAAGGAATTGCAACAGGGGTTCTGCTTCTGATTGTCGCAGCCTTGCTTGCTGGATTGGGAGCTGGAAACATCTTTCTCCTTGTGATCAGCAGCTGATCCTTCACTTGATGCAGCATCTGACTGTTAAGATGGGCTGGGTGAGAGCTGGGCCAGGAGATGTTACTAGTTAAGGCATTCATAACTAAATAGCTGGTATAGAGTATTGATGGATAATAATAATGATGGCTGAGATCCTGCATGGGACACATAGTTACAATGTTGCAGCTATGTTCCATCTCCTAAAACTCACCTTAACCCCCTAAAACTCACCTTAAAAGCCAAGCAGCTGTACCAAGTGAAGGAGTTCTGTGGCACTGGAAAGTGGGATGCTGACAGATGAAGATTCCAGCTCACTCCTACGAGCAACCTGTGGTGCAGGGAAAAGAAACAGGGATCCCTGTAGGGTCCTATTGCAACTCCTTGTTGCACCACAGTTTGCTAGTGTGAGGAGACTGGACACATCGCCTTTCAGTGCCACACTTGCCAGTGCTGCAGATGTCATGCCCTGCCTTGGAGACCCTGGCAGTGAGTTGGAGGATTCTGAATCCAAGGCAGAAGTTTCCCCAGAGGCAGAAGTTTCCCCAGAAGCTTGCTCAGGAGAAGAAAACAAACAACAAGGGCCTGAGCAAGGGGAACAAATAGAGGATGAGGCAACACAGACACTTACCATGCAGGGGAGCTATCATCAGAAGGAGGGGCTGCACCACTCAGCACCTTTAAGTAACAAATGAGCCCTAATGAAGGAACACCTGTGGTGACAGCATTAGTAAGACAAAAGGCTTTCAGCTGGCCCTTTCCTTTCACGGTCAGCAATTGATTTTTTTTACAGTTGTTCAAGTCCTGTGCTGGTTTGTATCTAGACTACCTTGATCCTCTGCCTGTTTGACTATGATTTGGATTTGCTCTTTGCATTTGTTTGCTTTGCAACCTGAGCTCTGTTTGGACATTTTCCTACTCTTGCTTTGTGAGTAAGCCCTGGTCTGCTGTTTGGTGATTAATTGTCTGTTTTGCCCTGGACATGATAGCAGAACTCTTCCACTTGGTATGGCAGTTTAGCTTTTAAGATTGGCTTTGGAAGCAGTTGTGGTTGTGGCAATGGTGTTGTGATCTGTAAATATGAATGCAAAACAGTTACAACATGATCAATCTAGCTTATGTAACTGCCTAACAGGATGCTAGCCAATAATAATATAGTGACAGGGATGCTGGGAGCTCTAAGGTGATTGAAGACTAGCTGGTGGAACTGGCACTAAGTCTTAGACCAGGTAACATGTATAACATTGCCACTTGTTGCATACTTCCTTGAATGCCTTCACTATCATCAGTAAATCATATCAGGAGAAAAAATGGCCAGAGAACAGAAATCTCACCCTGATGCTGCTCTGTACAATGCAGTTGTGTGCCTCCATGTAGTTCTCCTAGAAAACAGTTGACTGACGTGGACAAACATACCAATAAAGCAACATTCAGTCTATGTATAAAAATTTAAAAAATATATAAAAATATGAATTTCCATCAAACCATTTCAGGACTAATTTGTAGATTTGTAGTAATGCAAAATAAATGAGCTTAAAATAGCTACAAATTTCATGTATAATTAATTCTCCAAGATTTGCTTGTTACTAGTCAAAACAATAAAAAACACATGAAGTTTCAGCTTAAATGTGTTGACATGTCAGCTCATCTATAAATAAGGAATACTTTCTGTACGGTTACTTGAGGGAGCTGTAGTAGGAACTTTTTTCTCCAGTTAGTGCCATGTAAACATCAAAATACTGTTCTTGCAAATACGTAACCCACTTAAATATGCTTGAAAGGTTTTTTGGGCCTAACTGGGTTTGTACAAGGATTAATAGTCTATTCTGAAGACACACAGAGTGAAGATCCATTACATTCTGGTAGTCTGTTGGGAACTGTTTAAAAATTGAACAGATATACAACCTGTGGACAGTCATTGTTTGTTTTTGTTTTGCTGATCAGAATGGGTCATCCAGAGCATGGTGACATCAGATTCCGACATTTGTACTGATTCTGTCCCTACTAATGTTGCCAGATTTTCAAAATAGCAGTAAGACACAGTTGAAATTCGTGACATGCAAGATTGACAACCAGGAAAGAGCTATTAACAAGTCTATGGCCCTTTCCGCATGGGGGGGGGGGGGACAGCTGAAAACAGAGCTTACCGGCTTTGTTTTCCGGCTGGCTGAGTCCGTCGCCACGAGGAGCAGTGCGAGTTCGTTGCTCCGCACTCCTCCAGCCTCCTAAATGGCAGCTTCCGGTTGGTGGAGGCTCTCCACCAACCGGAGAAGCTCGCCAGCCGGAAGCCCGCCCCCGGGAGATTTGCAGGCACGCACTTGCGAGCGCCTGCAAATCTGCTCCGGAGCTGGGCGACGGAGCGGCACGGGGTTGCGCGCTCTGTGGTTTTTAAAAACCTCTAAAAAGAGGTTTTTAAAAAACATGCCGAGCGACCAGTTCCGGTCGCTCCGGAGTGGACTGAGGTATGGAACTACAAAAAGTAGTCCGCCCCAGTCCACTCTACGGTGCAGAAGACCTCCATTGGAGGTCACTCTGCACCGTTTAAATAGCCTGGTGCAGAAAAGGCCTATGCTCTACCTAAACGCGAAATTAAAATATTAATTTCAGTTAACTCGGCCATGGATTTCTCTGCTAAGATTAACATATGGTCCCCATTCATAAATTCTCTGATAACATACATTTCTGTATGGGTGAAAGACGCCCCCCACAAAAATACAGCATTCTTTTCACATCTCATTGAATCTACATAAAGGGGAAAGCTTTCCAGCCCTCAAAAAAGGGGCGCCTTTTATAATAAGGAATGCCTGCCAGCCCTATTCCCTACCGATTTGTTGGAAAAATTCAGCACACAAAGATTAAACAAAACTTTAATAGCTGTAGCCCTGCTGTATATTAGAAATTGCCTCCCACTGCCCAATCTGCTGGGCGTTGGAGGTCTGAAGCATGGGCAAGTAGGGTGCTTCAGAATGACACAACTAGCTCCTTCCTGACCCTGAACCATGGTGCAACAAGTCTCTTCCTATCCCAAGCAGTGGCGTGATGACCCTTCTGCTTGTTGTACTACGCTCAAGGGCAGGAGGGGGCTAGCCATGTCATCGACCATGCCACACATCCAAATCATATGGAACAACCCCCTCAAACTTAAGGTGGATTCTGGGGTGTTCATGATTGTGGCAATACTGAATATGTAGCATAAGTAAATATGGAACAGTTATGGATCCATACTCTAGGCTGATTGCAATGCAAGATGCCAGTTTACAGTTTTTGAACTGCAGATGCCAAAATCCCCTCAGCCATATATTCTTGAAGCTGACCTTAAAAAAATACATTTGCCAAGTTCTGTTTAGGGCTGTAGTATAGCCAATAAAGCTACAGGAGTTTCTTGTATTCAGGTCTTAGAATGAAGGTGTTCTGCTTCTGGGGTATCCCCTTTCTTGTTGCCAAAAAAAAAAAAAAAGAAAAAAAGGAAAGAAGGGTTTTTATAAAGAAGACATGGATTTGCATAACATTTGTATCTGCTGTTGCTAGGGGCCTTCAGGTCAGCTTGACCTATGGTGACCTTATCACAGGTTTTTCTTGGCAAGATTTATTCAGAAGAGGTTTGCCATTGCTTTCCTCTGAGGTCGAGAGAGTGTGACTTGCCCAAGGATACTCAGTGGATTCCCATGGCTGAGTGCAGATCCTAACCCTGGTTTCCCAGAGTGTTAGTCCAGCTTTCAAACTGCTACACCATGCTGGCAGTTTCTAGAAATAGTTAGCATGAAAGAGATAGAAATCTAATAAATTTCAGCATAGTGCAGAAAACAGTGATCGGGTGACTTCTTCGCCCACTCAGTTTGTTGTTCGAGTGGTAAGTGCTAATGGGCAGTGTTAATGTCCTTCCTTGTCCATCTTATGGTTTCTTGTCTTTCTACTGGACTCGAATAAGACGGCCCCTTCAAACAGGGGACTGTACGTCAACAGACCTACAAATAGGAGAATGTCCCTTGTCAGTCAGAACACAGGGCTACCCCATCTGCTTTCTGCAGGTAGCCTCCAGACCAAGCTATTCACTTCAGCCATATTGCTTTACCTCTACCAATCCAGCTGTATTTCCTTCAGAAGGCTTTCTCATTCAAGTTATTTTTTTTTGTTAAGTTCATGTGTTAGGGTTTTAATTTGTAATATTATTCTATAATAAGTGGGCATATTATTCTACCACTCAAATTCTATTTAAAGTGCTGTTGTCAGAACATGTTCTTCGGACTGAACACCCTTGACATTTGTGCATGTAAACCTGGCCTCAGTGTACAAAATACACCTTCAGTGCAGTGGCATAGGGATCGGGGCATGATGGAGACAGTGCGCCCCTGGTGGCAATTTTTGGGAGCCACCACTGCTTCTTGCCTGCCCTCCCCCATGTGATGTGGCCCCGCCCTTTGCGCGATGTAGCCCCGCCACCACCCAACATAGCCCCACCCTCACCCCTCTACTCGCCCCGTCTCTCCTCCATGCACTCCAAGCTACAACACTGCTTCAGTCTAGGACTGGAATTCTTCTGAAGCCATTTGTAACTGAAGGAACTCCACACTTAATTGCTTTGTAACTTTACAAAGCCATTTTATTATTCTGCATGTAGGGAAATCTGAGCTTTTGGCATCCATAGAGTCACGACTGTCAGTACATTTTCACTGCAATCCAGTGTATTCTCCAATTTAATTAGCCAAAATATTCACCTTTGGGAACTATTCTTGATAATGAATCTCTTTGAGTCTTTTCCTTCTAGGGCCCTTTCCAGACGTGGGGGGAGGGACCCGCGCGAAAATGCTACTCACCGGACTTCTTCAGCGTCTGGGCGAATCCGTGGGGACGAGGAGCAGTACGAGCACGTTGCTCCGCACTGCTCTGGCGTCCAAAATGGCGACTTCTGGTTGGTGGAGGCTCTCCACCAACCAGAGAAGCTCACCAGCCGAAAGCCCACCCCTGGAAGATCTGCAGGCATGCACTTGCGCGCGGCTGCAAATCTGCTCTGGAGCGCGGTGACGAAGCGAGATGCAGTCGCACGCTCCATGCTTTTTAAAAACCTCTTAAAAGAGGTTTTTAAAAAGCACGCTGCGCGACCAGTTCCGGTTGCGCAGAACTGGACTGAGGTGCGGAACTACGAAAAGTAGTCCGACCCAGTCCACTCCACGGTGCAGAAGACCTCCGTGGGAGGTTGCTCTGCCCCGTTTTAATAGCCCAGTGCGGAAATGGCCTAGATTTCTTCTTCTTTACCATCCTTCTCTTGAAAGAGAAAACTAGAAAGCTTTTCTCTTATTAGATGACTCACAGGATCACGGATCACTGACAACATTTTCTGCCCAAATTCAAGAATTGTTGTTTCCAAATTATGGCGATCCTAAGGTGACCTTATAATGGGGTTTCATGGGGCTAAGAGTATGTGACGCACCCAAGGTCACACAATGGGTTTCTGTGGCTGAGTGGGGAATTGAACTCTGTTCTCCAGGATTGTAGTCCAATGCTCAAACCACTGTTCCACCCTGGCTCTCAAAATACTCATGCTAAGTACATCTTTTGCATCTCCAGAAGTGGTAGAAGGATGATCTGCTCCACTGCAAGCTAAACCCATGGTTGCTCTCTTAGATGACCACAAGTTGAATCTTCCTCTCATGAGCTAGTGCAAATTTACTGAACTGGAGGGTCATCTAATTCAATTCCTTGCTAAGGACACCTTAGAAAAAGCATCCCAAACCTAGACACAGCAGAGTAGTCTTTACTTTAAAGAAGTTTTAGAAGGACTCCAAAAGTATTCTGGCTTAGTTTCTAGATAGCATTTAGGTTTATTTAGGTCCAAATGCTTCCACTTTACCAAGCATTGTCTTCTTTTCCAGCCAAATCATCTCATGATATGCCCAAAAGCCATGGCTGTCTTCACTGAGTCCATCCATCTGTAATGCAGTCTTCCTCTTTTCCTACTGCCTTCTATCTTGCCAAGCATTATTGTCTTTTCTAGTGAGTCATGTCTTCTCATGATATTGCCAAAGTGTGACAGCCTCAGCTTAATCAGCTCTACTTCTAGGGAGAGTTCAGGCTTGATTTTCTCTAAGACCCATTCATTTGTCTTTTTAACAGTCCATAGTATCTGTAAAATTCCTCTCCAGCACCACATTTCAAAATGAATTGATTTTCTTCCTTTTAGCTTCCTTTATTGTTAAACTTTCTCAGCCATGTAGCAACTGGAAGTACTATGCCCTGGATAACTTTGATATTTAATGATATAGCAATAGCAAAAGAGGAAGACAGCACTACAAGTGAATTAATTCAGTCAAAGAAGCCATAATTCCCAAGTTTGTAAGACCTGAACAGGGCAGTTGATGATCACTGATTTTGAAGGTTTCTTGGTGATAGAGTTGCCATAAGTCAAAGTCAACTTGATGGCAAACAACAAAGTCTGAGTCCTTGAGCACCATTGGTCTGAGAACAGTCGCATAGGGACGTGGGGGCGGGGGAGGGAGTGATTCGCCACGGGTGGCAATGTTTTTGGGGTGTCCCAGCCCAAACCACGCCCCTGCGTGCCCTGGCTGCGCCTCCATGCACAGTGGCCATGCCCTTGTGCTGTAGCCCCACCCTCTCCTGCCACCCCTCCACACACTCCATGCTCCGCTACTATCTGAGAGCTGTGTCTTGAGATCCAGTTTGTAATTCAGTAAGATCAGTTTTTCCTTCACTGCACCAGTCCACTGCATGACAAAGGTTTATATGAGGGTGGGAATCTTTGATCCATTGCCTGAATCTGTCCCCACTATGATCTGAAGCCAAATCCCTTCTCATGCCCAGTCCCTTGGATGATTTTCAACTATGTCATAGCCTACTGAATGTAGACACTTACATCTCCCTTCCCAGCAAGCTACACCGAGAATAAATATTGTCACATGCAACATTGGGCACGTGAAAGCTTGCATCCTTTGGGTTTTGGCCCTGCCCATTTGACCCTGACCACTCCCACTTTGGACTTTAGTTATCTTCCCTGCTGACAGGTTCCTTTAAGGTGGCTTTCTGGCTCTCAGGCTAAAAAAGATGCCCATTCCTAATTTATGTCCTAAATGTTGCCAATGAAGCAGGGGGCGGGGGGAATGTACGAGGGAAAAAAGAGCATGTGAGGGAAAAGGAACAGCCACATCCATAAGGTGTTATTTTGTTACACGCAGGGAATATTTTCCATGGAGCAGAACACAAACCTCCAGCCTTCCCACCTGTAGCCAGAACCAGTGCAGTCCCTATAAATATTTGCTGCTTGGTTCTGCAATGTGTATAAACTAAATTTTAAGCTGCATTATCCACGAGCAGATTTTTGGAATCCTTTTTCTGACTTATAAATAGTAGAGGTTTGTTTGTTGTCCAAACTAATCTCAGGGTGATAGACAGAAGGAACAAAGTGATCATGGAAGGCTAGGAAAGCACACTGGTGTTTTAAAATATGAATAGGTGAACAAAGATATGACAAATTTAGTACATGCATCTCACGCATTCCTTCTCCTCTGAAATGCAGTACATGGAATTCACTGTTGCTGCTTTGACATTGTGGGGTATAAAAAGCAAAGCAGTTAAGCTTGGAGCATTGTATTGCTGAACTCAGCAGCTATTTAAATTCTAAATCTTGTTTTATTTTTATGTAAAACCAGAGAGAACTGCACACACATTTTTCTATCCTTCGGCAGAGTCAAGGAGAAGCGGTGCTGTCAGATGCTGCAGTCTGTCAGTCTGGAAACCTGCCATCCCACTGAACAAAGTTTGCGATCCAATCGAGTGATGTCTTGAGGCAGAAGGTCTATTGGGCCAAATCTGCAGTTACATATTGTGGTTTAGATTTTGAATGACCAGTTCAGACATCAGAACAGTTTTGTTAGTGTTTGTGTGCTTTTGAGTTTATGTTTGCTTAGGAAGTGAAGTGGAAGAACTGCGCTTCTAAAACCTACCTTTAAAACGGAATAAAGATTTTTTTTCTTTTATATACATTTCCATTAGCACGCTTCAGTAAATCTACTGGAATGGATCCAGGGTTTGCCTTCCATGCAAGAAAGGTTCCATGCCTGGGAAGCACTTCCTGCTAGTTTTTTTGAAGATTCCCTTCTCCCTTATTCTTCAAGGTCCATCCTGCAGCTCTCTGTATAATATTTTCAGAAAGTATCTTTCCAACACTCAGTTTTGTGTGTGTGCATATGCCTTCAAGTCACCTGTCAACTTATGGTGCCTTTGTGAGTATCACAGGATTTTTGTAGACAAGGACTATGCAGAGAGGAGGAAGGAAGTATTAACCTGTGCAATGACCAAAAAACTACATACACAAGTGTATGAAACTAGGAGGATGTTGGCCATTCTGTCTTTGGCACAAGAGGGCTGAACATCAGGAGACAGAGTGTAAAATTCTGTCCAGGTGGAACTATGTCCCATCTACTCAATTGCAATTGCTGTCCCATCTACTCAATTGCACTGCTGTTAATAGTTAATTGATGACTGTTAATTGTTGTGTGTTTTAAGGGGTTGTTTTAGGTGGGTTGGTGGGTGAGGAGGATTGGGGTATGTTTTAATGTTTTTAATGTATTTAATGTATTCATGTTGTTTGCCGCCTTGATCCATGTGGAGAGGCGGGATAGAAATAAATTTTATTATTATTATTATTATTATTACTCTCTGCTACCCACATACACCTAGTTTTTACATGCATACATATAATTCTATTGGTGACTTCTTATTTGATGTCAAGCTGACTTCAATTTCCAATGACCCTATGAATGAGAGAGCTTCAAAAAGCCATGCTGTATGAGAAGCAGCTTGAGGAGCTGGGTATGTTTAGTCTGCAGAAGAGAAGGTTAAGAGGGGACATGATAGCCATGTTTAAATATTTGAAGGGATGTCATGCCGAGGAGGGAGCGGACTTGTTTTCTGCTGCTCCAGAGACTAGGACAAGGAGCAATGGATTCAAACTGCAGGAAAAGAGATTCCACTTAAACCTCAGGAAGAACTTCCTGACCGGCAAAGCTGTCCAGCAGTGGAATATGCTGCCTTGGAGTGTGGTGGAGTCTCCTTCTTTGGAGATTTTTAAGCAGAGGCTGGATGGCTATCTGTCGGGAGTGCTTTGATGTGTGTTCCTGCGTGGCAGGGGGTTGGACTGGATGGCCTCTGTGGTCTCTTCCAATTCTATGACTCTATAAGAGTCCCAGTCATCAACTGCCTTGCTCACATCCTGCAAACTCAGCCGTCTGGCTCCCTTGATTGACTCCAACCACATTTAATGTGGTCTCCCTCTTTATCTACTGGCTTATACTTTGCTAAACATTATCGTCTTTTCCAATGAGTCCATAATCTCATGATATATCCAAAGTATGGCAGCCTTAGTTTTTAATGAGAGTTCAGGCTTGATTTATTTGCGTTCCTCAAGGAGTTGCACTTCTAGGAGCTCATACACGGGTGATATCCTGATGGGTTATGCAAGTAATGCAGCTATTGTACAACAAGCTTTCCCTTCTGTTATGTGATCAGTTGCCAAATGGTATGGCCAATGCTGCATTACTGTCACCTTGTTACCCTGGTATAAATTCATGTTAGGTAGCTGCTGAACAGGATTATGTTTGTGTGGGTGTTCTGGGGGCTTTGAAGGCCTTCAAGGTCCATAAGATGGGGCCTCACTGTCCCCACTTTCCAATCCCCTCAAGTATGTGGTATTCAAAAGCCTTCCTGGCATCCCCCATGCCTCGACATGGAGTTCTGAAGCAGGAGAAAGGAATTGTACAGTTCCTCAAAAGATGAGGAATATCAGCTCCTAGTAGGCTTAGCAGGCAATGGGAAGGAGCGTTGTGAGTTGGAGTTCAATAACATCTGGAGAACCACACAATTTTTACCCCTGCTCTAAGTGTTTTCCATATATCATTCACAATGGGAAAGAAATAAGGTTTTCAAAAAAACAATGCAGGGGGGAGAATACGATTAAGATAATTTCTTCCTCCCTTCTGCCCTGCTGTTGAGAAGCCCGGTAGAGTTTGGAAATGGGAGGGCACTCTGATCTTGGCAGTGGCAAAGCTTGGTGCGTTCGGAGGGGGTAAGAGGGTGGAGGGACAAGGAGAGGGGTGGGGCCATGGCTACAGCGTGCAGGGGCATGGCTACTGTGCATGGGGGCACGGCTATGGCACGGGGGGCAGGGCTATGGAGCATGAGGATGGGGCTACAGTGCGTGAGGGTAGGGATATGGCATGTGGGGGAGGGCAAGCAAGGAGCACCCCCCAAAAAAATTGCTGCCAGGGCAGACTGCCCACCTGGTCCTATGCCAGTGGATCTTGGAGGGCTCTGACTTTACAATAAGGTTACACTGCCCAGCATCACAGTCTGTTTTTCTTAGCTTTACCTACAGCATGCCCACAGTCTAGGGAAAGGACTCACATTTATTATGACACAAAAATTAACAAAGTAGTAACACGTATTCCTTGCCTAAGAAAATTCATAGAGTCATCATAAATCAACAGGCGACTTGAAGAGCCATACACAGAAAATATATTTCTGATTGTTTTAAACCTCAGACTGGAACCAAAGCCACTTCCTCAAGGCACTGTGTGTGAAATGTAGACCTTATGGAATGTGTGACCCACATCTGCTATAGATCAGGGTGAAAACACATATACCTATATACTATTCAGGATGATGATAAGAAATATTCTCTTACTCTGATTTAGCTTTAAAATACTGTCATGTATTTGAATATGACTGGCTACATAATGTCTTGATGTCAGAACGTGGGATCACATAACCAGAAAGAAGAGAGAATATCTTTCACAAGAATAATTTGACAACAAGAAGAGGAGAAAGATCCACAAAAGAAAGAAGAAAATGAGAGCAAAAGTCAAGAGGAGCCACAAACAGAAGTGAAATATCACAGCAATTTGTGCATGTTGTATTTTGGCAGAAATGTTTTATTCCACACCTCTAATTTTCACATTAAATATTTTTGTTCATGAAATTTAGGTTCAATCATATTTATGTTCTTCATTATTTTCTGCCTAAAATTTAGATTTGTATGTTTCCTCAGAGATATAGCATGCTGATTTCTAGGGGATTTACTTCAGGTAAGTATTGGCTGGATTTTTTTTAACCTCAAATAAAGTCTGTGGAACTTAATATGAAAAACTGCTCTGAAGATGCAGGGTGACCTTTTAAAAATTTAGTGGGCAAGCACTATTCTTGTTAGGAATATCTGCTTATGCACAACTTTTGTATTTGTTATTAAATGAAAACATTAAGAAATCCCCTAAATCAACAGTGACCTCTGAAGCTCTGAATCACTGCTGGAATCATGTTCTGGAATTTGTGAAATCTCAGCAATCGGAGAAAATTGGTTCATGTCTATTTACAAGCAAGTGCCATTGAACTCAGTGAGACATAACTCCATGGTAGGAAAAAGGCAGTGTGATACAGTGGTTTGAGCATTGGACTATGACTCTGGGTTCAAATCCTTGCTCAACCATAGAGACCCCCTTAGGGCAAGTCACACTCTCTCAGCTTCAGAGAAAGGCAAATCTTGCCAAGAAGGCTCCGTGATAGTCATCTCAGGGTTGCCACAATTTTTATATGACTTGAAGGCAACAACCACAAAGTACATCTATGGTGTCAGCCTAATAAACCGACAGTCTCTGCAGCATATTGAACAAAACATGTTACCAATTGTCAGACAGCTAGCTATGTTAGTCTGTTGCCATAAAAACGAAAAAGAATCTTGTGGCACCTTAAAGACTAACTGCTGCTCCAGAGACCGGGACATGGAGCAATGGATTCAAACTACATGAAAAGAGATTTCACATAAACATCAAGAAGAACTTCCTGACAGTAAGAGCTGTTTGACAGTGGAATACGCTGCCTTGGAGTGTGGTGGAGTCACCTTCTTTGGAGGTTTTTAAACAGAGACTGGATGGCCATTTGCTGGGGTGCTTTGAGTGTGTGTTCCTGCATGACAGGAGGTTGCACTTGATGGCTATTGTAGACTTTTCCAACTCTATGATTCTAGGGTCGTTTCTGCCCAACGCTGTTACAGTGCTGCTATTCCACTTTCAACATCCTATGGAATTCTGGGGTTTGTAGTTAACTGAGGCCAAAGAGCTCTCTGGCTGAGAATTCTAAGTGCCCCTCACTAAACTGCGAATTACAGGATTCCATAGGGTGTTGAACATGGAATGATAGCACTATAACAGAGTAGTGCAGAAATGGCCTTAGTTTACTGGGGTGTAAGGGTTTTGTGGACAACTTTCTGCATCTGATGATAGATCAAAAAACTTAGCTCAAATAAAACCAGACTGTAGGAAGTTACTTTTAAAAAAATGTTTTGTTATTATTGCAATTCCAAGATTCAACAAATAGTTGCTATCACAGTTTCATTTATAATTATATATAGTTATATTTTCAAAGTACTTATTTATTTATCAGGTTCTCAAGACCAAGCAAAGTCTTTTAGATATTTTCAGATAGTTTTAAAATCTTATCTAAATTATGTAAGTTGCTGGTCTTTGTACAAACACACCCTGGTCTAGTCAACATATCACCACATTCCTAATGGCACACAAGACAGCAGCATGAAGAATGGCACAGTCCAGCACTTCAATTATGTGATATTTTTCACCATTTAGTGAGGCCCAAACCATATAGCTCCAAACATAACGAAAAAGCTACAGTTACACCAGAAGTGAAGTCATCCCACATTAAGCTGCTGTGTTAAAATTATATACCTATACATTATTTCCCTTACTGGGAAAATAAATTAGTGACTATTTCTTTACCGTATTTCTTTCAAAAGGAATTCAGGTGCCACAAAACTCTTTGGTATTTTCAATCATGCTAATAATTGTGGTATAACAATACTGCTAAGAATAATTGCTGAGACCCTACATTATAGATGTAGGTATGAATGCATAACTACACATTGTCTCCTGAGTTAACTCTCAAATTTACCTTAACAGTCAGCGGCCACATTAAATGATGGAGGGCTCTTTTGCTGATGATCGAGCACACGGAATAATGTTTTCAGCCCCTTTCTTTCAGCAATTGATAGGGCAGGAAACGTCATCCAGCGGTGACCCAGTCACCAGCAGAACAAACCTCCATCCTTCAGTACAGCTTCTGGCTGTTAAGGAAGTATTTTTGGGGGGATCATTTGTGATTGTGGCCATAGTGTTACCCTGTTTTCTGGGGGTCCCGGGAGGGACACCAAATTGCTATAAGTTGGGGAAATTAGTTCAGAGCACAAGTTGGCAATACGAGAGGCAGGGTAACTTAGCAGGATCTTGCAACCCAGTGTCTATGGGGTCAGGCCAAGTCAAGAAGCAAACCGGTTGGAAAATAATGAATGGTCTTTATTAAATACAGGCACACAATGTATGCAACACAAGCACACAGATAACTAAGGAAAATAAAGGTGTGAGTAAGATAGCGGGATTTTTAGAGGGATAGTTGGTTCGGGTGATACGAAACCTGTCCTGAAGTCCAGAGGAAAATGGAGAGTGAAGCTGGGGTTCGATGTATCTCAGTACGTGAAGCTGAGGGGAAGCTCGCCAAGCGAAGCGGCAGCAAGGCGGTCTGGAACTCGGGAGCGATACAAGCAAGCGCTCAAAATCAGGGGTTTTTATAAGGAGAATTGTGACTGCAGGCTAGGTCGGACTTAGGGGAAAACAATAGATTTGGAGTTGGAGACAAAGCCTCCAAAAGGTCAGAATTTGAATGATTGAATTAGTGCCAAATTTATCAATAGAGTAGCCGGTATGCAAACGCGGAATACTTGAGCGTTGTATAGCTCGATCATCAAGCTGCCAGCGCGGGGCAGAGGCTCTTTTGAGAGTTGCTTGCATACCTAATGGAGCTACTTGCCTTGAGGTCTCCTAAAGCGGCGAGTCGGCTATTTTCTGGCCTGCCTGTATTGTCTAGGAATATTACGGCGATTATCGGCCGAGCCTGTATGCGTGCTTGTCCGGGGGCCTCGCAAGCACATGGAAGGGATATGTGAAGCCGAATTAGTGATATCAAATGATATCTTTCATATCCCCAAAGCTCGGGCTAGCCAGGGCGGTAACAATAGTGTCACATTCATAAATATGAATATCAAACAGTTCAAGTCTACTTTATGCATTTATAACTGCTTAGCAAGATACAGCCAATGTGTTATAATAAATATAGACAGAGATATATTAGAAAAGGGAGCCAGCATGGGATAGTGATCTGAGCATTGCACAATGACCCTAGAGACTGAGGTTTGATTCTCTGCTTAGCAGTGGAAACCTAGGCCATTTCCACACTAGGCTGTTATAGTGCTATTATTCCATTTTCAACATTCTATGGAATCCTGGGGTTTGTAGTTTAGGGAGAGGTTTCGAGGCCCCTCCCTAAACTGCAAACCCCAGGATTCCATAGGATGCTGAAAGTGGAATAATAGCACTGTAACAGTCTAGTGTGGAAATGGCCTCGCTGGGTGACCTTGGGTGCATCACACACTCTCAGCCTCAGAAAATCCCATGATAGGTTCTCCTTAGGGTCATCATAAGTCAGAAACCACTTGGAGGTACACAACAATAACAACATACTAGAAAAATCTGAAGTGTCCGAAACTATTGAATTTTAATATACATACAAATGAATGCTATCTGAATGAAAGTCTAGATTGAATGCTGTAACATTTAATCAGAAAGCAAAGGAAGAAGCAATAAATAAAATCCAGCCTCAGCTTAGCAGGTGGTCCAGAGAAACAAGAGGGCAGCATAAGCTTCTTAGCAGTCACAGATTATAAAGTAACATTTTAAAAAAAAGAGAGAGAGGGGGAGGGGAGAGAAAACTGCTGATTCAGAAAATGAAGGGCAGGTCTGCTGTGTGAAATGCTTTTATGAGATACTGTAGCTCTTACACATCAGGATTCTTAAAAATCTGTTTGCCAATCTCTGGGATTTGTAATTCAAATGCACACTTTTATCCTGATCACACTGCCGTTGATAGTATTTTAACTATTGTCTTCAAAGACAGTAAGAGCCTTCCCTCCCTCTCCCCCACCCTGTCCCTCTCTCAGTACAGCTAAATATAGATCACCTGAGATGACTCAGTTTAAGCAGCATCACAGCCACAGTGATTCAGTGGAACATGCACTCCAGTTGCAGTACAAAGAACCTATGACAGTAAGGAGCAGAACAGTGCCTATAGGTTTTATCACCTTGCTTTGGCTCAGTGTAGAATTTTTCCCCCACAGTAACACTTTCTCCTGCTTGGCTAGAGGCAGGAATGAAGTGCTGAACACCAGTTAAACATTTTGTGGACGGGAAGGAAGTTCATTGCAGAGATATCTAACAGACCAATGCTATGTCTGCCCAGTCAATAGTAAATCCATCTTAATTCATTAGGACTTGCTCCTGTGTAAGAGACTGTAATGCTGGCATCCTACTGGGGCATTGCACTATTGTAACTGTCTGTTGTGTCAGCAGTTTAATTTTCTTCGTGTGCATATAGGGAGGGAAGAACAATGGCAATGGGAGGAGAAGCTTCCACACCACCTGTGAGGTGTGGGTGTCTATGGAGTCAACAGCTTTCTTCTCACACTCCTGTCACTGCTGCCCTTATTCTCCTTTCTATCACCCCTTCCCCCCACATTTGCTGTTACCTTCCCTTAGGATGATGTAGTTATGTCACCAAAGGAGCCAATAGGATCTTGGTGTAAGAGGTTTATGTGAGCTGAATACAGACAGTATGGACCGCATTCCCTCCGATTGGTGGAGAAAGTTCCAATTAATCCTCTATCTTCCCACTTTTCAGCAGCTTTTAAAATGTCCCAGTTTTTTTCTTCTCCTCCTACTTTTCCCCTTTGTTCTCAGCTTATTTCAATTGCTAGTTAGATTGCTAGAGAGCAGAATATACACTTGCCTGAACTGTAGCCCTAGAAGTGTCTAGCAGAGAATTCTAAGGATCTCAACAAACTGCAAATCCCAGGATTCCATACAGTGGAGCCATGATAATTGAAGTGGTAGCAAACTCCTACAACTCCACAGTGTAGACTGTGGCCCTTTCCACAGAAAGATTGCATCCTGACATGGGAACATGAGAGGAACAGGACTGTGATGACACTTCTGCATGACGTTGTTGCAGTCCTGTCCTCCTCCTGTCGCCAGCTCGTATGATCATGGGGTAAATCATTGATGGAGTTTCTCCATCAATGACACTTGATCATGCGATGCTTTTGTCCTTCCCTGAAAGAGCCTGGTTGCACTATGGAAGGAAAAAGCATGTCCCTCATGCTCCCTTCTGCAGGGAGCTGGTCAGGTACAGAGGGGAGCACTCCCCTTGCGCTTCCTTCCTGGCAAAGGCACTGCTGGGATCGCAACAGAATCTACAGAGTCTACAGGATCAGGTAGGGTGTGAAAATGGCCTGTGTTGGAATCTACAATAAGTTGGGAGTATGGAAGAAATGCACTCAGTTCAAATTTTACTGTAAATTTATCTAGTTTCACCATTCTTTTGCAACAGGATTCCAGCCATCTCACAAAGCAATCAGATGTGTACCATCTTTGCTACTCAATATATTTGGTGCTTTGGAACTATAGATAATTTTTAGACTGGCCTGAGATTATATTAATGTAACGATGTGCCTATAACATCCATAACCTCCAAATGTTTGATCTGGGAGGGACAGACCCCATTAATCCTCTGTTGTCCCACCTTTTTCAGCTGTTTTTAAAGTGTCCAAGTTTCTCTCTCCTCCTTCCACTTTTCCCCTTTGTGTTCAGCTTACTTCAAGTGCTGCGAAGTGAAAAAGTGGTTTGCTTTCAATTAACTCAGCTGTGGGGAGAGCACAAAGAGGAGCTTCCCCTTTTCTGTAAGCTTCAGCAAAAGCAAACTGTTGCAGCCTCTCCTTGCTTTTGTGTTCCTCCTCATTAATATTTTGCCATCTTGACCACACTCTGATTTTGCTTGGTCACATGTATCCTGGGTCTCATCTGTGAAATGTTGATATGTATGTGACAGACAAAATCTTTTGTGACCTTGAGTTTAAAATGGACCCAGACAATATGCTTGGCAATCCATTTTAAAGCAAATCATCCCAATGCAGCTAAGGTGATTTAAGCATATGAATGTTCACAGGAAGCTTTTGGGGAATATGGTGATGGAACATTCATAGTACATTATTAATAGCAGAGTCAGAGAACTGGGAGAACCAGCAAGGTGTAGAGGTTTGAGTGTTGGACTACAACCCTGGAGACCAGGGTTTGATTTCCCACTTGGCCGTGGAAACACACTCGGTGACCTTGGGCACATCGCACATTCTCAGCTCCAGAAAACCCTGTGATAAGTTCACCTTAGGGTTTCCATTAGTCAGAAATGACTTGAAGGCACACAACCACAACAGAGAAGTGGCCTTAATAGTTTAGCTGATTTGGCAACCCACGATTGGCACCAGAAATAGAAAGAAATAGCACCAGGTCTTCCTGAGAAATTTGTACATCAGGCCTACCTTTCCATTGTTTCTCAGTCAGATGATTTGCTTTACAACAGCAGGTATACCTGACTTCCAGATTATGTCTTTCCACCCACGTCTGAAACGCTCATTTCTTTCCCTGGTTTCCTTCATTCCATCTAACCCTTAACCGATGGCATTTCTTCTCCAATCATCTTTGCCGCCCACATCCAATCAATTTCAAACTACCATCACATTTTCTTTTTTAAAAGCTTCAGTGTCAAGGGATTAAATAACTACACTATTATTATGGTTGCCATTGTGTTTTTGTGTGCCTTGAAGATGTATCCAACTTATGGTGACCCTAAGAGGTCCCTTGTTGTTGTTGTTTGCCTTCAAATCTACCATGGGGTTTTCTTGGCAAGATTTATATAAAGAAAAGAGGGAAGGCAATTCCCACATTGCCATAGAAACCAAGGGCCTTTCTCCTCTACACCATTATGGTGCTATTATTCTACTTTCAATATCCTGTGGAATTCTGGGGTTTGTCGTTTACTGAGGCCAAAAAGCTCTCTGACTGAGACTTTTAAAGGCTCCTTCCTAAACTGCAGATCTCAGAATTCTATGGGATGTTGAAAGTGAAATAATAGCACTGTAACAGTATAGTGAGGAAAGGCCCCTACTGTGTGACCTGGGTAAGTCACACCCTCTCAGCCTAACTCAAAGGCTATGGCAAATTTCCTCCAAATGAAGAAAACTGAAGCAAAATAGGTATCAAACAGTTCTCTTTGTTGTGATCTGTTAGCACTTTACCATCCTGACTGAGAAGCAGCATTGTCTTCTTGGTCATTTTCTTGCTTAAAATGTACCTTAACCCCCCCCTTTTTTTGTTGCTTCTTGCATGGCTAGTCAGTCTCAGCTCGTTCTGTACTTTAGCTTTCCTCATACTATTCCTGCAAGCTTGGACTACATTTCTTTATTCTTCCTTGGTGATTTGTCCTTCTCTCTGTTCTTTATACACACTCTTTCATAGAACCATGGAGTTGGAAGAACCCATAAGGGCCATCAAGTCTAACCCTCTGCCATGCGGAAATAAACAATCAAAGCGCTTCTCACAGATGGCCATCCAGCAGCTGTTTAAAAACCTCCAAAGAAGGAGACTCCACCACACTCCAAGGCAGTGTATTTTACTGTTGAACAGCTCTGACCATTAAGAAGTTCTTCCAGATGTTCAGGTGGAATCTCTTTTCCTGTAGTTTGAAGCCACTGTTCTGTGTCTTAGTCTCTGAAGTAGCAGAAAACAAGCTTGCTCCACCTTTCGTATGACCTTTTCAAATATTTAAACATGGCTATCATATTACCTCTTAACCTCATCTTCTCAAGGCTAAATAGATCCAGTTCCCTAAGCTGTTCCCACAGGGCTTGGTTTCCGGACCTTTTATCATTTTGGTTGCTCTCCTCTGAACATGTTCCAGCTGGTCAGTATCCTCCTTGATTTGTGGTACCCATAACTGAACACAGTATTCCAGGTGAGATCTTGCCACTTCCTCCTTGAATTTGCTGTGTAGCCACATTTCAGATGTTTCCCAGTTTCCTTCTTCCATGGGATTGTCTGTGATGGCGCTTTTTGCAACTTCTTCTTCAGGAACTCCCACCCTTGCTGGGTATCTTTTTCCTTTAGCATGTCTGGCCAAGCAAATCCATCCAATATTTCCCTGAGCCTGATATAATCAGCTTCCCTGAAATTGAAGGTCCATATCTGACTATACTCTTTTTTGGCCTGTCCCACAATTGTGACTTCTAGTATTACGTGTTTACTTCTTCATAAAGTACTGGCTACTTTGATTTCAGAAACCAACTCTCCTCTATTGGTTAATGTGATGAACTGTGAGGGGGGAGCTTAGCAACAGAGTACCCTAGCAATCCCCAGTGATTTAAATTTATTGGCTGTTGGAATTGAAACCCAGGCTAGCCAGATAGAGGGGCTAGATGGGGGGAGTGAGCAACTGAAATTGAACCGAAAAACAGAGTTGAGGTTCTGAGCAGATAGTGTAGAGTGTTTTTTTGGAGTTGAGAGAGAGAGAGAGAGATCTGATCTGAGAGTGTGTGAGAGAAAAAAATAAAGTGTTTGCTGATTTTCAATATATAAGTGTTGTGGTGGTTGCTAACCCTTAATTTACCAGCTACCTTTTACCCTGACAGTGTGTTAAATAAAGAATTGTTTTCTATTTTTATAAGATCTGTCTCAATAGAGTGTCTTTGCTCTGAACTGGGTTATACATGCTATTACCAGTGACACAGTCATTGGATAGATAAATCCATGCTTTGCCCTATATCTGAAAGAGAGCAGATTTAGGGAAAACAGTAGAGGGAGATAGACTGGGAGAGAAAGCCAGCGGGGTGCTGTCAAAAGTTGAGAAGGGTGCTGCATTCTCTAAGAAGAAAGAGATATGGCAGACCTTGATTGTCATAGCCCTGGCTTGGTTCAGAGATCTCCTTGGTCTAGGGTTTTGACTGTTAGGACCAAATCTAGGATTGTTAATTATCTGCAAGGCAATCAGGAAACTCTGTGAACATCCCATACTTAGCAGCTTTAGTCTCTCAGCAGATATCAGGGTAATTGAAGCCCCCCATAACAGCTAATTCTTGCATCTTTGAGATTTCTGAGATTTGTTTCTGAAAAGCATAATCTACCACCTCTTCTTGATTTAATGGCCTGAGGCAGACCCCTATAACAATGTTACCCTTATTTCTTTCTCACATTATTTTACCCAAATGCTCTAAGCTGGACTCCTCTGATCAGTGTCATGAGTTTCTGTACAAGTGAATTTGTCTTTGACATATAATGCTGCTCCCCCTCCTCTTCTTCCACATCTATTTTTTTAAATAGGTCATTGTTATATGCCAATTATGGGAATCATCCCACTCGGGCTTCATAATATCTATAATGTTATATTTACCTTCTGGCACTAGGACTTCAAGTACATCTTGTTTGTTTTCCAAACTCAGCTTTGGTGTATAGACATCTGAAACCTTGTTTGTTCTTATCTGTTAATTTATTATTATTTTACTGTGGATCCCATTATCTCCCTCAACATTTTCCCTAGAATTGACATTCTTATACTTGATGTGAGCATTCTAAAGTCATGTAGATATTTTCCCAGGGCCTGATAAGCAGACACATATCCAAATGACATATTACTGGCAAGATTTTGTTCTGTTTTGTTTTTGATCTATAGTTAACTGAGAGCCATGTTAGCAATAAAAAGGCTCAAGATCTTGGCTAAATATTTCAGGATGTGTTTCCAGGTGTATTAGCAGAATTGAAGTGTTTTCTTTTGTAAAATAATTTAGACAACAACTTTAGTTCATGGATGATGACTTTAATATCAAATGGAACACTTATTCATCTCTTCCTTCTCTGAATGCTGAGTCTTCCAGGAAGAAACAAAAAAAAAAAAAAAAAGGAAACTGGAAAAAAAGCCCTAGGCTTTTCACTTCTTTTGTTTAAGGAATTAGCTTTTGCGGCAGAATGTCAGTAGACTGCCTGCCCTGGCTGTCAAAATACAATCAGCTATAGGCAAAAATTCAGGGCAGCTAAGATTTCTGTCTCTGCTTTAGCAAAGTCAGTGTGTCACCAGGCTTCTACCTTCTTGTGACATTTTAAGTTAGCTATTTTTCTTTTCTATTTAAAAGTCCTGTGTTCATTCTTTCCAACACTTATATGCTATTTTTCATTGGGAAAACAAATCCTCATCATAACAAAAACAGAGATCATAAAGCCATTCATTAGAAACAAGGGATAACTGGTCAAGATAAAATTAGGAAAATAAACAAGAAGATGTCTAGGTGAACAAGACAGCTCTTCAGTTTATGGAGAAAACATCCAATAGTAGGAGTCTACCTAATGTAAGTGGGAAGACATTTCCATATTGTAGGAGCCATGTCAGAGAAGCTCCTGCTCTGTACCACAACCAAATAAGCCTTGCTAGACCATGGTACATAATAAACAGAGCCATCTTCTTTCAAATCTCGCACATATTTCACCTCAAGTATCTCTTAAAAGATACCATGAAATGTCTTTCAGAAGAAACACACACTTCCACTGAGGTGAAAGAATCCTGATTTGGACTGAACAGTATTGTGGTTTTGGTGAGGAGGATTTTACCACTTAACTTTTTCTGATCAAAAACCTTGGAGAAGCAGGTAAGATGTCTTATGTCAGTAGGATAAATGTTCAATATACTGTTGGAAATTACCACTTGGTAAATGTTGGTGAAAGGGTTTAATATCCTAAAGTCATCAGATCCTGTCTGATCTTGGAAGCTATGCAGGGTCAGCCCTGGTTAGTACTTGGAGGGAGATTGCCACATGCTGTAGGCTATGTTTTAGAGAAAGGAACTGGCAAAACCACCTCTGAGTATTCCTTGCCTAAGAAAATCCCATGAAATTCATGGGGTCACCATAAGTTAACAGGTGACTTGGAGGCGCGCACACACATACACACACACGTATATGGTTTTAAATTGTTATAGTTTTAAAGGTAATTTTAACTTTTCCTTCTAAAGTGTTTTTGACTGTTGCTATGTTTAATATGTTTTCTCTTGTTCAAATTATTTACGCTTATGAAAGTGTTTTAAATTGTTTATATTAGTGGTTCTCAAGCTTTTTTGTGCCTGTGACTCACTTTTAGAGCATGAATAGATTTGAACAGCCTCAACAGTCAGGAAGCTACAGATCCTCCGGGTGTTCAAAAGATGGAAATTTTGTGCTTTTCTTGTTGCCCTGACAAAGGGGAACAGAGACAGGCGATCATCCAGCAAAACTCCAAGGTTCCTGGAAACTAAAATGAGAGCCACTGTGCAACCCTGTAAATCCAGTGGCAAACATAAGTAGAGGGCTACTGGACAGTCAGGCTAAAATACCAAGATCTCTATTTTGTCTATGTTCAGTTTAAGATGGTGAGTGATTATCCACAAAGAAACACACAACAGACAGTCCATCACTGTCTTCCACACAGTGGCATCAATTTGATTTAAAACTCTGGAAAATCTATGTGTTAACTGCATAAATGTGATGCTGAAAACCTGATTCAGAAACAAGAAATCCATGGGGGAGTGTATATAATGAAGGTAATAATCCTTATGGCATTCCTACCATTACAAGGAAAGCTTTTGACATAGATACCCAAAATGAAAAAGAAGAAGAATGATCACATAAAAAAGATTTGAACCAGGACAGAGTACTCCCTGTTATTCCCACTGATGTCAACCATAATAGTAGGATCTGATGGTTCAAAGTGTCAAAGGTTGCAGAAAGATCCAACAGGATCAACGCAGATGTTTTATGCTGCACCTTTGCCACTAGAATATCATTCCCTGAATGAATCAAGGCCGTTTTGGTAGAATGACTTGTATGGAACCCTGACTAAAATGGGTCAAGAAAATCCTGTATAGTCAGATAAGGCATCAACTGGGAAAGGGCAACTCTCTCCAAAATTTTTGATAGAAATTTCACCCAATATTACATAGATAACAATAGCAATAATTGTACAAAAACTATTTCACCATCACAAAAGCATATTAGGAAAACATGTTAGATCTAGTGGTCACTTTATAACAAAGAAAGTGGAGTTTTTGAAATTAACATTTTCAAAATGTATAAGACTGCATTTTTAGCAAGCATGAAATAGTATTGTGATCAGTTTTCGAGCCTGAGGCTAGAGTATTGAAAAATACATAAAATCATAGAGTCAGAAGAGACCACAAGGTCTATCGAGTCCAACTCCCTGCCATGCAGAAATGTCTCATCAAAGCATTCCTGACAGATGGTCATCCAGCCTCTGTTTAAAAACTTCCAAAGAAGGAGACTCTACCACACTCTGAGGCAGTGTTTTCCACTGTTGAACTGCTTTTACCATCAGGAAGTTCTTCCTAATGTTTGAATGAACTCTCTTTTCCTCAAGCTTGAAGCCATTGCTGTATGTCCTAGTCTCTGAAGCAGCAGAAAACAGGCTTGCTCCATCCTCTATATGACATCCCTTCAAATATTTAAACATAGCTATCATGTCATCTCTTAACCTTCTCTTCTTCAGGCTAAACATACTCAGCTCTCTAAGCTGTTCCACAGAGGGCATGGTTTCTAGGCCTTTTACCATTTTGGTTGCTCTCCTTTGGACATGTTCCAGTTTGTCAGTATCCTTCCTGAATGTGATATCCTTCCTGAACTGTGAACATGTACATGTTATAACCAACATTTTCCCATGTCCTACTGTTTTCAAAGAGAAATGTGTTTCACTTCTATGTTGAAATCAATGGAAATTGAAAGTGTTCAATTACGTCTGAATTATTTGCTTCTTAATTCCAGTGAGAAGAATGAAAGTCTTGTTTTCCTCTGTAAAATCAGACCACTGTGTCAGCTTTTTCTCAATCCATCTATGGCTCAGCTGTGGCTGTGTGTGCTCAGGAATGTTGCTGTTGGAATATGCAGCTGGTGTCAAGGATCATAATGACAGAAACACCTAAGCAACCAGCAGTATTTTATTCTCCTAATTAAAACTTGCAGTCGGAGTGGAGATAGATACAAATACATGTAGCATCAAATCTTCTTAGAATGATATTTTCAGTTGAGGCATAGAAATATTGCTTGCATAAGTCTCCATGAGCTTTGAAAATGTTGTGTATGTGCTATTTCTGTTATTTATTAGTAATGATGTATTGTTGTTATGTGCTTTCAAGTTGATTTTGACTTATGGCAACCCTGTCATAGAGTTTTCTTGGCATGATTTGTTCAGATGAGGTTTACCATTGTCTTCCTCTGAGGCTATGACTAGCCAAAGGTCAGCCAGTGGGTTTCCACGGCTGAGCAGGGATTCAAACCCCAGTCTCCTAATCCAACATACAAACCACTGCACTACAGTGGCTACCCAGTAGTGACATACAAATCAATATAATCCCCTGCTCATGTGTTTCCACAGGTCAGGTGCTCTTGTCCACTTCATCAGGTACAGAATGGAATTTTCCCTAACACCAGAAGATTTTGGACAGAAAATAACACACAAAAATTACAGATTTTTAAAAACAAGACACACAAACACAAAGCCATTTGCCTACATTTTTACATATAAAAAATGTGTTCTTCCTTTTTCTTTAATTTGTATATTTTTCATAATCATCTATCACTTTCAAAAATAAAGCAATACTTTCCATGGACATACATATAAATATTTCGAGGGCACAGGATCTTTCCCGCCTGGCCACAGATTTCATTGAGATAAGGCAGTCTGGCATCCTAAGGAACAAGGCCACCAGTTTCTGTGGTGGATTTCCCTACTTATTCATATCGTTTTCTTCTAATTTTTTCACTTTCCGAGAAATAATAGAGACTTGCGCAAGCTTGAGAGTGTCCTTCAGGATAGTTAGGCAATTTTATGCTACATGCATTACTATAAACAGATGGCTAGAGGAAAGTGGATAGTGGGGGGCAAGAGTTTGATTGATCACTTTGGAAACATCCAGCGTCAGGTTACCTTCCCACCCCATCTGTTTACAGAAGGCAGAGATCATGAACAAGTTTTGAAAGACAGCTTTTTCTCTAATGAGCCTGCCCATGTTTTAAGATCTTGGGCAGAAGTTCTCAGTATTTCTCTTGGTTCCTTGGCTTTCAGAGGAATGTCGGGTGGAACGTTTCTTCGTGGTCACTCACAGACTTGGAAACTGCTGGCTGAAGAGGCCAGGCTGGTCTCCTAACTGTTGTCCTTCATCCCACAAGCAAATACCTTTTTATTCAGATATTTGGCACTCAGCTGGGTTTTAGCTGAAGCAGGTTGTTGTTTCTTCCAGTCATTCTGCTTTCATTGGCCTAAATCCAGTTGCTAGATCCAGCTAGAGCAGACACATCAAATCAATGGCTGAAGGCTTGCTGCTATAAAACAAAACAAAACCAAGCAACCCTCACTCCCAGATTATGAATATCCAGCAAGTACACACTATTTGAAATGGTTGGGGCCCTGATTCTGAAATAGGTGAAATGTAGGTCCATGGACTGATGCCAGTCTGCATGCCATTGATTGCTTGTCCCCAGCAAGTTTCCACAAAAGAAAGACACAGCTATAGCCAATGGGCACAAATATGGTGCTGGTCCCTGGTGTATCGGTGGAGGGAGAAAAACCTACCACTCCACCACTTCAGGTAGCTTAAGAAACACTCAAGGAAATCCCTATATTTATCATAGGGACAATGTACCACTAGACAGAAGAGCTAGCTGCCTCTGGGAACAAAAACTAGAAGGAGGAATAACAATAATATGTTGGAAGAAAAACCTGTGTGTGCCTGCTGCCCTCAGATGGTATGGAGGAAATTGTCTTACTGCTTTTGTTGAAGTAATATTCAAGTAAGGGAGCCACATAGTGTAGTGGTTTGAGCATTGGACCATGACCTGGGGACCAGGGTTCGAATTCCCCACTCAGCCATGGAAACCCACTGGATGACCTTGGGGGTGTCACACACTTTCAATTCCCAGAAAACCTCACCTTAGTGTCCCCATAAGTTGGAAATGACTTGAAGGCACAGTACTGTCAGGGATTCCAGGCAAGGAACCCTGGGAAAATGATCAGCCCACTGCAAAGATGTTGCATCATGCCCCAGCTGTGGGTAATTGCAAGGTTGCATCAGAAACTGGGGTCGTGTGCAGATGGTAGAGGGAGGTGTGCAAACCTCTACCTGATTGGTTGTAAATGTGTATATAAGAAAGCAATCTCCAGTATGTTTTTGTCTGTTGACCAAACCGGTGTCTGGCGCAAGCCTTTGTCCGTCTGTTCCATGTTGTGTACATGTCGGAACGTTGCTACAAGATAAAGTGCCTCCTGTTTGGAAGAAACTCCTCCGTGTGTGAGTATCCTTACTGGGGAACAAGGCTGCTGCTGTTGGCTCGCTGCCTTCTGGTTTTTTCCGCTGCATCTCTGTGGGGCTGAAACTCCTATCATCCCCCAACAGTGGTTATGGGCCCAGACCCACAGTGCACAGCATCCACAGTGCACCTGTAGTTGTTTTTCCCCTGGATACTGGGACTGTTTTTGACTGTTTGCCTGGCTCTTCAGTGCATTGGGAGTCTGTGTTTTGGCAGGGAGACAGTTAATCTTCAGTCCGGAGCTCATCAAGGTCACTGCGGCCAGCTGCTTTGTTTGTTGAATTTTTCCTTACAAAGTTCCAGTGCCCCATCTGCAAGGGAAATTGCTGTTATATTTGCATTTGTTACATCATTCAACAGCTTTAAATTGTTCACCATGTGGTGAGTTGCACCACTGTCTAGCAACCACACACCACTCTCAGACTGTTCTTTTGCCACAGACACATGGCCTTCAGCCTGTGACGACACGCCCCTCCGCTTCTGGGCTGTCTTCTTCCCTCTGCTCGGCGCTGGCATTCTGCAGTCCTTCTGGAGATGGCCGAGTCTCTTGCACCTATAGCAGCGTCTGGCGTAGCTGCACACTGCTCCTTCTTCCTCCGGAGCTGCCTCTTCCTCCGACTGCAGTCTGGAATTGAACTGCTTACGTTGGACTTCCTCCAGGATCCTCCCAGCTACCAGGTCTACAGTCAGCTCCTCCTCACGCACACCCTGCAGGCTGTACATCAAAAAGTCCCACTCCTTAGTGAGGCTTCCCAGCAGAATAAAACTTTGCGTTTCTGGAATTTTTACCCCCCTTTCGGCTGTCTCTTGGAAAAGCTGTTTCATCAGCATGAGGTGCTCTCTCACACAGCCTCCGGGACATAACTTTGTGTTATACAGTCTTTTCGTCCATAACATTTTGGACAAACACGAGGAAGGTTGATGCACACACTTCAAAGCCTGCCAGAGCTGGTATGCTGTGTTTGCAGCAGCAGCATGAATCAACTGGGAAGGACTTAAAGTAAGCAAAATAACTGCTTTGGCTTTTTCGTCAGCACCCCTGAATGCTGCTATTTGGGCAGCAGTCGCTCCTTCTGGGGGCTGTCCCTCATTTTCCATAATGTTCCACAGGTTCTCCTTTGTCAAAGCGGCTCCACATAAACAGGATGTGGAGCTCAAGTGTGAAGCAAACTCCATATTACCTATTGTATGGTAGGACGTCAAACCTGAAGCATCTACGTGTTCGGGGTCAGTTTGCTAGTGTGTATGTTCCCCCAAGTTTCAGAAAGTCTGGAGATGAGAAATCTAGATGGTTACACTTTGTGGGATATGAAGGTAACAAATATAGATTTCTACACCATGCTGGCAAAATAGTGTATTCCAGGAGTGCAAATTTTGAAATCCATTCAGGATGGGATAGACTGCACTGTAACCTGGGTAAAAGTGTGAAAAGTGGGAAAAGACTGCACTGTGATCAAGAGGTCTTGATTCCCCTGGGGGAAAGTGTGAAAGGTGTTCCAGAAATTCCTGAAAATGGAGGGGCAGTGATGTCTGATGAGGAAAAGGACAGTGTCCCGGATCCACTTGAAAGCTCTGAAGATGGAGGGGCGGTGATGGCTGATGATGAAGAAAGTACCGAGGAAAGTACTGAGGAGGAGAAGCCAGAAGTCTCACTCGACGTCACGCCAAGGAGTTCAACGCTGCCATCTTGTGCTAAACCTGCGGTTAGGGTCAAGCAAGAGCCACGCACTGAGGCCAGCACTAGTTCCAGAAGTGGTTCCAGTAAAAGTGGGTCAGGAAGTACCCAACTTGCTAAGTCAGGAAATAAAGTCATGCTCATCCCTAAAAGGTCAGGAGGAGGGTATTTTGTTGTCCCATGTGACTGAAGCAGAAAACTTACAGTGTAGGACTACATTGGGGTATAGTATCAAAAAGTGAGGCAAATGGTCCAAGATGGGATGTTCCGCATGCAGTATTGCCCATCTGTGGATCTGCTCACAAAGGCATTTCCAGTTGTAGGCCATGAGAAGTTGGCAGGTAAACTGGGCCTTGCCACCAGAGTGTGAGGTGGAAGATGAATTGTACCCTTGAATGTATGTATCATGTAATGTGTATTGCATAACGTGTATGGATAGTGAAAATGTCCTACACAGTGGCCTGACCATTTTGGAGGGGATTGTCAGGGATTCCAGGCAGGGAACTCTGGGAAAATGATCAGCCCACTGCAAAGATGCTGCATCATGCCCCAGCTGTGGGTGTTTGCAGGGTTGCATCAGAAACTGGGGTTGTGTGCAGATGGTAGAGGGAGGTGTGCAAACCTCTACCTGATTGGTTGTAAATATGTTTATAAGAAAGCAATCCCCAGTATGTATTTGTCTGTTGACCAAACCGGTGTCTGGCGCAAGTCTTTGTCCGTCTGTTCCATGTTGTGTATATAACGGAACGTTGCTACAAGAGAAAGTGCCTCCTGTTTGGAAGAAACTCCTCCGTGTGTGAGTATCCTTACTGGGGAACAAGGCTGCTGCTGTTGGCTCGCTGCCTTCTGGTTTTTTCCGCTGCATCTCTGTGGGGCTGAAACTCCTATCATCCCCCAACAAGTACAACAATAACAATGATATTCAAGTGACTTGGTGTGAGGCATCAATTTGTTTGTCATCTTGGGGTGCCCTCAGAGCTGTGAAACTGTCCTGTGAACTCAGGAACAATGAAATGATGTGTGTGTGTGTGTGTGTGTGTGTGTGTGTGTGGAGGTCAAGCAATTAACCCATAGCTAATTTTAAAGATTTTTGTAAAAGAACAAACCCATGCTGTGGAATCCAGTTCTTAGAAGTACAACTTTCAGGAAAAGCAAATGTAAAGATCTGTGCACCATGCTTTGGGACTATATTTCAGAGGCTCAAATCTGACTCTCCTGCCAACTGCAAATCAAGAGGTAAAATCCATGCTCAACTAAACTGATACGTATTTCTAGAATCTTTCAGTGCATCATACGCTGAATATAAATCAACATAATCCCATGCAGGAGAACCAGTATGGTGTACTGGTTTGAGCACTGGACTATGACTCAGCAGACCAGGGTTTGAATCTCCAGTCATGGAATCCCATTGGGTGACCAAGGACAAGTCACACTCTCTCAGCCTCACAGGAAGGCCATGGCAATCCCCCTCTGAACAAGTCTTGCCAAAACAACAACAACAACCCCATGACAGGATCACCTTAGGCTCACCATAAGTCCGAAATTACAATGCCGTGTAGATTCCAATCCCATAAGCAATTAAGTGATAATAAACCGTATAGAACACAGAGTGGCTTCCTTCTGAGCAGACATATCTGAAACTGCAGTAGGCATTACTAGTTAGCACTATTCAAAAAAGGTTAGTTATTGTCATAGTTATTTTAGCAAATGTAAGCACGACAGACAACAGATGTAACTTCCCCCAGTGTTTTCCATTTCCCTTGTCTAGACCATCTTTAAGGGTTTTTCTCTTTGGGCTAAATGCCAGCTACTTATGGAACAATGCTTCACACAATGGCATGTCAGTCAGAAGACCAAAGATGATGGAACATGAAGACGACAAACAAATCAGCTGTCGTCACAGTTGGCCTGGCAACTGTAGGAAGAGTTAAGAACTATAGAAGGCAGCTTGGTTTACAGGAATTTTTTTCTCCCCTGCTAATAATTGATTTATCATTTCAGTAATAACAACAAAAATGTGATGACTGTATATAATAAAACACACATTAATATAAAAAAGTGTATTTGTATATACATCACTTCACTAGTTTTTACTTGTTTTCTAGTGAATGTATTATTAGTAGATTATGTTTATTTGACATTACTTACCTGGCACTTTACCTTCTGAAGCAGAAAGCTTCGAGATGGCCATAAAAATAGTTTAACACGTAGAATTTTGGCAAAAGCCAATCCTATCTAGAGTACTTCATTCGTATATTTCTGTGAGACCTGAACTACAGATATATCAGTATGGAAATGCACATTGTTTCTGAAATACAGAGGTAGCTGGAATGGACCAAATTACAGCAAAATAGAACAAAATCCCAAATCCATAAAAACAGCAATGCCTTTATTGAGCCAACTGAAAAAAGCAGAAAATACGTCATGGAAGGTTTCAAATCTCCACCGGCTTCTTCATCAGGCAAAGGTGTTAAAATCATGCAGGAGAAGTAAAAAATGATAATGGTAAAGTTCCAGGCATACATTTTGTCTTAAAACGTTCCTCTGTTGTCAGTTAAAATGGTCTAGAGAGATATCAGTGAAAGCAGGGGCCAGTCCCCATTTTTGGCCATGTGGGGACTAGTAAACATAAAGCAGTAAAATTCATGTAGTCATTTTTCAGCTCTGTCTGATAACTAAGAATCCTATACATTCCCAAAATAAAAGCAGCCAGTTAACACTTTTGAACAGTGGGAATCTGAACAGAATCTAACAACAGGCATAGAACCCCTTCAGGTTTGGATGAAGAATGGTTTGGGAGACAGCTCAAGGCATTTACTGCATGTTGAGCAGTGTCTGGAAAAGTTGTCATTTTGAACTTACGGAAGCTCCTACTTCGCATGGCCGGTAATCATAGAGACTGCAGGATTCTGGGAACTGTAATACTAAACAAACAAACAAACAAAAAAACACCCAACCCTCCTCTAAGCTCTGATAACGAGCAACATTATGAAACTTATCAACACTATGGGTTTCTGTGTCTAGCATATTTAATGCTGTTGTTTAATAAACAATACACGATAACAGTAGCAATATTTATGTCCACACTATGGCCATTTCCTCACTAGCCTGTTATAGCACGATGATTCCACTTTCAACATCCTCTGGAATCCTGGGGTTTGCAGTTTTGGGAGGGGCCAGGTGGCCCCTCCCGAAACTGCAAACCCCAGGATTCCAGAGGATGTTGAAAGTGGAATCATCACGCTATAACAGGCTAGTGAGGAAATGGCCATAGTGTCCCAGCTGGCCCCTCCCGAAACTGCAAACCCCAGGATTCCAGAGGATGTTGAAAGTGGAATCATCGTGCTATAACAGGCTAGTGAGGAAATGGCAATAGTGTCCCAGCTGGCTCCTCCCGAAACTGCAAACCCCAGGATTCCAGAGGATGTTGAAAGTGGAATCATCGTGCTATAACAGGCTAGTGAGAAAATGGCCATAGTGTCCCAGCTGGCCCCTCCCGAAACTACAACCCCCAGGATTCCATAGGATGTTAAAGTGGAATAATCACGCTATAAGAGTGTAGTGCGGAAATGGTCTAAGTGAATCACTCTTTGATATGCATAGTGCACCGTACTCTTTAATGAATTGCTTAATTTCTGCTCTCATATGCCTTTTCTTCTCCAATTACACTGTGTCTTGGGAAACTATCCCAGAAACCCTTACAAATTTTCCTGACCAACAAGAATGCATTTATCTCTCTCATGTGGCATCTTCTCCACACGTCTTTCCAGAATTTTGGTTGAATTACTGGGACATGTCAGCATTTCCACACTTTTAGATCATTTTCTGTTCTATTTCCCAACAGCTGGGATTCTGTATAGCCAGGGAATTCTTTGGAAATTCCCAGATTACTTTGAGTACTCCTGACATCACCACTATCCTGCACACAATGTACTGAAGTTTACAAGTCAAACTTGGTTTCTTTCTGTACCGGAAAGTGCAGTCATAAGATGCAAATCTACTATTATTAAATGGTCTTTGCTGTCCTGTAAACTAGCATTAGAATGCATTTTTTTATCACAAGGTAAACCATGCTTTTACCTCACCTACCTAATGAAAAAGACCCAAATAATTTTGTTCTGAATGATATTAACATACCCTCTAAATTTTCACTGAGGTAAAATGGGACGTGTGTGGCCACGCAACATCAGAGTGTGGTCAAGATGGCAAAATTTTTTAATGAGGAATAATACACAAGCTAGGAGTGGTTGCAGCAGTTTGCTTTTGTCTGAACCTGCTGGGAAGTGCAAGTTTCTGCCCCCTCTTTTCCTCTCCCCACTGCTGAGTTATTTGAATAAAAGCTTTTGGACTTTAAACTCAGTTTGCAGCAACTGAGGACAAAGGTGGAAAGTGGGAGGAGGGGAGTGAAACTGGGATATTTTAAAAAGCAGCTGAAAAAAAAATGAGATGACAGAGAATTAATCAGAACTGTCCCTGCCAAATCAGGAAAGTTGGAGAGCATGAAAACAAGTTAAGAAGGTTAAAACAATTTAAATTCTTGTGCATATATAATGTGGTGTGACTCAGGCCCCAAAGAGTTTAGTGAATAGCCATTAATGCCTTAATAAAGCCATTGTTGGTGCTAGTCTGGCCTTGGTGGCTAATTGATCCATGAGCACTGCTGAAAGCTGCCTTAACAGCCCTGGCAAAGGTGTCAAATATCTTCCTTTTGTTCAGAGAATTGGCTGACTGGCCTTTTGAAAGGCAAGGCAACAAACAGAAAGGACACCCAGTCTGAGTCAGACAGGAACTGAGAGAGGTGGGAAGAACGGAGTTGTAGATTCTGTAAGCCTTCTCCCTAGAGATTTGATGGGTAAGCAGTGACTGCGAGCTGTCGAGAGTTTTTGGCTGATTCTCTGCCCATGCCAATGTGTATATCTGTAAATAAATGCAGATTTGATAAAATGCCAGCAAGCTACCTTTCACAGGAAACCAAACCTGGGTAAAGGCTGTCTACCTGGAACTTCCTACCACTTGGAAAAGTGTAGTGAGTGTATGCATGTGCACATACACACATGGAAAAAGAGAAAGGGGAATGTAAGCACAATAAGAAAAGCCCTTCTCTTGTAAATGTTACATGTATACGCATATTGTAGACTCCCATATGATTCATTAGACATTTGGAATATTTAGTTTATTTACAAAACATGAAATTGCAGCAAAGGTAGAGGCAAGCAGAATGCATTCCTGTATCAGCCACCAGAACTCTTATTCCACATTAGAGCAAGCCTTCAAGTTTTTCTCTCACCAATACATTGGATTTTGTTGAAGAGTGGTGCTTACTCTTCAGTAAGAATGCACAGGATTGCTGCTGTAAGCTTAGAGCAGAGCTGGGGAAACTGTAGCCTTGCAGATGCTGCTGGACTCCGATTCCCATCTGCCAAAGCCAACCTGGCCAACAGTGAGGCATGCTGAGAGTCAGTGGCCTGAATCCTGTTGTCAGTCCAACTAGAACAGACTGCACTGAGTCAATAGAACTTACATATGTGTTGACTTACCAAGTTGGAAATGATAAGATTTGAGCCAGGTCTGGGAATCATGTGACTCTCCAGGTGTTGCTAGTTTATAGCTCCTAGCAGACTTAGCCAGCATAGTCAATGGTGAGGAGTGCTGGAAGTTGCAGTTCAACAACATTTGGAGAGCTGCATGATTCCCCCTCTGATGTAGGTCATAGTCTAGTAACATCTAGTGACCACAGCTCATCAACCCTGTTTGAGATAACAACTTGCCCTTAGTTACCCAGTGAGCTTTATAGCTCTTCATAACTAACCCTCTAGCCACTACAGCACCCCAACCCTTCACCCCAAGCAAGGCTGTCTCCACAATAACAAGACTACTCCTGCCCATTGTGTATGACATGGAGATTATTCAATTAGCTTTGAAGCGACCAGCGACTATCCCATAGAAGGTGAAATGAGCTAGGAAGGGCAGATTCCTAAATACAGTTGGCCCTCCACATTTATGGGTTAACTTTCATAGATCTGATTATTTGCAAGTTTTTCCAATCCCCCCCCCCCCAACTCAAGTGCTTCTTTTCCAGGGGAACATTTCTCCTTGACAGATCCAATGAGGCTGCATAGTCCTTTAAAAACCCATCTCTGGTCCTCCTCCTCCTTCTCCAGCTTCTGCCTGGCCAGCTCAGGATGACTTGCAGCCCAGTTTGTCAGCGCCATAAGCTCTCTCCCAATGCCTGCCACACCCAAGGAAGGAGAAGGGTGAGAAAGAGGGTCACCATGTTGTCCCATCCCCTTTCCCGGACCTGAGCCATTTCCGCACTAGACTGTTACAGTGCTATGATTCCACTTTCAACATCCTATGAAGTCCTGGGGTTTGCAGTTTTGGGAGGGGCCGGGAGGCCCCTCCCGAAACTGCAAACCCCAGGATTCCATGGGATGTTGAAAGTGGAATCATAGTGCTATAACAGTCTAGTGCGGAAATGGCCCATATCTGGACCTTGGGTGTCTGCTCCCCACACCATGCCTTGGCTTCGTCCCACAGACACACTCACACATTTTGATATTTGCAGTTTTTCCACTTTTGTGGGGATCTTGTGCCTGTAACCCTAGTGAATGTGAGGGGCCAGCTGTATATGCAGCAGCCTTCTCTAAACACATTTGCCACTGAAAAACTTTTTATTCTTACTATACAGATAGTACATGTTAGAAAACACTAATTGTTAATTACACCTTGAAACAGATTTCTTTTCTCCTCTGATATACAAAAGCATGTTATTATTAGTTTCTAAAGGAAGCATTTTCTATCTTAGCCACTTATTTATGTGAAAGCTGCATGTCAAATGCTTCAGCATGCACTGTGGCGAGTGGAGAGGGGGAAGTATGCTCTCCCTCCATTGGAATGACTGAGAAGGCTGTGGGGAAATTGTGTGTGTTTGTGTGTGTGTGTTTGTCAAGGGGGCGAGGAGATGCTATATGCTACATGAACTCCAGATATTACATGCTGTGGTTTGGGCTAATCATTTGGGACATGTCAAGTTTGGGGGTATTGATCAATTCAGATTAAATCTTTCTCTTCAGCCTGACTTGGTCCCTTTAGCGGTGCTGTCAGATTAATAGCAACGCTAAGGAAGATCTTTTCCCTTTAGAGATGAGGTAAGCAATATCTAGGCACGCCAGGACTTTTGGCCCCTCCTTTGTGCATGACACTGAATTCTGTTTCCAGATATTATAACAGGATTAACTATATGCTGCTTGGCAAGAAGAAGATTCTGTGAGGCCTGTTGAGACCTGTGATTACATATCCATTGCATCAGCAGTACATTATCAGAATATGAGTTAAGTACGTGTTCTTCTTTGTGGAACAAATGTTAATGTATTTAGCCTTTTGCTGGGACTCCTAATAAGTGTGATCCCTTCAGTGTAAACAAATGGCTAATTTAATGTTGCATAAAAATCAAATTCCTATTATTAATTTGAATTCTTTATCTTTTTTTGTCTAAGGAGCCCAGGGTGACATACAAGGTCCCCAGCCCCTTGGATAGTCCCAACAACCCTGTGAAGTTGTTTGGCTAAGAGATAGAATGACTGGTTACTCAGTGATCTGTAAGGCAATTTGAATTTGGGTCTCTTTGACTTTAATCCAGCACTCTAAACATCACACCAGAAATGTATACTGTCCCCACCGTGCTTGGATGAGGCTGAAATGCCAAACAAAATGTAACCCAGTTATAGGTACTTGTGAAAGGGGAACTGTAATAATAACTAAGACAGTAATTAGAAAGGTGGGGTATAAATACGATAAAGTAAATAATGAGAAACAACTTGATTTATGGCATAGCTATTTGTTTAGCTTTTAAAAAATTGTTTAATAAACCAAGTTTTCTGTGGCAATTTCAGTTGCAGACAATTGGGAAGTGGGGTCCTAAAACTTTGCTGGGAAAAAACACAACCACAAAAGGTTGTGGACATGATAGTAAAACTATTAAAGAAAGAAGATGTGATGAAGGTTCTCTTAGTCCACTTTAATGTCAGATGAATAAGCCAACTTTTTCAAAACAGTTTCAGAGGCTGGCCTTTTTACAACTTTTGGCCTGGTGAAATCATCTTATCAACCCTTTTGCATCCCCCTTTCACAGATAGTGGTACAATTGCCCATCTCCTAGAAATATCAATGCTATGATTCCTTTCTAACACAAGGATATCTTATTATTGTGTAATATTGATGGGGAAAATGTCTCTTTCTGTTTTGATTTCAATTTGATTTAAAAATTGGATCTTGCTATTGTTTCAGAGCAACCATTTCTTCTTTTCAGCTTGTCCATCTTGTTTTGGTCATAATAGCTTTCCCTACTTTATTTTGACTGTTTACCACCATGTTAAACTTATACCAGTTTCTTCATTATTGTAGCAAATTATGCTCCTGCTTTCAAACATTGTTAGACTTTTACTGTTCAGGAACATCTGCTTTACTTATACAAAGGATACCATCTTGCCTGTACCATCCTGAATATTTAAATTCAACAAAGAATCTTGTGTGGCAATTTTAAAAACTGAAAAAGCAGAAGCAGACAACTGGGGACTAACAATCTTATGTGCTGAAGTAGGTTTTTGTGCCCCAAATACTTATGCCACTATAACTTTCTTAGTTTTTCACCTTTTACCCTTTGCTACAACAGACTAATGTGTCTACCCCTTTGTAAATCTGATCTGTAAATCAGAGCCATCTTAACAGCTTTATCATTAGCAAAGCTTTGGGGGAAAAAACCCAAAAACTTTTTTGGGGTATGCCCCTTTTTTGGGGTATGTTCCTCCAGCCAACAAGGGCAGCTGCTTGAGTGTCCAGCCCGACTAAGGAATTCTGGGAACTGTAGTCCAAAAATAATATTTCCAACCTGTGGTAATTGCAGAGATATGCTCACCAATTTATTTACCTTGAACAAATTTTGAAGTCATTTTTTTAAAAAAATGCTATTAAAAATTATGAGTTAAATGAATTGAAACTTTTACGTGACTCACTCTGCATTACATCCCATGTTGACTAGTGATGTTTTCCATCATCCTGTACTAAGGTCCTGTCCACAGACTTGTGTCCTCCCGGCATGGGGACACGAGAGGAGTGGTACCATGACAACACTTCTGCATGACGTCGTTGTAGTCCTGTCCTTCTCGTGTCACCAGGCGGCATGATCGTGGGTAAATCATTGATGGATTCATCAATGACCCCAGATTGCATGACACTCCCACACTTACCTGCCCTGTGGAAGGTCCAGAAGCACAATGGAGGTGCTTCCTGCCCCGGTATAGCAAGGGAAGCAGCCTGGCTGTCCGCTGCACTCCCTTCTGCAGGGAGCCGGTCTGGTGTGGAGGGGAGCTTTCCTGTCACACTCCTTTCCTGGCAAAGGTGCTGCCGGAATCACGATTGCAGGGCAACGAGAGATAAGGTAAAGTATGGAAAGGGCCTAAATGTATGAGTACAACAAACTTGTTGTTCTAACATGATACAGCTATCTTTTCTCATCAGAATACAATTTTGTCAGTTACTTTATAAACTACATTAGTGATGAACAGTTTGCAACACTGAAGGTCATCTGTTCCTTAAAATAAGATACTTAATTTGAAAGTGTCTAGTGTGGTAATTGACTCAGTGGTCATTAAGTGCTTTTGGAATACATCAAATTATTGTGTTCTTATGTATTTTATGAGACTTTCCTGCCATTCACTTCCATAGTTCTGCTGGTAAATATATGCAAGCAAAAGGTCACAGGCGCACCTTAATCTGCTTATCTCCCTCTTCTCTATCTTCATAGTCTCAACATACTCAGTCCAAGGGCTGTCTATCTGGCTTTACATTTAAAGCAACTACCTTGAAATAGAAAGAGCTCCCCAGTGTCTGAGGGCATTAATCATCCATCGCTGCTGGCTTCTGTTCTATTGCAGAAGGACGGAACATTGCTAATGGCCGTCTCTGATCTTTGCCTTCATTAGAAGAACTTCTGGGCTTGTAGATGTTTCTTATCTATCTTGTAACATTTTCTAAGCTTATCTTCTGACTTTGACTGTCAAGTTGTATTCTGTGGGTACAATACAGCCAGAGTACTTAAATGATTTCAGTGAGAAAGAGCCAGATACAACTTTCCAGCTGAAGTCACTATAAGCTTAATGTCCTACATTTTTGACTGGATGATCTTTGTTTAGATTATGGTGAGAATATAAGATAATTCTTACGTTACATTTTATACTGAGCTTACCAATAGCTGAGTGTTAGAGCTATGAACAGAGCGGGGAAATTAATTAGGACATACTATTTTGACTTGGTCATAGCATTCCAAAATGCTTTGGAAACTTGGTGTGACCTTGTACTTTACTTCAGATACAAAGATGGCTAAGGTGCTTCATGATCTACCCAGGGGATGCCTCACAACAGTGGCAGATGAGCCCCCCACCCAGGTTGGCGGAAGCATCAATTCATTGAAGGTTGAGGTGTCTTTGCCATTGGCTAGAAACAGAGAAATCCAAAAATGTCAGTAGTGTTAATTTTTTTTAGTAGTTTATTAATTCGTGGCCCCTTTGGAAAGGATGAAACCCACTAAATGTCACATAAATATCTTCAAGTTTTGTTGTGGAGGGGGTTACCTTATGTTTGAAGCCTTTAAAATTTGACTTTTGTTTTGTTTTCTTTTGAATATGCCTGAACTTTGAAATGTTTTTGTAAGCAATTTGCATGGAATTGTAATCATGTGGTGCAAGGGACCATATAGTCAAATTTCCTGCAATTCAAGAATACACGCTAAAGCACTAATGTATAGTGTATAGTGTTAAGTTGCTCTTAGGCAGAATAGTGCACATCACATAACCTTTCTCTCCCTGTCTGCATCTAACCTGCTGTCTGTCATGTAGGGATGGGGGGTGGGGTGGGTGGTTCGCCCTGGGTGGCAAAGTTTTTTGGGGCATCTCGGCCCATAGCAATGCCCTCCATGCCCTGGCCACACCCCCACGCACAGTGGCCATGCCCCTTGTACCGTAGCCCCACCCCTTCCCATCCTCCCCTCCCCACACTCCAAGCTCCACCACTGCCTTCTGTCTTAGATATGGTGGAGAATATAAATCACTTCCAGAAGAATATAAGAAAATAAGACTGAAGATCCACTCCAGTTTTCTTCTGTATATGCAGTTGGGAGAAGGTCCATCTTGTCTTCGACTTCAGGCAGCAAACATTCTTGAGCTGGCCATGTTGTTCTGAAGAAGGGGGTAACAGAATTTCCAAGCTGCTCTCTGTCATAGCTGGCACTAAGAGTTATACATCCAGAATAATGGTGGAATCTATGAAATACAGGAAGATGTGTGCATGACGCACTAGGAATGTGGGAGAGTACATTAGAAAAACTGTTGTTCTTTTCTGAATATCCATTGTAGAAATAAGTAATTAATCAGCAATAAAAAAATCTGTGTGGTCCCAGCTGGTGTTCACCCAACATTAATCAGAAACAGTTTAAAAAAAAAAATCCAGGTATGAAAACACAACTGTGTTTTGCTGTAAGAAAAATGCAGTTTTCTGAAATTGTCAAATGTTATTGAGGAATTCCAGAAAATGTTTGTAACGCATAAGGCAAGAGTACAATTGTGAATGGAAAATTACAAGCCTTAAAACATTGCTGCTAACATTTGCTTATTTGAAACACAGGACACAAAGGAAAATAATTTATTGGCATACCATCATCATTTTCTTCTTCTCTATCAGCTACCAGGGTCCACAGTGAACAACAGAGTTCCAAGATAGGCAGATGTTTCCAGGCCTCAGATACCCACACCAAAGAAAAGTGACCTTACCCTCCTCACCCAGGCTAGTGATCATTCTGGTATTATAACCCATGAAATACAACAGGCTGCCAGCGGAAGAAAATGTGTGTTGCACATACAGAAATGGTAGGGGGGTAGGATCCTGAACTTTTAAAGTTTGTATACCCAGTCTTGAAAAATAATAAATAAAAACCAATAGGTCATGTCTGCTGGGTTATAATTGTTAAGAGCTAAAATTTATCAGAAAACATTTTTGGAGATTCTGGAGAATATTTCTGAAGCAGGATCTGGGCACTAAAGAAGCTGCAAAATGAGGGTAGGTCTAGCCCCCAAAATACAGAATAAAAAGATTGCTACTATCACTTGGAATGACAGAAAGAAATTCTGCAAGGGTTGGGGCAACGAGGAAAGAAAGAAGCTGTGTTGTACTACCTCACATGGACTATTGCTGATCAGAAACCTAGCCCAAGATATTGTTAGAAATTTTCTCTTTCCCATGAAAAATTTGGTTTACCATCCAGTTTCATTGCTCACAAACAATTAGAGGAATTTCAAGAGGGCACTGGAACACAGCCCTACAATTTTATATCAGCCAGCAACCCCAGTTTGACAGATATGATGTCTGCTGCTGTGGTCTTTAGGCTTGCTTTTTGTCGGGCAGCAAACTGGAGTAGTGTGTGGCAGGAAGCTTAGAGTGTGTGCAGCCACTAGACATTTGCTCCTGCTGCTTAAAATAGAATGTCTCACTGTGATGGATTAATCTTCTCTTGGCTCTGGTTCTGCTTAGATTACTATAGCTGTACTGTCAGAAATACTGCTGTATAAGGGAAATATTTCACATGAATCACCTACCATGCAGTCTGCAAAGAAAATATATCATCACCATATCTGTCACCTTTTTAATACATACATACATTTTCAATATGTGCATATATATGTCTGTATTAAATAACTGGGGAGAAGAAGATTCAGTGGCATTTTGTAAAGCTTTCATTATGTATTTCAAGGTCAGATCCACAACCCAGGCCATCTGAAATAGTAGGATTTTAAGCCGGTTTAGTTCTATTGACTTTAATGGGGCTAAATAGGTTTAAAGGAAGGGACTCCAGCATAATAACTGAGAGCGCAGACTGAGCTTGTTAGTCGCCTCTGTTAAACTGAAGCTTTATGCCAGATAATGGCATTATAGAAAGCAAACAAACAAACACTGGAAGAACGTTACTCAACTCCAGTTCAGAGGACTCTTTTTCTTTCAAAGGAAGTTGCAAGTCTGGACATCTTTCAAAAGTATTTTCAGCCCATGGGGCTGAACTTTAAAAATGGTTATTAAACAAACAGAGCTAGTTACGTGTTGGAAAATAAATGCTGTTCCCTGTTAGGATGGATAGGTGGGATATTTATCTCCCTAACAACAATGCTTGGGAAAGTATGTCGAGTGGAGTGTGGTGGAGTCTCCTTCTGTGTGTGCGTTTGTATGTGTATGTGTGTGTGTGTTTTAAACACAGGCTGGATGGCCATCTGTCAGGAATGCTTTGATAGTCTATTCCTACATTGTAGGGGGCTGGATTCAATGGCCCTTGTGGTCTCTTCCAGCTCTATGATTCTATGGTTCTATGCAAGTTCCTTCTTTTGGACTACAAATCCCAGAATTGCCCAGCCACTCTTCACCATTGTTTGTTGTGGTACCCTCTGATCACAGTACAGAATAAAAAGAGTGGAAGGAAATGCATTTGCAAAGATTAAATTGTTAGGGGTGTTGATAAGGGGAAGCAGCAAAATGAGAAAATTTTCACCATGAAAATCCTCCTCTCCCATGAATTTTTGCTTCAGTCCCACAATTTCAAGCATTGTAGTAAATTAAAACTTCCATTGAGCATTCAGAAATACAGTTTAGGCCTCTAAAGATAAGGGGCAGTCAAAGTTACCAGGGGAATGGAAATATCAGAGTTCTAGGTATTGAATAATTTTCTGTGTTTCGCTATCTGCAAAGCTAGAAATTTAGGGCCAGTAGGAGAATTTCATGGTGTGGGGAGGGAGGCAGAATTCTTATTTGGAAGGGCAACATCCTCATTCCCTCGTAATTACATCCCTAGTAATTGTGAATTTTGTAGAAATACAGGACATACTTTCTAACCCACCTCTGGTCCAGGGAGGGGGGGAGGAAGGAAGGGAGGAAGGGAGGAAGGAAGGAAGGAAATAGGGACCTACTGATTAACTGGGCCAATGGCCAAAAGGTGTGCTACATCAAGAGTAAACCCAGCTCCTATGGTCACCAAAATGGAGGGGCATACTTTCAAAAGGGAGAGGAGACCCTTAACAGGTACAGATGGGCAAGGGTTATAAGGTGTAAATACAAGAAAAAGATTGTAAATAAAAGAACAACAGTTTTCCTATGAATTGCATCTATGCTGGAATGCCACAACTGATTCATTTGTTTGCATGGTGGCTATGTGTCCCATTTTATGGAGGTCAGTCCTGTGTTTGAAGATATCATCTGAATGACTATCAAACAATGCGTCCGTTTGAAACCATCCTCTGCCTGAAGGGCTTCTCGGGCAACCCTTTCATGCTACACAGTTATAGTAGTGCTGTGATCCCACTTTAACTGACACGGCAACATCCTATGGAATCCTTGGGTTTTTAGTTTACTGAGACACCATTGCTCTCTGTCTGTGAATTCTAAATATCTCTCCCTAAGCTGAAGATCCCAGGATTCCATAGGATGTTGCCATGGCAGTTAAAGTGGAATCATGGCACTATGACTGTGTAGTGTGAACCCAAGACCCCAAGTCTAGCTTGAAGATAAACAACCATAAGAAGGGAAACTTGGAGCCCTGAAGTTGCTTATCAGCAGTTTACACCTGATAGCAGACTAATCAGGCACAGAGGTATCCTCATTAGAGCTTTATTTCTTATGATTTCTCTGTAAACCATATTAATTCTACATGTACAATGCTGCATATTAACATAGGGAGACAGTATGGAAACAATGCTCTTTTGTGCTCTTTTTGGTGATGCATTGTTCCATCTTTGGGACGATTTAAGTGATCATCCTCTGTGGGTGTTACATCAGATTTATAATAAAAAATGTAGAAATTAAATCTATCCCTTCGTGGTAGACAACAACTACCCATATTGTCTTTAAAGCCTAATCCACAAAAAAGTACAAGTGATAAACTATATAAGACAAATTGTATTGGGGAACATAACACAATCTAGATGGATACAACATTTTCTGATAATCCAGGTGCAACCTCAGAAAATGTCATCCCAGATGTTCAGGGATTAGTGGACTCAGGGATAATTCACACAGCACAGTCTACATATCATCCAGCATTTGGTAGAAGGAAGGTACACCAATTTGTTGTATGTTATGTTATAATCTATTTTTTTAAATAAAAATTGAAAGCTGTAAATGTATGACAGAAAAACTAAAAAATATACCAGAAAAATATTTAAAAATCAAGTTTTTGAATTGTTAAGTAGCATAATTAGAGCTCGGAAAAGTTACTTATTGAAGATGGGCTCCTCTTCTCTATCAGCTTATTTATGCAACAGCAATGATCTGAGTAATGGTCTGGTGGCCATTTCAGGTGATTTCAGTCCTGAGTCATGGGGTGCAAAGCTCTGCCTGCATGCCAGACTTGCCTTTATATCAGCCCACTGTGTAGCAGGTGAATGAGGAGCTGCTTGTGTAACTTCTTATGCAAGCATGTAACAAATACAATTACAGCTGTAACATTGGCATAATGCCTGAACAGGATTCTAGCCTTGCACTGCCACTCCCCAGATCAATGCTGACTAAAGGGTTCTGGGTGTTGTAGTCCAAAGAAATTGCTTGTCCAGGCTCCGAACTTGATCAGCTAGAGTTCAAAACAGTTTTAGCAGTGACCATTGGAATCACCTAGACCTCTTTCCTGAGTGCTGATATTTAAAATAACACTATTTGTAAGAATATCACAACTAGATCAGCATTATATTTGGGCCTATTCTAACTCTATACAACTAGATTCCCTTTGGGATGCTTTATTAGGATTCCATGAATGTGGAGAGGATGACAGCATTGTAGTGGCTCTTTCTCACTGATTTCAGTGAGAAAGAGCCAGATACAACTTTCCAGCTGAAGTCACTATAAGCTTAATGTCCTACATGTAGTGCTGCTTAATGTATTACATGTGTAGGGTAACTTGATCTCAGAGGCTTCTCTCCATGCCCCTAAGAACCTTGTCTTTCCATTTAATTTTTAATCTTATGTAGAAACCTCTTCTACATATAGCATACACCATACATATGAAAGGAGACCATGTTAGGCCTTTCATGCAATTTGTTCAGACCCAATTAAACATTTGAGAAAGACTGAGGTGTTCTTTAAAACAGAGTTGAGTGTCTTCCCACTTTCCTGATACAGCTCCTTCTGCTTTAAGCTGATCCTGAAAGATGGGGACAGTGATGGCTAGTGGCTTCCGTGTCAGTGGGTTGGTGGACCCTCTCTTAGTTTTCGTCTGAAGGCCCATTCACACTGTACAATTATAGTACTATGATTCCACTTTACCCACTATGGTTCCATCCCATGGAGTCTTGGGATTTGCAGAGAGAGGTGTTTAGAGTTCTGAGTGAGAGAGCTCTAGGGCCTCACCAGACTGCAAACCCCAGGAATCCACAGGATGCAAACATGGCAGTTAGAGTGGAATCAGAGTGCTGTAATTGTGTAGTATTGTGTACTATTTTAATGGCTTTTAAAACAGTTTTAGATTACTTGATTTTACTTAATTTTAAATTAATTAATTTATTTTTTAAAAAACTTCTGCATTATCCATTGGTTTAATTTTATTATGTTTTAACTCGTATTTTGAGCTGCCAGTTCCCATATTAGGAGAAAGATGGACTATAAATTAAATAGAGAAATTAAATGAAGAAAATAACATGAAAGGGACCTGATATTAAAGGAGCTATCCACAGTTCTGAAACCTACCCCCAAAATAGGTTGGGAACCTTGGACAGCCATTTTGGATCCCTTACCAAAAGATAGTCAGGATATTAAAGGAATAGATGGAGGAATAAATATTTAAATAAAACAAATATTTCTTTTAAAGTTTCTTTTTTTAAAAAAAATGTTTTTATTGAAAATACTTTTAACTAATATAAAACATGGCTAGCCCCTGAAACAAGTCCTCCATCATTTTACTTTCATTTTTCTTTAAAAAAAAGCCCCCTCCCAATATAGTGAAAATGCCCCCAAGCCTCCTAGAGGGTATTTGTGGGCCCTGGGGCCACAAAAAAGTCCTGGGGGCCATATGTGGCCCTTAGGCTGTACTTTGCAGACCCTGATGTAAACCGTGGATGCCTAAAATTCCACATCTGAAAGAAAATGAAAGGATTTTGCTTCAGATGGCCAAGTTTGTGTCTTCAGTAAGGATGAAAGAAAACCAGTAAAAAATGGTATGCTTCAGGCACAATTGGTGACCATTTATTGAACTCTGTAGAACTAATGTAATAATATCTAATACAGACATGTGCATTGAGATGATTTAATTAAGTGCTTTTGTTTCTATTTCTTTCTTTTACCTTTTTGCAATGTGAAAGCGTACATGAAAATGAAAATAAATGGTAATATTTAAGTATTTGATATTTAATGCAGATATGAAAAAGCTCATGAGTTAGAGTATGTATGTGTGTGTGGAAAATCTATCATTTAAAAATGTCACCTGTTCTTTTTCCACACAAAAAAATATTCATAGTGGTTTCTCATCCCTACCTTTACTTACAAGTACTTAGTTCTTCTGGAACTGCAAGCATTTCCTAAGGCTTGTTCTGCCTCTTTGCACCATTACAGTCTTCACAGCTGAACTCATTTATAACAAGCTCCTCTTTTTCCAGACTGATGTTGTGTTTGAATATCTCCTGTGGCATCTCCTCAGGCACAGCCTTTGTTCTGTGATTCAGGCTGCAGCAACTTTCCACTAGCGTAATTAAATGTAAAATATGGTCTGGTGGGTGCCTCGCCTTCATTCATGGGCTTGAAAATTTGATCTATGCATGCGCACAGCTGAGGCTGGGATTAATTTGTCAACCTGTGCTGAAATGTGTCTACAGTGTGCTGGGAAACTGCTGGCTGGAGACAGTAGGGCAAAGCTTTCCCTGGGCGAGAGCAAAATTTATCTGCTGTGGCAATAAATAGCTCTAATACTCTCACTATGCCATTCAGCTCATTCCCAGAGAGTGGCTGTTATTAATTATTGTGTATGAAATGCCGACGGTGTACTTGACTTTGTAAAAGAAATGTTCCTTGCCAAAGGAGCTTATTAGCAAAACAAAAGCATGGCTACCACACAGAGAGATTTTAGCTTTTGTCGTCTAGATGGCAGCAACAATAGTTACTCCTTCTTTGTAGGACAGCTCTGTTCTCCAAGAACTAAGACAGCATTAGCATTATATCCTATGTGCACATAAAAGAAAAAAAGTTCTGTATTGTGGCAAGAGGACCTCTACGATGCACTGCGTTCTCAGGTAAATTTTTCCCCAGACTGTATTACTTCATAGGTTTCCAAGATCTCAGGGAATGACATGTTTGGAACTATATCTATTATGCTTAACAATACTACTTAGCCTGCCATCTGTGATTTCATCAAGGACTCTCACTAGGTCTTGTTTCAGTCTGAAATCTCAAGATCTAGGATGATCCTGACCTAGCAACCCTACATTTTATACTCAGCACAGGGTGGCCATTTATTGCTATTGTGTACCTGCAAGTTGTTTCTGACTTATGGTGACCCACAGGCAAGCCTATCATGGGTTTTTCTGGGCCTGAGAGTGTGTGGCATTCCCAAGATCACCCAGCAGGTTTCCATGGCTGACTCTCGTCTCCAGGGTTGTAGTCCAGCTCTCAGACTCTTACGCCACACTGGCTGTCATGCGCTATGAAGAAAGAGCTGATATATCATCAAACAAAGGCGCAAAGTCACTTTTTGCTTAAACTGAAAATGTGCTAATTTAGGTATAAAGATGCAATTTTTGAAATACTTACTAAAATGGCCAGTTGTAAACTCTAAGGTGTTTATTCTTCATTCTTAAGGTTATTTATCATTAAAATGGACTTGGCCTGTGCAGTTCTTCAAGCAGAGGAGTCCATTAGCCACAGGATCGTGCATAAGACCTGTATAGGTATAGGTGAAAACTGTGTAGTGTTTTATTTTCTCTCCACTTCTCATTTTCCCTCACAATTTTAAATTAAGTTTGTCAAATTGCTGCATCAATTTGAGACTTTTAAATATTAAAATTCTTATGCATATTGTATTTATTCTAATAGGCACACATTTTTGTGTGGTTGTTTTTCCAAATTTGCACATTTTTGCAAGCAATTTCCCCTTATGCACACATTTTGTACATATTTTTGTGTGAGAACTGCATATTTGTAGAACTGCGTATTTTGAAGAACAATTGTATTGCAGTGTGAAATTAGTTAAGTTTGCTGTATTTTTTCTCTATAAGTTCTAGTGGTTCCCGAAGGAGTAGAGATATCCTTGCCTATGAAAAAGTAAAATGCAGGAAACAGATTAGAATTATTTTTGTCTTGATATACATCACAACCAATGCAATTTTGGAAGAAGATATTCATATGTGACAGCCACTTTCTGATCAGGAAATCATCAGCTGCACATTTCCCATTCATAGAAGAGAAGTTGTGACTTGTGCCTCCAATGTTCCACTGTCTACATAAATAAAACAGGTAACAACTGCAGAAACATCTTCACTGACTCCTCAGAAAGTCAGAAAGGCTTGTACTACTAACTTCTATTAGTTAATAAACCTAAAGAAGTTGTCAAAATGGTGATTTAAAAACATTATGGGACTTGAAGATTCAATCTGACAAACAATCAGAACATAATATTTCAGGCTTAACTGTGGTTGAGAAAAAGAAAGCTTGGATTATACATCTGGCAGTCCTGGGAGAGAGAAGAATTGAAGACAAGGGGGAAAAATCATATACCAGGACCTACAAATTGAGATTCTGAGGGTAAAAACCCAACAGCAGTAATAGGTTCTGGTAGTGATGGGTGTTTTGAGAGCAATTCCACAGGGAAGGATGAAACATCTGAATGCAATTGCCAAAGATAGGATCATAAGAGCAGTTACAAAATGCAACTGTGCTTGGAATAAGTCACATCATCCAACAGTAATTCTGATTCCTAGACCCTTGAACAGAATCTGAAACACCGATGGTTCAAAACTCCAGCAGATAATACCTGGCAGATAGTGAAACTGACTATAATAGATGTCTGAAATGCCATTTAGGGTCAAATAAAGCAATGCTCAATAACTGTGTCTTGAATCTACAGGAATCTTAAAACAGGTATAGTGAGAAGCAGTGGCCAGAGAATTTCAGATCCCGTGTACTGGAGATCTCTTATCCGGAGAAGCTTGGGATAGAACCTGGGCACTTGCTCTTCTTCAATAAAGTAGCCCCCTCAACTTTCCAGCAATATTGGATGGTCACCATGATTAAATGGAATACAGTGCATAATGAAACAACCTCCCTCCACCCTTGTGGGTTTGACCTTCATGAATCTGATTATTCACAAGGCATGTACTTGTGTCCCCCTGCCCTGTATTTTCCTCCTCTCATTCCCTTGCATTCCTCATCCCAGGCTTGTGAGGTTTGTGTTTAAAATGCAGTTTTTTTCATTTTGGGTGAGCAAAGCCCCCTCCCACTGCTGAAGTTGTGGCGTCTCTACCATGTGGTTGCACGTTCTGCTGTGTATTGGCTGCTGATTGGTCATGTGTTCTCTTTGCTCCTACTCCTCCTTTCTCAAAATGAAGTAATTAGAACTCTAAAGCTCCCCTCTTCTCTGTCTGAGGGGAAAGTACTGGTAAGTCTTTTAGATTGTCTCCCCAGCTCCTGAGTCCAGAGGCAAAGGAATGGGAGAGGAATTACCGGGGGGAGTTATTTTCAATTTTTCCACTTTTGTGAAGTTTCTGTATTCCAAATCTTTGCAAATGTGGAGGGTCGACTGTAGTTATTAATATCAAAGGCAGAGATAGAAAGTATTACAGGTTTGGACTACAATTCTATAATCCTCTAGTCATGCGGACTAGGTGGAAGATTCTAGGAGTAGTAGTAATTTTTTTCCTCCAAGCTCCAATCAGTGCATAGTACAAAGATGACAGATAGAATTTTCATGTGCGTGCAGGTATGTTTAAAAAGCAGTTTACAAAGCAAATGCTAAAAAGCAGTTCATTTCTGCTGTGAATGCTAAAAGTTCCTTTAGGACTGTAAGTGTCTTTCACATTCACATTAGCCACTTTTCCTCCAAATGCAAATCAGGTTGTTCTGCCAAATGGGAAAAACATGGCTCTGGGTGCTCCTTAAAGGCCTCATTCTCCAGTGAAATAAGAATACTGCAGACACCAGAGATCAACCCAGCTCAGGAACTAAAATGTGGCATTGCAAAAGCAATGTGTTGAAGAAGGGCCAGTTGCCATGGAGGACATTTCTGGTGGAGAAAATGCTTTTCTTACTTATTTTCCATTTGATTTAGGAAATCCACTTTTGGAAGTTGATTCAAACAAAGAAACTGAAGGTGATACCTAGGCAGAAATATGCTCGCCTACTGCTTGTAAACAAGGGGGAAGAACCATTGAAAAGATGCCCCGTCTCTTTAAAAAAATACATAGTTAAAGTTTTATTCAAAATGCCATTAATGTTTTAAAGCTTTGGCATACAACAAATCATATGAGACATGCAGTTTCCAGCCTGATGAAATTTATGGACAGAGTATGTTTAAAAATAAAAGAGAAAGAAGGGGGAAACAGAATTTAGATTTGATTTGCATTTAAAATAACAATCTTGATTTTGTAATGCTTATTTATATTCCAAACAGTTTTAGTGATCTGTACCTGAAATCATTGTATAGCAAAGTATGCTGTATCTGGTCATGCTGGCTGGGGGTTTATGAAAGCTGCAGTAAAAAAGAGATAGCGAGCCAGCGAGAGAGAGCCAGTGTGATATAGTGACTATTGGACTAAGACTCTGGGAAACTAGGGTTTGATCACTCACTTGGCCTAATGGGTGACCTTGGTAACTCACAATCTCTTGCTCTAAGAGGAAGTGTTATCTCAAAATGTGGGTGACTCCAAGGTACTGCAATGCCAGTGCCTCCATGGAACAGTGGGGAGTGTTGCTCAAAGGGAAGGCCTGCAAGAGGAGGGTAACCTAGCAGGATCTTTTACACTTGGGTATACTGGTACTAGGAACACTAGCTGGAGATTCAAACAATAATTATTTTATTGGGGGAATTAACAATCACACAAACACAAGATTCAAGCAGTTTCTCAATCACACAAGGTTAGCTGGAGGAAAGGGAGGAAAAATTGGATAGCAAAGAGTTAGGGCAAAATGGGTGATATTTACCTATTCAGAAATAAAGAGATGAAGCAATGTGGCCCAGACTAAGAATCCAAGGGTAGTATCAGAATGGGAATCTGAGCAGCAGAGTGATGGCCTATGTTCAGAGTACTACAGTACTACAAGTTTTCTGGCTTGAATCAGGGTTTAAATACTGTTTTTCTGCCCTGAGGGGGAAGGTGTTAATGACTTCCTGGCAGAATTAACAATGGGGTCCAAAAGGAGCTAACGGCTTTAGAATTAGGTGACAAAGCACTGATGGGAATTGTGATAGCTCCTTAATGGCAGGACAGTTAAGGAGACAAAAGAGGAGTTTTGGTGGACAGAGGAAGAGCGTCAAAGACAATCAGTCATTCTGTGGAGGCAGTTTCAGGCACTATTGTTTCTAAATGTCAAGTTGTTGGGGGACATTTGCAAATCATTTATCACCAGAGCTTCCCTGACTATGACCTAGCCATGCCTGAGGTCCCAATCTGACCTAGTTTTGCAATGCATATGTGCAGCCAGTTCCTCTTTGCCAGCAGGCTTCTCAGCCATAGCGGGATATAATTTATATATCATGCCAATTAATATTTGCCAATTAAACCATATCATGGAGTGGAAGTGTAAGTCTGGTAACAAAAGGCAATGGCAAACTCCAGCTGAATAAATCTTTTTGACAAAACCATATGATAGACAACCTTAGGTCTCCTTAAGTTGGAAACAGCATGAAGGCAAACACATAAAAAGGATTTTTTCAAGCCTTGGCTTTCCACATTTTTCCTCTATTAGATGAATTATAATTCAGTATGCGCATAGATGGATATCAGCAGTGGTACAGCTAGATAATTTTAGACCCAGAACTTATAACCATGCCCATCACCCTTTTGGATATCCATGCATGTTACTTCCATTGTAGATCACATAACTATTTTTCTCTCTTCTCTTTCTCACCCCTGCCATTCTGGGCTTTACAGTTGCTTCTGCATGTCTAAAAGCTTACAGCAAATAAATAAATAACCAACCAACAACTCTGGGGTTTTTTTGAAAAAAATATTCTGAGCAAGTAAAGTAGTACATTCTAAATTCACTTAAATCATAGCACCAAAATGGCATCAGGAATAAAATGAACATTGCTTGTACTGTCCTGTTGTGAAATACAATTATTGAGCACTCTGACAGTGTCTGTTTCCCACATTAGTGGGAGGGTGAAACTGCTCCTTCTTTTATTCTGAACTTTAAATGAACTACCAAGGTGCTGAACCTGACTAAAACCTAGAGTAGATATAGAAAAGATATATAGAAAAGCCAAGGCACAACTGTATCACCACATTCACATTCAAAGCAGAATTTTAAGGCCCTTTTCACATCTTACCTGCGTCCTGTGATGTCTTGGCATCATCCCAGCAGTGCCTTTGCTGGGATGGGAGCATGTTCTGAATGCTCCCCTCCGCACCCGGCTGGCTGATGGCAGATGGTAGCATTTGGCCTCTTCTGTGCTGCACTGAGGAAAGAAGCACCTTGATAGTGCTTCTGCCCTTTCTGCATGGTCCCAGTCAATTCAATTGTCACACAAAGGGGCCTATTACTGGATTTTTTCCAGTAATAGTATGACACGCGATCATGATGGCTGGGGATGCGACAAGAGCAGGACTGCAACGATGTCATGTGGTAGCATGCGTCGTGGACCAGCTTCAATGCATCGCCATTCCGAGATGGGGACATAGTACAGAAATGGCCCAAAATGGTCAGTGGTTAATGCTGACTCTTTCCTTGTAGGTTGCTAAAAGAAGCTAATAATAATAATAATAATAATAATAATAATAATAATAATAATAGTTATTGTTATCCCGCCTCTCCACCTGGATTGAGGTGGCGAACAACATTAAATACATTAATACATTAAAAACATTAAAAAACATACCCAATCCTCCCCACCCACCAATCCACCTAAGACCAACCCCCTAAAACACACTACAATCAATCAACTATTAAAGGAACAGCAAGACAATTGATGGGAGGCAATGGAAATGCTAGTCTTGGAAGGCCTGTTGGAAGAAATCAGTCTTGACTGCTTTTTTAAAGCCAGTGGTTCTCAACCTTTGGTCCTCCAGATGTTTTGGACTTCAACTCCCAGCAGTCCCAGTCAGTATGGTCATTGTTCAGGAGTTCTGGGAGTTGAAGGCTCAAACATCTGGAGCACCAAAGATTGAGAACCACTGTTTAAAGCAGTCAAGACTGGTAATGTGCCGGGTCTCCTCCGGCAGGCCATTCCATAACTCGGGAGCGATAGAAGAGAAGGTCCTCTGGGTAACCGCAGCCAGCCTAGTTTTGACTGGCTGCAGTAAATTCCTCCCAGAGGACCTTAGTGTGTGGGGCGGATTGTATGGGAGAAGGTGATCCCGCAGGTAGGCTGGCCCCAAGCCATGTAGGGCTTTAAAGGTAATGACCAACACCTTGTACTGTGCCCAGAAACTAATACGCAGCCAATGGAGAGACTTTAGAATTGGTGTTATATGGTCAGTTTTAGGTCTTCCGGTGACCAACCTGGCTGCCATATTCTGAACTAATTGAAGCTTCTGGACTAAGCACAAGGGTAGCTCTATGTAGAGCGCATTGCAGAAGTCAAGCCGTGAAGTTACCAGTGCATGTACCACTGTTTTTAGGTGTTCCAGCTCCAGGAAGGGGCGCAGCTGGCGTATCAACCGAAGCTGATAACAGGCACTCCTAGCCGCCGCATCTATTTGAGCTGTCATCTGAAGTGACGAGTCCAGGAGCACTCCCAAGCTGTGAACACAGTCTTTCGGAGGAAGTGTGACCCCATCTAGGACTGGTTGACAGACCTCCATACCTGGGCTAGGGCCCTTAACAGCAAGTACCTCTGTCTTATCTGGATTCAGCTTCAGTCTGTTTTTCCTCATCCAGTCCATTACTGCTTCAAGACATTTGTTCAGAGGTGAGATGCCACCCTCAGTTGATGCTGTTATCCGAGGCATAGAGAGATATATCTGGGTGTCATCAGCATACTGATAGCACCTTGCTCCATGCCTCCTGATGATCTCTCCCAGCGGTTTCATGTAGATGTTAAATAGCATTGGGGACAGGACAGCGCCCTGAGGGATGCCAGAATTAAGCTCCTTTTTCGAGGAGCAACTGTTCCCAAGCATTACCATCTGGTATCTTCCTGAGAGATAGGACCAGAACCACTTAAGCGCAGTGCCCCCGATCCCCAACCCTCTCAGGCGTTCCAGAAGGATACCATGGTCTATGGTATCAAAAGCCGCTGAGAGGTCCAAGAGTACCAGCAGGGTCACACTTCCCCTGTTGATATCTAGGCGAAGATCATCCACTAAGGTGACCATGGCAGTCTCGACTCCATATCCTGCCCTGAAGCCAGTTTGAAATGAGTCTAGATAATCTGTTTCATCCAAGACAGCTTGGAGCTAAAGACCAACAGCCCTCTAGAATGAAATATTACTTTACTACCTTATTCAAAATAAAATCATAGGGCAAAAAGTTCTTTGATATACTGAAATGCTTACCTGTTTTGTCATTCTATTAAGATCTGTCATTAAAACAGAAAACCCAATTTTCTCATCGAGTGATATTTTAGGGGATTTTTGAGGGCTGTAAATGAAAATGTATTTTGACTCTCCAGTGCATAATTGGGGAAATATGTGAAGCTAGCCTCAACTTCTGCCAAACCTATGGGAAGAAATTTGATTTTTATATTTACAGCCAATACGCAGTGCATCTCTTTATCAAACCATACAGAATGATCCTTTACTACACTTTGTTATTCTCTATGTTAAACATATGCTTGGGATGGATAGGTCCTTGGTTGTTTGAATTCAGTCCAGTTGCTGGTCCTGATTAAAGAAGACCAAATGAATCAACGGAATTTATATAAGTGTTAATAATTAGTTCCCATGGCTTTAATGTGTCTACTCTAAATGTGCCTAACAAATGGGTTTAGGTCGGATGTCACTGTTGCTCCTACATCTCTTACCACTGATTCTGCCTCTGCAGTTTTGTAAACTGTATATTTGAACTGCCTGTATCACCAAGCTGTTTGTTGTTGTCAGAAAGGACTGTAGCTCAATGTGTGTGTATATGCCTTCAAGTCACCTGTCGACTTACGGCCACCTCATGAATTTCATAGGGTTTTCTTAGGCAAGGAATACTCAGAGGTGGTTTTTACCAGTTCCTTCCTCTTTACAAGGTTATTAAAGTCAGTTCTGGTGGGGCCAAATGCTGTCCATCTCTGTTTGAAGGAAGAAACACTGAGTTGGTTTGTGGAGTCAATGTGTGGAATCCAAACACAATGTTTCCTTTGCACTTGATTCTGGCAAACTCTAATTCATCAATAAATCTAATATCCTATATCAAGGGTCGGAAATACATGGCTCAAGGGTCACATGTCTTGCCTGTTTTTGTGCCAAACAGGGCCCTCCCAGGCCCCCCTGTAAGTGGGGGAACAGATTTGCCACTCTTGGTGCTGTGATTTTTCCATCAAAATGAAATCCTACTCCCATGACTTCCTTTATACCCCAGACCCCCAAAAAGGGGTTATGAAACCAAAAGTGGATTTTTAAAAGTAATTATTTATTTGTTAGTTTTAAAACAAAGAATGTTACTGAAACCAAAAAGAAATACATTCAGAAAAGAAAAAGAAAAAGCAGTTGGAGAAGGCCCCATCACACTACACTATTATAGTTCTATTATTCCACTTTAACTGCCATGACAACATTGCATGGAATTGTGGGATGTGTGGTTTAGGGAAGGGTATTTAGCATTTTCAGCCTGAGAGCCTGTGGACCTCACTAAACTACAACCCCAGAATTCCACAAGATGTTGGTACGGAAGTTAAAGTGGAATAATAGCACTATAACAGTATAGTGTGATAGGCTGCTGAAACAAAAACACAATACTAACTATATTAATATACTGACCACTAAACTAAGTAAAACACTAGATACTAACTTACTAAAACACAAAAGTGGATTTTTAAAAATAGTAGTATGGTCTGTGGTAGGTTCTGACAGCAGAAAATTGGATCCCAGGGTTTGCTCACCTCTGCCCTGTCACGCCCAAAATATAGCAGAGATTGCTCCCACAGCTTTGGAAGCGTGCCCAGCAGCAGAGAACACCTTAGCAGCAATGCACTGTAGCCAGAAAAACTCACCCACGCCAATTGTTCTCTTCCATCAAGGAGGCAATTTATTCTTCAGTTACAATGTGTACATATTTACAAGAATCTCCAGAAGGCATTCCAGCATCCTTCTGCTTGCTCTTTCTGACAGAGCCTCCGACAGACACGTCAGGCACCATGTGCAACTTGCTGGCTAGCTCTCAGCTACATTTATACTCACACTAGCTGATGCAATCCTGCCAGCATTTGCATTCTCCCCACACCTGATGCAACCTTCTCCCCTGGTTACTCATCAGCATGACTCAGCATGACTCAGCTAAAGTCACATGGCTCTCCACAGGTGCACTGAACAACCCACATCACAAAGTATTTTCTATAGGTTTGGTCCAACCTTTTCCTGACATGCCCATTATTCTTTCCATGGTAGTCTTGCTGCTCGGGAAAATGTTATACCAGCCATGTGTAGAGGGCTAAACAGAACAAGTGTACCTTCTTCTGGGTTCTGTGTGGCCAGCTCTTGTTGAATATTATAATACAATCATAATTACGCATGTTATTAAAAACTTTTGCCATCTTTACTAAACCATGATGTTGCTTGGTCACCTATCCCAACTTTTCTTCTGTGAAGTACAGGGGGTTATGCTGGGATGGACATGAAATTGCATGAAAAGAGTGTTACACCCCACCTGCTTTATGAAGAATCTCAGCACTAATATCCCTTCTTATGCTTATTTATTTTTCTGGTAAACCAGACTTGGACTGGTCAACCCTTCTAATATAGGCCTGTCTTCTAATATCCCTTCTGATAGTCCTCTAAACCAAAGACTGGGTCCATGAGCAACCTAAATCACATCTGTGTTCCAAAAATAAAGGAATCACTCCCGATTTCTATTACTTCCCTTTGCCTTCCAGCCTTTATATGTTCATGAAACTGGGTTGGTCTTAGGGAGTTTCTTTCAGCTAACATAAGCTGGCTCTGCAGCCTGTCAAGCTAAGCTTTTAGGCAAGACAGCTATGTGTGACATTTGCTTTAATTTGTTGATGCTAAAAATTCTAGAAGTTCATGTCTTGATAGGAGGCGAAGTATTCAATGACTCAGTGAAGGTCTTGAAGCATTCTTAGCAGGATGACTCCAGACCAAAACAAACTGCTGTGACACTCTGTGAGAGACAAGATGTAAATCATAGAAGATGCTCAGCTCAAATGCGACTTTAAAGTTTCAGTTTTTGCAGATGAAATACATTTTTAAAAAAAAGGTAATTTGCACACTTAACATATGAATATATATATATTAAACTTGTGGGGCAATATTTTTGGCATACTTGCCAAGATTGTACATCAAAGTTGTGTAGCATAAATCTATGCCCGATGAGTTCTGTGGTTGTGGTATGCTACCTTCATTGTGAATGCTGATATTCAACACCCGATTCCATGTCTGTCAGTGCTCTCAATCATTGTCCCTTTCTACGTTAGGCGATGCAATGCAGTGGAGAGCCACTATTCAAGCTGTTTCTGCAGTCCCAGTGAAGCAAATTATACACTGAAGTCACTGACAAATAGTTATGTTCAGGCTGAGAATGTGCAGCTGCAAGTGCAAGAGTTGTGCAAACTCTGTCTACATGCCTGAACTGAATACTACCATTGTGCAATGGCAAGAAAGTGAAAATGCACAAGTAAGGGAACTCATGCGTGGTTATGATTCCAGCCATTCTAATTCTAATACAGTGGGATAGAATTTTGGGCTTTATTGCACACTGGATTGGTTGCATGTTTGCACTTGCTTAGTTCTGTGTTTGATCTGTCTCATCACATGATGTTGTCACTCTCCCAATAATGCTGCATTTCCACTGCTGTATGTTGGTGCGATGGTGTCATTCTGCTGTGTTTGGGAAACCTAGTCTCTGGAAGAGTGAAATCCTGAAATGGCAGCACCACGTGTTGCAATATGCTAAAATGGCACACTTTTGACAGTTTTTGTTTTTTTAAAAAAATAGTGCATGCACCAGGAAGAAAAGACATGGGAAGGGAGTCAGGGTCAGTGGGGTAGCTTGGAAAACTGTAGGAATGAGCATCACCAAACCAGCAGTATAATATTATTGCAGAGAAGGTGTGATAGTGATTGTTTCTATACCAGTATATTTACATTTTCTTAAACAACATGATTGCTGTGAGACAAAAGATGGTGTGATAAAGCCCTTGACCTGCACATGTACTGATATGCCATAAGTATTTCTGTGCATTCAGTGACTTTACAGGCACACACCAATCTGGAGAAATGTACATTTTTTTCAAATATGTAGTTCAAATTAGGATATCTATTTGATAGTGACATTCATGTTTATCTCTGAAAGTGCTCTGTCTGATAAACAGTCATGAGCACTAATATTGTCTAGAGGTGCACTGTTATTTTTTTTCTATATGTGGTTGTGAAAGCTGCACAGTGAAGAAAATGGAAAGGAAGAGAATAACTCCATGTCTGCCAGTGTTTTTGATTATTGTCCCTTTCTACATTAAGGGATGCACATTTGAAATATGGTGCTGGAGTAGAGTTCTACAGATACCACCATCATAATCGTCATAATCATCATCTAGTTATATAGCACCATCTATGTGTGCCATAGCGCTTTACAAGTAAAACAATAAAAAACAGTGGGTCTTGCTAAAGGCATACAATCTAAAATATATGTATATACACACAAACACAAAGGGAAAGAAAGAATAATAAAACTATAGCATATAATTGTAAACCAAATTATTCAGTTAAAATACAAAAAAAGAAAATGCAAGATTTACTGACAAGTACATGTAATCAAACCATACAAGACATACAATAATTAAAACAATCATAAGATATTATCCAAAAGATAAATAAATGTATAAATATGTAACTAAGTAGTCAGTGAAGAGTATTGTTGGTTATTTATGCATAAGTAAGTCATATCTCTTGGCCTGCCTACTCCAGCCCACCTTAACATGCAGAGCCAGATTGAGGAAGATGTGTGTCAGCTGTTGAAGATGTTTCCAACTTGCTCCCACCAGTGCTGCAGTTTGGGAGAGTATATGTTCTACCCCTTAGCAAGGAATTCTAAGTAGCACAGCAAACTGCAGTCTCAAGATTCCATGGTATTTAAAGTGTTACAAAACTGCTATAACATTGATTCCAATTGGTACAACATGCTTGAACGTTCTCGGTTTCAGTGGATTCAGTATAATTTGTCCACACTAACATCAACACCTCCTAAGAAATTCTGAAAATTGCTGCAGTTTGCTGTGAAAGCCAGTGAATTTCCAAGCATGTTTGACTGTCGATCACAAAGAAGCATATGGGCATAGGACTTCCCTAGACACAGTACATTCAGACACTGGGGCACTGGAACATCCAGTATTGCTTTTGATTAATTGTGTGAGAGTGGCTATGATAAGACAGTAATCTAGAATGATATTGAATGCTAAGGTAATACCACTCACTCAAGTATATGAGTTCACAAAAGAAAGACTGTTGTGAAGATCTGTGGCGTTTGCTCTGGCCAGGGGATCATGTCTGTTGCCAAAATGGATCCCACGCCTGGACTGCTGTCAAGTTTCTGTAGCCGTATGCCACACTGGCACATTCCACAATGGCTTGTAATGTTTACACAAAAGTTCATGGTAAAAACAAAAACTCTCTTAGGCTCCAAACCTATACATACCCATTTAGGATTGCACTGTTAACCAACAAATAGTAGAAGATAATTATGATTGTTTTTGTTTGTTTGCTTTTATTCACAAAAATCACATCCAACTGAAATAATGTGGTAGTGTCATTTTAACTGAACAGTTTTTAATTACTATTTATTTTAATAAATGCTTTTTATCTTTATAAGTGTAGATTTAAATTATTTTAGTAGTGTGTATAAGTTAATTTCATTTTAATGTTCACTTTTTCTATGTTTCTAGCTACCTTGATCTTTTAAAATTGGAAACTACTTTGAGTCCCAAAAATGGGAGAAAGACAGGATGTAAATATATATTACCACCACCACCATCATCATAATCAGTAAATTAACATTTCCTCCAATTTTTGGATTCCATACATTTACAATAAAATATTTGTTTTGAGATGCCATTGAAACATCCTTGTAACGCTTCAGGAATGTTGTTCTCCACTTTGTTTTTTTAACCCTATTGTGACCTTTCTTGATGTTCAGCTCTTTCAGGAATGTACAATTTGTCAGAAAGGCAATAAAGACAATATACTGGTAGTGAAATTTGTCTTTAAACACACCAGGGCACTGATAGTAAATCTCAATTTTCTTCTGATTTCTGATGGATGATTTAGACAATAAAAGTTTCTTTCTTTCTTTTTTTTTTGGTCCAGTAGCTTTGCAACACTGAAAACTATATGTCCTTCTATGTAAGTAGCATGATTTACAGAAAACTGTAGTTTTCAGCTTTAGGCATGGACACAGCTGCACAACTTTCCTCACAGAAATGAAATCATACAACATTCAAAGGATGCAGCCACAGTGTTGAACTCTTCACCAAACTGTATGTATTTTCCCCAAGTACATAGAGAAAAAAACAACGTAAATGGGTGCAGGTTTTTTTTTCCTTAGAAAGCTGTGCAATTTTCTGCGTGCAGTGAGAAGATTGAAAGTGTAGGTTTTGACAGCAAAGCTGTATAGTTTCTCAAACTCCTATGCAGTTTTCAAAAACTGTACAGTTTATGTTTGGTAGAAACAAAGAACAGTTCTTACAAGTTGGCAAGTTGCAGGAACTTTTGCCATATCTTTTCCCACACAACTTTTGTTGAGGGATTGGGAACTCCAAGTTCAACCCCAGTATGGAAACTGACAAATTCTGATTTCTATCACTAACATAGGGAAGTAATTTGTGTACCTTTACCAGACAGTTTCTTCCATCAGACTGCTCAGACAAAAAGACAAGAGAGAAGAAGCAAACTTGGTGATCCTTTCACACTACACTGTTACAGCAGTATGATTTCACTTTAACCCCCGTGGCTGCATCCTATGGAATCCTGGTGGCTTTGGTCTGGTAAGGCACTAGAGATGCCCTTTGGCTGAGAAGGAAACGGTTGAGGTTACCTGCTAGAATGGTTGCCACTAGGGCCATGTCTGCACTACACTGTTATAGTGCTATTGTTCAACCGTCAACATCTTGTGGAATTCTGGGGTTTGTATTTATTGAGGCTGAAGACCTTTCTGGCTGAGAATTCTAAATGCCCCTCCCTAAACTGTGACCCCAGGATTCCATAGGATGTTGAGAGTGGAATAATAGCACTATAATTGTGTAGTGTGAAAATGGCCTAGGTGACAATTCAGGGAGGGCCAAGGGTAGAGATGACAGAGCTGCCTTTTTAGAGGGGATGGTGGGATAACCCTGCCTCCATTACTCTTTCCTCTGTAGGCTAATGGAAAGGCTGTGATTAGGACAGACGATAGATTACAGAAAGAGGTTATAGACAGCAAACAGATAATAGGGAAAACTACAGGGTGAAATAACTCTGCTTGATGTTCCAGTCATCCTAGGAGCATTGTTTGTTCTCAGTTCCTTTGATATCCATAGCGTGATAATTCATCAGTTCTGTCCAGATTTCTCTGGTTTCTCTGATCATGGGTGCTTTCTGTGAGTCTGAAGTTCCTGTTCCGTGCCACCATGCCAGTCAGTGTGTCTTCTCCCCCCCCCCCGTCCCCCAGACATGTATTCATTCTTTGTCACACCAGAACACTTTCACATAGCATGATGGTTGGACATCTATGAAAACAATCTCTCCTGGCAGCTTTGTTGTGGAATTAACCTTTTCCATACAATGCATAGTTGTTGTTTTTTAAAAAAACAAACCTATGCTGGCTAGCTTCTTCTATATCCCAGAGTTACAAATTACAAGCCATAAATTCCAGTATGTTACACCTGTTACCTAAGCAATGTTTTTATATATCTAATTAATGGAAAAGACAATAATGATGGGGAAAATGGAAAGCAGTAGCAAAAGTAGAAGACCACATTACAGATGGATTGATTCAGTCAAGGAAGCCATGGTGCTGAGTTTGCAAGACCTGAGCAAGGCCATTGATGGTTCTTAGAAGTCTATAAATGTAGGGTCATCAAAGTCAAAGCCATCATGACAGCAAATAACAGCGGAACAAGAACAAATCTAATAGGTACAGTACAGTACAGTAGAAATATATTAGGATATCTTTTTCTTCTTCATGTGAATGCTTGCATAGGAGTATAGCAGTTCTAGATATGCAAAGAGCCAGTTCTTTATAAGGTGTGGTCAAACCAAGCATTATATTAATTGCCATTTCCTTGTGGAATAATGCTCTCCCAATTTTCTTCTATCTTTACATTATGGTTAGAAAAACAAAAAGACCTTTTCTTAAAAAAATGCAGCTGTATAACCTGTATGAACTGGAATAACATATTCCCTTCACACTTCACTGAAACAATACCTTGACAAAATGATGCACTGAGAACAGATGCTAGCAGTTTGACTGAGGTGCCTCTAGCGTGTTTAAGGGCAACAGTACATCTATCTGATCTAAGGCCTTTGACTACTGGAAAAGCCCTGAGTCTATTCTATAAGTACAGTACAGAGAAGTAGCATAAGTGTTCTGATTAATTTTTATAGGGATAAAAGTGCTGCAAGCTGAGAACCTGTTCCATCAGAGGAAGCCAGAGAAGCAAAAAAGGAAATCTTGTATTTTTAAAAGATACCCGAACTTTTAAAGTTTCTGTTTAAGTTTTAATTTAGGGAAGATTATTGAGCAACAGTGCTGCCATTTTGAGATGTCATATTGTTTGGGCTCCGTCTCCCATGAAAGCAAACATCAACTTTCAGATGGCTTTTCTTCAGATGCCCGAAGATGAATTCAAATCTGCTCTGATCTAGAAATGTGAACAAATCATGTTAATTGTTTATGTCTCATTGAGACAGACTATCCTTACAAATTGAAACAACTAGCTGAGAATTTGTTGAGTCCCATGGAGTTCATGCCGTCAGCATCAGAATAACAAGCCCTTTCCTCCATTGAGATTTCTGCATTTTGCGCAAAACGTATTTGTGTTAAACTGTCTATGTAAAACTACTTTTTCTTGTTAAGCTAAACACACACATACCCAAAAACACATACAGAAAGAGCAAACACTTGAATTATAGTTGTGTTGATGGGTTTTCCTTGATCAAGAAAATGCCGCTACTTAACTTGTAAGTGTCAGGCTGTTATTAGAAGACTGGCAATGGAGGTCCAGTAAAATTTTGGAGTAGATCTTAATGCGAGAGTGAACTTCCTTTCACCTAAGCTTTGGCATGTTTCGAAAAGCCACATCAAATTAAACCTCTGACCCTTTAAATTTAAATTAACCTCATAGTGTGAATCAGATTAGACACGAGACAATCTCAATTTATCCTGATTTCTCCTGATTATGTGTCACTAAAATCCACTCTATTTGAATTTCTCTGTCTCTGGATGCCCTTCAGAGAATTATCCTAGCATCACCTCATGATAATATACTCTTGTTCTGTATATTAAAAACAAAACACCAAGGATCAATTGCAGTTATACAAATGAACAATTCTGTAATGTTTGCCAGACTGCAGACAATATAGAGTAAATCTCAGTCCTAAAGTAGAAGAAGAATCCTTTGTACTCTAGTTAGGTGATTGAAGGATACAAACAGAGACACATGCACAAATGCTTTTTATAATTAAATATAGGGCCTAAATGCCCTAAAGGCATCAGATCCCATCTCCTTAAATAAGGCATCATTTCATGATCACTATCACATCTGATCATTAGTTAAAGTTCAATAGCCTTATCTATGACTTAAGATGTAAGCAACTGAAGACCAATGTTCAGTTTCTCAACCTATCTTTCTGCCTGCGTACCTCTGCCAAGTGCTGATGCCTGCCTGCCTCATCCCCCATTGCTTTTCCTCTTCTTTCATTCATTTCTTCAACTGTTGAGGTCAAGGGCCCTCCAGGTCCTGTTGGAAGGTATCCAAACACTAAAGAAGAGTATCAGGAAAAAAGCAGCATGAATTGCCAAGATAAAGCAGTCAACAGTTTTTAAGAAACGTTTTGAAAAACAAGAAAAAAACAAAACAAAAAACAGGTGCCCAGCATAAAATTTCCTGAATTTACTTGTATGAAATGTTGCTGTATTTGCTGTCCAATCCTTGAAATGAAGAGAGCACATATGGGGCTTGGGTTGAGCTAGGGCAATTTATTAATGTATGCCTAATTAACATAAAGCTAGTAGTGGAGGCTGAGGATGGGACGGCGTGGCCCTAAAAGGGGGCTGGTGGCTCTGCCCTCACCCCATCCCACCACGCAACACTTGTTGTGTGGTGATTGCACGGCATTTCTTCATAGGGGGCCAGCAAAAGCACTCCCCCTCCATGCGTTATCATGCGGGCAGGGGGAGATGAAGAATCCTCTCTTTAGGGTCTGCCACATCTCCAAATTTTATAGAGAGGTGTGCAAAAAAAATATTCAGCTATTTTGGTTACCTAATGCAGGCCAGTGGAGAGGACAGATGATGGATTTGGATTTGATGTGCATATTGAGTAAGATGGGTTTGGATTGATCCAGATCAAACTGGGTTCAGGAATGAATCAATAAATCAGGCTCCAAATTAAATTGGAGGACTGGTGAAAAACCACAGAATTTAGTTGATTTGACACAAATCAAATCTGGGATAAAATATTTACAGTTTCTTTTTCAGAAGACATAAATTATATGCTAGTTCTTGTCACACTATCTGATATAGAAGATCAGCATATTTTAGCCTAGTGTGCCAAGGACAGGTACCACATTTGTGCACATTGGTTACAATTCCTTCTTTCTCGTTTGGAAACTTGCCAGACACCAGCAGTCAATGGCAATGGAACTGGCACTGCTTTATGGACCACCACTGTGAACAGTACTGGTGTATGGTATGTAATCATTACCTACCTACTAGGATCACGTGAATGGTTCTCAAGAAACATTGCTGCCAACAGTGGTCCCAGTTACTGCTTAGATTCTACTTGATGATAGTTGTTTTTAGATGTTGTTGTCTCTGGATATTGAACCCCTTTTTACTTCAAAGGTGACTTTCCAGCAAAAATATCCAGCAAAATATTTTAATAATTTTAATGACAATAGCAATGGCTCATTATCTATGCCTACCTTTTGGGATACTATGAAGTCCATAGTATGGAAGGAATCTATTAGTAAACTGGTCCACACTAAAAATATCCAGAAACATGGAGCAGGCAAAAATTGTTACAAGAAATTGAAAACCGAGAATATAAACATTAAAAAATTGGCATCAAATGTGGTATTTGGGGAACTGGGAAAAAGAAGATCCAAACTGAATTTGCTTGATATAATCAAACCATAATACAATTGCATTATTCAACTAAAATTTTAATGAATTTAGAAACGAAAAACATATAAATTATCAGATAATTACATAAGAAAAAAGAAAATGAAATTTTAAATCAATTCTCTGAAAAATGAACAAAGGACAATATCTATGATACCTATGTAAGATACATAGACAGACAGATATAAATGATCATATTATACACACTCACTCTTTCTCACACACATATCTTTTTATTAAAAGCAACATTTGTAAAAAAAAAATCCTACTCAGAATCAATAGATAGTTTTGTTTATTTCATGTGTGGCACTTATATATCACTTTACAATTCAGTTCTCAAAACAGAATTTAAGTACCTGAGACAATACTACACCTACAAAGAGAAATCTTACTTTGTCCTTCTAGTTGGATGATTTATTGCAAGTTTGTTTATTTCATTTCATTTCATTAGAATTATATGCTGCTTTTCTCCCACCATGGGAGCAAAGATGTCTTCCAGAGATAATCAATTAAAAACAATTGTAATAACATTTAAAAAGATTAAAATAACCAGACAAACCTGTATAAAATCATTTTTAAAACATATGAAAGTTTTAAAAGATAAAGAAAACATCCCAGTAAGAAGCTTTCCTGCTTACAAAAGTCCGCTTAAACAAAAAAAAGTCTTTGCTTGCCAGTAAAAGGAAAGCAGGGAAGGGGCCAGCCTAACCTCTCATGCAAGAGAGTTCCACAGAGTGGGAGAAGCCACTGAGAAGCTCTCTACTGTGTTCTCACAATGTGAGCCTGTGATGGTAGTGAGACCAGGAGAAAGCCTGCCCCGGCAGATCTTCAATCTTTGGTAGGTTTGTATGGGAAGACACGATCTTTCAGATAGGCTGGTGTTACCCTGATTTCTGGGGTCCCTTGGGGGACACCTCAATGTGCTCCACGTGATGGGGAATGGAAACTAGCCAGAGCATGAGCAATATCAATGCGAGAGACAAGGTAACCTAGCAGGATCTTTTTACCCAGTTTTTACGGGGTCAGGCCAAGCCAAAAACCAAACAAAAATGTCCAATAAATGATTTTATTGAATGAAAGTCTCACGCACCAATGCAAGCACTCACACACTCAGTCAAGACCTATTAAGAAGCAAAAGAGAGGAGACTGGATAGGGGAATATTGAAGCAGTTGTAGCTGGGTAATACTGCACCTTTTCCTGAAGTCTTGGTCTAGGAAAAATAGCGGAGAAGTGGGGCTCAGCACAGAGAGGGCTAAGGGGATTACTCAACGCATGGAGCAACGGTCTGCTGGGACGACCGGGAGTGATCCAAAGAAACAGTCAAAAATTGGGACTATTTGTAGGGGGAAAAGCACCTGGAGGGCTAATCCTTTCCCGGGGAGAACAACGGGTGTTGCAACGAGAAAGAAGCTCCACAATGGTAACTTCCTTTGCGTAATGAGATTACAAGGTGTTGCCCAAGTCTCAGGATCTTCGGCTGCATTTGGTTGTGGTGTGACTTCATGTAAATGGTCCTTGCCTGATAGGATTTTTGCTCAACTTGGGGCAAACATGCTAATCCCCTCAAGTGGGCTGAGGACCCTTTGTTTATTGTGGGTTTTCCCAGCTTGAGTCTCCTGGGGCTACGTGACTGGGGATTTTACTGGCCTGACCTGGTTTTCGATCGTTTGACCGTTGCTGCCTACGTGCCCATCCAGGCGACCTCTCAGGCACACAGAATCATATTTAATATCAAAATTGTAGACCCCGTGATAGGGTTTTTCCAGTGGAGTAACACTGGACCTAAGCTTAATGGGGCTTTATTAAGTCATGACTAGCGCTTTGAATTGTGCCTGGAAATGAACCAGTAGCCACTGAAACTGTTTTAACAAGGGAGTTACATGCTCCCTATAATTGGCCCCAGTCAGCATTCTGGCTCCAGCATTCTGAACCCACGAAAACATCCAAATAATATCCAAAGGCAGCCGCACATAAAGTGTGCTACAGTAGTCCAACATAGATGTAATCAAGGCATGTGTTAGTGTAGCCAGATCTGACGTCTCAAGGAACAGGCACAGCTTGTGCACAAATTTGAGCTGTACAAATGCACTCTTGGCCCCTTCTGAAACCTGGGAATCCAGGCTCAGAGTGGAGGCCAAAATAACACCCAAGTTACAAGCCTGAGATTTCAGGGGGAATGTAACCATCCAGCACAGGCAGGGTCCCTATTCCCTGATCTACCTTTAGGCTGATCAGGACTGTCATATTTTTTCTGGATTAAGCTTCAATTTGTTTGGCTTCATCCAGTCCATTACTAACCACAGAAACTGGTTCAGCACTGAAATATCTTCCTTGGAATCAGATGGAAAGGAGAGGTAGAGTTGGGTGTCATCAACATATAAGTAGCACTGTACCCCAGAACTCCAGGTGCCCTCTTCCAGCAGTTTTGTGTAAATGTTAAACAACATGAGAGGCAAAAGAGAACCTGATGGACCCTCCCCCCAGGGCAATGGCCAGGGTATCAGACAGGAGTCACCCACCACCACCTTCTGAGTTCGTCCCTCTAAGAAGGACCAGAACCACTGCATAACAGTGCCCCCAAATCCCTTCCCAGAGAATCAGACCAGAAGGACACCCTGGTTGACTGTATGGAAAGCTATTGAGAGGTCTAGCAGACCAACAAGGACAATCCCTGTGTCCAGTTCCTTGCATAGGTCATCCATAAAGATGACTAAAGTTGTCTCCATCCCATAACTGGGCCTGAAGCCCAATTGAAATGGATCTAGATAATCCAAAATCTCCTGGGACTGGGAGGCCACCACATACTCCAGAACATTGTGTTACCGCCATTGCTAGCCCGAGCTTGTGGGATATTAAGATATCATTTTGATATCAATAATTTGGCCTTCTGTACCCATTCCTCTCCACGTGCTTGCGAGGCCCCTGGACAAGCACGCACACAGGCGAGGCCGACATTAGCTGAACCATTCACATCCCGATCTAGGCAGGCCAGTCATTGCCGAATGCAGCTTCAGGAGACCTCAAGGCAAATACCACATTATGTATGCAGGCAGCTTTCAAAAGATCCCCTGCCCCGTGCAGGCAGCTTGATGAGCAGACTATACAACACTCAAGCACTCCGCGTTTGCATACTGGCTACCCTATTGTCGATTTGGCTATAACTCAATCATCTAAAGTACTGACCTTTCGGAGGCTTTGTCTCCAGCCCCAAACTCATTGTTTTCCCCAAGTACGGACTAGCCTGCGGCCACAATTTTCCCTATAAGAACCCCTGACTTTGAGCGCTTCCTCGGATCACTCTTGGCTTCCATCCCGCCTTGCTGTCGCTTTGTCCAGCGAGCCTTCCCCTCAGCTCCACGTGCTGAGAATCCATGCTCCCCAGCTTCTCTGCTTCTAACCGGGCTTCAGGACAGGTATAGTATTTCCCATACTAAACCTCCTCTAAAAATCCCACTACCCGCTCCTACCTTTATTTCTATAGTTTCTTGTGTGAGTGTGTTGCCTACATTTGTTTGATTGTGTTTCAATAAACCAATTATTATTAATTTCAACATCTGCCTCATTCTTGACTCGGCCTGACCCCATAGACATAGGGTTCAAGATCTTGCTACATTACCCTGTCTCTCGCATTGCCAACTTGTGCTCTATGCTAATTTCCTCCGCATTGTTGGAGTACATTTAGGTGTCCTCCCGGGACCCCCAGAAATCAGGGTAACAATTGCCCAAAAATGGAATGTTAATAATTACTCAGAACCAATAATTACTCAGAACAGTTACTTACCTAGTAAATTAGGTAAGTAATTGAAGAGCATGTTTCTTGACCCTTTGAAAAAAAAACCCCATACATTATATTATATTGATAACATGCCCCCAAACCCCTAACACTTTCTATTTATTAAAAGGATACAGATAGCTTTTAACAAGGGTGAAGAAAATGAAAAGACATTTGCTGTTTTAGGATGAAGTATCTTCCAAGAAGAGTTGTAAAAAACATCCTTGTTCTCTTTTATGGGCTCTGGTTTCTAGACAGAGGTGATAACTGGGCAGCCATCCAAGTGTTGTTATACTCTAATTTCCAGCAGCCCTAGCCAACATGGTCAATGGTAAGGATTTCTGGGAATTGCAGTTGAATCATACCATATGGAGGACCATACCATTCCCTTTCATGTTTTCAGGAGACTTTTCAAAACAGAAGAAGGAACATTTTAGATGATAGCATTCAGTTAACTATATGTATGTTATATTTATACAGAACAGATCACAGTGAAAGAAACCTACAATCAACTATGTAAATAAAGTCCAGTGTGTCCAATTTATTAGCAGAGAAATCTTCCTGTCTCCACCCCTTGAATTTCAAGTGACTTACTTCAGAATTTCTGGTGCTTCTTCATTATGGGTATCACTTCATATTTCAGCAGTGGGGGACACAAGACTCAAAACCCTGTTTTTGATGTTGGTTTGAGGTTTCATTGTCCTCCCCCAAAAGGCTTTTTCTTAATTGCTACAGCATTTTAATTTTTTAAACAGGCACTTACCATTTTTAAAGTAATGAGATTTGTTCATTTGGAATGCATATTTAGTACCTTGTGTTTGTTGTGTCCCTTCAAGTTGTTTCCAACTTATGGCAACCCTGAGGTGACCCTATCACAGGGTTTTCTTGGCAAGTATTGTTTAGAGGGAGTTTGTCATTGCCTTCCTCTGAGCCTGAGAGAGAGTTACTTGCCAAAGGTCACCCAATGGGCGTCCATGGTCAAGCAGGGGTTTGAACCCTGGTCTCCAAAATTGTACTCCCAAAGCTCAAACCACTTCACCATGCTGGTGCCTAGGCTTACATGATTATAACAGCTAGGGTGCAAACGAAGCAATTTAGCTAGATCAACCATTAGTTGTAGCTAAGTGCAGCTGAAGACATATTTGAAGGCAGCAACTTGAAAGTGTCCTATCTTTGAAGTGCCAAAGCTGGCTGAGACACATTCACACATACACAAAAGCACCATAAGAAGAGGAAGTCAGGTGTCTTTGAATTTGTCCATCAGTAGTTGGCATCTGAAAGCTGACTCAGTGGGCACACAAGTTGCCTGGATCCCTTTCATACTAAGCAACTATAGTGCTTTGATTCCACATCTTACAGAAGTTGCATCTTACAGAATCCTGAGGTTTGCAGTTTGGTGAGGCATTGTCTATAAATAAATAGCTCAGAATATTTTATGAAATATTACAATAGCATTATTTCAGCCCCTCCCCACTCCCCCCAAAAAACATAGTAGCATGAACTTTGGTAGTATGAAAGCTTTGGTGTTACCAAGTCTGGAGTGCATAGCACTGTACAGGCTTTTATACGTGTTAAACATAATTCATACAAATTAAGCCCATTCAAATCTCTCACTTGCTAGCTAACAATAACAATATGTTTTCCCAGCTGAGTGTCTCAGGCCCTTTCCCCAAGTTTTCCCTCCTTCCGTTGTTATGCCTACCATGCCTTTGAAGATCCAGCAGTAAAGACTTCTTACAGTCTTTATCATGCAACCTCCCTCCATTCTGAGAAGTTAACTTACAACTCTTCCAATTTACATTCCTTAGTCCAGGCCTTTCAGTCCAAGCAAACCTTGAACCTAGCTTAGCATCTGGCTAATTTCTCTGTTCTCACACACAGTCTCCTAGCCTATCCCATTATCCTTTTACAGCACAGCATTCCCCCATAATGCATCACTACACAGCCATATTTTTTCATGCAAAGTACAAAGCATATATGTAAAGTATATATATCAAAACCAGCACCCTTTCCTACAATGCAGCAAGGCACTAAGCATGTTATATGCAAACAGCAAAACATACATGCTATGTAATATGGAAGCCTTCAAGCATAGCGCATAATAGAACCCAATAAACATGATCAACAACATGAGATACCTCAGCCTGCTTAGCAAAATAGCAGAACATTACTACATATAGCAAGGATAATCAAAGGGTAATACATCAAAACATAAGAACAACCAATGACAATCAGTCCTCAACGCACACTTACAGTAAAGCCCATTGTACATTGTAGTACAAAAATAACAAAGCATGAAACATCAGGATCACATGCAGCATGGCAGCAAGGTCATGTAATAGTAACATACTTCGTTATACATTCTAGAAGCAGATATAACATATTTCTCCAGCAAGGCATTTATCATGTAAAATATAACAAATCTCTAACAGAAGGAGCTTTAACAGGATCCTATATCAAAAGCAATAATAACACAATACACCTTCCTTTCATCTGGCATACAGTGGCAATATGCTCACTTCATATTTCACACCTTCAATAATCAATCAGATTACACACAAGGTTTAACGTATGGTGACATGTAACAAATGATGGGAATCCAAGCATCTGGCTATTCCAAGCTGATCACTCATTACAACAAGGTAGCATACACTTGCAGCACAGTCCTCCCTCCAGATTTGCAAGTTTGGCCTTTGCAAGTCTGACTATTTGCAAGGCATGTGTGCGCCTCTCCCCCACCCCCATTCTACTGCTCCCATTCCTTTGTGTTTTGCTGGGTGCGGAGAAGGAAGGCAAGCACCCAGACAAAAGGCAAGGAAATGTGGGGGAAGGCATGTGAGTGCCTTCCTTCTTCTCTCCAGAGCTCCCCCTACCATTCCCTTGCCTCTGGCCCCGGTGCTGAGAACTCGTGCTGAGGCAGTAGGCAAGGGAATGGGGGGACAGACTTGCACACACCTTCCTTCTCCTCTCTGGAGCGAAATGTCGGGGAGAGCAATTGACCTGACAGGCACTAGAGCTCTCTGCTGAGAATTCTAAAACATATTTTCCTAAATTGCCAATGTATGCATTCCATAGGATGTTGCCATTATAATTAAAATGAAATCATAGTGCTTTGATGGTGTAGTGTGAAAGTGATCCCAGTCAGTGTGAGGCTTCTGCCTCTGGTTCTGCCGCTTTTTCTACCAGATGTAAGGTTCTGTCTTAATCATTGCTACCACTGTATATGAATACTTCCACAAATCTCACCGCTATCACCAAGAGTGAGGGCTTTTTCTTGTCCATACTTTTGCACCAATGTAAGGACATCTTCCTGTCCCACTGTAGTGGCCACCAACCGTGGGCACCTCCTCAAGGTTTCTCTATGGGATATTTTGCAATGGCATGAACATTAAAGGATGAAATTTTAGATACACAGATGACACCACACTACTAGCAGAAAATAGGAAAGACTTGGAATGGTTATGAAAAAAAATCAAAGTAGAAAGTGCAAAGGAAGGTTTACAACTGAACATTAAGAAAACAAAAACAATAGCAATAGCATGTGCATTTCTATACCGCTTATCAGCTAAGTGCACTCTAAGTGGTTTACAATGTTTTAACTGGACTGAATGGCCCGTGTGGTCTCTTCCAACTCTACATTTCTATGATTCTATGATTCTATGATTCTAATTGTCCCCAACAAGCTGGCCACTCATTTTATCAACCTACGGAAGGCTGAGTCAACCTGGAGGCAGGCAGGATTGAAACAATGAACACAGATGATTTATGAGACAATGAAGACATTGAAATAAAGATTTTCCATATCTAGACTTACACATTAGTCAAAATGGAGACTGCAGTCAAGAAAACAGAAGAAGGCTAGGATTTGGAAGGATAGCTATGAAGGAACTAGATGAGATCCTGAAATGTAAAATTATTTAATGCTAAAGTTAGGATGATCTATGCCATGTTATTTCCAATTTCTATGTATAGCTGTGAAAGCTGGACAGTGAAGAAAGCTGGTGGGAAGAAAATCAACTGATCTGAACTGTGGTGCCTTTCACAGTAAAAATGAAGGAAGGGAATGCTTCAAAACAGGGAGAATTCCTGAAGGAAATGTACTACCTGAGAAGTGGCTACAATTTTATTTACAGAGACTGTGTGTCACTGTTCACTGTGGAGAATGGGGCAGCAATGAAAGCTGAATAACTGTAGGTCTAGAATTGTTTATTTGAGAGCTTTTTCCTTGTGTGAAGCAACACTGGGTTCCTAGACAGGCAGGGCTGGACCTTCCAATAGCAGATAAGGTAGTCTACTCAGGCACTTGATGCTTGGAAGGTATCACCAAAGTGCTGGAGAATAGATCTGTGTGCCACACTGCCTGCCTTCTGCCCCTTGAGCTATAGAAAAGAATGATGTCCCGTAACCAGTGTGAAGAAAGATTTAAACATCTTGTACATCTAATGGAAAGGCTGCTATCTTTGCATATTAGCCCCAGAGCCACAGATTCGCTGCCCAATGTAGTCATAGATGTACTCCATCTCTGGAAAAGTGATTTCTGACTTTCTTCTCCATCAATCCAAAAAGAATGAGTTCTGGCTTTAATTGAATAGTCACCTTAAAAATTCTCTGAATATAGGTATATAAGTATATGATTATAAGTATTTATTTGAATCTAGAACACTTTAGCTATTTCATATTTCCACCACATATGGTATAATGTCTTTTCATACTGTTTACACTTCCAACATAAATCTGAAACATTTTTATACAATCTAGCCAACTTCTCTGAGGTCATATACCAATGATGCATCATTTTATACAACTTCTCTTTAAGATCACAGCATAATATAAATTTCAGCCCTGTCTGTATCCTGCTAGTGAGCTTCCTAGAGACACCTGATTGGCCAGAGAAGGTAAAAGGATGCTGGACTAGATAGACTTTTGATTTAATATAGAAAGGCTGTAATATTTTTACTTTCCCTTTCAAAATACAATTTAGTGAATTCCTTTTGAACCAGAATTAATTGGTAATTAGATGCCAAGACTTGAACTACCTAAACCACTCTTTTAAATGAGCTGAACTACTAATGAATGATCTAGTCAGTGCATCATCACAAAGCATGATGTTGCATTTGATCATTTTGCTCTAGAAACAGAGAGACAGTGGTGCTCATCTAAGGTCTCAGCCATGGGGGACATTTGAAGGAGAAAAATCAATGTTTCCCTTTCAGACTTTTCTTCTAACTTAGATACAGTTGCTTCCCTGTTTAGGTCAAGAGTTAAACTTGTCATAATGACCCAAACTCTACAAATACAAGGAACATGAACCTAAGGGTAATGCTTTCAGATACAAACCCTTAGTGTGCAATAGAATCATAGAATTATAGAGCTGGAAAAGACCACAGGGGCCATCCTATCTAACCCCCAGGAACCCACATCAAAGCACTTCTGACAGATGGCCATCCAGCCTTTGCTTAAATAATGTTTAATGCGTCTGTTTAATAATGTTGTGCAAGGTCACAACATTTATTATAGTTCACCCTTCATATACCTCGGGTGGGAAGTCTAGAGTGACTAGAACCAGCAAAAATATTCTTCTGGTCCTGTATTACCTTATGAAGAATCTGATTATTAACTGTATTTCTAGAGGAATCTTTCCATAAGTTGACTCATGACTTTTTGTTGCACAGATCTTTTTGAAAATGAAGATCATTTCACGTTTGAAAAAGAAATCCACAACTGTGTTGGCAATCCCACCAAGCAATATTTCAGTCTTCTTTCTTGCAAGTCAGCCTAGATAATACAGGGCATTAACTCCTCCCTCCCTCCCTCCCTCCCTCCCTCCCGTCGTCTTCTTTTGAAGTACCCGATGACCAAAGCTCTGAGGATAACATATACTATGGTAATCAAGTTTTTATTTCAAGGTCTACACTTATCTTTTTGTGGTGGTGGAGGAAATGTTTACCTTAGACAATCAATAAATCCATGTAACAATGTTTGTTAAGTCAGAACAAATTGAAAACATAATATAATATAATATAAAAGCATGATATAAATATTTATAAGAACAGTTTTATCACATATGTTTAGAAGCCTCCCTCTGTTTGCCTCTTTCATAGAATCATTAACACACTACACCTAAAGACTTCAGGATATTACCTGGGGGTGATGCTGATCTTTCAGAATCATCTGAATCAAAATAGCACAACTGGGTCTTACAAATATTTTCATCTTTCATGAATGCCAAGTTCTATGGCTCTTTTGTTCTTGTGATGCAGATTTGCAGCTTCCTAATCTGTGTTTGTCTTGTAAGGAGTAGTATCTAAGACGGCTGTTTGACTTTTTCTTGTTGACTATTAGGACCCTTTTGAGGGAAAGCCCAGCTAGAGATTTTGGACTGGTCTACCAGAACCTCAAGGGCAGGATGGGGATTAAGAGGTATTTCTGTGGGCCGTGTGTGTTATATGCAATTTATTATACAGAGCACAAAACTGTTTTGCTGGGGAATTTTTACATCAGCGCAAAACTTCTAAATGGCTTGAAAAACACACACACGCTGAAGTATAGTTGTTTGTATTTCAAACATTGAGTTTAAGGAAATAAATATATTTCAGTATGGGTTTAGAAAAACATTATACTGAGTAATAAGTTTAATAGCCAAAATAATAAACTGAGGAGCCACCTTTTAAGTTATCCTAAAGGCTGCTAATTACAATAAACAGGAATTGTTGGGATCCCTTTCCTACAGTTAATAATGAAGACAGTGGCTGTGGTTTCCTCTACCGCTGTCTCTTCTGATTGGTGTTTTTTCCCCTCCTCTATCACTATGGTTTCCTCTCTTAGATCTTCTGCTCTTCAGAAGCACCAGAATCCTCTTTGGCAGTGCTACTCAAAGTGGTGGTCCCTGGACCAATGCTTCTGCATGGGCCAGTACCTACAAGTCTGTGGAGGTTTTCCAGGAAAGAACTGAATAGTTGTAGCCATGAGTGCAAATATGGTGTTGGCACATTAGAAAATGAAAATGGCCAGTCCTTGACCTTAGGCAGACTGAGAAGCACTTCCCTGTGGCAGTTCATCAGGGTCAAAAAAGGCTATGCGCTCCAAGCATCCTGCAGGGGCTACACTTCTATAACCAGGAAATATTGTTGTTCAGTATTGTGGCAACCACAGCACAAATTAAAGATTATTGGCATGGAAGAGTGTGTGTAAGTGTGGTAAGGTCATCTTAAGGTGTTTTTTTTTTTAAACTTTGGTATCCCACCTTAGGAACACTTCTGTGGGAAGACGTAGGAGGAATGGACCCTGTTCATGTAGTTATCCATGCTACACTGCTTTGTGCAACACAGTTTAGATGACACAGAGGGAAGCTGAACAGGCAGAGTCCCATCCTTCTAAGATGGTCACTTAACAGTTCATTGGAAATAGGGGGAAACACATATCTACCTCCCCAGAAAAAGGACAAAATAGGACAAGAATCTGCATAAAATTTCATATGTTAATATGCATATCAGATAGAAAAATGGAAATAATTGTTGTAATTTAAATACTTTAAAACTGTTTAAACCACACTTTTATTAAAAAATGTAGGTTAATGTTTTTAACTTTTGTAGTAATTTTTTAAAGCTGTATTAAAAAGCCAACATGGTGTAGTGAAATCAATATAGGAATAAGACAGTGGGAGACTGAGACCATTTCTGCATGTTACCTGATCCCATTGTCTTCCGGTTGTGATCTCAGCAGTGCCTTTGCTGGGAAGGGATCACAATGGGAATTCTCCCCTCTGGAGCCAACTGGCTCCTGTGGAAGAGAGTGTGAACAACATGCACCTGCCTTCCACAGCGCAGCCAGGTTCTTTCCCATGCTGCGCTGGGGCAGGAAGCACCTCCATTGTGCTTCCTTCCCTTCTGTGTGGCTGGGAAGCATGAGAGTGTTGCACAATTGGGGGTCATTGACAGAGAAATTCCATCAATGATATACCCCATGATTGTGCTGGCTGGTGATGTGAGAAGGGCGGACCATGATGAAATCATGCAGAAGCATTGTCACAGTCCTGCTCCTCTTGTGTCCCCATACCGGGACACTGTCATCGTGTGGAAAGGGCTCAGGGTTCAAATCCCCACTTGGCCATGGAAATCTACTGGGTGATCTGGAGCAAGTCAAATTGTCTTGGCTTCAGAAGATAGCAATGGCCACCCCACTCTGAACAAATTCTGCCAAAAAACAAAAACAAAAAGACAACTGTGATAGATTTGCCATAAGTCAGAAATGACATGAAGGCACACAACAACAACAAACTTTGTTTTAAAGGGCTGTAAGCTGCCTAGAATCCTCTGTTTGGAAATGGCAGAGTATAAAATAAATAAGTAAATGTAAATAGAATTTGAATAGAGTGAAGAAGAGGGTGACCATGTGTGCTGAGTTTGCAAACTGTGGCTGGACAATTTTTAGAACTCTGATCTCCCTCTTTATGTCTCTTTATCTTTAGAGCACTGGATATCCCTTCAAGTAGAGAATACTTTCAGAAAGAGGACTGTCCTTGCTAGAAGAGCGCATGTAACCCCTGTATATCCCACCTCTATGCAGGTTCATTAAAGCCAAATGGCAAAACAAATGGCTAAGAAAAGGAGCAGGAATTTGCAAACCAATAAAAGGCTTGGGAAAGGTCAGTTGAGGAGAGGTAAGACAGAATAAGTGGATACCCTCAGGAAATAAGAGAATATTCAAGCTGTGCGTAAAATCCTTTTAGTTCTCTATCAATATTTTTTTCTTTTTTTCTTTTGCAAGAGTTGTTGGGAAGCTGGATTTCCAAAATCAGCACTTTTCAGTTGTACCTCACTCTGTATTAACAGAGCCAGCCTAAGTGGTGATCCATCCTGACACAAGGTCAAAGATGCCTGGACATGTTAAAGCATCTAGTGGCTAGTTTGGCAAAGTACAATTAAAAGAGGCCATGGAAGGATTAGATGACTTAGCTGAGCTTGGGCATCAACACATTGCAGGAAATGGCCTACTTCGTCTGACTCAGAGGTAAAAGAGGGAATATCTGTCTACTATTGGTGTGGATGAGACGATATCTGAATCTAGAAACAAAGGTGCTTTCCTGGGATGATATTCTGGGAAGATTGTTATACCCTTGAGCTGCACTGCATAGAACAGAGGATGAAAAATGCACCACATGTTGCTGTTACCATCGGTGATTAAACATTCATGTCCTTCATAAGTATTTAACACAAAGCTAGATGCAGGAAGCATTCATCAACAGCTATTTCAAATTAATACACTGCTAAGGACCATTTCAGAAGCTGGCTGATGCATATAAAACAAGAGACTGAGGAATAATCCTGCACAAATCAGACTTGGTGGGAAAGGAAGCCACTTTCATAACCAAGAGCTAGTGCCGTAAGACTTAAGTATGTTCAGCTTTTAGAAATGCAGCCCCAGACACGACAATGAGCAGAGGGAAGAGATAAAAAAGATTATTCATCCTGTGGCCAGTTGTGCTTTAAACTAACTGGAGAAAGTAATCTAATCAGACTTTATTAAACTGAATCTGCAATGCATACTCTCTGTGCCCTCAAGCATTGTCAGAGCTGCCCAGTAGACTAATCCTGCTTTAGGATGCTTGCCAGCACTGTAGCCTTTTCACAGCAGGGACTATCGCAATGTTTAACTTAATTATTGGGAATGGTGTTTTTATTAAGAGGAAGCAAAAAAAGCAAAAAAAAAAACAAACTGTGGATTTCAAGGTCACATTATTTATGAAACCAATATGGAACATCTCTACATTTCCATATATAGCTAGAGTTTCTGTTTAAGCCAGTGAGAGTGATTTCTTGACTTGGCTTGCTAAGAGGGATGGTGATCTTAAATTGGCAACCAGAAGACCAAGATGTTGCCAACACAGAATTCATTCATTCATTCATTCATTCATTCATTCATTCATTCATTCAACATATATCCTACCTTTCCCCTGGAACTGGGATTCAAAGGGAATAGGTTTGGGGCCTGGTCTGAATGATCTTTCAAAGATCCCATACAGTTCACCGTCTTTGATTGTAGAGAGATACAGGATCTTTTTCAGCTCTGTAATGCTGATCCTAAAGTTTTAATAAATACAGTTATCAGTGCAGATGCAATGACTCTGTTTGGGTTTGGAAAAATTGGTTTTTGGATGACAGTTCCCCAGATCCCTCAGCCAGAATGACCATGGCCATGCTGGCTGGGGGAATTCTAACACTATAGTCCAAAAAAGTAACTTTCCTAACCTCTGGTACCAATGCATGATAATCCGGAATTTCTTGTGCTTTATAATAGTTTCAAATTACACATGATTTCTAACAGGAATTTGTAAACCATACTTAGTCTCCAAAGTCAAGGATCTATTTATTTTAAAATCTGTTCTTATATAAAACCAGCAGCTGTTGCGAAAGAACAGCCATCCCTTTTACTCCTTAATTTTTGGGGTACAGTTCCCAGAATACGAGCTACAACTTTCAGAATTAGGGAATTTCGGTCCACAACTTTCAGAATCAGAATTTAGAAAGCCAAAATTGACTTTGCCCCCATGGTCAGATCCTTTGTCTCCAAGAAGGTATTAATTCAGAAATCTGTGACAACAGAAGCAAGCTGTTATCTATGATGAGCCAGATACTTTGTACCAAAAGTGAATTTGAAAAAGAGACAGTTACTTTGCTCTCTTCAGAAAATCCTATGGCACTGTGGGTTCCCCAAGAAATCTGATAGGCAGCAGGAGTATGTTTGAATCTTAATGCATTAAGACTGTTTTAGGTATGGCAAAACCAAAGAGTTTTTAGAAAACTCTTCAGAGAACAAGATTTTTTTGAGTGTGGATTAGGTACATAGTAGGGTACCTTAAATACCAGTGAAATATTAGGATTTAAGTTAGTTACAATTCAAGAGCCAGGGAGCTGGAGTAAACACAAGTGTCCGTATATTAATATCACTAAAAAGTGGATACTGCTTTTTCATTTAATATAAATTTATTTGAGATGATATCTGATGTATAAAGTATGTTGTGTTACACATTTGTGGAGAAACACTAAGAATTATATTCTCAAATATGAGAAATATCGGCAGTGGGGATTTTCCTCTTAGCGTGGTAGGTTTTCTGCTTTAGTTAAAAGGCACTGAATGGAAGTAAAAGAAATAGTAGGTAAGTCTGGGTGCAACTTTCAGTTAGCTCCCCTTTTTATATTCATTAACAGATAATAAAGCTACTACATATGCAAATGACAAAGAATTGGTTCTCTATATGGTAACTGTCAGGAATCTCTCCCTGCCAGGGAGGAGAGAGGTCAGGAACACTTGGGGAGTCCGAATATATCAAACACCAGGAAAATACAAGCCGAGCCAGGCCCAGTCCAAAGGTTCAGGAGGCAGAGATCCATCCTGAGGGTTTCAGGGAGCAGGAGACACAAAGGTTGTGAGGGCTTACTAATAATTTGCTACAAGCAAGGAGCAGCCACGCCGGCAGACTTAAATAGCCCCTATGAGCAGGTGCTGCTCATTATTGTTTCCTCAGCCTAGTCTAAGCAGCCTCCCTCTCAGCAGCCCGTTTCAACCTTCTGCGTGATTGAGGCTGACAGGCACAGCTGGCTGCAACTCCTCTGCATCACTACTGGTTCCCTCTCCCATCATGAGCTGGCTGGGGCAACTCTGTCTCTGTTTGACCTTCCAGTGCAAGGGATGTTTGCAGGTTGACTTGCTCAGTCACTGGGTCAGCCCCCTGCACAATCAGTTGCTCCTCAATCACAGCATCATCATCTATCACAGTAACAGCTGCTAAACTAATTTAAGTTAGAAACAAACAAAATTCTAGCTATTAAAGAATAAACTATTGGAAGATACTTCTGTTGAAAATTAACTAATGAAATATGATTGTAAAAGAAGCTTGAATCTTTGTGTTAAGAATTTCCTATCATTTGCTGATTTTTGTAACACTAGCAGTTCCATTTTAAAGTAATAATATGTTTGATATTTTATAATGTTAAAATGAAATAGAAAATCTTGGCTGGCATCCTGTTAGTGAGTTATGGTAGCATTAAGTCCAACTTATGCTATTGTAAACTACATTTTTTGATACTGCAGAGGTTTTTACTGACTCTGCAATATCCAAAATCCCCTCCATGCTCACATTTTTGGCAATGCAGACCCTTCCTACCTAACATGCTCATTTTCATGTTGCTGGAAATCAATGAAGACCTGTCCTGTTTCTGTAAGCATGATATGTTGCAAGGAAATAATCTACAGAGATTTCTGTGGATGTCTGCTGCAGCATATGCAGCTACAGGAAAATAGCTAGATGCTTCTCTGCTGATCCTCCTACTGTTCAGCAACACGAAAATGGCCATGCTGGGGTGGCTGCATTGCTCAAAAGGTGAGCTTTGGGGACAGTACTGGGAGATGTGTGCTAGGATCTCAGCCTTTGTCTTTTTGTTTAGTAAGCACCAATAAAAATATGAGGAAAAAAAACTGATTCAGGACACCTAACTGATAATTTATTATGGAACTCTAACTGAACTTCTCTTTGCTACCAATGTTTGTGATAACAAAAATCTGTATGCTTGCTACTACAAAAGTCTAGGGCTGATATTATACTTCTTCCCTTCAACTTACTTTGCCTGGATATTCTTGTCATCATCTATTAAATGTCCTGAATGTTGATGGATTTGCCCTGAAGTTTGATGGTTTCCTGTTAGCATCCATATGTTCAAGAAAAGCTTTCAGAAGATGGCACTCAGAGTTTTCCATTCCCAAATGTTGCACAACCATTCAATCAAGCAATGGCACCATACCAAATGAAGAAATGAATGATTCTCCTCCCATACATTCCCCCCTGCCCCAGTTCTAGGTTAAGATCTCACTCTTGGCGTCACATTGACCATTAAAATCACCATTGATAATTCCTGTTACTTAGTATGGATTAGCCTCCTTTGTGACTGCTGTATTGTGCTTTAGGATAGTTTAGCATTATGATAACTGACAACCTTTTGCAGGATTGGAAATTATAAGTATTGTCTGCAGGATCAGCAATGCAGTGTGCCCTGCTGATGACCCAGATGCATAATCTAGAACAGAAGCTGTCAAAAGAGGTTCACCATGGTGTTTGATGAAGAACATGAAGATGAATAAACTCTTATGCAGACTAAGAGTCTGGGAACCATGGAAAAAGGAGTTGGAACACTACAGTGAAACAAATCTGATCAGACATCTTTACATTTACATCCTTTTTATATAACTCTGAAGAGCATGGAAAAGTTACTCTTTTGGAGTACACCAGTCAGCATACCGCCATCTCGCCTAATTTTAGATGTAATGTTAGGGTGAGTAAACAAACCACACCTCATCATATCCTCAGGTGGACATGCAGCTGAATTGAACCTCCAAACACAAGGTAGGAAGAAAGAAAGGAAAGAAATAAAAAGAAAGCACACACGCAAAGCAACTTTGGCCAAAGGATCCGTCCAAGTACTAAAATTGTGTTTGGTATAGCCTACTAACAGTAGTGATAAGGAAGGTCTTTATTCTTCCATGCTTCCCCTTTTATATCATTTTCATGCTTACAGAAAAGAAAAGATTCATACATCAGCATTAGTAGAGTCGTAGCTTGTATATGTGTTACAGTTTATCTGACCCTTAACATTCCCAAGTCTGCATGTTCCAGTCAACACCCAGGGTCATCCCCAAAGACAAAACTGATGCTAACAGTGTCCTTCCCTTTGCACAAATATGAACAAAGCTGAACAAGCAATTCTAATTCAAAGATTGTGAGAAATGCTCACTACTGCAGAGCTACAGACTGAGCTCTGAGTATCCAAAATGCTAATCAATACCATAGTAAATGATTATCAAGTGTTAATCTTATAGCAAGTTACAGTGCACCAAATTTCAAGCCTAACAGAAACAGTAAATGGAACCTGCAACATGAGGTTCCAACAGGTAAGTTCTCTAACCTGCATCACCTCACAATGTATGTGGGTGCATATGTGTCTGATTTACTTTGATTTTTTTTAAAAAAGTTAATCTAATCTAATCTAATTTTTGTATTCAAACACTCTTCTGGATACCTTTTTCTCACCTGACAGTCCAACGGAAAATTCACTTGGTTCTTGAAGAGCCATGTGCAGCTGAACCTTAGCTTATTGCTATGCTGTACTGTGTGTTCATGCACACAAAAACTTTTTCTTGCTCAGCTGGAATGTCTTCATTGCCCCCTTATTGGCTGACTTTGCAGGCTTTACAGAGTACAGCATACCTTCAGATTTCCCCAGGTATACAGAATCTTCCATTTTATTTATGGATGATGCTGGTTTGCCCTGTTTATATTTTTACATTCCTGTATATTTTAATTGTTGTAAAGATTTTGTACACATTGAGTCAGTCATAAATCAAAATAGGTACCATAGTCCAGAAATCAGAAAAAGACTAGGACTTGAAAGTACAGTTATTAAGGAACCAGACAAGATCCTCAAGTGTAGAGCTATAACATTGAACATCAAAGTGACGGTCACTCACACCGTAGTATCTTTGATTTCTGTGCTGGGTTGGACAGATAAGAAAGCTGATAGGTAGAGAATATCATCTGACATGTGGTGCTGGAGGAGAGTTCTATGGGCACTATGAACTACCAAAAAAAGCCAAATAAAGGGTCCAAGAGCAAATCAAGCTAGAATTCTCCCTAGAAGCCAAAATGACTAAACTGAGGATATTGCATTTTGGTTATATCAGGAGATGATGTGACTCATTGCAAAACATAATAATGCTTGGGCATAGTTTAAGGCAGTAAAAAAGAGGGAGACTATATTACAGATGTATAGACTCAATCAAGGAAGCCACGGCTCTGAGTTTGGAGGACATGAGGAGGGCTGTTAGTAAGGGGGTGCCTTGGAGGTCTCATTCATAGGGTTGCCATAAATCAAAGCTGACTTGATGGCAATTGAGGAGAGACCTTGAATGCATTTTTAAAATAAGAAGGTATCTAAGAAATTTAATAAACCATAACCATAAATCATAATTCCAGTTATTCTTCATGTAATTCATTGTATTACATTTTCTCTGAAGTTCATATCTTTTTCTTTGATTTCTTGTATGTTGTGCCTTCATCTCACAGAAGGGTTACCCTATTTACTCTTATTATTTAAATAAATCTTTTCTCACTTGTTAGGGCAAATAAAGAACTTTATTTTCAGATAGGATTGAATTTCAGTTTTCAGATATAAAATACCCAAGCTATTAAACAAAAAAAGTTTCCAAAACAAAAAAATGCACAGAAACACATGCATAAGTTTCCCTATACAAATGGTTGGATGTTCTCCTCTGATGCACAATGGCTGGCATCCTGTGACTTACAAGCATATAAGTGCAATTTACACATGCATAAATCCCTTTTAGGATGGGGTACAGAAGACTATTATCTTCCCCTAGCACTTTGTTCAGAATCCTCCTACCACTCAGCAGCTGTCAAGCCCCTACTGCTGTTGCTTTTGGTGGGGACAGAAAGGGGAAAGCAATCCAAGCCATTACAATCTGGATGTTCTGGGCTTCTAGGGGAAGGAAAAGGCAGATGCAATCTATTTGAGAATGCATTTCTCCTCCCCTTCAACCAAGCTGAGACCAGCTGTTTCCCTTTGGTCTGAACTACTTTCCACCTCCCTTCCCTACTCACTGATAAGCGACAGCAGCAAGGCTCTTCTTGGGGCTGGACACCCGCCAGGCAGTGGGGGGGATGCATATGTGGAGTAACATACAGAGTTAGGATCTTGGCTATTGTCTCTATTCAGTCTGAGTTTGAAGAAGCAGAGTTGCCCATGCAGTGCCATTGTGCACATAGATGTGGCTGTGCATTTGCGTGTACATTCATTTGACATTGCAGTGTGCATTCAGTTGTGTAACTTTTCCATTCAACAGATGGGTTGTGCAGCAAAGGACATGGAGATTTATGCTACACAAACTCAATGTAAGATCTTGGTCAAGGAATCATTTGTATTTTGTACCACATCTGTCATTTTATCTATTTGGGCTACATCTAATGTATTAAATAACCATTTTTTGAATAGAAAGGGTCACAGAGTTCTTCAGTATCCTGCTTGAACTATCTTGGTTGCAATTAATAAACTGAGAATAAATTCCTTTGCACTTTTATCAGTAACCTCCAGAAGATAATTCAATAATATTGCCTGGTCTTCCATTCATAACTACATTCATCAGTCTTTTATACCCTTTGGATTGTTAGCTATTATTATGACCTTTATTCTCCCACTCCAGGCTCCTTTCTTACTTCTTTTAGTCCTCTTTAACAATCAAGCTTCATATCTGTAGAATGGCCATCCTGCATGGGAGAGACTGGGATCTGTAGTTTAAAGAAGCAACTTAGCCAAGCTTTTTATTACGTCTGTAGATGCTGATCCTAACTACAGGCTTCCACAAGAAGGGTGGAAAAAGTGATGGGTGAACATTTGGTCCTCTAGGTCAAGGATGGGAATTATGTAGCCCTCCTATTGGGTTTATGTAGCCCTCCTATTGGGTTTCAACTCTCAGTATGGCCTCTACTGGCCAGAGGTGCTGCGAGTTGCATCACAACAACATCTGGAAGGCTGCATGATTCTCACTTCTAATCTAACTAAACACGCACAGCTTTCTCTGTACAATGTGGAGCTTGAATCACTCAGGGCTTCTAATCTCACCTATTGGCATCACAGTGAACTCAAGTGCAGCTTCTAATGTAGCCCAAATATGGCCATCAAAAAGCATGAGAGAAGTATCATTAAGTTCAGTGAAACTCAAGATTTTTAGAAATAACAACGTAAGCAACTTCGGGGATGACAACACTAAGCAGGGCTGGGTACAGGAACCAAAAATACACTGTGGAGTGGGGATTCCCAGTGAACACTGGCTAACAGGCAAATGGGGAATCATGAAATAGAGGCAAAGAAAAGGGAACAGAATGGTTTGTTTGGAAACCTGAGAAGAAGAATTCAGTATGAAAGTGTAGAAATCACTCCATCAGATGTACCATCCAAATACATGAAATCTGGAGGCAGAGCTATGGAGAAGGTGACATTAGTCACAGACCCATGCATCTCTGAATACCTGGAACCAAATTTTTGAAAAAACTCACATCATTAATACAACCTAATCTGGTTTTCTGTCATGACAAGTAAAATAATATTCCTGCTCTTTGGTCTTTACATAACAGACCCTACTACTCCTTTTTCCCCACTACGTTCCATGTCATATAATATATTAGTCTCATATTCATTTTCTCTCCTGTAAAATGTGTATTACCTTTATTTTGGAACTCCATAGAGGGCTCTGTTCTTAGCCATTCTTCTAAAGTGACTGCTTCTAACATGAATAAGAAATCTTTAGTCCTAGGGTGTGAGAATGGAGTTCAGAGACCAACAACCTTTCCATACTACACTGTTACAGTGCTATTATTCCACTTTCAACATCCTATGGAATTCTGGCATTTATAGTTTACTGAAGCCAAAGAGCATTTTGGCTGAGATTTCTAAATGCCCCTCCCTAAACTGCAAACCCCAGGATTCCATAGGACATTGGAAGTGGAATAACAATGCTGTAACAGTGAATGCAGAAAGGCCCTGATAGATGTGCAGAGGTAGCCAGTACAAGCAGAGAGGAGGAGATGGGTATTGTAAAACATTTCCCTTGCGGAAGCCTGCAGTTAGGATTGCAAAACATTTCCGTCTCTCTGTGGCTAAGTCTGTTGCAGCTGCCTGGCAAATCTAGAGAAGGCCTCTCTGCACTACACTGTCAGTTATGTGATGCAAAATTATGACAGATTGTGGAGATAGTAAAAGATCTAGAGACATTGGCACAGTGAAACAGAGAAATTGTTTATGTAGTTTTGATGAATTGTGCAAGGAAACTGTATTCAAAAACTGACAACACAAAGTCAACACGGTCACAGCCTGATGGATTCTTTGCTGTCAAGAATTTTCAGGTAAGTATACTGGAAGAAAAACAATAATAAGCCATTGCTGAGAACATAAAATGGAAGGAATTGAAGAAACAATGGAGAAGAATACTACAAAGTTCATCATTTTTTTCCCTCGTCCCAAGAAAATCAAATGGCAATAGCTGAAACAGGGCAGGTTTACCTTGGACTTTGCCATGATGTCAATTATACAAGCCATAACTTTGTAAAAAAAATGTTTCCAATAATATTGTTTGATTCTGAAATACCTTGTGAATGGCAAAAAGCAACCAGCATATATGTGTATGTACGTGCCTTCAAATTGCCAAGCAGGAAATATCTTGGCACTCCAATCACTAGAACATTGCTTAAGGATCTGGATAATGCACAGTTTGTTTATTGTTCAACTGGGCCTGCCATCTACTATGGGACACAGGAAATTGTTCCCTTTAAGTTACTTTTTAGTGGCAGAATTAAGCATGACTTGTTTTATTTTTTTTTCAGTGTCAAGGATGAGAAAAGTGAAACAATTGCAGTAATGGATCTCTAAACGAATACTTTATTAGCTCACATAGAACAGATCAAGCTGCATAACATCCAGAGCCTGGGAAAGGTATTTTTGAGACTACAAATCCCAGAATCTCCAGCCAAAAAGTAATATTTAGAAGCATAGAGGCATAGAATCATAGAGATGGAAGACAGCACAAGGGCCACTGAGTCCACTCCTTGCCATATAAGAATTCATAACCAAAGCATTCCTGTCAGATGGCCATCCTGCCTCTGTTTAAAAACCTCCAGAGAAGGAGACCCCACTGCACTCCAGGGCGTGTATTCCACTATTGAATTGTTCTCATCATCAGGAAGTTCTTCCTAATGTTCAGATGGAACCTCTTTTCCTGAAATTTGAAGCCACTGTTCCATATCCTAGTCACTGAAGCAGCTGAAAACAGGTTTGCCCCATCCTCCATATGACATCCTTTCAAATTTCCAAACTGTGTGCCTGCCCTGCACATATATGCACTATTATTACACATTGACTTTAGCAGCACATGTGAATTGACTCTAGTAATGCTCTTAACTCCTGAGAAGGTAGCTAATATGAGGGGTTAATTTCTGAAGAAGAGACTTAGAGGATGTATCTTTCCAGGAATCTAAACCAGTTGTAGTTTGGGAGACCCTCCTCTTTGGAGGGCTCAGGGACATGGAGCAGAAGCCGTTTTGCACAGCATCAGAACAGTGTGATTCTCCCACATTCCCTGGTGGCTAGGGGAGCCACACAGGGCAACCTCTTGCGGGGTTGTCTCTCCTGTTGTCCCAAGGTTTCTGGCAGCAGACCAGAAGGGGAGAATCATCAATCAACAATGCCTATATCTGGATCCATGCATATGCCAACTCTATGGGCAATTGTAGCCAATAAAATTATGCCCCCCACCCACTTTTGGGTCTGTGTGTGTTACTGGCAGCATTCATCACCCCCGAATACCCAAACTGCTGCAGCCTATCCTAACTGCAATCTTGATCACACTCCGACATTGCTTTGACACACATATCCTAGTTTTTATCTGGGAAATGTTAGAGGGGATGCTGGTCTTCAATATTCTATGGGATGTAGAAATAGAGGCCCTCTGGAGCCTTTCTACAGCTCACATCAGAGCTTTCCAAACTGTGTGTTGTGACAGATTACTGTGTTGGCTGTAATGTTAAGGTGTGTCACACGAGCATAACGGGTAGAGGTGCTGCCTCTCCCACTGCTGCCAGGCCTGGGTAAAGGGGCTGTCTCTGCTGTCGTCTCTCCAGGCTGAGGAAGATCTCATTGAGGGCAGCAGCAGGCCAGGACCAGGTGGAAGGGCTGGTTCTCCCACTGCCGCTGCTGCCGCCTTGGGCCAAGGAAGACCCCGGCAAGGGCAGTGGGCCAGGCTTGGGTGGATGGGCTGCCTCCATTTATTGAATTACTTATTGAATTACTATGTCACAAAATGATGTATGCCTAAAAAGTGTGTCCCCAACATGAAAAGTTTGGAAAGCTCTGGCCTACACAGTGTTTCTTCAAATCAGGAAATGGCTGGACCAGGAAGTCTGATCACTTCCTGATTTGAAGAAATATCTGCACTGGTGATAGAAAGCCCTATAGAGACCTAAAAAGGTTGACCTCTCCTAAACACTTGAAAATGGAGTGAAACTGCCAACAACAACCTCTGAGCCATGAGGATGGTATCAGCCACTGGAGTCTGAAACTGCACATAGTTCTTTCTTCGTGCCTGGAGCTGAGCCCACTGAAACTGAAGAATTTGCACCCTCACCTTCTGCCTGGGAATGACCCATGAAAACTGGCGACTCAGGGCCAGGATCTGAAATCTGGCAACCCTACAAGAATAACAAGTGCGAGAACTGAAGCCCCTGTCAGAGCTGCTGCTGCTGAGGAGCAGCAGCTGTTGGTCCCTGTTGCTCAGCGTGGAGATGACGAGCAGCAGCTGTTGGTCCCTGTGGCTCTGGCTGGAGATGAGTCCTGCAGCTCAAGAGCTCCCCCTGCTGCCATGGACCAAGCAGGCTTGGACGTTCCTCTGCCTGCTGCTTTAGGGCAACAGGGATCCGATTCTGAAGATGCTTTGGAGCCTGTGTCAATCAGCCCACAAACAAGGCGGAGACTCAAGAGAGCTGAGCAAAGGGAGGCTTCCTTGATAAAGTTCAAGAAACAGTGACTAGCCACACCTGTGTCTTGGGCTATATAACTGCCTGCCTGGAAGCTTTCCTTTGCTTGTGGCAAACTTTCTACAAGCCCTCTCCTTGCTTCCAGCATCTGATACCTTGGATTGATCTCTTGGCTCCAGACCCCCTGGCTTTTGGAACTCTGACTATGGCCTTTGCTTGTTGCTCTGGCTTAGGTAAATGGACTTCCCTTGAGTAAGTGCTTCCTTGACTCCTCCCAGTAAGACTCTGCTCGCTCTCCCACTCCCTTCTCTGGGCTGTCTCATGGCCTGGGTCTCTGACCTTGATAATAGGTTTTCTAAGTCCCAAGAGCTAGAAACAGTTGCTAATACAGTGGCCCTGCCAAATTCATGAGGGTTTGGGGTGCAGAACTCTTGCAAAAGTGGAAAAACCATGAATAACTTACCCCTCCCCTGATCCCACTCCTATTCCTTTGCCTCTGGCCCTGGCATTCTGGGAGGAAGAAAAAAGACAAGAGCTTACTGGTACTTTCCCCTGAGATGGGGAAGAATGGAGTTCTAATGTTCTAGCTACTTTCAGTTGCCATCTTGAGAAAGGAGAGGTAAGAGCAAAGAGAGCACCTGACCAATCAGCAGCAGAATGTGCAGCCACATGGCACAGAGGACATGCCTCCAGCAGTGGTGAGGGGCTTTGCTCACTCAAAAGGGGGAAAAAGTCTATTTTAAACATTAGCCTCACAAGCCTGGGGTGAGGAATGCAAAGGAAGGAAAGGAAAATGGGAGGAAGAAAATGGAGGGGAGAGGCAAGCGTATGTCTTGCATATAATCAAATTTGTAAAGGTCATATCTGCAAGGGAGGACTGTATTGTCAAATATGGGCCTAAACTGGTGAAGTGTCAGCATTCATTGTCAAAAAGGCTGTCAGTGAAACTAGAGAATAAAAGTGACATTTCATATGGGAGGATAATAGTAACCAAGGCATTCAACCCAGACTAGAGAGAGGTCAGATTTGTTTTAACCTGTCAAAATGTTGAATGAAGTTTACATGCAAACAGGAAGCAGTATCAAGATAAGTGGCGAACAAGCAGAATTTCCCTGCCCAAAACCAATAATAGAAGTGCTGCAACCAGCAAATCATCCCTTCACCTCAGAGGAAAATATGCTGGGAATAGTACAACCTTCAAGTGAGTATTTACCAATAATAGTAGCGTGAGCATGTCTTTGTGAAATGAGCATGCTGAAACAGGGAAACGATGTTTGACAGGAAGGGCCAAACAAAAGGAAATGAAGATGTTTCTCAGACTATACATTAAAATTTCCCTCAGGCATTTTCCCCTTAGGGTCTCTGAAAGATACAACAACAGCAGCAGGCAAGTGCCTGGGCACAAAATGTCTTGACATGATGAAGGAGAAGTGGTTGAAAGAAGTGTGTCAGTGCAAGAGTGAAAAGTAAAATCTTGGTACTTGCATCCTGGTTACCTGAGGCAAGCAGTACCTTAAGCTTGGGTCCAGACTGTATGAAAGATGATTGCCAGAACCCTATATGACCTTTTATGTTATGTAACTTTATGCATACCTAGCTACATGGTAGAGGCAGTAAGAAACCCCCTTACTGAACTGCAAAGATACATTAACAGGACACTGACAAGAGTTCTGATGCACATTGGTTCTGTTTCACATCAGGACTGGAGTGATGCGCATCAGAATCAATGCAATGCACATCCCATTATGCATTGGTCCTGTTCTACATTGGTCCTATTGAGCATTGGTCACTTTGCCAGCTCTTCTACACAATGATGCAACAGGAGCCCTCTGCTGGATACGGATGTTACAGAGCTGCCCAGTTCTAATTCTTGCAGATATAAGTCCACTTGCAAAAATGTAAGAACCCAACAGGATATTGGCCCTAGTCTCCCTCCATGAGCCTGTTTGGTGTATAAGACCTTCAGTGCAGGATAAACACATAGATGTGTTTGGTGAGGACATGAGAGAGAGAGAGCCTTCTTTGTGGCTGCTCTCAAGTTGTGGAATGTCTCCCCATGAGAAGCTTGGTTTTATCTTTCCGTCTCTTTTCTTCCCACTGGCAGGCAGAAACATTTTTATTTAGGCAAGCCTTTGGCTCTTTAACTTACAGTGGCAGAAGCATCTTTTAGTGGGGTGGGTTATGTATTTATCCTTTTTACTATGTTTCAATATGTTTCAAAACTGTTCTGATTGCTTTAATGGAATTGTTTATCTGATGGCTTTTAAACTTTTGTATCAAAGATGTTTTAGCGGTACTTGAGTTTTTTGTAAGCCATCTTGAGTCCTGTACTGGAAGCAAAGTGGGATAACAAATGCATACACAATACATAGAATACATACATAAAATGCACATAGCTGTGATTCATGGAGCTTGGCAGCTGCCATGGCAGACATTCTAAATGGAGTACAAGGGGACAGCAAATAGCATTCTTTCCGAAAGAGGAGATACACATATGTAACCTGTAGTCATAATGCTATGCCATTAATATAAGAGTCAACAAAGTTTGAGTCAAACCCCACTTGGCTATGCCAACCACTGGCTGACTCTGGGCACGTCACACTCTCTCAGCCTCAGAGGAAGGCTATGGCCCTTTCCACATGTGTGTGGGGGAAACAGGCGAAAACGCCCAAAACGGAGCTTACCGGCAGCCGGGTAAGTCCGTCGCGATGTGGAGCAGGGCGAGCTCGCTGCTCCGCAGTCCTCTGGCGTCCCAAATGGCGGCTTCCCGTTGGTGGAGGCTCTCCACCAACCGGAGAAGCTTGCCAGCTGGAAGCCCGCCCCCGGCAGATCTGCAGGCATGCACTTGCATGAGCCTGCAAATCCGCGTCGGAGCCGGGCGACGGAGCGGCACGGGGCTGCGTGCTCCGTGCTTTTTAAAAACCTCAAAAAAGAGGTTTTTTAAAAACATGCAGCGCAGCTAGTTCCAGCCGCTCCTGAGTGGATTCTGGTGTGCAACTACAAAAAGTAGTCCACACCAGTCCACTCTACGGTGTAGAAGACCTCCGTGAGAGGTCGCTCTGCACCGTTACAGAAGCCCGGTGTGGAAATGGCCAATGGCAACCTTCCTCTGAATAAATCTTGCCAAGAGAGCTGTATGATAGGGTTGCCATAAACTGGAGTCAGCTTCAAGGCACACAACAACAACATCAACAGCAGCAACCACAATGTCATTAACAGGATGCCAGCTAATAAATAAATTAATGTACCAATTAATAATTAATGTACCAAGTTTATGACATGTAATTATATTTGATGAGCATAATTAAATGCTCATTTAGCACTGGGTATCCAGGAATGTTGAAAACAAAATACTAGAAACCACTTTTTTGTCCAAAATTTTATAACATATCTTCACTCTTTGGTTTCTCCAAGGTTCTTCAAAGGTATAAGAGAAATGTTGGAGCGAGGAAGAAGAAGATTTATGCAGAAGTTACTCTCTTCAAAATTGCATTCCCCCCACTTCTGCCCCTTTTCCATGCCATGCTATAGCTTCTGCATAAAGTTGGAATGGTGCAGTTTTCATTGTGTTTGTTTCAAGAGATTCACTTGGCCATAGCAGCACAATATCACAAATCACTTTGTAATGTTGGGGTCATGCATCAGCCGTAATATTAGACCATCAAGACATTTTCTGCATTACATTCAGTCCAAGCCTTTTCTTTACAACTTGGTTATCAGGTCATATAGCCAGATGTTAAAGAACTAAATCTTGTTTGATATACTCCCCAAAAGCAAAAGAGGTACTGGATGTCCTGAATGAAAAAAAAAAAAAAGATTTTACTTCTTGTGGGACAGAAGTAATGTCCTGGAAAATATGGCTTGAGATTTTATGGAAGTGGGTTTGTGTAGTAAATTTCATATATTCACCAGGCAGAAAAGATAAGTCATTTTCAATGAGCATTGCATGAGGAGAGGTTGGAAAGTTTAAACGCATTAAGTCTATGCCAGTGACAGAGACAGCACAGGCAATTCTATGAGAGGACAGTTTGCCAAACAGCAGCCCAAGGGAATGTGTCTAAAAATGGGTTCTGAAGTGCTTGACTGTAAGTGGATTTCTCATTACCACACTGAAAAATTGAAAGCCTAGTCTGGTTTTCCCCTTTCTTCAAATTGTTTGGTTGCAAAGTCCCAGGAAATGGAAACAATATCAGAATTGTGTCTGAGAAAAGGGAGGCTCATATGTCCTCCACAGAAAGTTATCAGAGCTGGGATATGCCTCATCGTGTCATTGAAAGGTGAGACACCTCCTCCCAACTTGGACCACGGGTCTCTACGTTAACAAAGTCTGCTGTATATATAATACTGGTAGAAAAGAAATTTAAAGTCATGTTTCTGTTTAACATTAATGTCAAAATTAGAAACATGCTCTAAACTTTCATTGTATAGTGCTGGTTTCTAATGAAGAAAGAAGAAATTGTGGCAGTTTTTCCCCCTTTAAACTAATGTCATACTTGTAGGAAAAGGACAAACTATTTAGTTAAACAAAGACATTAGAAAGGAATGTGTTTTCTCATATTTTCGGTTATGTGGGATCAGACTTGTCACGGCATAGCACCAGGAGCTTTTTCACACTACAGTAATAGCAGTATGATTCCACTTTAACTACCATGAAAAGAAGCAGTGGATCTTTGTGATGGAAAATTCTAAATACTCCTGCCTAAGTTCTGCAAATGTCAGGATTCCATAGGATGTTGCCATAGGCAGTTCTATTTCCATTGTGTCTAACCCTTGGCTTTTCTCACTGGAGTGGACTCAATGGCCATTTCCGCATGGGGCTAGTAAAACGGTGCAGAGTGACTGCACTGTAGAGTGGACTGGGGTGGATTACTTTCTGTAGTTCCATACCTCAGTCCACTCCAGAGCGACCAGAACTGGTCGCGCAGCGTGTTTTTTAAAAACCTCTTTTTAGAGTTTTTTAAAAATCACGGAGCGCGCAACCCCGTGCGGCTCCATCGCCCGGCTCCAGAGCAGATTTGCAGGCATGCGCAAGTGCGTGCCTGCAGATCTGCCGGGGGCGGGCTTCCGGCTGGCGAGCTTCTCTGGTTGGTGGAGAGCCTCCACCAACCGGAAGTCATCATTTGGGACGCGGAGGACTGCGGAGCAGCAAACTCGTGCTGCTCCTCGTGGCGACGGACTCGGCTGGTTGGAAAACAAAGCCGGTAAGCTCTGTTTTTGGCCGTTCCTCCCCCCACATGCGGAAAGGGCCTGTGTGTGTGTGTGTTTGTGCGCGTGTGCAGGGGCTAGATAGCATTCTTCTTCTTTCTGACTGAGACATGTGTTACACCAGGTTCCAAAACAGTAATTTTGGTATATCTGTAGCATATTCAAGGATCATCTACAAGACCTACTTCAGATTCACTCATCTCAAACCTTTACTGTCTACTGCTGAATGGTATCTATACTACAGAAGTTTGATGCCACTTTAAATCTCATGCTTCCATTCTATGGCTTCTTGGAGACTGCCCTGAACTACAGCACTAGAGATATCTTGCAAACTACAAATCTCACGATCCTATAGGCCATAACAGTTAAAGCGTGATTCAACTGTTTTAATGGTTTACTGTAGATTCTTTTCAGTTTGCCTAAGTTCTACCCCACAAAACTATCTGAAGCCTCACAACCATGAACAACATCCTGGAAACTGCTTAGCAAGTGCCCTGTTTTTATAGCCTCAGTCATACAGCAGAACTGGTCTGACTGAACTGCATTCCATTTGGTGGATCACAAGTTGTGAAGCCCTGATCTAGTCTAGCTCCTTTTTTCTACTTTTCCCAACTCTTTGCTCATATTCTTCATGATTATGGTGACAGAAGGCTTGTCAAAAACACCAGAATTGTCCTTAACTAATGAGGTTTACTGATAGCAGCATGGACAAAGAGCCACTTCATATGTTGTCCTTCCTCCAATGGCAGCATGAGTTATTTATTACTTGTACAAGCACTAACTCTCCTCTTGGAGGAGAGAATGTGTCCAACACCATGGCTTCTCTTCAGTGATTTTTTAGAAAAGTAAAATGAAAGCAATGCCTTAAGCTTTTATGGAAGTAGTAGTGATAAAAGACAAATAATTGGGTCAAAAGAGGAAGAAAAGGAAATAGTCTGACAAGGAAACATGAAGAAGAGATTGATGACTGACAATAATCATTCTAAGGCTAAGATCAGATTCTGTACTTGGTATCCAGTGCCAGAGGAACTGTTTGGTTTATGAATTTATTGTACTAGCCAAAGGGTCTGACAATGATAGGCTTAGGACGAGACCACTGGATGAATTGCAAATAGTCATACATAACCGGTTAGAGAAGAAATTAAGTGGAGTAATGATAGCAGAGAATATCTAGCAGAAATTTCAATCTATTGGAGGCTGCCTTGGACTTAGGAAATAACATCAACCAGAATCCCCTAAGACCTTTCACTCAACGTAAACTTGCATGCACTTAAATAAGAACCAGAGGCACTAAGAAACCCAGTTGCTGAATTGTGAAGATGCATTACAGGATACTGGCAAGTGTGCCTGATGAGCAACAGGGTGCCTGACAGGCATTGTGGGCCCAATGCACACTGGAGATTGTAGCTGATCAGTCCTGATTCACTTCATTCCTGTTGTGCAGCCGTCACTGCGCTCCACTATGTAGTTACATGACAGTAGCCCTCCACAGGATACAGATGTTGCACATCTTTGCAAATCTGTTTCCCACAGGTGCAAGTCCACTTACAAATATGTAACACCCTCAACAGGACTCTGGCCATTTTCTATAAATGTCTGTCTTAGGATGGACAAAAAGGGAGCCCTGACTTAACATTCTAAAATTTTGAGGTGCAGTATAAATTATGGTCCTTACTATACACATTCAACTAATGGAAAGTTATTATCTGAACTAAAGGGACCATGAAATAAAATGTACCTTAAATCCCTGGCCCATTTTCTGGCACAGAAGAAAGAAGGGGGAAGTCAGTTTAAAAGTGCTAACTGCAGTGGAAGGAGATGGGAGAATCAGAGCCATAAGATTCTGCCCTTGGTTATATATCCAAATAACATTCAGTTGTACCCTCACCCAAAGACAAAGAGACGAGAAACAAGCACATTAGCACCAAAATGGGGAATGGGACAAATTTTGGTTAGTTTAAAGATCAGTATTTCCCAGGATAAATAAGTTTTTTCCTAGAAATCTTCTAGAGGAACTGGGAGTTCCTTCCCTTCCGCATAGCTCTCTGGAAGGCCAAAAGCAAGCAACCAAACACCCTGTTCTTGTGAATAGGGTTTCTCTGCCTTTGGAACAGCATTTTAGGGTATACAGGGAATTACAAAAGGAAGTGATGGCTGGTGCTTCTGGCAAAAGCATGAGGATCTGGTGATATCCAGCATGTTCTGTTTCATCATTACGTGTAAATGGAGTGGATGCGGGTATGGGGAGAGAGGGAAGCATTCATTCAGAGACTGAATTGGATGACAATGCTATCATTTTGATATGACTGTCATTTTGTAGTACTGTATTTTTTATACTATTTATCCTGTGTCTTCTCAAAACAGCCTGTCATAATAAACATTTGTTCATTATAAAACTGACACCATTATATTTTTTTCACAGATAAAGTTCATGCTACATTCACTATGTCTTCAAAATTTGCCCTTAATTACTGTATATGCAAATGTATATTTCATACAGGGGCAGGGAAGATGAAACTGACTTGCAAGGCAGGTGGGATTTCTGTATTTTCCATTGTTTTAACTTTCTTGTCATTTCTGATTTATGGAAGGTTTGAAAAGTGACAAAAGAGAATAAGAGTACAAGTCATACATCTAGAATGAACAATGAAAGGGAAAGCTAACTGCCTAATTCCTACTGTCACACCAAATTTGGAGCAGAAGAATGAGAGAAGAAGAGACCATGATCACACATTAGACTTCTTTGCTGTGCACTGTTCAGCGGGGCTCTGGAGAGGAAAAGCAATTGCCATGACCCAATATTTGTTGATGAAGGCCACCATAAATCTCTGGTTTTCTAGGAACATCAGCAAACTGAATAACCACCATTCCAAGACCAAATAACTTTATTATGTAGAGGCTCACTAAGCATCAGAGATTAGGAGGCAGAGAGCACTTGCTCAACAGCAGCTCTGAAAATTACTTTTTGGATTACACCTCTCAAAATCCATCAGAATCCGTTACTATGGTGTCTAGGCAACTGGGGCTTTTGGGGTTCAGAAAAGTAACTCTCTCAAATTCTTTGTTCCAAAAGCTGTGGGAATAGCCTTAGCAATGCCAGACCACATATCCCAACTTACGTGAATGGTGATTTCACACAATCGAGATATTTTGTCCTATGCAGTATTTGGCTGCAAAATTCGAGCTTTACCAACTATGAGGAACAAGGATGTGATCCCATCATACCTGTCACAAGGGGATAGTGCAAGTTATTCATTTTTTGTCTTATTAAACAGTACTGTAAAAAATATGTGAGTAATAATTCATGCAGCTGCCACACATTCTTCTTTCTATTCAGGAAAATTTGTAAGGTAGTCTGCAAGTTTAAGGTTTAGCTGACATCAGCTGGTCTGCTAGGAAACAAAATTAAAGTTGAGTGTGGCAAGACGAACAAGTAAAGGAGGGACAGCATTTATTTTCCTTGCAGCTATCCTATGGAATGACAAAATTGACCTCAGTCACTCCATGTTTCTTTTTAAAAAAAATGCCTCTCAGATTGTACTTTTCTTTTTTCCACTGTTCAGTATATTTATTTGCTTATGCCAGATTATGACCATTGTAGTTTATAAACACTGACTAAAAACATATACAGTCAGCACTCCACATTTATGGATTTCACTCTTACAGATTTGATTATTCACGGATTATTTGCTGTCACCTCTGCTGCCTCCCTATGCCATTTTTAATAGGGACTGCAAGCCTCCTGAGACTCAGGAACTGTGATCGAGGCTTGTAAGTCCCTATTAAAAATGGTGTGGGGCAGCAGTCGGGTTGGCAGTAAGCCCCACGAGCCACCCACTTCTTCCTTGTGAAGGAACTCTGATGCCTCAAAGGAATCCATGGTGGGTTGAATATGGTGATCATATTTTTTTGTATGTGTTACATATGGTTTGTGAGGGCCTAGAGTTATTCATGGTTAGGGTCCTGTGCCCCTAACCCTAGTGAATGTGGAGGGATGACTGTATTAAAACTCACATTTGTCATTAATACAAAAGGACCTTTATAAAGATGCACAGGACAGCCAGTAGAGATCCTGCTTTGCATGCAAAGGGACTCAGTTTGATCCAAGGGATCTTTAAGTAGGACTGAAACCATCTGTCAGAAATCCCAATAGAATTGTATGCCCCTGTGAAAACTTCTTCTCTGAATACTTTCTCTTAGATCTTCTTTAGAAGCTATTCTCTCTGTCCCACCAACATATGAAGGTCAAACCAGGCGATAGCTTTTAAAAGCGATGTTCACTCAACTGGTGGAAGATGTCAGTTTATCATAGCATGTGATGTATCTTACATTTTAGCATGCTTTATGTTGTGATAGGTCACTGCAAAGTAAGCAAAATCTTAATTATCCAATGTGATGTAGTGGTTTGGGTCTGAACTCTACAAACCACTTAGCCATGGTGACCTTGGGCAAGTCACCCTCTCTCAGCCTGCAAGGAAACCACCTCTGAGCAAATCTTACCAAGAAACCCCCATGCTAGGTTTGCTTTAGGATCACTATAAGTTGGAAATTATTTGAAAATGTAGTCTAAATTTTCAAGTCTGAATGTTGAGCCATGTGTTTCTGGTGTAATTTAATGATTACCTATTCCTCTTCATATCTAATTTCACCATCAGCTGTGTTTGACTGGGATGTTCAATAAAGTTGGATCAATAGGTTAGCCTATTGCTTTCAATACTGCTTTCAGTCTTTCCCTCTTAGTTCATAATATATTCGATCCAAAGTATAAATTAATATATAATTTCATTCAACATTAGTGGAAATTCTGCACAAGCAAGTTTTCTTATACATTTTCCAATTTCTTTTTTTCTTCTTTCTTTTTTCATCTGAATTGTTGGAGAATTCCACTTTCATGTAGAGAATATTTAGTGAAATACTGTATCCCAGTGCTACCTTACACAAAAAGTGTGAAAAATTTCACCTTGAAATTTTAATTGGAAGCACAGGCCATTGTCTATGATTTGAAACTTTGTTGTACATACAGTCCCATGATAGCAAATTTTCTGTAATATTCCAGCTGGGAATCAAAGAGCAATTTTGTGGGGAAAAGGAATGGAGAAAACCCTCTCTTTCGGCTGCAGAAAACAGAGTGGTGTGTGCAGTTTCAAGAATTTGTTCAGCATACTGTCTAACATTTTACAGATGAAAGCAGGACATGCATGGTGAAACAACATCAGAATTCAGTCAAAACAGCGAAGTGATTAACGAGGACGAACAGAAAATCTAGACAGGCTGCAGCAGTTTGATTTTGCCCAGGCCTACTGGGAAGAACAAGATTCTGTCCCCTTCTCTTCTCTCCCCCATACTGAGTTAATTGACTATAAGCTGCTTTTGCAGTTTGAGTACAGTTTGCAGCAATTGATGCAAGCTGATGAGAAAGGGGGGAAATGGGAAGAAATGGAGCATTTCTGAAACAGCTGAAAAAGTGGGATGACAGAAGATTAAACATGACTGTCCTTGCAAAATCAGAACAGTGAAAGGGTAAAGTTTAGGGGAAGAATATATCTGGATAGCATAGAATATGCTTTATACTTAGGCAGGCCAATAGTTGTCAAGCTCTGTATTGTTTACATCCTGGCAAGTAAAGCGCAGTCAAAGGCTGTTTTTGTGCTCCCTGATGCCCGCAGTCTCCCAAACTGCCCCTTTTTGCCTGGTAAAGAAGGAATTAATTCCTTTCTTGGAAGTGCTTACAAGTGATGTTTTATTGTTTAAGTAGATTGAAGCCCTCTGTGCTGTTTAACATAAAAATACCCTTTGAGCATTTTTGATAGGTTGTTCGGCCCTCAGAGAGTTCCAGAGCCCCTGGACCCATTGAAGTTGCCCACCCTTGTCTACCTGAGCTGGTAGCTATACCCTACCAACCATGCCCTACCAACTCTCCTACGAGATATGTGATTTTCATACATTGAGCTTATTAACGACTGAAGAACATGATCAGGGTCATGCTGGCTGGAGAATGTGTTCAGGGTTTTGCTGACTGGAGACGTGTTGAGGGTCATGAAAGCTCAGATAGGATTATGTGGAAAACTCAGTGCTGATGGGTTTGTGCTAATCCCTTCACCACTTCAGGCTCTTGGCATTTCTGAATACAATGAAAGACAAACGGCCCAGATTGGTGAGCAATCAAAGACCATCCCTCAATCTTACCCTACAGAGATCTTCCCTATACACCCTACCTGACCAAGCATTAAGAAATTGTCATGAATTGCATCAATGTTTTGTCACTCTGGAGTTAATCAATCAGCCCATTCCAGATCCCTTTGTCAGTCCTGTGGGAAAGCTATTACGGCTTTGTCAATGCATCCCTTCAGGGTGTGAAATAGGGTATAAAAACCCTAGCTTTGACCCTAGCCAATTGTAGCATGTAGTGCATAGTGCCCCAAACTGTCATTTCTCTGTGCTATCCTCAGATGCTGTCACTCCACTGTGGTACCTTCTTCAAGACTAGTAACTATCACCCTTTTACCCTATCACTCTCTATCCAACCTTTCTCACTTCGCTTTCTGATAGCTTTGCATGGTTCTGTGTGTTTCTACTCTTTTGGACCCAGTAAAGAGGGCTGCCATGTAAACACAGTTATTGGCCAGAATCCTTTATCATAGCAAAAAAGAAGTGAAAACTCTCAGTACTTTGAAGCAGTCTAGCTGAGCCCTGAAATATATAATATGAACTGCAAGGTTAACCTAGATTAATATATATAAAGTATTTCATATAATATAAGAACTCTCTCTCACAAGGTCCCTGTAATGGGAAAAAAAATCACCACAAAGACAAATCACACCCAACCTTTACAAGACAAAGCAGTCTTGTAAAAGTTCTAGCATGTCCTAAGAATCACAGAACCATTTCATCCAGCAAAAAATGGAGGGGAAAGTTCACCTTGTTTGTACTTTAATTTTACAAATACAAGCTTTGTGCCAGGCTTGCATTGGCTAAATAGAGCCTCCCCTATTTCACTTTTCACCTCCTCCCTTGGTGAACAAATGATCTTCAAATTTTTTTTGAAAAAAAAAAGTCCTATTGTGTGCTAAAAATATCTCTCATCTCCTATGTTTGCTGAAATCCATATATCTTGTAGTAAATGGCAGATCACAAGTATCTGCAGTTTCTTCTGTGAAGACGCTAATCATAATTTGTTTGTTTGAACATAAAGAAGTTTGGAAGGAGGGCAAGAAGGGTAATATTTTCTAAGAATATTAAATATTGATTGCTGGCTGATGGTTTTTCAAGGCGAGGACTCAGTAGTGCCCCACTCTTGGCAATAAAGTAAGCCTCAGGTCAAGAGATTGTTCTCTTTCGTTGCTAGTAGCTTATGTCAGACAGGAGCTCAGTTTTACTGTCAGTATGTAATAGTTTACCCATTGAGATATGTATGAAATAGCCGCTTGAGCAAGAAGACAAAGGAGACTGTGTGAGAGAAGAATAGGTATAATGCAGAATGGAAAACTGAAGTAACATGAAGTGTCATCTTAATTTAGACACACCTTCATAATTTCATTTTCTAACCCAAGGCATGGCTACAAGGGAACTTCTCAGATGGCCAATTCTGACCTTCCTGATGATGCCCAATTGGGAAGTCTGAATGATAAAGAACACAAGTACATCATTTTCTTGAAAAAGTAGAGTGCAAAAGAAGTGAAGTTATCCACTGTTCAGCTAAAACTGTAATGTAGTATAGGTATACCTTGATGACTAGGAAATGGAAGTAATTACAAGTAATTAACTGTTTGAAACTAGTTACTTCCAGTCTTTGTGGAAGATGATAAACGTGGAGCTTCAACCCTGAATAAGCCAGTGATGGTAATTTCTGTACCATGCAATTCTTCCATTTTTACATCCACTCGCTGACTAGTGGGGGAGGGAACTCTGGAACAAGAGAAAGCTGTAATTATCTCTTGCCTGTTTGTGCTACTGAATTAATTACTAAAAATAGAACTTCCTATTATTTCTGATCTGTTCATTTCACACTCCTCAAAAAAAACCTTGTTAACAAAATGCTACTTCTGAGAACCATTGGAGTTATAGTGGCATTATATACTCAAGGGCTTAACTGCCAGCATAAATCCTTTCATATTCTGCTGTCTGTATTGTACATGCATTTTAAAGGTCATATAGCCACATGTAAGTTTAGTGCTAATTTAAGCACTAAATCATGTGAAGATTTCACACAATCAAGCAACTCACTTGATTTAGTATCAGGAATAGGATCACATTGCTGGCCTTGCTTCCAGTCTATGCATCTGAGTTGTTGCTTAATGAAATTCCAGGCAAACGGGCTTCCTCTAGGCTTCCATGTAATCAGAACCTTGAACCTGCAGGGTTTCCAGTTTGTCAGGAAACCCAAGATCCCTTTCACATTACACAGCTATAGCAATTTGATACCACTCTTTGCCAGAGGGCTCTGGTGCCTCACCAAACTACAAATCCCAGGATTCTGTAGGATGCAGCCAAGGCAGTTAAAACAGCTTCAAAGTGATATAACTGTGTAGTATAGTATAAACTGCAAGGTTTAAATGCCATGACTCCATCCAATAAAGTCCTGGGATTTTTAGTTTGGTGTGGTACTCAGCATCCCTTGCTAGAGGAGTTCTTTAGCAGAGATTTCTAAGGATTTCACCAAGTACAAATACTAGAGTTCCATAAAACAAAGCAGATACAGTGATATGAAACTGCTATAACTGTGTAGTGCAGATTCATCTAAGTATTGCCACTACATGGTTACAGCAGTTTCATACCATTTTAAAGCATCATAGCTCCACCTTGCAGAATCCATAGGATTTCTAATTTGGGGACAGACATGGAATTCTCAGTTACACGGCTCTAGTGCTATATTTGAGGTCAGAGGAACAGAGGTCTACCAGACTGTTCCAGTTAACATCAGCAAACTACAAATTCCATGATTCCACAGGGTAGACCCATGACAGCTGAAGTGGAATAAAACTCATATAATTGTGCAATGAAATAGTTTGAAGTGCTCATCCATAGGCTTTATTGACATGGACAGTCCACACCAATGTGTGGACTCATTTCTGGGAAAAACAGCACCATTAGCACTGCTGTTCCCAATAGTCACATGCCACAGCCATCTTCTGGTTTATGTATGAAAGAGCTTTAATTATATGAAGCAGCTACTGCATGTGAAAGGAGATGTCTTACTATAAAAACAGAAACTTCACTGGGAAGAATATAGGTAGCCATGATATTACCGAAAAATTCTCTGCACTTTGGGAATTATTGATCTGCATAGAAATATGCATCATTTTTCTGTGTAAAAGAAAACAACATATGTATTCTGCACAAAAAGTATATTTATGCATGCACTATGTTTTCTGTGCAGAAATATCATATGTATTCCTGCACAGAAAATATGTGTTCTACACAGAAAACCACATGCATTTCTGTGCAGAAAAACCTCATATATTTCTGCACAGAAAGTGTTTTCTGCACAGAAGAATAATGTATAGTTCTTCACAGAAAGTGTATTTATGTGCAGACATTTCCTGAAGAGAGACTGGGAACTGTGCAGAAATCTTTGTATTTTCACCTAGTGTGGAAAAGTCTCTCTGTGTGTATGTATGTATGCATGTATGTATGCATTTTTGCCGTTGAGGATGAAGAACGTGGTTTTGTCCTCAACGTCCTCCCACTTGTTACTAGATCTTCTTTCTTTCTTTCTTTGGATTTATACTCTGTCTTTCTCTTGGGACAGGATCCAAAGTGGCTATTTCAGATTTGATACCCAATTTTTCTTTCAGATTAAAGAGGTTGTCATGGGTAGCCCAACTGCTTCTAGTGCAGCAAATTTGTAGTGGTGTAGACTCGAATTGATTTTCTCAGACTCAATTTGGACTTAAGTCACTTCAGTGACTTGACTCAGACTCGACTTGGAAATAAATGATTAACTGAGTCGGGTGAACTTGAGACATATATTTTTAGTGACTGACTTGCTGCTCTTGGTTCAGTAACATAACACATTCATCCAGAAACTTTACGACTTTGAACAATGCTTCCATCTCTTTTTGTCTGCTGGTCACATCACAATCTGTCTCAAGCCCAAAGTATAGATACATTTCTCAGAGGGGAATAGCAAACAGCTTAGGCAATGGGCTTGAGGCAAGCTTGAGGTCTGCTCAGCAGACTGCCCCTGCTGCATATCAGACAAGCTTTCTACAATGTTTCCTAATAGCAGAAGACAAAACTCACCTCGAGAGTGCAGAGTGCTTTTCTCAGGGGGGAACATCAAATGTGTTAGACAACAGGCTTGAGGAGGAAGGATCCTTCCTTCTAAAGCTTTTGAAGCTTCAGGAATGAGGAGTAAGAAGGATCCTATTCCCCACATCTGGAAAATCTTCCAGTTTCAGAAATGGGAAGTAAGAAGGATTGTATTCCCCACTTCTGAAACTGCAGGCTCTTGTATGCCCATTGGCACAAAAGCTGCCATCTTCGGGTAGAGGGAGTAAGAAGGACCCTATTCCCTGCTTCCAAAGCTGCAGATGGTAAAATCACAAATTTGAAGGACCGGCTCCGCTTAAATTGTTAAAACTGACTTTATTGGACTCTGTTGAGAGATTCTGGAATATAGGTTGGGGTATAATGTTGGCTCCAAGACTTGAGACTTGACTTGAAAGTATCTTGCAAGGACTTGAAACTTGACTTGAGACTTGGAGTAAAAGACTTAAGTACATCACTGCAAATTTGTGCAGAGCTGATTTACAGATGACTCATATTCTAAACCTTGGAGCTAACCCGTATCAATTTCTCATAAATAAATAAATAAACAAATGGAAAATATAGTGACAATATTTTCATTATTTTTGCTCAGGTATCTTTAGAGAATAAATTTTTCTGTTTGATCATTTCCATTAATCCTCATATCAGTTTTTCTTGTTATTTTCTTGTCATTGTCACAGTGAGATTGAGTCCCTGTGTTACCCCAAAAGGTGGGTGACTCAGTGGTCCCCCTGTGGTGCAAATGCTTCTGTAGAACAGTGGGGAATTATAGTTTAAAAAGGGAGGCCTGAGAGAAGGGCGTAACCTTACAGGATCTCTCCACCTTTGTATACTGGTACTAATGCAGGGACACCCGTTGGAGATTGAAAGAAAATTTTATTGGGGAAAATCAGAAACACACACAAGATTCAAACAGTCTCACAATCATACAAGGTTAATCAAAGGAAAGGAAGGAAACTTAGATAGCAATGAGTGGGGATGAGGTGGGCAATTTTTACCTATCTTGCAGAGAAGAAACAAAGCAGTGTGGCTCGGACTAGAGCTCCAAGGGTAACACAAGAATGGGAATCTGAGCAGCCGAGTGATGGCCTACGTCCAGTGTACTTTGAGTTACCAGGCTCTTCTGTCCTGAAAGGGAAGATGTTAATGCAAATAAGTGAGTTAGTGAATGTCTGTACCCTCCTGTCCCATCTCTTCCCCGTCTTGCCCATGCAAGTGAGTTAGTGAGCAAACAAGCACACTTTTCCTCCTCTTGTCCCTTCTCTTTCCCCTAACTAATAATCTATGAATGTTTAACCTGCAAATGTGGGTGACTAACTGTATTTTGTATATTTGTAGCAACTGGAAACTGATAAGTTGAATATTGAAAATTATTCCCTTGAAGAATACCAGCAAAACAACCCTACAAGTTCCCAGTAGTGGTTGTTTCCTCTCTGCCATTGTACATAGACTGTGTGTATACACAGACCAGACTCCTTTCTGCATTTCTTTTCACCAAGTTATGATTGGATATAGTTGTTTATAGTCTATGTTATAAATTGTTAGGATTTTATTCAGAACTACATTTATCATTTATCTTTGTTCATTTGTCATCTGAATGAGTTGTTGATATTTACATGTTTTCACACCTGTTTGTAATATTTATACCTTGTTTCTATCATATGTTTGAGGTTAACTGTAATAGTCCTGCTTGGTACAAGTACTTGTGTTTGAGACATTTCCCTTTTGTGTTTATTGGTGTATGAGTACAAAAACACTAAACTGAAGATACAGTTCTTTTTTTCTACATTTAAGCAGCAGTTTTTAAAGCCACACAGCCACACACATAATGGAAAATATATCCAGTCTGTTCGTCATAAGGCCTCCCCCCCCCTTTTTTTGTGAGAGATGAAATGGTCAGAAATGACATGAAGATGCTAAAGTTTTCATGTCAAAGGTAGTAGTCCTGTGACTGGTGTTCAATAATCCAAAAACTCCTTTCTTCCAAAGCATATGGGAGGCTATCAGGGCCTTGGCTAACGAAGGCCAGATCTGTCAAGCAAATGTCAGCTCAGGCTAGCAGAAGTAGACAGAAGGTTCAAAATCACTTCAGCAGCACAAACACAAAGGGTGGATAGTTCTTTTTTCTGGAGATATTATTCACACTTCAGGTATCAAGTCTATTCTTCCTTATTTTCCTCTGTTTAAGGATCAAATAAGATACAATGCTAAATTAATCATTTGGAAGCATAGCAGTGATTTTGACAACCATAAAAATAATAGCAGCAGCAGCAGAAGATGGGTAATGGCATTGTTATTGATGCTGCGATGGATCCATTCTGTGCACACACACTGTGTCATGGTTAGCATTTTTTTAAAAGTTCCCATTGATGCTGATGGGAACTTCTTTAATCTTAACAGCAGCAGGAGTGTGTTTAGCAGGGACAGGAAATAACCACTGATGGGTTGTGGTTTGGCTTCCAATGTGAATTCAATATACCAATTTTACTTGTACTTGTTGATTGTCAGACTCTAGTGCTCAGTGCAATGACTTATAAAATCAGGTCATTTGGGTAAAAAAATTAGTCATATGGGAGTGCTTTGATTTTTTTTTCATTCAGTGCTTTCAATAATATATATTAAAGTTACTTAGCAGTATATTTGGAGAGCTCCAGGACATATATTAAAGCAGTTCTTTCTTTCCTTGCTTTTTTTTCTTAAGCAATTGTTTCAAGTGAGTCACATTTTTTGAAAACAAGCAACCTGTTTCCCTTAGCCTCTACCAATGCACCTATTTTGGGAAACATCCAAATGCTGTTGGTGCCGGTAGAGATAACACCTTTACATTGATGCTGTTCACTGACCTCAAAGGGAATAAAGAAAGAGAAAAAAAAAATATCAAGAGGCTGAGAAAACCACAGAGAAATTGGGGCAGCATTTTGTGCAAGTTATACATGCTCAATATTATTTGGCACTGAGCCATTGCATTCAGAATTAAAAGATGGATTATTGTGGATTTGTTTTCTTTTAGGAATTAGGACTGGCACTGGCTTAGCTTCAGTGGAGGTATTAACTGAAATGCATTTCTGTCTTACAGCTTCATCCCATTTAGCCACTGTGACTTTGGAGTGACTTCCAAAGCAATCCAATCAGAATGAGTCAGCAGATTAACGTTAACTTTCATGTCAGGATGGGTGGGAATGCAAAATGAAGCAGGTAATGCAACAGCCACACAGCAGCTAAAACTTTCTAACAACCACAATAATAATTATTGTTGTTAGTGTAATTGTTATTATTCAACCTAGTGATCAATATTGGATGTTAACATTAATGGCTAGCAAAGTCTGCTATGGTAAGGAAAAGACTACTTTTTATTTATGTGGAATGTCTGACTCAGTCAGAATTAGCTCCCATTCTCCTTGATGCCTTACCATCTGCTGAGCTTAATTATGAGATACGCCAGTGAAGTTTAGCAGGAACATAGGCCCTTTCTGCACCGGGGTATTAAAACGGTGCAGAGCGACCTCCAACGGAGGTCGTCTGCATTGTGGAGTGGATTGGGGCGGACTACTTTTCGTAGTTCCGCACCTCAATCTGCTCTGAAGCGACCGGAACTGGCAGTGCTGCGTGTTTTTTAAAAGCCTCTTTTCAGAGGTTTTTAAAAAGCACGGAGCACGCAGCCCCATGCAGCTCCGTCGCTGGGCTCCGGTGCAGATTTGCAGGCGCGCACTAGTGCATGCCTGCAGATCTACTGGGGGTGGGCTTCCAGCTGGCGAGCTTCTCCGGTTGGTGGAGAGCCTCCGCCAGCCGGAAGCCGCCATTTTGGACACCGGAGGACTGCGGAGCAATGAGTTCGCACTGCTCCGCATGGCAACGGACTTACCCGGCTGCCGGTAAGCTCCGTTTCGGCGCGTTTTCCCCCGTTTCCCCCTCCACATGCGGAAAGGGTCATACTCTGTCAAGCTCATGATGGGAATGCCTATTTCACATTCCACTAGTGCAGAGATTCAAGCTGGATAGGCTTTCCTGATGAAGCGGAGATGCAATTCTATATTGCTTTGTCTTCCTTCCCCATGTAGTCCAAACTTCAGCAAAGTCTTTGGTTCATACTAGAAATTATGAACAGCACATGCTTTCTGCTGAAATGACAGCTTTGTGTCTAGCTCCCCCTTCCTCTTTTAATTTTCCCTCTCTGTTAGTGACAGCCACTGATGTGTAGCAACGGCACAAAAACACCAAATGTTATGGCCTCATAGAAGAAAGAAAACAGAAGACTGTTGCAACTTAACTCACTGTTAAGTTTCATTGTTTCAGCATTATCTTCTCTCTGATGTTAGTTATGACACGGGAAGAGAAATTTATGTGCTGCTGTTGTGCATATACTTGACAAGATTTTGTAATGAAATCTCCAAAATGTAGTCATTTACTAGAAAGACAATTAAATCCAACTGGCTTTCCCCTGACAAAAAGGCATGGTTTCAGTATTTACACTCATCACTGGGCTTTCTCTGTAGCAGCACCTCAACTGTAGAACTCACTGCCAAAGGGAAGTCAGCTGTCTCTCTTTTTTTTTTTTAGCTTCTGGCCAGGTACTTTAAATTGTGTTGTTCCCATTACCTGTGGTTTTGGAAACCACTTTGACTGTTTTCATTGTTTGGTTTTAAATCACTTTTAAGGGCTATTTTTTACTTTCTTTTTAAAGTGTGTTTAAATTTGTTTTTAAAATTTTTATCTCTGTATTGTTTTAAATATTTTTACCTATTGGGTACTGCCTTGAGGGCCCTGGTGAGCTTGGAGGTGACATATAAATATGATAAATAAGATAAATAAACAAAGAAATCCTTATGAAATGAGCTAAATATATAGCAGAGGCATCTGCTCTATATTTAAGTACAACAGATTTTTAAAAATTGTTTTGGCTTAACTGTGGCAGTGCAGTACACACCATACCGAAAATGGGCTTTACTTAGGGGATCATGTGATTAGGTTTTCAAGAGAATTTGTTAAACAACATGTATTCAGGTTTCAAATGCAAACTTCTTCCTTCTCCTTCTCCTCTTTTTCTTCTTTTTACTCCTTTCCATTTTCTGTATCTAACAGCTATAGAGAGAAGCTTTGTGTTATCTCTTATGCATTAAAGCCACTTTGTATACCAACATCATACAAAGCCTTGTAAGGTAAAACAATATTAATATATAATGTTATGTTGTCTCCCTTATTTATTTTCTTGCCATTAGGGTTCATGACATTAACTAGGGATATTTTATTTGACCTTTTCAGAGCACTTTCAGGTTAAGATTTCAAATAAGGCTAATCCATGATTTGTTGTTTCTGCTGAGGTTATAAAGCACCCTCTACTTGAACTGGATGCCAGTTGTCTAGACAATCCTGACAAAAGCTGATTTCCTAAGCTGAGCCCGTTTTCTGTATGGTAGGTACTGCACTGTCACAATTAAGCCAAAAACAATTTTTAAAAATGTGCTGTACCTATCCAATTCCTTTCATCCTCCAATAGCTGTCCCTATCCTCTTATGTCTATAACTTTTATAGCAGCTCAGGTGTAGGTGGCCCTTTAAACACAAATACACTGCACTTGTTCCTAGCAGCTTATAGCTTAAGACCTCAGTTACACCCATGCTTAGCATACAGGATATCATGGAGACTCAGCCCATGCTTGCTGACTTCCAAATAAAGTCTCCATAGGAAAATCTCCTGAGTTTCTAAAAGAATCACTGTTTCACTGCATTAAGTTTTAATGTTATAACTTCTTTTGGCTTAAATCCAAGTGCCTAGAGTACAGTCACTGAATCACAGGGATTTACATAAATGTTGTTGGCACTTTGAACAATTGATTAAATGGATATATACCTGTTGGGACTGGCAACTGGATTTACACAGTATGAAGTTATAATACTTAAACTAATTCTCTTTCCACTTTTCTATTTATCAGTATACAAATTTAAGCCATAAAAATTATGACATGATAACTCCCCCTCAATCCTCTTTCTCTCTCCACATCAACACATAAATCCAGTTTCTAGTCCTAGCTAGAATATACCCCTTGAATCAAATGTTGAGCAGTAAGCCAATACTTAGTGTAAATACCTTTGATTCAGTCACTCTGATCTAATTGACCCTAGCAATTGAATTTAAGAGGTTTTCTTTTAAAAAAAATATCTAAACCTTTCTGTCAATCTCATTTTGATCTCCTGAAAGTCCCAATTTTTGGAGAATGGTAAAATATAAGTCAAACAAACAAATATTGGCAGAATGCTTTTATCTATCCTGTGGCCACTAGTAGCTTTTTTTTTTAAACTTGTTAACTGCATTCTCATGGGGAATGTAAGAAATGATAGTATATCTTATTCACATAATTAGTGTCTGGTTTTGTCTGTTAGAGAAGAAATGCATGCCCACCCCACTGCTTCTTTTGTTAATCTAATCTACAAAAAGGGAATTGAGGCAGAGTAATGTGCAAAGTGAGTTCACATTTAAAGCCATCAGAAATTTATTTATACAAATGTAGACAACAGATTGAGCTTTATTAAAAAACCATAGAGCTATAAGAACATAATACCGATTTCTTGCAGTAAAAGACACTTACTGTGGAGAAGGTAACCATCACTAATTTCCTCCATCATAACAAAGTCAGCCAAAGATATCAGGTGTTATTCTGCAGACAGAAACCGTTCTTTTAATGAATCAGAAGGGGGACAATTGCACCTCATCACAGCTGCTGAATGCTCTCACAATTTCTGTTTATTTATCAGTGAAATTTATATCCTGCTTTTTCTCCCAACATGGGAGCCAAAGTGACTCAAAACATGAATTAAAACAAAGTACATATTTAAAAGCTCCTATTGATAAAAGTTCAAAAAGCAATTGAATAAAACTACCATATTAAACCATATTGAGACAATGTAAGATAATTTAAAGTTATGACAACAATAATAAAAGCACAGCAGTAGAGACATAGCCATTTAGTTACCAAATCCTTGTTCAAACAGAAAAGTCTTTACCTGCCAATGGAAGGAGATCAAAGAGAAGGCTGCAGGGTTCTCAACCCACTATCCTACCACTGGGACCACCAGATGTGGGGTTTCCACTCATTATGTGAAGGTTCCACCCTCTGTCCATCCCCTGTATACTACAGGTGTGGGGTTTTCCACTCAGGCAATCACACCAGTTTCACTAATTGTGAGGATTCCTCTCAGACAATTCCACCACTGTGCCCAAATGTGTCTTTACTCTTTACACACCAAATATAGAAAGGCAACAAGAGGATTAGCAATTTTTGATCTGACCCTCACCAACAGTGATGATCTGGTTAATGAGGTGGAAATGGCAGGATCTTTAGATGGGAGTGTTATATAGCAGAAAAGGAAAGCCAAGCATAGTCAGCCATGCATTCTAGACTTTAAGAAATCCTAGGGAAATCCTGGGTGTGGTCTTGTGGTTAGTAATACGAAAAGAGAAAGGAGTTTATAATGGATGGGAGCTTCTTAAAAGTGAGATATTGAACACACAGTTGCAAACAGTTCCAATGAGGAGGAAAAATGGGAAGTGTCTAAAGAAACCAGAATGGATGTCCAAAGAACTTTCAACAGAGTTAAGGTTTAAAAGGGAGAGTAAAAAGAAATGGGAAAAGGGGGAAATCACCAAAGAGGAATTCAGATGAATAGCTAGCATGTATATGGAAAAAGTCAGAAAAGCAAAACTGTAGAATGAGCTCAAACTTGTTAGAGTGATTACAAAGAATAAAAAAGTTGTTTTTTTTTTAGGGATGGGCCAACCGAATCCTGGGTGAGGATCCGAGATTTCATAGAATCATAGAATCATAGAAATGTAGAGTTGGAAGAGACCACACGGGCCATCCAGTCCAACCCCCTGCCATGCAGGAACACCCTCAAAGCACTCCCGACAGATGGCCATCCAGCCTCTGCTTAAAAACCTCCAAAGAAGGAGACTCCACCACACTCCGAGGCAGCGTATTCCACTGCCAGACAGCCCTGACTGTCAGGAAGTTCTTCCTGAGGTTCAGGTGGAATCTCCTTTCCTGCAGCTTGAATCCATTGCTCCTTGTTCCGGTCTCTGGAGCAGCAGAAAACAAGCCCTTTCCTTCCTCTACATGGCATCCCTTCAAATATTTAAACATGGCTATCATGTCCCCTCTTAACCTTCTCTTCTGCAGACTAAACATACCCAGCTCTCTAAGTCTATCCTCATAGGGCATGGTTTCCAGGCCTCTCACCATTTTGGTCGCCCTTCTCTGGACCTGCTCCAGCCTGACCATGTCCTTCTTGAATTGGGGTGCCCAGAACTGGACACAGGATTCAAGATGAGGTCTAACCAAAGCAGAATAGAGTGGTACCAGTACCTCCCTTGATCTAGACACCATACTCCTATTGATGCACCTGAGAATTGCGTTGGCTTTCTTGGCTGCCGCATCATACTGCTGACTCATGTTCAGCTTGTGGTCTATTAAAACTCCTAGATCCCTTTCACACGTACTGCTATCCAGCCACATGTCCCCCATCCTATATTTCTGTATTCCATTTTTTCTACCTAAGTGTAGGACCTTACACTTCTCTCTGTTGATTTCATTTTGTTAGCTTTGGCCCAGCTCTCCAATCTATCCAGGTCATTTTGAATTTTGATCCTGTCCTCTGGCGTATTAGCAACCCCTCCCAATTTGTTGTCATCTGCAAATTTGATGAGCATGCCCTCTATTCCTTCATCCAAGTCGTTGGTGAAGATATTGAACAGCACTGGGCCCAGGACAGAACCCTGTGGCACCCCGCTAGTCACTTCTCTCCAAGATGAAAAGCAGCCATTCGTGATCACCCTTTGGGTTCGGTCGGTCAACCAATTACAAATCCAACTAACAGTAGCCTTGTCCAGCTCGCATTTTACTAGCTTCTTTGCAAGAATGTCATGGGGAACTTTGTCAAAAGCCTTACTGAAATTGAGAAATGCTACATCCACAGCATTCCCTTCATCTATCAAGCTAGTAACTCTATCATAAAAAGAGATAAGATTAGTCTGGCATGACTTATTTTTGAGAAATCCATGTTGACTTCTCATGATTACCGCATTGCTTTCTAAGTGATTAGAAACTGACTGCTTAATGATCTGCTCCAGGATCTTTCCGGGTACTGATGTCAGGCTGACTGGGCGATAATTATTTGGGTCCTCTTTTTTTCCGTTCTTGAAGATGGGAACAACATTTGCCCTCTTCCAGTCTGCTGGAACTTCTCCTGTCCTCCAAGATTTCTCAAAGATTATAGCAAGCGGTTCCGAAATGACCTCTGCCAGTTCTTTTAATATCCTTGGATGCAATTCATCTGGCCCTGGAGACTTGAATTCATCCAGTGTGGCCAGGTATTCCTGTACCACCTCTCTACCTATTATGTGCCGCATTTCCCCTGCTTCCTCACCTGCTCCCCAACCGCCAGGTTCAGTGCTTGTATCCTTCTGGGAAAAAACTGAGGTAAAGAAGGTGTTAAGTAGTTCTGCCTTTTCTATTCCCCCTGTTAGTAATTCACCATCTTCTCTGCGCAGCGACCCTATCGTCTCCTTCTTTTTCCTTTTGCTACGGACATATTTAAAAAAGCCCTTTTTATTGTTTTTGATGTCTCTGGCCAGCCTAAGTTCGTTCTGTGCTTTAGCCTTTCTGACCTCCTCCCTACATCTCCTAGCTACTTGCTTAAATTCTTCTTTGGTGGTTTCTCTCTTCTTCCTTTTCCTGTACATGTTTCTCTTAACACTTAGCTCAACTGAGAGTTCTTTAGTCAACCATTCTGGTTTCTTCAGATGCCTTCCATTTTTCCTCCTTATTGGCACAGTTTTAGACTGTACCTTCAGTATCTCCCTTTTAAGGAACTCCCATGCCTCCTGAACTCCTTTCCCTTTCACTATTCTTGACCACTGAATTCCAGCCACCAGCTCCCTAAGTTTACAGAAGTCCGCTTTTTTAAAATCTAAGATGAGTGTCTGGCTACACTTATCTTCTCCTTCCCACTGAATGCCAAATTCCAATAGGGCATGGTCACTCCCCCCTAAAGATCCAACCACTTCTACCTCATTAACAAGGTCATCCCTGTTGGTCAGGATCAGATCTAGAATATTTGATCCCCTTGTGGCCTCTTTCACCTTCTGGACCATGAAATTGTCTGCAAGACAAGCAAGAAACTTGCTGGACCTTGCTGTCTTGGCAGAGTTTGACTGCCAACATATATCCGGGTAATTGAAATCTCCTATTATTACTGTATCTCTCCTTTTTGAATGTGCAGTCATTTGGTTGAGGAAGGCATCATCAAAGTCCTCAGTCTGGGTTGGAGGTCTGTAGTAAACCCCCACCAGAATATCCCTATTGTTTCTCGCTCCCTTAATTCTTACCCAGATGCTCTCGACCTGGCTTTCTGGGTTTAAGTCACGGATCTCTTCACAGGTGAAAACATCCTTGAGAAACAAGGCTACTCCTCCTCCTTTCTTGTTTGGTCTATTTTTACAAAATAGGCTATACCCCTCTATTCCTACATTCCAATCCTGAGACTCACCCCACCAGGTCTCAGTGATGCCTGTCAAATCGTATTTATTTTGTTGTACTAGGAGTTCAAGTTCATCTTGCTTGTTTCCCATACTCCGTGCATTAGTGTAGAGACACTTAAGTCCCCGGGCCCTTCCTGCAATTCCTGTACTTTCTACTCCTCCCGCTACTGGCCGTTTGCACTACTTGTCCAATATCATTTGGGCCTTTCCCCCTGCGCTCGCCTAGTCCTGGCCTTGAATAATATTGTCTCCCTTCCCAGCAGAACTTAGTTTAAAGACCTCTGAATCCTCCTTGCGAGATTGTTTGCAAAAACATTCCTGCCAAGTTTTGTGAGGTGCAGCCCATCCCTTGCCAGAAGCCCACGTTCATGGAAATTCAGGCCGTGTTCCAAAAACCCAAACCGTTGCCGGTGGCACCATGTGCGGAGCCAGTTGTTGACCTCTTCTATTGCCCTTTCCCTACATGTGCCATATCCTTGAACAGGGAGGAGAGACGAAATAACCACCTGCGCACCAAGGTCCTTAAGCTTCGTCCCCATAAGCTCGTAGTCCTTTGCGATGTGGTAAAAGCTGCTCCTCGCAGTGTCATTGGTTCCGACATGAACCAAAATGAGGGGCTTATGGTCAGTGGGCTTGACCAGCCTGGTTAGCCTCTCCGTTATGTGGTTGATCTTGGCCCCAGGAAGACAGCAGACCTCTTGATTGAGCTTGTCCGGTTTGCAAATTGCAAATTTGGGAATCCAAATTCCAGTGCCAAAACAGCAAACCAAATCTTTTGAATCCACCAACCTTGTTGCTTTTCAAAATTGGTGCTTCCAGAGTCCACCAAAAGCCTGATTGGCCAGCAGACCCCTGGGTGTGCAAAAATCGCGGCATAAAGCTGCACGTGTGCACCAGAGGCTGCCTGTCGTCACTCAGGCTGTGTGCTTGCCTGCTCGGGCTGTCTGCCTGCACCCATTCATGCTGCCTGCCCGTGCCCGCTAGTGCTGCCTCCCTCTGCAAGGTAATTATTCTCTTCTTCTCTATTCCTTTGACTTGAGACTGGAGGGTAGGGACTGGGACTGGACTAGAGGCTGGTGTTTTGTTTTGTTTTTAATTGCCTTCCTTGTTGCAGGACTTGAGAGTGGACATCACTGTAGAAAACTGAGACTGAACTAGAGGCTGGTGTTGTTTTTTAAGTGCCTTCCTTGTTGCAGGACTTGGGACTTGACTGGAAGGTATAGTCTTCTTGAGATTTCAAGGACAGCTGAAAGATTGCATAGCTCCCTTGCGAAACCCTTTCATACATAATTCTGAGGTTTGTGGTTTTACAAGGTGTCACTGCCTTCTCTGCCAAAGTGTACTGGTGCATCATCGAGGCCCTTTTCATGCCTTACCCTTTCGTGGAGCTGGGGTGTGGGGCTAGCGCGAGAAGCCTGAGGAGGAAGGCTCTCGCGTCCCTGCTGCTTTGGCTCCGCAGCTGCTTCCCAGTCACGCGAGTGCCCCGCCTCTTCCTTCTGCAGTGCAGCCTGGGACCTTCCCCAGCCTGCACTGCACAGGAAGCGCGACTGGCCTGGCTCCCGAGGCTCCGCACACCAGGTAAGTGTGCGCGGGACCCTGGAGCGATGCGCGACCCAGCTTTAAGACAAAAATGAAAAAATGTGTGTGTGGTCCACATTAGGCTCTTGAGCGTCGTGCAAGTGTGAGTGCGTCGTGTGGACTGCTCCTCACATTTACACAATGCTCAAGGGGCCCTTTCACTTTGGAAATGCCGTGCGAAAAGGGCCCAAATTACAAACCCCAGGATGTCATAAGGAGCTATGCAAAGAAAATCCAGTTTTGACCTGGATTATCTCTGTACTGTAGTATGTGGTCCTGTTTATACAGGCAGGAAAATGTGAGATTAATCCACATTTTCCTGCCTGTGTAGAAAGGGCCTTCATGTCATTTTCAGTCTGGGGAGATCCTGAGGCAAAACTATGACAATTGTCCTGGCCAGATTTCTTCGGAGGGAGGTTTGCCTTTGCCTAGGTTTTTGCTAAGGCTGAGAGAGTATGCCTTGCCCAAGATTATCCTTGCCTTTTTTTTTTTAGTTTTGTAATAGTCAACCCAGAAGATGGCATCATCTCGAGCATCCTCCAACATCTGGAGCTACTTCCAGATTACATGTAATTCTTAACGAGAAGTATATGGGTATATTTTCCTGAAAGTGAAAACTATTATTTAATTTGTTTTTCATAAAACAAAGATGTCAAATTCTGCTTCAAAACACTTTTCAGTAGAAGTGCTTTCTTTTCCTTGCCTTTTTTTTGTTTTGTTATGTTCATAGCAAAAGAAAGAACAAGGAAATGGTAGGGCCTCTGCATGGAGAAGATGGCTAAATGAAAGCAGGGGAGCGAGAAAAGGCAGCAACAACACCTTCTTTGTCTCAGTCTTCTCCCAAAAGGAAAACAGTGCTTGACCTGGAAGAAAAAGGAATAGAGGATGCAGTAGGGGAAATGCAGCACAGAATCGATAAAGAGGTAGTACAGGAATACCTGGCTACTCTGAATGAATTCAAGTCTCCAGGGCCAGATGAACTATATCCAAGGGTATTAAAAGAACTGGCAGAAATAATCTCAGAACCTCTGGCAATAATCTTTGAGAATTCCTGGAGAATAGAAGTCTCAGCAGACTGGAGGAGGGCAAATGTTGTCACCATCTTCAAAAGGGGAAAAAGGAGGACCTGAACAATACTGTCCAGTTAGCCTACATCAATACCAGGAAAAATTCTAGAGCAGATCATTAGACAGGCCGTGAGCACATAGAAAGGTTCTGGCCATCAGAATTCAAGAAGGATATTGATGAGCTAAAATGTGTTCTATGATTCTATATAATATGAAGCCTTCAATGCTGTTCACAGTGAACTCTCAGTGTGAGAACTTTCCCTGAGCCCCATCTCTGCCACATGAAAGGATTTCCTCCTGTTCCCTTGTGTGACACCAACTGTGGGGTCAGTCTAAATGCCCTCAAGGTTCATATGAGGATTTACACTACTTTTATCCTCCAAAGGATACCCCCCTTCCTCCTTCAATGCTGCCAGCACAGACACTTTGTCTGAAACCAAGGTCTCAGAAGGATAGCAATTACGGAGGCCAAAAGTAGTTAAAAACAAAACTTTATTTACAGAAGTTAAACATAAAATATAAGATTGTTTATATATAACATTTAAAAAACCACATTCTCTCCTGTCAGGATAAATCAGACCCTTACCAAGCACTCAACTCAAACTCCTTTCTCTCGCTTGAGCTCTAGTCTAACTCAAACGCTGTTTCCAGATACACTTTTCTCAAACTCCAGACTAATTTTCCTCTCCACTCAAACTGAACTCACAACTGCCTCAAGCAAATCCCCTCAAACATTCCACCATTCAGCATTCACTTCAACACTTCATTCTCTTCCCCATTAAACATACTCACACAATATATCAGGCAACATTTTTATATACAAACCCATGTCATCACAGGTGCCAACATAACTATCTGTGGGAGAGGATTCCACTGCCTTGTTTCCTCTCCAAATGTAGCTGTGAGAATAGTGCGACTGAGAGGAAGCTGAGTTTGCTCTGAAGGCCTGGGAAACTGGGAAATCTGAGAAGATCAGCTAAAGATATGGAAAGCTGAAAGAGACAATGAAAGGGTGAAAATGTTTTTGCATTAATGGGAATTATGCTAGTACCATATTGTTATCCCTGATAATCAAGAACCAGTAAATCTCACCAGATTAACTTAGTAGAGGAAAAAGAATTGAAATACAGTTCTCCCTCCACATTCGTGGGTTTGAGACTTGTGGGTTTGATTATTCATGGGTGGCTTGCCTCCCCCATTTCCCCCTCTAGAAGATTTTGTCCCCTGTGCTTCCCCTGGCAGCTGGTGGGAGAGCGAAGTGGGGGGCCATCTCTTCTGCCCAGCTCCTCTTCCACACAGCTGAGGGCTCCATCACGCAGGTGGCGGGTGGCAGAGGGAACTTCCCCACTCTTTTCCCACCATGCCACCAACCCAATTGCCCCAGAGGTGGGTGGGAGAACGATGTGGGGAGCGTGATCTCACATGCCCTGATTTTTTCCAGCCTGCTGTGGGTATGATCCTGCCTGAGGCAGGTAGGAGAAGAATAGGGGCAGCACGGTCTCGCACTTCTCGCTCTTCTCTGGCCCACCAGCAGTGCGATCGAGCCTGGGGTGGGTGGGAGAAGGATGCAGGGAATGCAATCTCATGCTTCCCACTCTGACCCGGCCCGCCGCTGGTGGGATTGTGCCCAGGGCAGTGGGGGAAAGATGCAGAGAGCGTGATCTCAGTCTCCCCGCTCTGCTCCCTGCCCATCACTGGCGCCATCGCCCGGGCAGGTGGGAGAAGGATGTGGGGAGGGTAATCTTGTCCTTGGTGCTCTCCTGGGCAGGGGGCCCAGGGAAAGTGAAGTGCTCACTGGGAGGAATGATTGCAGTTTTTTGACTTTCACAGGGATTCTCTGCACCTATCCCCTGTGAATGTGGAGGGCCTACTGTAGAGCAGATGAGAGTTCTAAATGAACCAGAAGCTTTTTTTGGTAAGGGCAAATGATACATTCTCCACCCACTCTATAGCCTAACTACACAGAATACTAAAACTGATCAAGCTTCAATTCCAGTTCACTTCTGCATTTTATTTCTTTGTGCTTTAACCATTGTGCACTAGCCTGGAGATTTTAGTTCTTCAGACTCATGTTTTCTTGCAAAATTCTCAGGCAACTGGACCTATAACAGCTGAGAACCCACACATACATGTACTGTGTATATGCAGGTCTGTGTCCTCCCACTGCTAACAAGTGCTGGGAGTGGTCCGTGCTTCTACTTATCAGGGCAAAGGGATTCAGACCATATGAAGCATCTGGCCTCAGTTCAATCAGAGGGGAGAAATGAAGGTATATTCTCAAATGGAGTGAGTGCATCCTCTTTTTTTCCCCCCCTGAGATCTGAGAGCACTGACATCTTCATGGTGTGAATTGTCTCCCCTTCCTTTCTCTACCACTGATAAGAAGCAGCAGCTCTTCCCAGTGCTTGACAACTGCTAGTTACAAGAAGTTTGGGATGGAATATAGGGGTAAGAAAACAGCCCTCTGCTCCCTATCCAATAATGGGCTTATGTGCACGTAAGCTTCATTTATACACACATTAGTCATTAACAGGATGCTGGCTGATATATACATTCTATAGCAATTGTATTTATACTGTTATATGAAGAGGTAAGGGACTTTGTGGACCTAATGGAGGGGAAGCTGTTCCCTATATTTTTGTCGGAGGAGGCCTTCTCACAGCTACCAGTTGTCAAGAGTGTTCCTGTATTTTACCCACTTGCCAGGTTTTTTTCCTGAAAAAAATAAGTTCCAACAAATCAACCAATTTTTGCTTCTGAGGACTTTCCCCCCTCAAATCTCAGCCCATGTGATCGCCTGAGATAAAAAGTCCCATGCTGTTCTAGGGACCATTCTGCAGTGAAGCAGAAGTGACATGTTCTAGTTCTCAGTCAGCTAGCCCCACTCTGGGGAAATCAAAATTCATTAGGACCAGGAACACTGGAATTGAGGAAACATCACACAATAAACTACGTTTTACTTTTACTCCACTTTATCTTTTTTTGACTCTGAATGTTTGATTCTGTACCTACAAATGGTTCTTTGGACATGGACATTTTCACACTACACAATACACTGGCATACACTGGGATCAGAAGATGCAGCTATAACTCACACAATGCATATTTTTTAAAAGATCCTATTTCATGAGGCAGCATGAGGAAAGGAGACCATATTTTAAAATAAACACTACTAAAGGCTGCAATCCAACATTCCCTCATTGTAGCAGAGATATGCTGTGCTGGCATTACTCAACCCCCATGCAGAATAGCAACGTTGTTCAGCACATGTCAATGACTGGATGCCCTTTTGCAATGCACAATGCGCAGCTACTGTGTATAAGGTGAAACCACAACGCACAATTTCAGTGTGCAACTACAACACACAGTGTTGCTGTATGCACATCTCCACTTCCACAACTTTCAGCAGAATACATCTTTTGCTCTGTAATGTATCAGTCATCTCCCCTATGTATAGCAGAACTTATGCATATGTATGTTACTTTCTGCTGGCTGCTGGAAGTTCTTACTTGACTGCTTTAACTGCTATTTTAATTGTGTATTGTGGTATTTATTATAACTTGGAGGTTAGATCTTATTTGCTTATTACGTTTGATTGATTGATTGATTGTGCATTCTGTTATCATTCTGCTTCAACTAAGTGTGCATGATTTTCAATGTCCCATGTGTATTTTAACTACGACTTTTAACTTCATCTATTCTGTACCTTGCCTCAAGCCCTGGGGAGAGGCAGGTAATTAATCATCATCATCATCATCATCGTCATTGCCGTCGTCATCATCATCATCATCATTATTTCTGTAACTTTAGAAATTTGGGGACTGATGGGAATTTTTATCGGGAGGAACAAGATTCTTATTTAGTGGGCAGTGGCTTCATTTTGCTCCCTGCCATGGCTATACTCCTGAATAAATGCCGCCTATCCACCCACATACTCAAACCAGTCCCAAGACATTTCATTAATAACCAAAGCCAGCTGAGTTGTTTAGGCACCTGAGCTCCAAAATTCCTGCAAGCATCTCCCATCTTTTCTGGTAGTTAAAATGTAATGATAATAAATTGAGCTATTAGCACTCTATTGCCCTCTCACAGCATTCAAAATCTGCTGTGTGTCTGAAGCAGCTGTTTCACTTTTCCTAATGACAGGGCCAGCCATAGCTGGACAAGCCAAACTTATCTGGTGTGTGAGTAATTTCAGGATATTATCAAGATTAATAATGTTATTGCCTCCTTTTCCCATTGAAGCAATTTGAAGTGATACGAGTTTTCCCTCCTCGGTATGATTCCAAAGGAACATTTCATTTCAAGCTATCCATTAACTCACCCTTGCAGATGATATCTAACAACATTAGTCTTAGCAGTAATCATTTTGATAGTGGTTCATTACCGGCACTTAACAACCCCCTTCTGGCCTCTAATTAATTACATTTTTTTCCTGACTCTTGATGAAGGGAAACTACTGTCAAGGGCATTGTTTGCTCAATTACCGTAAAGCTCTAGACAAATGCACAGAGATTAAGGTAGAGGTAGAAAACTCATACAATTCTATTTTATTGTGTTTTTATGCACAGGTTAGTGATAGAATCACAGAGTTGGAAGACACCACAGGGGCCAGCCAGTCCAACTCCCTGCCATGCAGGAACCCACATCAAAACACTCCCAACGGATGGCCATCCAGCTTCTGTTTAAAAATCTTAAAAACTTGTGAAGCTTAAGACTGGAGTGTCTGCCGTAGCTTTCTGTGGACCTAAAGACTGTTATGTAAGTGGTGTCACTTTCTTGAAGGATGTGAAAGGATATCACATTATTATATCATATTCAGGCATAAGCTGGCTCCGTTGCATTGGATTTTTTTTTAAAATTACATTTTATTGTCTTTTTTAAAAGTGTGAGTACAGAGAAAAGAAAAGGAAAGGAAGGGAGGGAAGGAAGGTGGAAATGGGGTAGTGTACAGGATATGAGTGTGGGTTAAGGCATGTACCTTAATACGTGTATGCCAGTGTATCTGCCTTTAAGTCACCTGTGGACTTATGGCAATCCCAGGAATTTCATAGGGTTTCTTAGGTAAGGAATACTCAGAGCTGGTTTTGTCAGTTCCTTCCTCTGAAATGTAGTCTACAGCACCTGGTATTCATTGACTGTCTCCCATCCAAGTACTAACCAGGGCTGACCCTGCTTAGCTTCCAAGATCAGGCAGGATGTGTGCCTTTAGGGTATTTAGGCCCACTATACATTAATATAAGCTGACTCTGTTTCTCAAAACATGTTTCTTGATATTAGCATCCATAAAATGAATGTTCACAAGTATCTAAATAAATGAGCTGTTCTGAACATTGAACAATTGATGGAGACTGTTTATCTTTCCATTCTTGGGGAACACATCTATTATTACTACTATCACTATCACCAGCATCCTCATTGTCTTCCTGCCTTTCTTCCAGACTCTTTGCAACAGTAAGTGCACACAAGATCTGACCACCTTAGTTAAATTCCATGTCTCAAGGATATAACTTATAGGAACATATGTATCTACAAATATCAAAGATTTTTCCAGTACAAAACTGATATATTGTAATACTTCCAGCTAAAAAATCAGTAACCAATCAACCTGTCCACATCATGTGACGCAGATGAGCCTTATCGGTATTATATCACCAGCATTCAGTTAGAGTAAGTATCTTTCTAAATAAATAAATGGTGTCCAATATAACCATTACACTGGAATAAAGGGTTGCATAAGTACCCAATTATCTTATGATATGGTGTAACATTTGTATATTTTAAATAAATAAAAAGTTTCATATGTGCAGTTCTTAGTGGATGGTGGGACCTGAGTTGATTCTTGTGCAACAGGAGAATGCATGACTACAGTGTCGGTTCATCTGCTGTGCAATAGTGTGATCCAGTAACTCCAACATACCCATATTGACATAATTTTGTGCCACACAACTGGTGAACAAGATGTCATGCTGGATGTTCTACTCTTTGGTGTTATGTGTGAGTGTGTGGAGAATAATTATGATTTTTATTTCAGTATTTAATAGAATATTAACAGAAATTCACTTTATCTGACCCTGTCTGTAGTAGCAAAGGATATCATATGCATCTTTACCCTACAACTCCAATATCATAAAACCTAAACACCTGGAACTTGGCATCATGGGGTTATTTTATTTTAAAACTGAATAATTAATTTTAATTCTTTAAATTATGTCAGTGCCCGTAAGAGAGTTCCTCAAGAAAGGGATCTCCTTAGGAGCAAGAATCCTTGAAATCTGATCCAAATTTTAGCCCTTCCGGTTGCATGGCCGGTGCGAGTGGCAGCTCAGATTGAAGCTGCGCAATGGCGCGGCTCCGAGCAGCCACCCGCTGGACTCCAGCTGCCTCTTTTGCCACCACAGAGGCGGCAGAACACCCCTCCGGTACAAGCGGTGCGGAATGGGTCCGACGGGGACCCCAAAACCGGCGTTTGCTCTGCCCGACCGGGAGAGCAGAAAGCGCCAGGGGTGTCGAAGGACCAAGACGGAGCCAGCGGGATCGCCGCCTGAGCGGCACAAGCGCCGCCGTCAACTTTTAAAAGAAGATTTCAAACAACATGTAAGAATTTAATAAGAGTCATTTAACCTGTTCTGGTCGCGATTCTGTCAATATCGCAGCAGTTCTGGCATGCAACGGTGGGCAGAAGCGAAAGAATGGAGGGGACCCTGAGCCTGAGTGAGTTCGTTATGGTTGGAAGTTTTTCTTAAAGGGGCGGCTGCAATTTTAAGAAAAGGCTAGCTGGGAGTGCTGCTTACTCACGAGGATTGAAGTTAATATTTTTTAAAGTATAAAGAAAGACTTATGAATTACAATTGGGACTTACAGTATAAGATGGCATATAATTGATCATTTGGACTAATGGATTACAAATGAGTTATAATCTCCATTTGGACACTAAATTTTCTACAGTATAATACTTCGATATTTTGGCTGGACTGAGAAGATCTGGAATTTGATTTATGGATTAGGCTTTTGGATTTTGGATTTTGGAGGAATATTCTGGGATTGAAAGCTATTGAGTTGCACGTCTCGTTTTTTTTTATTCCTCTGGAGTGACTCTTGTTTCTTGATTCTCTTGGATTGTTGAGACTATGAGACTGTGCTGAAGGTTATTTAATCCAAAACATCCTCATTCCCACGGATGGAGCAGTCTGGAACTTAAGCGACAATGAAAATGCAACGAATCTTTTGAAATGAACTCCGGGTAGCTTCAAGAGGGGAGGAGGGAATATAAAGTGGATAAAGGCACAGGGTTCTGGATTTGAGAAGGGGCAATGTATTTCAGCAATGTCAAACAAGTTTACTATAAGTGATATATTGTCAGTAATATAAACAATGTGATGTCAAGGGTTGAGACTGTGAAACCTGTGGTGGAAGAGACCTGATTGGAAGATTCTTCCTCCCATGGACGGAGCTGCTTGGAATTTAAGCGACAATGAAATTACAGATAATCTTTAGAAATGAATTTTGGGTGGTGAAGTCCAAGATGGGAGGGGGGAACGGGGAGATTGTGATGGTAGTTAGTCAGGTAAAGACCCTCACTCTCCTGGACGGAGCAGCTCGGAACTTAAGCGACTAGGAACATACAGTTAAAATTCAGAAATAGACTCTGGACCGCAAAGTCCAGGAAGGGAGGGAGGAAAAGGAGCGGATAAAGTCACAGGATTCTATACCCTCTCTCTTGGGTGCGGTGCAGCTTGGAATACAAGCGACTTTAAGAGTACAGAGAATTTGCAAATGAATATCCGGGCAGCAGGGCACCAGATGAGAGAGGGGAACGGGAAGATGATGATTGATGGATTTTTATTTTGCCATTGTTATGAATATGAACACTGTGATATTGCTGAATGGGAGAAGGGGTTTAAAAAGTACTTAAGGAGAAACAAGACACTTTAGTATAATGGAATTCAGGGTAAGAAGATGGGGGATTGTTGCAGTAATAATTGCTTAGACTGCCAGATATACAATGACAGAAAAATTAAAAATTTTAAGATTTTGGGCCGTAGGTAATGGAGAGTTAAATGAATGAACATTATATATATATATATATATATATATATATATATATATATATATGGAGAAAACAGAAGCTTCAAGAGAATGATATGGAAATATTTTGGAACAGGACGATTTGAGTTAAGCAGAAGAGAGTGATGGTTGGGAACTGTCTAGCTAGAACACAATTTATATTATGATCGTTAGGAGAAGGAAATGTGTGTTCGAACAGATGAGATAAGCAATTTATTGTGATGCAGTAATGTAACAAGTGGACTAAGCTGCGGGAAATGTTGACCAGAACAGCGTGGAAGAACAGAAGAAAATTCATGTAACAAGTACAAGTCAAATAATCCTTTTTTTATATTTGTGAAATTTAATAAAATTATATATATATATATATATATATATATATATATATATATAAATAAAAAAAGAAATTTGATCCAAATTTTACAGCTGCTTTAGGGTGGGCCTTGGGTCTCATCCCAGGAGAAAGGCAGGATATAGATGATAGGTAGATAAATAGATAGATAGATAGATAGATAGATAGATAGATAGATACACACATACATACATACATGCATACATAGATATTTCAAGCTTAACTGCTTCCAATATCTGGAGGCTAATTACAAATAAATATAAAATGCAGAAAAAGAGTGAGCAAGCAACCACAAGTGAGAAGAGAGAGAATATGATTCATTCCTTTAGGTTCCTCTCTCTCTCTCCCTCTCCCTCTCTCTCTCATGTTCTCATGGTTTTACGGACAACAGACATTTCAGGGAAGCTTCCTCCCCATAACCCTCCTTTGTAGCCACAGTAGCGCAAACTGTGTTTGGTCATCAAAACCTCATTAAGTTTAGTTTTGCATAAAATTAAAGAAACTAATACACCATTCAGAATTTTTTTGAAAAGTATAGAATTTTTACAATAAATTCTTAATTAAATTACATTTGATTCATTTATTTTTATACATCTATGGCTGTTTTTCTGTATTTCTACTTTTCCCCAATATTTGCAAAGGGTGTAGCTCTCAGGTATTTCCAAAACTGAGAATGTGGCCCTCAGTCTCAGTGTAGCTATCCACCCCAATTTAAACCTTGACTTCTGGCCTTTCTTACACTTCAAACAAGGTCCTACTTTAGGCCTGGATTGACAGCTTTCATTTCAAAAGAGAGGAGGTCTCCCTTTTTAAAAGCTAATGAGGCCAAGGCAGGGAGACTTGAGTATTACTGAGCTGAAATGCTGTTAGCTTGACTTTCCAACTATGAAAGATTCAGATTTTGGGGACTCCTATCAGTGATGTGATTGTGCCACAACTAGGTGCACTATCAGGTAGAGTGAATGAGCTGCCTCTGATGGTAAATGGTGGGGTGGAGACAGGGAGAATCAGTGAGGCACTGGGGGACAGGACTATATGGGTCATATGGCTTACTTTGTGTCCCCTAAACTGGCCTGCAGTCATCAGGAAGGCACTGTGCTGTCACCAGTGTCAAAATAAGATATCTGATCACTAAGTAATCTGATCAGTTTCTATATCTGGAATGGAGTCACCATGATGTCCCCAGACAGGAAAATATCTTGGGATGGCCCTGACTTGAGTTTTCTCAATATTGCTGATGCTTCTGGTATACAAACAGTAAGATTTGCAGGTAGCTGTCAGGGGCATTTAGCAATCCGAGTAAGATTACACTCATGCTGAGAAGACTGTTAAGTGAGCTGCAGGAAGCAGTCTTACCTGACTCAGCAGGCTTTCCTGTCTGGTTTTCTTCCATTGGGAACAGAAGGCAATTATGGATGAAAGCCAAGACCCCCCCGGCATATCAAGGACACTGTGTTCCTGTTCACATTAATCTGAGGGGTGGGTGTGACAGGGGAATGCTTGACAGAGGATTTCAATCATCTTTCAGATTGCTTGAAGATAGCCACAGCCAAGAGGTATGTGTGTGATTAACACAGCAATTAAAAAACAAACACACACTCTCAAAAGTGAAATGAATAAAATATTTGCTAAACAACTTGAGAAACTCTGTAAATCTGTCAAATCTTTCAAAGTAAATTGCCTGCTAAGCTCATGTCATCCCACATCTTTAGTTCATTTTGAAACACTGCAGTGTTTGACTATGCTGCCAGATGAACAATGATTACTAATCTCAGCCACTAAAAGATAACAAATACTGCCAGCTAAATGAGAGTCCCAAAGGGAGACCTAATTCATTCAGGAGACACAAAGTGTTTCCAAGTATACCTTAACATAGCTGAAACTGGCCTCAGACAGGCCAACTGTAGACCATGAAACACTATTTGGGACTCATTCTAGATGTTGTTAAAAAAAAATGTTTATCTGTCCATAACCTAGCTTAATAGAGGAAGACCCAAACAATGCCAATTATTGGGCTAATTTAAAATTTTAGGACTGCTGGAGCAGCCTAGAGCTGTCAGGGGTTACTTTTTGGACTACAATTCCCATATTACCAGCCATATGTCTAGAGTTGGCTGAAGAATTTTCAAACCTCTAGTCCAAAGCAATATGCACATCCAACATAAAACAATGGTAAAATGTGACAATATTATTCTAAATAGGGTTGCCAGAGAGAAAGTCCAGGGCTCCTGTACCTTTAATGGTTGTGTACAAGAAGAAATTTCACCTGGTGTTTGCCATGCAACTAGGTAACAAGCAACACATGCTGAAATTCACTCTTCTATACAGTCATGAAAAGTGAAGGAGCCCTCACCAGTTTTCACTCTGGCAACCCTGATTTTAAAACTTGGAGACCTTCTGTCATGTGCTGGTGAACTAGTTTCGGCCCAGAAACACTCAGAATTTAGCAGCAGCACTTTATAGGAGTATAACTAATGGATAGCAGCTTGAAATTTGCTAGAGCTGAGGTACATTGGTTAGCAATCAGTTTGTATAGAAGCAAATACTTTTGCATGCCAACAGTTTTGATTGGTGGGTCCACAAACTTCACCCTATCTCTGCTGTTTTGAATGGTTCCCACAGAAGCCAGATGTTTATATACTTTGATCTTGGGAAACTAACATCTTCCCAGTTGTTTTTTTTTTTAAATCTGCCCCTTTCAGGTTGTTTATAATGCCTTCCTGGGATCACCCATTATCTCTTCTTGCTGTTTTCTCATTCTAATGACCAGATTCCCCTGGGTGTTTCAACTTCACACTGGCACCGTTGATCCCCCTAGGCTGATTTCCCCACCATTGAAATGCATTATATCATTTCAAGTTGATTGATATTCAGTTCCTTGTTACAGGCAATGGTTACATTGTGACTACAAGCATTCTATTCTAACTTCTAACTAAGCAAAAACATCTAGAATACTTTCATGACAGGGCTGAGTCCCTGGCACCAGTGCTAAAAAAGCAGTGTACAAATAAATGCCAATAAGTAATTAAACTGTTATTTTAAAGTCCATCATGGGAAAGTGGGGTCATTCAGACCACTTGTGATTATTCCTCAGGGAACTGACATAAAATAACATAAATATTTTTGAAATACACTGTTTTTACCCTTTCATTCTTAACATATGTAAGAGCAGGCTTCTGAACCAGGCTGTGGACCAGCACTGCCACAACATTTACTCCTGATGACTGCTAACTTTTTGCCTTTCCCTATATTTAGATGTTCTTTTACATTATAATATGCTCTGTATTTTAATACTACCTTAAATATGTGGTAACATCTTACACATCTCCCTGAAAGAGAAAATACATCAACAAAGAAGAAGACAAATGAGGATGCAGATTTGCATAAAATGTTTGCATGCATGTATACATGTACATAGAAACATTAGAAATCAATACTACAATTTAAACAGATAAAGGATGGCTTCCATCTGGTGTGATGTGAACACATATACTCTCATGTAAATGCTGTTTTTCCTTCCTCTCCTCTCTTGCTTCCACACACCCCAATCTGCCCTGGAAAGTCCTCCTAATCCTCTGGAATAGGTTTTTTGTGATGCTGGGATAAGTGCTGAAGGAAGCAAGGAATTTGCTGTATTAGCGTTGCCATTCTGCTGGTAAGTGGGTACAACCAAATACATCTCTATGTGTTTTACCATAATGGGGGGCATTTACCAAGCGACCTGGATGCCTGACCAGTCAATTGTCCAGATGCTAACTGTTGGCGAGTAACCTGAAGGACACCCAGCTTGTGTTTAAGATTGTTTTTCTTTAAACTTTACTTTTCATTCGAATACAGGGTTCCTTCAAATAGGGTATTGGTCTTCATAAAATAAAACACACAGCCACTGTATTTACATAATTAACTTACTCTCTGCCTGAAGTAATGGGTATGTATAACATTCCAGCACCTTTACTGTGTCATACTGTCTATGAAAGAACAAACTACTAATTTGTTAGTCTTTAAGATACCACTGGACTCTTTGCTGATAGGAGACGAATATATAGCTCTGTGGTAGATGATGACGATGATGATGACAACGATGATACATGCAATTTATGCAAAATGCCCCAGATTTGATTCCTGACATCTCCAGATACAGTTTGTAGAGAATTTTGCCTGAAATCATGGATAGCTGTTGCCAATGTGGACAACACGGAATGAGATGAGCCATTGATGAGAATCCATACAAGGCAGTTTCTTATACTCCTGTCTAAAAAAATATCAGTATGTTTTCATGTCAGCATACATTCTGTTAAGACACAGTATTTTGTGGTAGTTGAGCAAGATACTTTCTGTATCAGTCACAGCTTGGAAAAGTTACTTTCTATACTACAACTCCCAGAATACTCTAGTGGTCATGCTGCCTTGAGGATTCTGTGAGCTGTCATCCATGTGAATCCCAAGCCTCATGTCCTTTGGAACTGGAATTTATCTGCTCTCCCTAATCATGGATCTAATTACAAAACACATTCAGTTACTTTTGTAAAAGTCATCAGCTGTTGTGACAGTGCAGCCATCCTTTGTACTTTTTAAACATTCTTAATTTCTACAGATTGTTCTGTTCAAATCACAAGAAGCCATACTGACACTGTGATATGTGGTGTGAACAAAATGTCAAGGCAAGTTTCACTGCTGCTGCCCCTAAAGGTTAATGATAATTAATCTGATGGCACATATATAACAATCCTCCAAAGATACTAGAATAGAAAATCCTGGTTTCTCCTTCACAGTGCAATGATTTTAATTGAGAGATTAAAAAAAGGTCCAAAAATCATAAAGATATTTGTTTTGCAACATATATCTACTTTAGATAGCAGGCAGTTCAATCATTTCCCTTTCAGCTATGTTCAAAGAAAATTAAAATGTAACCGTACTATAAAATCGTATCATATGTTGAATTTCACATGCTCAGGTATCTTTGCCTGCACACATTCCATTGGGGTAAACTGACTGAGAAAATGGGGAGTTAGCCTTTGCTGATAATTCAGTGTGCAGAAGGACTAATGCTGAACTTAGAAGCTGCTATAATACAATGTAAAGTTTGAGGTGATAGGATGTAACATTTACTGTCAAAGTTCTGTCCTTTTGTACAGTGCTAGAGGTAAGCACAAATTAAGTGAGCTTCAGTTTTAGATTATGGGGTCTATAAATAGCTTCCACCTAAAAATCTGTTAGAGCCATACACATTTTTCTTTACGGGTAGAGATATAGGGCCTTGTCTTTTGTACTTTATAGGGCCTTGTCTTTTTGTACTTTACAGTTATAGTGCTGATTCCATTTTAATTGCCCTGGCTCCATCTGATGGAATTCTGGGGTTTGTAATTTGATAGGACACTAGAGCTTTCTGTCTGAGTATTCTAAATAGCTCTTCCTAAACTATAACTTGCAGGATTCCATAGGGTGGAATCATAGCAGCTGAAGTGGAATCATAATGGCAGAATTTCGTAGGGTGAAAGCGTCTTTAGTTTATAGTCTCAGGATGTCTTAATCTGGCCTTGCCTAGTGTTTTGGAAGAATGGCTTATAGAATTTTAGAATTCAGCACACTCATTCCCTTAGGGGAATCTGCTTCATGCTTTGGATAGCTTTCAAAGAGTTGTCAAAGGTGCTAGACCTCTTTGGTGGATAGGTTTCAGCACATTGGATAGCTCCCTAAAGGCTGACTTAGAATTTGTAGTGGCTTTACCACCCAACTGAAATGGTAGCCACCAGCTGCTGGTGCATTCATAGGAGAGGAGGCTATCTACATATGTAAATTGTAAGGGTGAGTAGGTAGACCAACTCATGCAGGATAAGGCTATCAATGGCTTCTATATTTTATGGCTGTATATTGCACCTTTGGTATCAGTGGCACTACATCTCTCATACCATTTGCTGGGAAACATAAATGGGAGGTTGCTGTTGTGCTCATGTCCCAATTGTGGCCTTCCTAGGGGGTATCTGGTTGGCCAGTGAGTGAACAGAATGCTGGACAAGATGGGCTTTTGATCTGATTCCGAAGGACTCTTCTTCTGTTCTTAAATATATTCCTGGAAATCACAGCTCTCTCAGTCTAAGGGACTATTAAAATGTGTCAGAGGAAGGTTCTGTGAGTGTGTTACTTCTTTGGTTTTTGATTTATGTTCCTGGCTTCTAATGCAAATAATGCTTTCTCAGATAAGCATGTTTCACAGCTGAAACAGATTTTAATTCTGGTAGAAGACTTGGTCCAAAATAACCTCCTGGTGTTGACAATGTATTTGTGACAGAGATCCTAGAACAGGGTGTGTGTGCATGCTATGATATATCTCCCAATACAATGCCCGAAACTCACATTTTTCTCCTGCACCCTCCACTCCACCCCAATATGGCCATTTTTTTATCAGTGGATAGTGTAGGATGTAACAGAAATATATCTGACTATTTTCCTTTAGTTGAATGCACTGTGACAGGCTTCCTCAGATACCTCCAAGGGTCCCCAGGAGGTCCCAGATGATATTTTTGTGTGTCCAGTTGAATAAAAACAGCTGGAAACATCTCTGCTTCTCCCCTCCACTCTCCACCAACATACAAATGGTTACCTTGGTAGGTTTCAGGCAGCGGGATTGGAGTGATGTGTGGTTAGAACTTCCATAATGACAAAAACAAAAATGGGTTACAGTGGCATGAATTGGCCATTGTTATTGATGAACAGGATGCCACCCTATATGGTGAAATTTATCACAGCTCCTCAGGCATCTGGGGAACCAAAAATATATAAACTTCAGAGTATCTTCACAGTTTGAAACTAAAAGCAGAGACTGGATCATTAGTAGAAAACACTTATCACATGTCATTGGCCTTTAGTAGCCTTTCAAAATCTATTCTATTTCATTAATGTTGAATGGTTACTGTTTGTTTAAGGGACATTTTCACTAGCTATGCAACAAGGTGTCTGCAGCCTTGCTGCAGAAATGGAGAATCACCAGTGACAAACAGCAATTGTCAAGGTTCAGGGTATGGGCAGCATGGATTATCAGATGCAGGCACCAGGGCTGGGACAGAGAACAGGCACTGGGTCAGGAGGCCAGGGGTCAGAGTCCAGCAAGAGTCCAAAGCAACAGAGATCTAACCTGGTATCAAGAGTCCAAGGGGCCAGAGACAAGAGGCCAGTCCAGGAAACAGGCCAAAGGTCAGAGGCCAAAGGTGAGAAGTCAGCAAGGCCAGAAACACTGAAGCATCAGGAGAAGTTACAAGCAACACAACCCCTAATACTAGGGCAAAGGCTGCAGAGAACACCCAGCCCTTATATAGCTGGCTCGTAGCCGCTCCAGCTGCCCTGCATCTGAGCAGCCAACAGTGCCTGAGGTATTGGGCAGGATTCTGCAGAGACCGTAGTCAGGGCCAAGATCCTTGCGGGCAAAATCCTGCAAACACTCAGTCAGGGCCAAGATCCTTGTGGGCAGAATCCTGCAAAGACTCCCTCAAAGATCCAGAGCCTTACAGTGATGAATCTCAGTGATCTGCTGCATGCAGATGCCCCAACTGTCAGAGGAAGAAGAGATAGCAGCTGCACAGTGCACACCTTTAGCCAGAAATCAGCTCTATGTTGAGCTGGCTATTCAGTTCCTGGTTCCAATAACCACCTATTGGAGAGGTTGCTTTCAAAATTGCCTATATGCTAACATTGAAGTCATTTTCCCTGTGTGGATCCTAATGTAGCCAAATTGGTTACATCCACAAACATGAAAGAGATATCAGCAACCCCAAAATGTATTTAGAGAAATAAAATAAAAAACAAATGCCCCAAACATGAGGGGATTATGAGCACTGAGCATGCTCAGTGAGCACAGAAAACTAGGGGAAAAGAGGATTATCCTTTAGAAAAGCTATGGCCGTTTGACTGAGCGGAATCCTGAATTCCAGTATGCAACATTTTGTTTTAACCCCCTCCCCCAGTTGAACAAGTTGCTTTCTTTGGTTGGCAGGATACGGTCCAAGAATGGAATGGAATGTATTTTAATAATTTTAATAACGGAAGCTTGCAATAGCTTTAATCACACAAAGAAGCTTACAGCTTACAAGGCTATTCTCTTCTAGCTCCATTTAGTGCCACACTCAGAGGCACACTGTAGCAATTCTGTCTTCTTAGCATCAAAATTGTTACTCCAGAAAGCATGGTGGTTTGGCAGCTTATGGTCCCCTCATGAAGCTGTCATGTCCTGAAATTTAAGACATTAATTTTCCTGCATAGCACCTCTAGGCAGTATTCTAGCACAACTTATGACAGCCCATCAGTGCAAAATATCTTTCTTATCCCAAGGTCATCCACTAAAGTTTTAGACTCCAACATCTGACATCTTAGAACTTTTCTAAGTAGCTAGCAAGGCTCAGTGTTCAAGAGCCTCCACACTACAATTTCTTTTTAATTTTTTTCTGCCTAAAAAAGATGTAGTGTCAGAGCTGATATTTGAACTTCTAATGTCAATGTAAATGCTATGGTAGCTCAATCTAAATGATGCATTAAGGGAAGCTTGTAGAGATCAAGCTGGAGTTCAGTCCTGAGACATAGAATAATGTCCTTAACATGCACACCAAATCTTGGTTTTGATGATTTCAGATCTCAAATCGGACATTTCTCTGTAGTGTATAAGCATGCTGGCTGGCTTTCAGTTTTTAGGCCAAGGACTACTTTTGAATGCTAAAGCCCTAATCAGCATGGACTTTGGATACCTGAAGGACATAAGAACTAACCTTTATTTATATTTTAACATCTTCACTTTACTCTTAAGTTTTCTCTGTCACGGAAAGTACTGTGAATAATGATCCAGGTCGGCCTTTTCCAGTTATGATACTACATTCCATTTGCACCTGGTCTTTAAGTGGTTAGCGAAAACTCAAGGAATCTCTCAATCTTGTTCTTAGTTGTTATTTTACTGCCTATTGGATATCTCATTTTGTGTATCTGATCTGGATGCCTGTGTATGGACAAATAATTAAGCTTATGTTACCCTGTGAACTGGGGGTCCCAGGAGGGACACCAAAATGTGCTCAACTAAAGGTGGGGAAAATTAGCTCAGAGCACTGCTTAGTGTTATGAGAGGCAGGGTAACGTAGCGAGATCTTGAACCCTATGTCTACGGGGTTGGGTCGAGTCAAGGAGAACACAGAAGTTGAAATAATAAATGAAGTTTATTAAATACAAGCAGAACAGTGTATGCGACACACTCATACAAGATAACTAAAGAAAATAAAGGTTGGAGTGGTATAGAGGGATTTTTAGAGGGATTGTTGGTTTGGGTGATACTTCACCTGTCCTGAAGCCCAGAAAAATAGAGAGTGAAGCTGGGGTGCGGTGTAGCTCAGCACGTGGAGCTGAGGGGAGGCTCGCCAAGCAAAGCGGCAGCAAGGCGGGATGAAACTCGGGAGCGATCCAAGGAAGGTCTCGGAATCAAGGGTTTTTATAAGGAGAATTGTGACTGCAGGCTATGCCGTACTTAGGGGAAAACAATAGATGTGGAGTTGGAGACAAAGCCTCCGAAAGGTCAGAATCTGAATGATTGAGTTATCTTAGCGATTCTCAGTAGAGTAGCCAGTATGCAGATGCAGAGTACTTGGGTATTGCATAGTTTACCCATCAAGCTGCCAGCGCAGGGCAGAGGCTCTTTTGTAAGTTGCGTGCGTACCTAATTAGAGTACTTGCCTGGAGGTCTTCTAAAGCAGTGAGTCAGCTATTTCTGGCCTGCCTGTGTTGTACGGCTGTTAATGGCCGAGCTTGTTTACGTGCTTGTCTGGTGGACTCGCAAGCATGTGGAAAGGAATAGAGAAGTGCAGCCAAATTGTGATATCAAGGGATATCTTTTAATATCCCCAAAGCTCGGACTAGCCAGGGCAGTAACACTTATATCCTTACCTGTTGAGAATTTTTTCAGCATTTTTTGCCATGGTAAAATGCAGGTATAGTGTTCTACATTTGCTATTGATTATCGGTGATCTCAAATTTAGACATTACAAATTCCAGAAGATACATGAGGTGAAGATAAAAGAAAGAAGCAGCTTCTAAAATATAAGCTGACTATCCTTGTGTGGCTATCCAGACGCTACATATAAACTGAGGGAGCAGGATGACCAACTCATGGGCAAATCCTGTTTCTGAGTTTGTAAAGGGTCTTACCCTGACAACACATCATCAGAAAACTCTTTGTTTGTATGAGAAAAGTGGGGACAACCATGGCAGGTTCAGTGGCCAATTTTAGTCTCTGTGGAGAACTGTACTGCTGGTTTTAGTCTGATTTGTAGCTGAAAATTGCTATTGGAAATCACTTCTGACTGCATTCTTCTGTTGAGGAGGCTGGAAATGTGTGTGTGTGTGTGTGTGTGTGTGTGTGTGTGGAACTTGCTGCACCAGGAGTGGCAATTTGGAATGAAAATCACTGAATGAAGTTTGATAACTTTCTTTCACAAAGTCACAGATGTGACATGTGATGTCATAACTTCTAATATGTCACCAGGAAGTGTTTATCACCAATGGGATTCCAGCCATGAACTTCTGAGAAATCACAAAGGGTCAGGCTGGGACCTAAAGCAGGCCAGATTCAGCACGGAAGCTTCAGGTTTTCTATCCTTGATCTAGGGCAGGGCTGGGGAAATTATACCTATGGTCCTCTTGTGATTTCACAAGGCTATTTTGGAGACAACCAAGACCCATACTCCCAGGACCCGTATTTTTTAAGAAATTATTTTTGGGAACAAAATTGGACAACAATGCCACCTCAAGGATCCAGCTAAGAGCAATTTTAAGCTTTGTGTGTAAGCGTGTGCACCTCTCCTGGGCCAATATAGGCCTAAAAGATGCTTTCATTTGACAAAACACAAAAAACAAACAAAAAACAACAACCAAGAAATGAATTAGTTGACTTTCTGTTGATTTCCTATTTAAGAATGGAAATAGCCCAGGCAAAAAACCTGGTAAAATTATCACTGAGACAGGACTCCCAAAAATGCACAAAGGAAGATTAAATTTGGGGTGTGTGATGGGTATGCAGTGCGTATTTGTGGCCAATGAAACCACAATGCTCTGGCAATTGTCCACTCTGCATATAATATATGAAAATAGTTATTACATGTACTTACAAGTCAGCTGCCATAAAGCAATAAATCCATTCATAAGGCTGGGCCAGTACAAATGAGTCTACTCTGTCTAGATTCCAGCTGGTTCCCGTGCACAACGCAAAAAGTAATATTACATAACTCAAGCTAGCGAATCCAACCATATGTTACCGCAGTTTCTAGCCCGAGCTTGTGGTATATTAGATATCGTTTGATATCAATAATTCGGCCCTCTTTATCCATTCCTCTCCATGTGCTTGCGAGTCCCCCGGACAAGCACGCACACAGGCGCGGCCGACAATAGCCGAACCATTCACATCCCGATCTAGGCAGGCCAGTCGTTGCTGAATGCAGCTTCAGGAGACCTCAAGGCACGTACCACATTATGTATGCACACATTATGTCTGCATGCAAAAAGATCCCCTGCCCCATGCAGGCAGCTTGATGAGCGGACTGTACAACTCTCCAGCACCCCGCGTTTGCATACTGGCTACTCTATTGACAATCTGGCTATAACTCAGTCATCTAAAGTACTGACCTTTCGGAGGCTTTGTCTCCAGCCCCAAACTCATTGTTTTCCCCAAGTATGGACTAGCCTGTGACCACAATTTTCCCTATAAGAACCCCTGACTTTGAGCACTTCCTCGGATCGCTCTTGGCTTCCATCCCGCCTTGCTGTCACTTTGTCCAGCGAGCCTTCCCCTCAGCCCCACGTGCTGAGAATCCATGCTCCCCAACTCCTTTGCTTTTAACTGGGTTTCAGGATAGATATAGTATTTCCCATACCAAACCTCCTCTCAAAATCCTGCTATCTGCTCCTACCTTTATTTCTATAGTTCCTTGTGTGAGTGTGTTGCATACACGTGTTTGAGTGTATTTCAATAAAACAATTATTATTTTCAACATCTGCCTTATCATTGACTCGGCCTGACCCCGTAGACAACCGTTCAAGATCTCGCTACGTTACCCTGCCTCTCGCATTGCAAACTTGTGCTCTGTGCTAATTCCCTCCCCATTGTTTGAGCACATTTAGGTGTCCCTCCCAGGACCCCCAGAAAACATGGTAACACATAAACCGTAAACTGCACACCGTTACACATATACGCCCATATAAGGCATTTAGGGAAAAATGGTTGAGAATGAATCCAAATATCAACCATAATGACAAAACCTGTCACATTTTTTACAATTAATACCAAGCACTCAAAAATAGTCATAGTGAATAAACTGCAATTGATGCATATGCTAAAATATGTTCACACAGTCCTTACAGCAACCAATTTCAAATAAAGATGAGATTCACAGAAACTAACTCTTCAAAACTAATTAATGAGCAAACAAATGATGGAATAATCACAGTATCAACCAAAACACACAAATGGGTGATGATGATTCTTAATGAAAAGGTACTTTAGAGACTTTACAAAACCAAAATATACTGTGCTTGTGAGGTTTATAATTGTTTTCTTAAAATTAAAAAGCAATCTGTGAGGAACCAAGATATATGTGGAGAGGAACTAGGAATCATTATGTGGATAATTAACTATTCGACAGATAATTTAACTTTCTTAATATAGAATTTGACAGGTCCCCAAACCAGCAAGGATTTAAGCTTTGGGACCATCCAGTATTATCCCTTTAGGAACTAAAGATTGCTAAAGGAGGACTTTTTCCTGGATTGCTTGGTAGCATTAAACGACTTGTGACTTGGGAAAGAAGTTTAGACTATGGGTGCTTCCAAGACAGTTCTTGCTTTTATAAATAATGGCTGGCATTTGTATTGCAGTTAAAAATTCACAACCTAATTTATCGATCTGTAACTGCTCTGTATTTGGTAAGACCGTTCTGGGACAGGTAGAAATTGAACAAACAAACAAACAATGTAGTCTCACTATAAGACTATATAAATGCCCCCATAGCATACCTTAACAGCCAGCAGCAAAACTGAGAGATCTTTTCAGCTGCTGATTGGGGTGCAAGGAGAAGGATGCTTCCAGCACCTTCCAAACAGTGAAAGGATTCAGCATGGAATTACAACATAGCCACACTCACCAGTGGGAGGGGTCCAGAAACATAATCCTCATCATGTTCTGACTGACGGCTGAATAAATCTCCTTCACCTAGTTCAGCTGCTGGCTGTTGAGGTAGACTGGAGGGGTGGCCAGGAGATGTTGGGCCAGGAGATGTTACTTAGTTACTCCAATATAACTAAGTAGCCAAAGTAGAATATTGGTGAATATTACTGGCATGGGAAGGAACCAAAGTATGAAATCATCTGTAGGACTTTGAAATCTCTCAGTTTCAATCTTGTATTTTCTTTCTGTCGTAGTATCTTGTTGGGCAGTAAGAGGTTGACAGAGATCTGCCTCAGCATGAGCAGAGGTAGTAATCCACCCAGGCTGCTCTCTGGTCCTAAGAAAGGTAGCACCCATCTACATTCTACAGTCAAATAGGGGTTGAGGAAGAGCAGGGGCAGCTTTCCTGGAGATGCAGGCTGTGTGTGTGTGTGTGTGTGTGTGTGTGTTTTTTACAGAAGGAGGTAGCATGTTACAGAAGGAGCTAGTGAATACTTCCTTCCTCCCTGTCCATGAAATGACAAGTGTTAGCACAAAATAATATATATCAGCGCACGTCACCAATCAGATTCCAGCTGTTGTGTCCCTCCCTGCCCCGGCATGGAAATTCCTGCAAATTTTTACACATTTTCCATAATTTGTGCATTTATTTTCCTAATGTTTGTTTCTGACAATTTTTCCTAATTAAATGCATTTTAACCATTTTCTTTTGAAAATATGTGCATTGTTTTGTTTTACTTTATTTCTCAGGCCTTTTCCACACCGGGCTATTAAAACGGTGCAGAGTGACCTCCAACGGAGGTCTTCTGCACCGTAGAGTGGACTGGGGCGGACTACTTTTTGTAGTTCCATACCTCAGTCCACTCTGGAGCGACCGGAACTGGTCGCACGACGTGTTTTTTTAAAAACCTCTTTTTAGAGGTTTTTTAAAAGCACGGAGCGCGCAACCCCGTGCTGCTCCATTGCCCGGCTCCGGAGCAGATTTGCAGGTGCGAGCAAGTGCATGCCTGCAGATCTGCCGGGGGTGGGCTTCCAGCTGGCGAGCTTCTCCGGTGGGTGGAGAGCCTCCACCAACCGGAAGCCGCCATTTAGGACGCCGGAGGAGTGCGGAGCGACGAGCTCGCACTCCTCCTTGTCGCGACGGACTCGCCCAGACGAAGTTAAAATCCGGTGAGTAGCGTGTTCCGTTGTTTCCCCCCCCACGTCTGGAAAGGGCCTCAGAAATGGCCTGTAAACCTTGCAAATGGTCAGATGCTCAGGACTAGGGTTTCATTTTCTCACATCATTTTTCAGGACAATTGAGCCCACCAAAATGTATTTCCCTCCCAAGTCTTTCCACATGATGTTGGTCTCCCTCTATGTCTGAACTGAGGGTTGTATTACAATGCCATTAACTAGCTTTGGGGACCACCAGAAAGGTGCTAAAGAGGGCAGCCCCCTCCAGTGAATCACATGTGAGTACCAATGTCAATCCCACAAAAAAATAAATAAATAAATAAATAAAAATTGTAGTTTATTTTAGTACTAAAATATTGTGCGGAGAGACTGTATCACATCTATGAGAAAAACACTCTGGATGATCATCAGCTTTCATAAATGAAGTCCTTTAGTTTTATCTAGAATTTCAGGTGTATATGGAGTACAATGGGGTTGGAGGTGAAATGGTAGGAAACAAAGGCAAGAGGAAATAAAATGAAGAAAGCATGGTCAGTGACAACTCTTAACACTAGCTATTCACAAAACTGTTGTGGATAACACAAACATCCAGGCAGTAGGTAAGTCAATTAACACATACACTGTGACAAGTAAGCTTCATTCTTCATCCAGATTCAAGCCTCTAGTGACTGATCTTCCCATCAGCAGCTCAAAACATTTTTGTGTCATCAGGCTTTTATAAACTGACTAGGGTTGGGCTTTTAATGCTGTGCAATGCTGTTTTTAAGATTTGTATGTGGTCTTTTTAATATTTTTAATGTTTAATGTTTTAACTTTATACTTGTATTAATGTTCTTGTACAGTTTTTAATTTCTATTGTTTTAAATGTCTTGCTAGCCGTCTTGAGTCTCGTTAGTGGCAGAAAGACAGGATATAAATGGATCAAACAAGAAAATGTAATTCAGTAGTCTTTCAAAGTTCTTGCACTGAAATTTCTGTAAGGCCAGAGATAGTGACAGAATGTCCTGAATGGCTTACTTGTCTTTCTAAATAACTGTGCTCTAAGACAGTTGTCATAGAACCAATCAGAGATGAGACAATCCTGGACTAAGGGCATGCCAGCACTTAGTTCAAGTGTTGCTGAACTGAATGGACATAATTTTAAATTGTATATACAGTTGGTCCTTCACTTTTGTGAGAGCTAGGGGAAGTGGAAAAATTGTGAATAAAGTTTAGAGGCCCTTTCCGGACTGCATTGTTACAGTGCTATTATTCCACTTTCAACATCCTGTGGAATTCTGGGGTTTGTAGTTTAGGGAGGGGCATTTAGAATTCTCAGTCAGAGAGCTCTTTGGCCTCAGAAAACTACAAAGCCCAGAATTCCACAGGATGTTGAAAGTGGAATAATAGCACTATAACAGTGTAGTGTGGAAATGGCCTCAGAAACAGGCTCTGTCCATGAGTTGGCCATCCTGCTCCCTCAGTTTATATGTGGTGTCTGGATAGCCACACAAGGATAGCCTAAAAGTCCATTCACTTCCTAAGACTAAGCCGCCGACTATGGTGGTGGCCGATACATTCTCCTCCTTCTCCTCCTCCACCCTGTCTCCTTTCCTCCATCAGCATCTCCTCTATTTTCTCTTACTTCACACCCTGTGAGATGGAGAGGATGGTGAGGAGGTTGTGAATAACCGAATTTGTGAAAGGGAAACCAATGAAACTGGAGAGCCAACTCTAAGTTGAAAATTAGCAAGGAATTTCCCGATATAGTCACATTTGACTGTAAAAGAGGCAATCACTTTAAAAAATGTGGGGATTGGTAGAAATAAGACGGAAAGGAAAAGTGGAGTCAGAGCTCTCCAGAATGCTTGGGAGTTATTCCAAACCACAGTGATAGAAGATCAGGAAAAATGTCTACCACAGATCTGCAAAGGTCCAAGCAGTCACCATGGTGGTGAATGAGCAGTATGTCAAGTAAGCCATTAGAGAATAAGAGATTCCTTCAGAAAATGAAACTGTTGCCCAAATAACGAGGAGAAAATGAAATGCAAACGTGCACAAATGAAATGGAAAAAAGGTAGTGAGAGAATTTAAAATAATAGCAATAGCAATTACATTTCTATACCACTTATCAGCATACCACAAAGCACTCTCTAAGTGGTTTACAATGTATTTTAGCTAATTGGCCCCAGCAAGCTGGGTAGTCATTTTACTGACCTACAGAAGGATGGAAGGCTGAGTCAACCTAGAGCCCTGCAGGATCAAACTCACAATGATGTGGCTGCAGTACTGGCATTTAACCACTGCGCCACCAGGGATCTTCAAGATTTTGAGGACTATATCGTTAATAACTAGAAGACTAAGAATTAAAAAAAAAACTTTAAATATATCTAAAGCAGGAAATTGGTAGAGAACTTTCGGACCATTGAATTATAATAGAACTGAAGGTGCATTAAACAAGATTAAGGAAGTGGCAAAAAAGCTAAATTAATTCTTAATGTCTGTTTTCATTGAATACATTGTAGGACACATTCCTGTATCGGCAGCTGAGGAAAATGATGATGGAAACAGATCTGCTGCTTTGAAAACAAATCTCCAGATCTAATTGGTATCTGTTTGAGAATTCTTACCAGGCTCAAGTGTAAAACTGCTGATCTTCTAACTAAAAATATTTAACATGTCCTTCAGATCATCCTCTAAACCAAAGGACTGGAAAGTAGCCATTGTGACCCAAATCCAAAATAGCTCTGACACTGCCCTCTCCTCTCTTCCCCCCACCAAACCTTGGAAAACTGGCTCCATGGAGTCTCCAGCCCTTTGCAGCAGGTCTTTAAGATGTATGTGTGTGAGAGGCAGGTGTTACTGCCCTGGCTAGCCCGAGCTTGTGGGATATAAAGATATCTTTTTTGATATCAATAATTCAGCCTCACACACCCATTCCCCTCCACGTGCTTGCGAGGTCCCCCGGACAAGCTCACAGACAGGCACGGCCGATAATCGCCGTAATATTCCGAAACAATACAGGCAGGCCAGAAATAGCTGACTCGCAGCTTCAGGAGACCTCAAGGCAAGTACCTCAATTATGTATGCATGCAACTCTCAAAAGATCCTCTGCCCCGCGCTGGCAGCTTGATGATCAGACTATAAAGCGCTCAAGCACTCCGCGTTTGCATACTGGCCACCCTATTGACAATCTGGCTATAACTCAATCATTCAAATTCTGACCTTTTGGAGGCTTTGTCTCCAGCCCCAAATCCATTGTTTTCCCCAAGTATGAACTAGCCTGTGGTCACAATTTTCCCTATGAGAACCCCTGACTTTGAGCGCTTCCTTGGATCGCTCTTGACTTCCATCTCGCCTTGCTGTCGCTTTGTCCAGTGAGCCTTCCCCTCAGCTCCACGTGCTGAGATCCACGCTCTCCAGCTTCTCCACTTCCAACCAGGCTTCAGGACAGGTGAAGTATCACCCAAACCAACAACTCCTCTAAAAATCCCTCTATTCCACTCCAACCTTTATTTCTTTAGTTATGTGTGTGAGTGTGCTGCATACACTGTTTGATTGTGTTTTTAATAAAACAACATTTATTATTTCAAATTCTGTGTGCTCCTTGACTCAGCCTGACCCCGTAAACATAGGGTTCAAGATCTTGCTACGTTACCCTGCCTCTTGTATCGCTAGGCTGTGCTCTTAGCTAATTTCCCCAACTTATATAATTGAGAGCGCATTTAGGTGTCCCTCTCGGGACCCCAGAAATCAGGGTAACACAGGGCTACAGTGGCAGGGAGATGGCAATTTCTCCAATTTTGCTAACAGAGACTACTCTGTTGATGGATCACCCCTGTTGAACTCCAAGGACAAAAAGTCCCGGAGCGTTCAGGAAATTGCAGGTAAAATCAGCACAACATTTGGACCAGGTAAAGTGGTAGAAAGCTAGTAAAGATGAAGCTTATCAAACATATAGAAAGACAGATCTTGCTGAAGAAGAGTCACTATTGCTTCTGGAAGGGTAACCCTTTCTCACTGAACTTTAAGCATTCTTTAATGTGTCAAGAAGCAAATTCTGCTACATTATTCTCTGCATACAGGTAAATAACAAGTCTGACTGTGCTTGTATCTGGTGAGAGTGTTGCTTTTCAAACAAGTATACAAGAATAAGATGTATGAAGTTCTTGAAAACTTGGACATATTTTTGTGCCTTTTGTGTTGGTCTAAAAAAGATATTGCCATGCTATAGATTCAGGAACTTTTGTTATGGCAACATGGCTGCCTGTGTTTCTTTCTGAAATATATGGAACAGTTCTTGTAAGAATCCAACAATACAGCCTTTCTGAAGAGTACGCTACAAAATGAAAAAAATGTTCTGAATACTGTTATATCTCAGGATGTGCTTAGAATTTTCTATTATCTTCTAGTTTCTCCTCTCCCAGAAGTTTGCAAAAGACAGAGAGCCTGGAATAATAATTATTGCCAATAAAATAAAATTAAAATAAATTGGAAAAAAAAATTACCCTCTAATGACCACATTCAACTTTTGTCACTCCTGTGTTAAGGGCAAATAAGAACCAAGCAGATGTGTTAACCCGTTCTTCTATATGAAAATACTTAATTTCAAACGAGGGTCATCTATAAATAGCAGAGTTACTTAAAACCAGTTGACCTTATCTTATGTAGCATAGTTCCAGATACAAACCCCGTCATTTTTTGTTAACTTCAAACCTCTGGCTACCCACTCACAGTGTCTCATGACAATTTGAAAGCCGCAAGCTAGTGTACTGAAACTGGAAAACAGGCCTAGAACTAAACACAGAGATTTCAAATACAAAAGTGAGTGCCTGAGCTGATATTTAGAACACTCCACCATCAATTGATTCAAATAATGTATTTTTTCCTCTGTAATATATTAGCCTGTGGATCATTATTATTTATAAAGTGAGAATGAGAGAGAGACTTCATGAACCAAACAATTTTTCTCTAGCTTTGTGTGTAAGATTTGATATCTGCCTCATTTTTATTACATAATGGTTGGAATTCTCTATCACAGTGCATGTTGCATAACTTTACATATACTTTAGCTATGTAGCAGCAGTGCAAAGAACCCCTGTTAGTGAATTGGGAAGATGCAAAATAGGACACTAGCAAGAGTGTCTTGATGCACATCAACACTCCCTACCTAGTGTTGTAATGCACAATGGACTGATGTGCATCAGGATGCGGCAGTCAAGAAAGCCAACACAACTCTTGATTGCATCAATAGAGTATGGTGTCTAGATCAAGGAAAGTAATAGTACCACTCTATTCTGCTTTGGTCAGTGTTACTGCCCTGGCTAGTCTGAGCTTTGGGGATATTAAAGATATCCCTTGATATCACAATTCGGTTGCACTTGTCTATTCCTTTCCACGTGCTTGCGAGACAAGCACGTAAACAAGCTCGGCTGTTAATAGCCTTAATATTCAAACAACAATACAGGCAGGCCAGGAATAGCTGACTCACTGCTTTAGAAGACCTCCAGGTAAGTACTCTAATTAGGTATGCACGCAACCTACAAAAGAGCCTCTGCCCCGCGCTGGCAGCTTGATGGGTAAACTATGCAATACCCAAGTACTCTGCGTCTGCATACTGGCTACTCTATTGAGAATTGCTACAATAACTCAATAATTCAGATTCTGACCTTTCGGAGGCTTTGTCTCCAACTCCACATCTATTGTTTTCCCCTAAGTACGGCATAGCCTGCAGTCACAATTCTCCTTATAAAAACCCTTGATTCCAAGACCTTCCTCGGATTGCTCCCGAGTTTCATCCCGCCTTGTTACCGCTTTGCTTGGCGAGCCTCCCCTCAGCTCCACGTGCTGAGCTACATCACACCCCAGCTTTGCTCTCTATTTTTCTGGGCTTCAGGACAGGTGAAGTATCACCCAAACCAACAATCCCTCTAAAAATCCCTCTATACCACTCCAACCTTTATTTTCTTTAGTTATCTTGTATGAGTGTGTCGTATACACTGTTTTGCTTGTATTCAATAAACTTCATTTATTATTTCAACTTCTGTGTTCTCCTTGACTCGACCCGACCCCGTAGAGATAGGGTTCAAGATCTCGCTACGTTACCCTGCCTCTCATAACGCTAAGCAGTGCTCTGAGCTAATTTTCCCCACCTTTAGTTGAGCACATTTTCGTGTCCCTCCCGGGACCCCCAGTACACAGGGTAACATCAGACCTCATCTGGAACACTGTGTCCAGTTCTGGGCATTTCATTTCAGGAAGGCTATTGACAAGCTGGAATGTGTCCAGAGTAAGGCAACCAAAATGGTGGAGGATCTGGACGCCATGCCCTATGAGGAGTGTCTTAGGGAGCCGGGTATGTTTAGCCTGAAGAAAAGAAGGTTAAGAGGGGACATGATAGCCATGTTTAAATATTTGAAAGGCTGTCATATTGAAGAGGGAACGGGCTTGTTTTCCGCTGCTCCAGAAACTAGGACAAGGAGCAATGGATTCAAGCTACAGAAAACGAGATTCCACCTGAACCTCAGGAAGAACTTCCTGATGGTCAGAACTGTGTGGCAGTGGAATATGCTGCCTTGGACTGTGGTGGCATCTCCTTCTTTGCAGGTTTTTAAGCAGAGGCTGGATGGCCATCTGTTGGGAGTGCTTTGACGTATATTCCTGCATAGCAGGGAGTTGGACTGGATGGCCCCTGGGGTCTCTTCCAACTCTATGATTCTATGATCAGCAGTGAGGTCCCATTGTGCACCAGTATCAGTATCCAAACTGCATTCCTCCTATATATTCCTGTCCCATCTCATCTTTTATTCTTTATATTTCTGCAAGACTGTGTCTTAGTGTTGTTTTATTGGGACAGCAGTACTCTCCTTAGATCCTTATCTGCCTCTCCTTTTGGCTCACTATTTTTTAAGGTTAGGTTTGATTTTGATTGACTCTTAGTATTTTTAAATATGCATGGTTTCTACTATGCAAAAGCACTAAAACAGGAAGAAAATAGAAATGTTGCTGCCCTGTCACTATTGAACAGATGAAAAATTGTCCATAGATATTTTTTCCCATGCTTTGGAAAAGGCCTCTCCATACTAAGCATGGAGTGAAAAGGAGAAGTTTGTACAAGGCATAGGTGAGTAGAATTTTATAAGCCTCTTCCATATCATGACAACTATGCAATAGAAAACATTATGAGTTATTCTCCAAAACCAGAAGCAGGTTAGAAAGCTTGAATAAAAATCTAAAATGCTTCAGAAATACTCTGATATGTGAAATCAGCCTTAAAGTATTGCTTTGATGTTTTTCTAGTATAGGTTACAGAAGCTTTTTTTCCCCAATATGCACCAAAATCCTAGATCAACTAGTTAGTTAAGGAGAAGTAACTAAGTAATGTCTCTTGGCCTGATGCCCCCAGTCCACTTTGAGAATGAACCACCAGATCGGGAAAGAAGTTCTGTTGAGGGCACATTGAGAATGACATTTTCAGCCCCCTCCCACCAGTGAGCAAGGCTGTGACAAGGGGTCCTGTTACAACAGGGGTCCTGCTTCTGATGGCTGCATCCTCACTACATGATGTGGAAACGCAATTTCTTGCATTCCGTTGACAGCTGAATGGACCTCCTTTGCCCAATTTGGTGGCTGGCTCTTAAGATGGACTGGGATGCCATTTACATAAGTTAACAGAAAGACTACATAGTCTTACTGAATACAGATCAGTTATGGATCGATAACTCTAACTTATAAACCTGTAACTACAATATTGAGTACCAGCATCAGTATATTTGGGACTCCAATTATTATTTTCATGGTGGGGTCAGTTTATGGTCCAATTAATTGTATGTCCCCTGAGACAGTGTCCCAGCAATCATAGGACATTGTGAACTTCCTTTTCTGAAGGTGTGAAGGAAGGTCTGCCACCAGAGGTCTTCTCTGGATGATGGCAGAATGATCTGTCACTACCACTGTCCTGCCATTGTGCTTTGTCATCGATAAGGAAACAGAGGAGACTGCCTTATACTGAATCAGACCATTGGTCCCTCTATCCCTGTGTTGATACTGGCTGGTACCAATACTTCAAGATTTTATGCAGGGTTGTTTTTTTTTTCCCGGTTGTACCAGGAGCTGTCAGCAATTGAATCCAGAACCTTCTGCATGCATGCCATAGAGCTAGATTCATGGCACAAACAGGCTGTACTGGGGTGTGTCAGAGGTTAATTGGAAAAGCTTCCGAATCTGCTTAGCCCTGGACATGGTATAATACATTTTCCTGCCTTTGGAATCAATGGGAGCGGAATTCTTTTTCAAGAACAATCAAAGAAGGTAGAAGTTAAGCAACTGTTTCATCCTTTTCATTTTCTAACTAATTGAATGGCCAATAGGGTTTTGAGTCTTGCCGTGGTTGTAGTAACTGGTGATGTAAATATACTGATTGTGCATGCAGATCCAAAAATATATCTCATAGGTATGTACAGAATAAAAGTAACAATACATCAGAGGCTTTGCCAACCATGGATATGCAGCAAACCAAATGAGGTGTGAAAAATATTAACAAAAATGTGGGATATGGGAGGGGGTAAATATAAAAGGAAAAGACTGAGTCACATTAAGAAAGCCATTAAAATAAGTTAGTGATGGTTGTTGCATACAAGAACATTCCTGTATGAGAATGTAATGCTAAAATTGTATCGTGTGTCCTCACCTCATGAATATTAAAACAAATGAACTGGAGTTTAAGATCATGTACTACAATGCATCTTAATCTTTCAGAAAATGATTCCTGACTACAAGTACTAAATACTTTCAACCTCCTTATGAAAAGCAGCTTGTTTATATGAAGGTATGATTGAATGATGAAGGGCTGGCCCTTCATCATTCAGAAATATGAAAGAACATTGTGGTTCCTTATCCCATCTCTTTCAGACTGACGGACTGAGTGTCCTTTGCCATTCATAAACTCATCTGAACTCTGTCTGGGGTCCCATTATTATCTTCTGGCCACACAGCCATCCAGATTGTAATGGTGGTGAAAAGCAGACAGGTACAGTTACCATCAACACTACACTTGTGCATTTATAAATATTGGAATCTCAGGATATTTATAGGTGAAAATAAGCATGCTCTTCGATAATCTTTTAGCCTATACATGACATGTAATCATAGGCCTTTTCCGCACTTTGTATTTGCAATGGGGCAGAGCATCCTCCAGTGAGGACGTTTGCACTTGGGGGCGGACTGGGTCCAGACTACTTTCTGTAGTTCCGGACTTCAGCCCGCTCCGGAACAACCAGAAGTGGTCGCTCGCCATGCTATTGAAAGACCGCTTAATACAGGTCTTTCAACAGCGTGGCGTGCCCCACTCCATGGCTGCTCTCCGGTGTAGATTTGCAGGCTCGCACCAGTGCGAGTCTGCAGATCTTCTGGGGGCGGGCTTTAGGCTGGCGAGCTTCACCAGTTGGTGGAGAGCCTCCACTAACCAGAAGCCGCCATTTTCGTCCGCGGAGCAGTGAGTAGAGCGGCCACGCACTGCTCCGGATCAGCCTGGATCCTCTGAGGGAGCACGCCAGTCCGGTAAGTAACAGAACACGGCGTTTTCTTCTCCAAGTGCGAAAAAGCCCATAGATACACACACATATAGAGTCCCCTTAGGAGGAAAACATAAATGTGTCAATGTCTGAGAATATTGATTTCATCACACTACATTACAGTGAATGTAAGGTATCCTACACCAATTACATTACCAGCAAGGTAGAGGTTATACTTTCATAAGGACTGAACCTCTATCTTTGCATCTCTTGGATTTTTTAGAAGCTTCTTAATAGCAAACACACAGAGGAACTTTACCATCTTAAACAATAACGCTTAACCATTTATCCATTAAGAAATACCATTTCTTTTGTTGAGGAATTATACACCTCTAAACAGGCATCCAAGGATGTTAAATCTGTTGCATAGCTATAAACATCCATGACAGGCATCCATTACAATCATAAAGGGATATATATCTATTTTAGTATAGCCTAGTTTTTCTCTTACAAGCAGTATCTATCAGCTTCATGTTTATCAGTTTGTCAGGAACAGCATGGCTTGGAGGCTGTGTTGCAGTTGGCGAAAGAGTATGATTGCTGTCTCCTCTTGGCCTCTTTTGTTCTCTCCCTAGTGTCTACCCAGCCTTTTAACTGCTCTATCCGATCCAACGAAAACAAAAGTACTGACAGTGCCTCATTTATGTCAACAATCTGGTCCTCCAATCAGATTATTGTAAGATTATATAAACAAACCTAAGTACTGCTAGATCTTAGTTTTTGGCTGTCTTCCAACACATTACAACAGCCATTGCACCTGCTAACAGGTTATTATTGATAAAATCTGCTCGTGTCTCAATGCTGATAGAAATGCAGGCATTCTCATTTCTTTGTTCACATTTGAGTCGGTGTTCTACCCAGATTTTGTATGTCTCTTTGTTCCCAGTAACACACACACTCACACACACACACACACACACACACATTCTAATACACATAGCTTTCTGCATTATATCTTACACTCTATATATTGTACTTTATAAGATCTACTCTATATTTCCACACCTCAAAGTTTGCAATCAAATCAGACCAGCCTGTAACAGGATACCTGTAATTTTAGAAGGTTGCTAATTCCAGCTTTGGGAGATTGGCTTAGGTTAAGAAGCTCCCCTTCTCCAGTCAGCACCTCCAACAACTGCTCTAAAGTTTGGGCTTAGATTTGGAAGACCTCCATTCAAGTCCCCACACAGCCATAAAACGTACTTGATGACCCTGAGCCATACAACTCTTAGCTTGTTCTATATTACTGACTTGTTGTGAGGATAAAAGGGAAGGAGCAGAGCTACTTACACCACCTTGAACTCACAGGTGGAATAATAATAATAATAATAATAGTAGTAGTAGTAGTAGTAGTAGTAGTAGTAATAATAATAATAATAATAATAGTTATGATTTCTTTGTTAAAATAATATATCCCTTGTTATATGCCTTCAAGTGGACACTGGCTTATGTTGACCCTATCATAGGGTTTTCTTGGAAAGATTTATTCAGATAAGGTTTGCTATTGCCTCCTATGGCTGAAACAGTGTGACCTTCCTAAGATAGCCAAATGGGCTTCCATGGATGAGCAAAGATTTGAACTCCACTATATCACTCTGTCTCTAGATCTATATCTGTCCCACTCTGTTTCAAAAGCTCTCAGGGCACATGCGCAGCTAAAATCAATACTAAAAATATTAAAATTATTGAAAACAATAAAAAAAAGAGAATAGACTAAAACCTACTAAATACATTAACATGTTACAACAGGTTTCAATTATTAAAACAAATTAAATAAATAATGACAACTAACAAACCTAGTACTTTTCATTGAATAAAGACTGAAAAGCAGTAAGCATTGATGAAAAGATTTGGGTGGAAAATGAAATGTTAGAAACATGGCCTTCGTATGGGGCACTGACCTGGCTAGAAATGACATTCTTACTGTGGTGAATCTGTTATTACTGGAAGAAATTTAACAGGAGTAAAACTGATTGTATTGCTTCTGTAGTTCCAGTTAGACATAGCATCTCAGCCCCATGATTGTGACTACTTGCCCCAAATGCATGTTAAGACGCCTTGTCACCTTCTCTTATCAGGACAATTCTAGCAGTACAATGGCAAGAACTTTAAAGAAGATATATTTAAAGAAGCTGTCCAAGGTGCTGAACACCTTTTAAAATTCAGACTAAAGTCCAGAACGCACTCACTACTCTCTCTAGCATGAAAGTCCCCAGGCACTACCAAGTCTTCTTGATCGCTGCCTGAGCAGAACAGCCTTGGAGAATCTGCAGCCACAGAATTTGGGGAAGAATTCAGTGGCAAAATATGACGCATCAATAGTGCTAATGGTTGCTGCTTTTCCTGTGGTGGGTCTGAAATCATGTCCTTTCATGGCAGGAAGGTACAGATTGTGCTCTTGTGTTGATGCCAGGAAACCTGATTGCTATGGGTTGGTGCCAGGGCTGTCCCGTGAACTGCTGTGCTCAAGTCCTGCCTTGCGCAAACAGGCTGTCAGAAACATGTCTACCACAATATTAACACTTCATTCATTACTAGCTTACTCTGAACTGGGTCTCACCCATTTCCCACAAGAGCTTGGTGAGAACTCTTTCAAGCCACCTGAGAGCCCTGCTGTAAAAAGCAGATACGGTTGCCAAGCAACCATCATTATTTCTCAGTTTCTAAAAATGATCTGACTGGACTTGACCTTAGTTGTATGTTAAGGGCACCCCCAAAGCTTTTCCCAAAATAGATAAATTCTGTCAAACTGCCAGAAACAAAATTCCGTCATTACCCGGAAATTTTGCAGCCCATTAGCCCAGAATATGATCCCGTGCCTTTGGCTTTCCCTAGGGATGACTACATACATTACCAATGGCTGATTTGCTCCATTTATAAATAACATTTCTACATTTTTATTTCTTGTGTACCAGTGTACATTCACAATGAATTAAGGCACTATCCAAATTCTGCTATATTTAGGCAGGTTACACAAGTATTAGTCCTAAAGATAGTATTATTTTATTTAAAGAATGCACTGCTGAGCACAGCAGCAGAATTAATCGCAAATGACACCAGTTACTACAAAGAGTACAGCAAATGCACCTTATGGTCACCGCCACTGAACAATGACAGTGAGCTTGTCCATGCACTTGAAACATTTATTGGGTTGCCACCCCACCCAAGAAATGTGGGGTGAAAGGTAAGTTGTCATGGATTTATTTGAATACGTGCCCATTTTGAAACACTTCAGATATGTTGTCACACAAGACAATTACAGCACTATGTTTCCACTTTATTTTTTAAAAATATTTTTATTAAAGTTTACATTTGAAAACATAAAAAGAACCCCCTCCCCTCCCTACTTCCAAGCTTATTTCTCGCAGTTGAATCTGCTTATTTTCATTCCATGTTTCCACTTTAAAAGCCCTGGCTACATCCTGTGAAATCCTGGGTTTTGTAGTTTGGTGAGGAACTAGACCTCTCTGACTGAGAATTCTAAATGTTCATCCCTAAACTACACATCCCACAATGCCATAGGCTGTAACCATGGTAGTTAAAGTCGAATCATAGCGCTGTAAGTGTCATGGGAAAGATCCTGTTGTCTAGCAGAGGCTTGGGAAAATCGTCTATGTCACATTGACAGTTAATGTAGAACCAGACTGATGAATTGTCTGACTTAGGCCATTTCTGCACTAGACTGTTATAGTGCTATTATTCCACTTTCAATATCCTACGGAATCCTGGGGTTTGCAGGCCCCTCCCTAAACTGCAAACCCCACGATTCCATAGGATGTTGAAAGTGGAATAATAGCACTATAACGGTCTAGTGCGGAAATGGCCTTAGTGAGGCAACTTCCTAACGCTCAGACAAATAGATTGAGCTCAAGGAAAGTCTTTTCCCCCCTCCATCTTTACAAGAAGGAGTCAAATCTGCTAGAGATGGCCAGAGGAGTAGCAGTCTATTTTGAAGTTCAGGATCTCATCATGTCAGTTCATGTAGTCATGCATACAGAATACATACCTGGGTGGCACCGTTGCTGAGGGGGAGGGTAGTGATTTGATGCTCTCCCCGGAAGAGAATAGAGTGCCTTGCATCCAACACAGAATACAGGGACACATCACATGATGGGGTGAAGCATTAGGCTATTTAAGGCCTGCTCACCCTAAGCGTGTCCTCATTTGGATCTACAGTACAGCCCAACCTCCAACCCTTAATGCAATGTGAGGTTCATCTGGTCATTTTGGGGTCGGGTAGGATTTATTTTCCCCTAGTTTACCAAGGTTTTTTTCCCTACTCTATACTGTTCCTGAGGAAATTGGGCAATTGGTTGCAGATGGTGTCAGTAAATAGGTGATCATCTGGCAGGCAGCGGAGGATGATATAAGTTTATGGTGTACACGTTTGGAGCCTACTTTGGGAATAGGAGAAGGCTCTGAAGCTTTCTTTTTAAGGTCCTGAGACCCAGGGAGTAGGGAAGGAAGCTACCCTTGTGGCTAATCTGGGAGTAGGATTTTCATTTGTAGGGTTCTGGGACTTTGGGGAAGCCCATTGGGTTTCCTTTCCAATTACAGGCAGCTGGAGAGCAACTCAAAGAATTGGATTGCCCCCAGGACTCAGGCGTTTTGCCCAAGGAAAGCTGAGGAGGCAGTCAGTGGGGTGATGCCTGCTCTCAGCTGGACTTATATCAGACTGATTCCGCCCTTTGCTATGTTTCCAGGCCAACACAATGTAAATAGTTTAGGTCAAATAAAGTGGCCCTTATTTATCCCAATGTTATGTGTCTGGTCTTCTTATTTTGGGGTTGGACATCAATCCAAAAACTCAGGCATCTTTGTTGGCCCGTGTCAGCAACAAGCCAGAACTTGTTTTCATCTTCACCAAGAGCAGATATTTTGCAGAGCTAATGAATTTTAATTGGCCAATCAAGATTAAGCCACTACAATATATGTTGTTTCCAAGATCTGTTTTCTGGGAATATTCCCACTGCCAGCCTAGTAAAGTGCACTTGCCCTGTGTAGTATCTTTTATACATCTTGTGAAAAGCTGTCCTGGAAGCTGTCCTGAGTCCTTTTACCAATGGAACTAATGTCTCAAATTCAATCTAAAATTTGTAGAAGTGCTTCAGAAGCCCTGAAGAAATCCCACTTTAGTATAAATACATTTCCAGTAGTTATAGTATATGCAGTTTGTTTATATCTCAGATCTTACTTATCTCAGGGCTGTTATTAACTTATATTGATTTTCTTTTAAATTCAGAGATACACTGAAATTACAAGCACATTTCGAAATAAAATTTGAAAGTTTTAATGTAATGTTACATCCCTAGTATTTAATCTGTTTTTAAATGCTTATAGTTTTCCTCTTCAGTTTTCAGTCTCCACCTCTAATATATCTTTGATATAATGATTATGGTACCATTACTTTTAGTTACATTTTATAAACCTGATAGAAATCTTGGCTGATATCACTACACGTTTTGTGTGCAGAGTTCTAACTGCATTCTCTACTTGTTTTCTCTACAAATGGGCCATAACTCGGTAGTAAACCATAGGCTTTGTTTGGAGAAAATCCTAGGTTCATTTCACAGGAACTTCTGGTAGAGAGTTCAGGAAAAACCTCTTCCCAGAACCTTGCAGAACTGACAGTTCTGGACTAGGTGGACCAATAGTCTGAGTGATCGTAATGGCCAAAGCTACTGGCCACTGAAAGCCATTGTGGTGTAGTGGTTTGAATGTTGGAGTAGGACTCTAGGAAATGAAGGTACAGATCCCTGCTCAGCTATGGAAACTCACTGAGTGACCTTGGGCAAGTCACGCTCTCTCAGCCTAAGAGGAAGGCGATAGCAAACCTCCTTTGAAGAAATCTTGCTGAGAAAACTCTAGAATAGGGTCATCATAAGGCACATAACAACAACAACAGAAACAACAACAAGAAGCCATGAGATTTAATCTGAACATACCTTGGTGAACCTAAAGTCACCAAGCAGAAACAGCTTGTATTTTGATGGTCAAAGCTCAACAATGCTTTTGGAACATTACACAATGTATGAGTCTTCACGTTTCAATGCAGCCTTAAAATTGGTAATTTGCAGCATTATGATCCTGTGCTTTCTCTTCTGCACACACCAGACATGATCATAAATAGTTTGAAAGAAGTTGAAAGCTGAAATAAAAACCTCACATGTGTAAACTATTCTGCTATTAAGAATCCATTCTAGCATTGGTGGAGGTGAATCATGTGATCAATAAACACATACAATTTCATGAATGTAGTTTTGTTTCCTGAAAGCTCTAAATAAGTATTCCTGCATGGCAGGGGACTGGAATGGATGACTCTTGTGGTCTCTTCCAACTCTATGGTTCTATGAGTGTATGACAAAATTGAGTGAACTGGGATAAAAACCAAATAACAATTCAAATATGTGTGTGTGTATTTTACACACACACACACACACACACACACACACACACACATATATGCAGACATAGACACACAGACACAGACACACAGACACATATATATATTCAGTTTTGCTAATTAAGTCTCCCCTTTCCAAATACATTAATTTGTCAATGGTACAGGAACAGTATAACTAACTGGAAAATATTCTCAGCCACTGATGATGTCTGAAAATAGGGCAAGAACAGAATGCAAACAGTTATCCTAGAGGGCATGGTGATGCTGATGAGCAGCTATTTGAATCTCAAATGCTGTAACTTTTATGAATGGCAGATAGAAGACAACTGTACAAAACAAATCTTATATAAGATTCATTGTTGCCTTTGTACATAAGCTTGTAAAGAAGGGCGACAACCATAGCCAGGATCCAAAACCACCTGACACTGAAATGACTGAAGCAAAGGGGCCTAAAGCTTTCTGGGCTGTCACTGACAGAGAAGCATAAAATGACAAGTCTTTACATCTCATGTGAAAATATAGAGATTAATTCATGGGTGAGAATATAAGAAGAGCCTTGTTGAAAGAAGGCTCTCTAGCATCTGATTGCCCAAGGTGGATAATCACATGTCCCCATGGACACTGAGAACAGTTTGGACCCTTGCAAATCAAATCAAAGTGAGGACTGAGGGCCACCAATGGGTGGCTGAACATGTAAATGTCTCTGGGCTGGGATTGAAGCTTTGGGTCAAGTTGGAAATGGACTCGTGGCTGTACATGATCTGAGGAAAGGGCTCTTTTCTTGAACCCCATTCTCCTTCTTTGATTTCCCTTGCGCTGGGAAGAGGCTCTGGAGACTTACTGCCTAAGGGACCTCCTAGTGGCCGAGTCTACAGAATAACTGGCTCAGGGATGGGGGGGACATGACAAAGCCATTTAGTCCAGTGTAGATGGGACAGGAAAGGTTCTCTGACTCCTGGAGGTGGGAAGACTTTCCTTCTTTGCTCTCATAGTCAGGCTGTTTCAGAGCTGCAAAAGTAACTCCCAAGAGGTCTGGCTTTCTTTCCTGGCCCACTGTGTGGCATTTTTGAAACCCCAACAGAACAGCTACAAATCTTTAGGCAAGATTTAAATTACAGTCATCCCTCCACATTCGCTAGGGTTAGGATCACAGGGCCCCATGAAAGTGGAAAAACCATGAATCATTCTAGGCATTCCTTCACAAGGCAGAAGTGGCTGGCAGGTGGGGCTTACTGCCACCTCCACTGCTGCTCCATACCGTTTTTAATAGGGACTTACAAGTCTCCTTCACAATTTCTCAGTCTCACAAGGTTGGAGTCCCTATTAAAAATGGTATAGGGAGGCAGCAGAGGGGACAGCAAATAATCCACGAATAATCAAATCTGCAAAAGTGAAACCTGCAAATGTGAAGGGCTGACTGCATATTTCCATCATATGTTTATAAACAATTTTTATTTTCTTTGATATTTATCAGTTTTATAATGGATGTCAAAACAACAGGCAAAAAACCATAAACATATGCTACATAGTTGAGTCCCAGATGCCCTTCCAGAGTGCTAAGCACTGGTAATTTGTACCAGCTTTGTCCCCTATTGTCAGCCCTGACTATCACACTTGTGGACTGCCTAGAGATCCCTGAGACAGTTATAGCCCAGAGGTGGCCGGAAGGTCTGCCCCTGTGGGGGCAGCGAATTCAGTCAGGTTTTTACTGCCACTTATTTTACAGGTGCCATGAACTGAATGAGAGCTCTCTCAGTGCCAAATTAGGGTCAACCATCAATAGAACTCCTGTTCAACATGGGAGAAGTGGCAGTAAAATCTGTCCTGATGGCAGTGGATCTATCAGTTGCTCCAATATAACCATCATGTCTATGAACCATTAATAATGCTTGTAAATTTGTGTAATTCAGAGTTTGGAAAATTGTTTTGAAAACGTACAAAGAGTTATAGTTCCAAGGCTCCCCAAAGCAATCAGCTGTTGTTAGCATTTAAATGTTTTAAAATCAGCTCTCTACTCATTGCTCAAAGGTAACTAAAGTAGTTATTCTTAGTTACATATACCTGGACAGTACAAGCCACTGTTTTGTTCTGTAAAATAGGTTGTTCTCCTTTCTACCACAGTCTCAACAACAAAGTGTGCCAAAGCTTGAACCAGTCTTCAGCTATTCATCATGCTTTCATAACCATAAAAGTGATGGAAAAGCTACAGTTACATTAAAAGCAGTGTGGTTATTCCTCAATAAGTTACAACAATAATGCTGTTAAGTTATACTTCCATGATTGGAAATAGGAATTAATTACAAGTAAATACTTGTAACTCACCATGGCACTACCTTCCCATGGCACTCCCACAGTCAGATTTCCCACAGGAAAGATTATGTGTTCCTGGGAGGCAATTGGCTATGCCGATGTAGCCATGCTGCTGGTAGGGTCTCCCATGTCAAACAGGCTTTTGGTGAGGAGCCAGACTAACTGTGCCAAGCAGTTACTGGGCAGCAGCAGTAGTTGGGATGGTGGTGACACTGGTGGAAATCTCTCAGAGACAACAACAGTGGCACTATAGTTAACACTTGTTAGTACTGTGCAGAAGGAGGCTCAGTAAACACCTTTTGGATATCTTTTACCATGAGAACCCTGTGATGTGGCAAACCAACATGAAACAAGAGATAGTTCCAGAAGATGAGACTCCCAGGTTGGATGATACTCAACAAGCTACTGGGGTAGAGGAGAGAGGACAACTACAGGTAGCACTGTGGCTAATGATGCAAATAGACTCAGCTGTTGACATGCTCAGATGTGACATGTAAGCCCAAAACTGCACAAAATAGCAAAATGTGCTGAATACGCAGGTAAAATCGAGACAAAAAGACTTGGAAAATCTCAGTACTACCAAGGACTTTCTTCATTTCTTGATGAGCCCTTCTTTGTGTTTTCATTCCTAAATGAATAGACTCACACACTTAAGCAACCTTTCTCACTGGGGAGTGTCTTTAAACTCTTGGACATTTAGTTGCCATTTTTTTGCCCCTTGACCTTCTTCAATGTACAAGATTTTTTCTGAGATGCAATCAGAATTGTGCACAGTATTCTTCATGTTGTCTCACCATAGGTTTAAATAAAGCCATTATCTGCTAGGTAAAGATTGCAGATCTCATGATCCTAGAATTACAAGGTCTCGATGTTAGCAGGAAGTCAATTTACCTCAGAATATTCAGAAGTATAAATCTAGCACATCCACAGCCCTTTAGTTCAGGTTTTCTTTGTAAATCCTAGCTTACAGTGGAACTGTTTCCTCTATAAGCAAAGCCTTCAGTCCTATTTCCTTTTCCATTATATAGCTCACTTTGATATGTTCACACACGTTATCTCAGCAGTCTTTACAATAACCATGTAAGATGGCTCAGTGTCATTGTTGGCATATTACATGTGGAGGAGGGGGTTTGCACTGAGATATTTGTAGTAATTTTATGGCTGCACCACATCCGGAGAAGAAGATATAAACACCCTGCCTCAAGTAATATATTCGTGTGTCTGTTGTGAATAAATAAGGGGCCTTTTTTCACAGTACACAATTATACATAGCACTGTGATCCAATTCTAAATGCCATGAAAGCATCTTATGAAGTCCTCGGATTTGTAGTTTGGTGACACTCGAGAGTTCTCCGGCTGAGAATTCTAAAAACCCCTCCCTAAACTGCAAATACCAGGATTCTACTGGATGTTGCCATGGCAGCTTAAATGGAATCATAACATTATAATTGTGTAGCGTGAATAGGTCCCCAGCATTTGTGGCTTAGAAAACAACTAGAATTCTAAATATCTCATGAAACTGCAAATCCCAGGATTCCATAGGATGGAACTATGGCAGTTAAAGTGGAATCATAGTGCTTTCATTGTGTGATGTGAAATCGCCCCAGGAAGGAAATCGTTTCTGACTGGGCACCTAATTTCAATTTGAGAAGGGTTTTCTCCTTTCCAGTAGTGGGTAAGGCTAAAGTCACAGAGTGAAGCCAGAGCAAAGTGAGCAAGCCAGATGTAGTTCTTAGGAGGGATGTGTTACAAATCAGTCCCAGTCCCAAATTCTGATCCAGATAGGTTGCATTTGGATTTCTCCAAACACACCAGATCAGATAGATCAATTCAGAGTAGATTCCATGATCCAGACAAAAATGAAACTAAAAAAAAATCCCATGATTACCTCTCAATTGGCTGTCAAGCAATGTGGCCACTGCATAATGTGAGACAGGCTGCCCCTGTGCAACGACAGTATAAAGGGCAGGATGCAATGGCCCTCAACACAGCCATGGGACATTGGTAATTCAGAATGGAGCCCAATGTGAAGTCACGGGTGCCCTGTGCCTGGCTGGGAAAATGTCTCCACCTTTCACAATGCATGGCTCCTGCCTTTCCCACCTGTTGTTCAGTGGGAGCTCCTGTTGCACAATGAGCATCCTGTGTGGGCCCATTGTTCATCATTGCAATTCTCTAACATGTGCATATAACATGTCAGTGACATAGCTCCATCACTGTAGAGTCATGCATTGCAGCCAGTGATGCAGGACCTTGGTCTGGTTGTCCATTTTGTTTCCAGTGCAAGTTAATGGAAAGCCAGAAGATTCAGTTTCCAAGTCTCGATTTGGATTTGAGAAGCAGATCAGACTGGATTGGATCCAGATAGTACGGAACAGATCAGGATGAGGTTTGAATTCCTCAAGTAGCCTTTGAAGTGAATTAGAAGGCCCTGGGACAGCCCCCATGACTACCTGTTGGAATGTTCTCGTACTAAACATACAAATAAAGCCCTGTTAGGCTGCATTATATCAACATCTTTCAGGCATGCAAAGCAGATATCACTTCTGCACATATCAACTTGGTATACCTTGCAGTGTGGAGTTTGAAAGAAGCTCTTTTGATATAGGTTATAACAAGTGAAACAGCCAGACAGTTAGCATCTCTACTATACAGTTAATAACCAAGGCTGGAATCCTGTTGTTTTGTCTGAACTAGAGTAGGCCCATTTGTTAATTTGTTGAATTGTAAGTCAACACATGGGTAAATCCCCTTGATTCAATGGTCTACTTTAGGTAGGACTAGCAACAGAATTCAGGCCTTAGTTTTGTGATGAACTATAAACTTACACCCAAAACCTAATCAAAGGCAAAACTTGGCACATGGAACAAATTTCAGATGTCTGAGAGTTTATCTTTTTAATACCACCTGGTGCAGAAATACCCTTATGTGCCGTAAGTATGAAAAAACATTATATTTGTGAATTTTATCAAGTAATCGCATCATTCAAAAATTAAAAGATGACAGCATAGGGAATCATCATGCAGCTGATGTGAGAACTGTACAACAGGAAATCACTACTTCTGTTTTAAAACATCACCCTCTTTTTTTGCTTTCATTATTATTTCATATACTTTAAAATAAAGCCATTGCATTACATCATAGCATAAGCCAAAAGGCTGTTTCATCAGGTATTGTTGTCATATCATATTCATCATGTCAATGGACAGCCCTGCTATTAATGAATGAATAAACATAGACTTGGGGACATACACTGTCCTATTTCTGCTCAGTTTATCTTTGGGAGAGAAATGACTGGTTCTTTTCACAGCTATTTGCATGTTACATTAGTGCCCTCTGCAGTATTTTGTAAGAAAATGCAAAATTTATGAGCCTGAAAACTTTAATAATACTGCTTGTAAGAAATATATTGAAAGTTTATATTCATCATAAACCTGTGCTACAGGCTGCAATTTACTACTGATTGTTACCGTTTGTAACTTGATTTGCATTATACTTACGTATAATCAGAGAGAATGTTCTTGCAGTTTTGATATGACTACATGACTGTGGAACAAACAATTAGATATAAATTTAAATAAATATGTTCAAATGAACTCCTCATGGGCACGTGGATACACACACGCTTATTGTATGAAGGCAGCAATGAAATGCACCCATTAAGCCTGTCTTGGTGGTTTTTATACAAAAACTAGTTTGCTCAGCACCCCACTTTTTGTGTGTGAAATATTCGGGTAAGTTGTGCAAAAAAATAATGGTTTTATGCATTTTTTTTTTGCAAAAAAAAAAAGACTCCCAAAATGAGGAAAATAATTGGAAAATGACACTCTTATGCTCATCCAGAAAGGAAAAAAAGTTTATTCCCCACCCACCTCTTCTTGCCTGAATGAAATGAAATAAGTTTTTAACTTATTTTTGGAAGCCAAATTGGGTCCCATTCTGGTAGAAAAGGTAGCATACAAATATGATGAATAAATAGATAGATAGGTAGATAGGTAGATAGGTAGGTAGGTAGGTAGGTAGGTAGATAGATAACATTCCTACTGAATATCCTTTTAAGTGTTTTTATGATTTTATGTCCGTGTAATGTTTTAAATGTTTTTAATGTAGTTCATGTTTTTAATGTTTTTTAATGTGTACTTATTGTTAGAAGCCACCTTGGGTCCCAATTCTGGGAGAAAGGTGGCCTGGAAATGCAATCAATCAATCAATCAATCAGTATTTCAGACACAGAGGCTGAGGGATGGGCCCTAAGGAAATAGAGACATTCTGGCTAGGGCCATAAGATATAGTCCCACTTCACCCTCCATATAGGTTCTGTCTCCCCTTGCATGGATTCAGCCCAGTGTCAACACTTTGAGCCACAAGAGTTATGACAAAGAAAAATGAACACAGTACAACCAGCTTAAGAAAATCATACATCAAGCCTGGCTGGTCCACATGACAAATAGAGGAGCCATGGGGCGGGGGGGGGGGATCCTCTGAGAAGTTTTCTGACAATATTATTCTCAAACTGGAGAGAAAACTTCTTTTCCCACTTCTCACCTGCATGCTTGTGTTTATGTGCCTTCAAGTTGCCTGTTGACTTATGGCAGCCCCACGAATTTCATAAATGTTTTCTTAGGCAAGGAATACTCAGAGGTGGTTTGGCCAGTCCTTTCCTCTGAAATACAGCCTACAGCACCTTCTGTGTGTGTGTTTTGGCAATCTCTCATCCAAATGTTAACCAGGGCTGCCCTGCTTAGCTTTCAAGATCAGACAGGATCTGGTACCTTTAGGGTATTTAGGCCCACCTCACCTACTTCTGGCCAGTTAGCTCTTGAGCAGCCAGCTGCGGAGAGGGATTCAATAGGCACTTGTGTTCATTTGGGGATAGGGCTCCCAGGAACAGCACATGCACAAGGTTGACTCCGATGCCTTCTGTGCCTCACCTGCAGCCAGCAACCCAGGGCTCTGATGAAATCCAGAACTCATGTTACTCTTTTAGTCTAATGAGTAACTTTACTTTTTACTCTGAAAATGTTGCTTTTGGAGGCGATTATTTGTACAACTATGGGGCATATTTTGCACTGATGTATTTAAGTCTTTTACTCCAAGTCTCAAGTCAAGTCTCTGTCTCTACCATCATGTCTCAATCAAGTCGAGTCTCAAGTCCATGAAGATACTTTCAAGTCAAGTCCCAAGTCAAGTCTCAAGTCTGGAAGCCAACTTTACACCCCAACCAAACTTCCAGAATTATTGGATAGAGTGAAATAAATTAATAAATCAGTTTTAACAATTTAAGCAGAGTCAGCTCTCCACATTTGCAATTTTGTCACCTGTAGCTTTGGAAGTGGGGAATAGCATCTTATCTTACTCCTCATGACTAAAGATTCAAAAGCTTTAGAAGGAAGGATCGTTCCTCCTTCTTCTCAGAGGGAAACAGCAAATGTGTTAGGCAACGTTGCCTAACACATTTGCTGTTTCCCTCTAAGAAATGTACCTGCACTCTAGGAGTGAGTCTTGTCTTCAGCTCTTAGGAAAAGTTTTAGAAGGCTCCACCTATATGCAGCAGGGACAGGCTGCTGGGCAGACCTCAACTGCCATTGCCTAATCTGTTTGCTGCTTCCCTCTGAGAAATGCGCCCACACTTTGGGCTTGGGACAGATTGTCATGTGACTAGTAGGCAAAAAGAGATGGAGGCATTGTTCAAAGTCGTAAGGTTTTTGGATGAACGTGTTATGTTACTGAACCAAGGGCATCAAGTCAGTCATTAAAAATATACAAGTCTCAAGTCGAGTTGAGTCAGTGCGTCATTTACGGCCGAGTCAAGTCCGAGTTGAGTCACTGAAGCGACTTAAGTCTGAACTGAGTCTGAGTCTATCGACTCGAGTCTACATCGCTGATATTTTGTATAGTATGCATATTTTTAATAGGAACCAGTAATTAAGAGGTAACACATTAGTAACACACCACTCTTTAAATCATGGATAAGATTAGTAGCTACTTTTGAAACAAAGTAATGGGTAATAAAGTAGTTATTTAAAAAATAACATTGCAAGCCCTGAATTGAATTGATTTAGTCTAATGAAGGTAGTTCTTTGCAATGGTAATGAACAGGACCAGGTGCTGGTGGTGGATGGTTCATCAGTTCAGGGAAATAGCACTCAGCCTGTCCATTGGCTGCTGGCTAATTCTGAAACTCAGTTCGAGATTATGGTTATAAACTTTACAGTTCTAAATGGCTTAGAAGATGGGTTTCTGAAAGCTTTTCTTCTACATGAACCTGCCTGTCAGTTCAGATCTTCATCAGAAGCCCTTCTATGTGTGCTCTGGCCTTCTGCATTCAGGTGGGTGGCTATAACAGGAAGGATCCATTCCCAAGTGATGATAATATTGTGGAAGTCCCTCTCTTGGCATCTATACCTCTTGCCCTTCTTGTTTCCTTTCAGAGAACAGCTGAAGTCCATCCAATTCTCTCATTTTTTGATGGGATTTTAAGAGATTTCATAGCATTTTAGGATAGTCAGTTCTGTTTTCACTTGGATGCCTGTCTTACAGTGCAATCCTATCTGGTCTATACTTCTAAGTAAGCCCTTCTGAGTTCAGTGGTACTTATTCCTAAGTAAATGTGTTTAGGAGTGTGCTGCCAAAGTTGTTATGTACCAGCTGCTTGTGTGGTTGCTGTTGACTTTTGCATTGTTCTGTTATTGTATTGACTTGTTGCTTTGAAGCTTTGCTAACTTTTTTTTAAGCTTATGCCATGATTAGGCTATAAATTAATTAATTCCTTAAATGAGCAGATAAATAAAATCACGTTGGATGGTGTATTCCCTTGATACTTCAAGTCAATCTGGAGTAGCCGACCAGGGAAGATTATGTACTACTATTACTACCACTCCTGCAGGTACAATTGCTATTGATGCTGCTGTTTATGCTATGAAACTTCTATGTAGTACCATGTAGATGGTGCATTGCAGAATAGCATAGAAAGGAAAGTGTCTGCTATGTTGTCTGTCCTAAATGTGGGCAGCAATTTAAAAACAGAAAGGGTGGATCTACAGGAGAGATAAAGATGACAAGAAAGTAATGGGAGCAAACAGATTACACATGGTCAGCCTTCATTTTAACAGTGACTGAGAAACTAAGCAAAAGGCAATGCAGAAGTGGTATGAGTAAGTACTTGAGAATATTTGCCTTGAATAATTACCATGTGCTTCTTAATATTGATTCATGTGCAAAGAATTGAACCCTAGAGATGGGGCAATAAATATATAAAGATTGCTCATGTCAAGTCTACAAATGCTAGGGTCCCCGAGCCCATGCTGGCTGATGGATTCTGGGTACTGAAGTCCAAAAGTAACTTTCCCAACCTTTGTAATTAGTTCCAGCTAGAAATTCACAGTCCTCTTTCTCTGTTTCTGTCTTTCACTAACTCTAAAATATCCATCCTTCCATCCATTCATCCATCCATCCATCCATCCATCCATCCATCCATCCATCCATCTCCACACCCATTTGCAGGGCACTGATCACAGAATCCATTGTGCAAGTGAATTATCTCATTTAAATTCCATTAAATGAACACTGGGATTCTTTGATTTGGGTGGGAAGCAGTAGTGGTGTCAGTTTTGAGCAGATAAAGGCTTTGATCTTTAATGAAGATTTTTAAAATTTTTAAACTTTTTAAAAGAAGTTGGTAGAATAAAAGTTACAGTCATATTCTCAGAAGTACAGTCCTACCTCCACATTTGTGGGTTTGACCTTTGTAAATTTGACTATTCATGAGTGCACTTGCCTTTCTCACATTCTCCTCCTCCCATTCCCTTGCATTTTGCCGGGCATGGACAAACGAGGCAAGAACACTTGGGAAAAAGGCAAGGGTATGAGAGGGAGACGTGTATACATGTTCTCCCCTCTAGAGCTCCCCCTCCCATTCCCATTTATTTGACCCTGATAGAAGAATGTGTGCTGAGGCAAAATACAAAGGAATGTGGGTGGTAGGGCTCACATGAGCCTATGAGAATGCATGCCTAGGTAAAATGCAAAAGAATAGGGGGGAGCTCCAGCAGACAATGGAAGGAGGAACGCAGGGGGAGGATTTGAGTTTTTTTCTACTTTCACAAGGGTTCTGCAACTGAATCTTCGCAAAAGTGGAGGGACCACTGTATATATAAAGTATCACATAAATCACAGGAGTTCCTCCTACTGGCATGAACTTAAGTTAGGCAGAATTACATGCAAACATTTCAAATGTTACCCAGACTAAGGCCCTTTTCTCACCTTACCTACCTCCTGTGATGTCCTGGCATCATCCCAGCAGTGTTTTTGCCAGGATGGGAGCATGTTCCAAATGCTCTCCTCCACACCTGACCAGCTGCTGGCAGACGATAGCATTCGGGACACACTCCTTCCTTCCACAGTGTAGCTGGCCTCTTCCTGTGCCGCACTGAGGAAGGAAGCACCTTGATACCACTTCTGTCCTTTCCACAAGGTCCCAGCCAATGTGTTCATTGTGCAAAAAGGGCTTATGACCAGATTTTTTCCAGTAATAGTATACCACATGATTGCAACAGCTGAGGACATGACAGGAGCAAGACCGTGATGATGTCATGAAATAGCATGCCTCACAGACTGGCTTCAATCTGACCCCATGCTCGGATGGGGCTGTACTGGAGAAATGTTAGTACTGTGCAGAAGAAACTGATAGCAAACCACTTCTGAAGCCTTCTGCTTTGAAAACCATATGACGAGACAGTCCAAACTGAAACAAGTGATAGTGCCAAAAGATGAGATTCCTAGGTTGGAAAGCATTCAGCAGGCTACTGGGGAAGTACAGAGGGCAAGTACAAGTAGTGCTATGGCTAATGATACAACTAGACTCACACTGAAAGAACATTCAGCTGTTGACCTGCTCAGAGGTGGAAATGAAGTCCAAAGCTGCACAACCGTATTACAGGAACGTGGAATGTGAGAAACAGGAATTAGAGGAAACTAAATATTGTTTTTCGGGGGGGAGATATTATTTTTTATTACTAATAAAAGCATAGAAGTATACAAAAAACACAAAACACCAACCAATAAAATCAAACAAACAATACAGGCCATACTAAAAAAAGAAAAACACAATAAAAGAAAAAAAAATTAAAAAATATCACAATTTAAAGAATACGTACATAACAACACTACAAAACTACAAATTAAAAATAAAAATTGGTTCCCACCCTTGTTGCAAGCAGCAACAAAGAGGTATGACAATTGTAGGCAGGTACATTAACAATTTGAGATACGCAGTTGACTTTCTGTTACTAGCAGAAAATAGCAGTCTAGGAATTACTACTGAAGAAAGTAAAGAGACAAAGTGCAAAGGCAGGTTTACAGTTGAATATTTACAAAACAAACAAACAAAACCCACAGGTGATTTACATAATATTAAAGCAGAGAGTGAAGGCACTGAGATAGTCAAAGGTTTTTTGCACGTTGGCTTAGTCATTAGTCAGAATGGAGACTGCAGTCAAGAAGACTAGAACTTGGAAGGGCAACTATGAAGAAACTAGACAAGACCCTCGAGTGTGAAGATATTTCATTGAATACTAAAGTCAGAATTGTCATTACTATTGTATTCTCAGTTTCTAGGTATGGTTGTGAAAACTGGACAGTGAAAAAAACTGATAGGAAAAGAATCATCTCATTTGAAATGTAGCGATAACATGTGTATTTCTATACTGCTTATCAGCTGAGTGTTCTCTAAGCAGTTTACAATGTGTTTTGCTAATTGCTTCCAACAAGCTGGGTACTCATTTTATTGACCTGTGGAAGGATGGAAGGCTGAGTCACCTGGAGCCTGGCAGGATCCAACTCACAACCTTGTGGTTGCGGTACTGGCATTTAACCACTGCACCACCAGGGCTCCTCTGCAGTGCTAGAGGAGAAGTCTGTGAATATTATGGGCTGCCAAAAAGACAAATAAATGGGTCTTAGAGCAAATCAAGCCTGAACTCTTCCTAGAAGCCAAGATAACTAGTCTGAGAGTATCATACTTTGGCCGTATCATGAGAAGACATGACTCGTTAGAAAAGCCAATAATGCATGGTAAGACAGAAGACAGTAGGAACAGACTGTACTACTAGACTGTACTACAGATGGAAGGATGCAATGAAGAAAGCCACTGTCCTGAGTCTGCAAGACCCGAACAGAGCTGTTGATGATTGGGGCACTTGAAAATCTCTCATTCATATGGTCATTGTAAGTTGAAATTGGCTTGATGACAGTTAACAACAACAACAACAACAACAACAACTTACCATTTCAATATGATAATTTATCATGACATTAAACATAGATTTATAAATGGCAATCCTGTTCCAAGAGACTATTTGTTACCACTATTTTCTTTTCAATAAATCAGATATTACATGGATACTGCTCACAGTACTCTCACATTCAAGGAAAACTAAACCTCAGCTACTTTGGACTTTGGAACTCCTTCCCCGTGGAGTCTACAATGGTTTCTTCCTTATTTTATCTATTTATTCATTTATTTATACACTTACTTATTTCCTGCCTTTCTCCCAATAGGGTATCCAAGGTGGCATGGAACCTCTAAAAACACAATGCAATTAAAAAGGTTTCAGTACAAAAATTAAAACACAATTAAAGTAGACTTCTGTTTAAAAACACATGTTAAAAAATACAGGTTAAAAGCAGGTTTTTTTTAAAAAAAAACACATAAAAAAAATAGAAACATACACACACACCCATTAAAAGCTCTATCTTTCGGAACATATTAAGAACCAAAAACATCCTTAAATAGAAACGTCTTTTCCTGCTGGTGGAAAGACAGAAGGGAGAGTCCCACTGGACCTGCAGAGGAAAAAAGTTCCACAGCCTGGGAACAGCTATGGAGAAGGCTTTCTCTCATGTCCTCACCAAGTGTGCCTCTTATAGTGATGCAACTGAGAGAAAGACTTCCCCCACAGGTTGGCTCTCATTCCAGCTATTCTGCCAGGCTTTTAGGAACTGATATAATGGGCTTTTAACGGTGTGCAAATTTGATTATTTTTTGTCCCATTTTTAAACGAATTTTAAATTGTTCTAACTTTATCAGATGATACACACAGAGAGAGAGAGAGAGAGAGATTTTTCCATGGTTTTAATTCGGTTCTAATGATTTGTAAGCTGCCACGATTCCCACTGGTAGGGAAAAGAGAGAATAATAACAATAACAACAACAATAGCAACAACAAATAGTAGTAGTAGTAGTAGGTAGTAGTAGTATGATGACGGTTGTATGCTACCTTCTGAAAAGTGAGGCCCTGCAGATCTCCTACAGATCCTTCAGTTATTCTCGCATTTGTTTCCATCTCCATTCTTTATGTGTGGTCCAGGAACTAATAATCACTACTCTGCTCGATTCAAGCTAGTCCTGCTTTCAAATCATAGAAGTGTAGAGTTGGAAGTGATCCCAAGGGTCATCTAGCCCAGTGCTTCTGGGGCTATCTGATGTGTGGGATCAGCAATAACTCCCCCCCCCAATGTGCCAGGGACCAGCACTATATTTGCATCCAATAGCATTTTTTTTTCTCTTTCTTTCCTAGAACTTCATCTGGGATCAACATCTCATGGTTCACACCACCACACTACAAATATTTGAACATGGATAACAAATCATCTCTCACTCTTCTCTTCTCCTCTCCTCTCTAACCATACATGTGTGTGTGTGTGTGTGTGTGTGTATGTGTGTGAATGAATGTCAGGGGTAGGGTGAAAGCCCCAAGCCTCTTAAAATTCACTGTACTTTGCTGTTTTCATTTAGTTTTGATGCTTGTTTGAAAATGATCAATTTATTCATTCTGTAGAACAGGGCAATATGATCTACTTTTCTTTAGAGTCATGTTTTCCAATAATGGTGTATAAATAATAAAGTAGAAAAGAGAATCAGAGTAATATAATTATATGTATTTCTCAAGTTGAACAGTCAATAAAGGAGAAGCGTTTAAGTTCAAAAATGCTTCTGTTTTCCAGAATTTTAACTGACATAATGCATCAGCACAATTATTTATATTGAAATATCTCCCCATGACATTCATTGTTAATGAATTTGCTTACAGTGCAATCCTCTGCATGTCAACTGAGAAGAATGCCCCATTGAGTTCAATGCCACTTTGTCCCTAGGAAAATGTGTATAGGATCACATTTGGCATGCTTTGTAACACTGAGTCTTCATGACTGTTGAATTAGGACCTCATGATAAGGATGTAGTTACCAAGGGGAGCATTGCCCATCAAATAAGAATTCTGCCTCTCAAAATGAAATTTTCCTTCAGTTACAAAATTTCTAGCATTGCAGAGAGTTAAAATCATTCACCCCCTAAAACTCTTATTCTTGCTGTGTCTATGACCGTTTCCACACGGGGTTTTTAAAATGGGGCAGAGCGTCCTCCAGGAAGGACATCTGCACGTGGGAGCGGACTGGGTTGGACCTACTTAGAGTAGATCCGCACCCCAGCCCGCTCCGGAACGACCCCAAGTGGTCGTCCAGCATGCTTTTGAAAGACCGCTAAAAGCAGGTCTTTCAAAAGCACGGAGCGCGCCACTGCGAGCCTGCTCCCTTATGCAGATTTGCAGGCTCACATTGGTGTGAGCCTGCAATCTGCCGGGGACGGGCTTTAGGCTGGCGAGCTTCAGCAGTTGGTCGAGACCCTCGACCAACTGGAAGCCGCCATTTGCGACGTTGGAGCAGTACAGAGCGACGGCCACACACTGTTCCGGAGCAGCCTGGATCGACCGGGGAGCCTAAAAGTCCAGTAAGTAGCATCACGGGGCGATTCCCTCGCCCCGTGTGGGAATGGCCTATGTTCCTTTGGTAACTTTGAGTTCCCCTTTTCTTTGGATGCCTAATCAGTATTTTTAAATTTTTTGAAGTTTTAAGTTACTGCAATGCTAGAAATTTGGGACTGGAAGAAAAAATTTTTGAGAGTGGTTGGGATTCTTATTTGCGGAGCAATGCCCTCATTCCCCCACCCCATCCATACCTATACCTCTTCCTCATGAGAATTATTTATTTCTTGCTGTTCCAAAATAAACCAGTTCTGCTCTGTATTTGATAGATAGCTTGTAAAATGTTTTCATTTTTTTTCATATTATCCAGCATAACATTTTCATCAACTCCAAGGTATTTCAACTTTTTTGAAGAATGACACACATCAAGGCAAACAGAGACAACAAATGAAAAGCCATGTCACTCTGATTTGACGATTGCTGTCACCCATGCTCAATCAATTGGGTAAGGACATTACTACCTGAAGGACATGGTCCAGGCAGGAAAAGAAGAATAGTGGAGGTGAGCAACTGGCTCCCCAGATGCCGCTGCCAGAAACAGTTGGCTTCTTGGGTCATGGTCCACAGTATCATGCAACTTCATGGACTTCTGGCAAGCGATGGGTGGCATCTCACTGTCATGGGCTTCCAGGACCTAGACTGAGACTCAGAGTCTGAGGGAGCAGAACCTGCTCTGAGCCCTGACACAGAGACTGCTGCAGCAGAACCTGCAGAGCAGACAGTACCACCACCCACCCCAGGGACAGAAGTGTCAGCCCCAGCAGGAAGCCCTGCTCACTCTGACACAGAGAATGACCTAGCTGTGCCTACTTTCGCCCAGCATAGACACCAAAAGGGTCTCCTGTGTTGCTCCCAGTGAATTTATGCCAAGCACCAATTAATCAGGCACCAGCTGCACTGCCCCTGGAGCCTATAAGAACTTTTTCCTCTAGCCTTTGTCAGCAATCAACTGACCATTTCTCCCATGCATGCTTCTGTTTGTTTGCCTGTGTTTCTGCCTTTGACTTGTGTTTGTTTTTGCCTGCCTCTGATATATGGACATTGTTAGGATCCTTATTGCTTCACATATGCAAGCTGTTTCATTTCTTCAGTAAACTGACCACTTAAGTTACTGCTGAGTTTCTGACCTGTGTTTGTTATCAGCTTCTCCTGGCTGCCAGCCCAGACCAAGCTCGGACACCCACAGCAATTGGCAGGAACATTTTTGCTAAGCATCTCACAAACCTAATCACGAGGGCTTTAAATTGAGTTATGGGGGGAGGGAGACAGTATTCTTGAGGGCAGGAGTTCATCACATGATGGAGATAATAGTCTGAATCTTAAAAGGGAGATATTCAAGGCACAATTTCAAACAATTCCATTAAGGAGGAAAAATGAGAGGTATCTAAAGAATCCAGGATAGATGTCTGAAGAACTTTCAATGGAGCTGAGATTTAAAAAGGCAATGTAGAGGAAATGGAAAAAGGGGGAAAACACCAAAGAGGAATTCAAACATAACCAGCAAGTGTAGGGAGTAAGTCAGAAAAGCTAAAGTGGGGAACAAGCTCAAGATTGCTAGAGAGGTTAAAAACAATAAAAAGGGCTTTTTTAGTTATGTCTGTAGCAAAAGAAAGAACAAGGAAATGGTAAAGCTTCCGTGTGGAGAGAATGGTGAAATGCTAACATGGGACAGCGAAAAGGCAGAACTATTCAACACCTTCTTTGTCTTGGTCTTTTCCCAAAAGGAAAACAGTGCTTGACCTGGGGAAAAATGGAACAGGTAATGTGGTAGGGGAAATGAAGCACAATATAGGTAAAGAGGCAGTACGGGAATACCTGACTACTCTAAATGAATTTAAGTCTCCAGAGCCAGACAAACTACATCGACAGATATTAAAATAACTGGCAGAAGTAATCTCAGAACCATTGGCAATAAGCTTTGAGAATTCCTGGAGAATGGGAGAAGTCCCAGAGACTAGAGGAGGGCAGATATTGTCCCCATCTTCAAAAAGGGGAAAAAAGAAGACCCAAACAATTACTGCCTAGTCAGCCTGACATCAAGATTTTAGAGCAGATAATTAAACAGACAGTCTGTAAGCACTTAGAAAGGAATGTCATGATCACTAAAAGTCAACATGGGTTTCCCAAAGATAAGTCATGCCAGACTAATCTTCTCTTTCTCTCTCTCTCTCTTTTTTTAAATAGAGTTACTAGCTTGGTAAATGAAGGGAATGCTGTGGAGATAGCATATCTTACTTCAGTAAGGCCTTTAACCAGGTCCTCCATGACATTTTTACAAACAAACTAGTAAAATGTGGGCTAGGCAATGCTACTGTTAGGTGGATTTGTAAGTGGTTGACCAACCAAAACCAAAGGATGCTCACCAATGGCTCCTCTTCATCTTGGAAAGAAGTGACTCATGAGGTGCCACAGGGTTCTGTCCTAGGCCCAGTACTATTCAACATCTTTATCTATGACTTGGATGATGGAATAGAGGGCATGCTGATCAAATTTGCAGATGACACCAAATTAGGAGGGGTAGCCCCAGAGAACAGGATCAGAATTCAAAATGATCTTAACAGATTAGAGAGCTGGGCCGAAACTAACAAAAGAAATTTCAACAGGTAGAAGTGTAATGCCCTACACTAGGCATTAAAAATGAAATGCACTGACATAAGATGGGTAACACCTGGCTTAACCATGTTTCACAGAACATGTGAAAAGGATTTAGAAGAATTAGTAGACCACAAGATGAAAAAAGGGGGTCAACCCACCCTCATGAGGAGAGAATTTTACAGACTGCTCCCAGATACTGAGAAGGTTCTCTCCCATGACCTCACCAAATATGCCTGGGACGGTGGTGAGACCAAGAGGAAGCCGTCCCTGAAAGATCTTAAAACCTAGGCAGGCTCATACCAAGAAATACAGTCATTCAGCTAGTCTGAACCTAGGACTTTTAAAGACTATGTCTGCAATGATAGTCCCTCTATTTTACCCCCAGTGCTTGTCATAGGAATGATTTGTGATATTTGAAATTGTAGACTAATAAGTACATCTGTTATTCACCCAGCAACCAACCCAGACATCTAAGTTACAGCTAAAATGTGTCTTTCTTCATTATTAACTTTCTCTGCATGGTTATATTATTAATTTGGTTACTTCTTCCATCAATATTTCACTAATCTTCCTTGTACCTCTAGAACAACCTACATGCATTTAATTATATTAAATCAGCTTAAGACTAAATATTGCAGTTCAGCTGGGTTATTCAGCTGGTGGCTGCCCATGGAGAAGTTCTATTAAGTGTTAAAAATGATATTATGACTAGATTTTTATGAAACCATGGGAAGAATCTTATTTCAGCCCTTGAACAGAGGATTTCACCAGAAATTTTGGCTGCTGATTCACATTTCTGTTAGTTGTGACAGTGCACATTTCTGCACTATGCTGTTATAGTGGTATTATGCCATTTCAACATCCTGTGGAATTCTGGGGTTTGTAGTTTACTGAAGCCAAAGAGCTCTCTGGCTGAGAATTCTAAATGCCCCTCCCTAAACTGCAAACCCCAAGCTTCCGCAGGATCTTGAAAGTGGAATAATACCACTATAACAATGTAGTGCAGAAATGGCCTGTGTTTCCATGCCTTTTCTCAGGACAACAGGTTATTTTAAGAAAAACCTCTAGAAAGTTTTGCACTGCATAAATAATAAGGCACAGGTACCCCCAGAAGTTGTTGGACTCTTAATTCTTCTTGTTTCTCACCAGTGGACCCACTGGTTAGGGTAGATGGGAGCAGAAGTCCAACATAGCCTGGAGGGCCACAGGATCTCTACCCTTGCTCTAGAGAAATCTTTCAATTTCAAGAAAGTATTAAAAGATTCTTCTGCACATTTGTTTCACTTACAATCTCATGGGTACCACTTAACTTGGGGGTAGCATTAATTACAGCCTGTATAGAAGACCATGTAACAATTCCATATATGGCCAAGATCCTGGATTGGGAGATGTGTGACAAACTTCTACACAAGCAGAATTAGAATATGCTTTCCTCTCACCCCCCCCAACCACCTTTTAAGCCCCACCACAATATGGTCATTTACTGGTCAGTGGAGAGCGGTGCAGTAGTAGGTAGCCATGTTCCCACAGGTGGACAAACTGTGACAGGCATCCCTGGCAATCTTCCTGAAGATCCCAGAGGATATCATTGCTATATGTCCAGTGATGGGAACATGGCTGGAGACCCCCCCCCACCGCCACACACACACACCACTCTCTACCAGCGAATAAATGTCTATAGAATTTGGTCATTGCAGGATTGGTACAGAATTCTAGCCACTGCTGGGATTCTAGAACAACTACTTGTAAAAAAGTGACTTCTCTTGTCCTGACCTCCCAATCCTGCTTTACTTGGCAGCAGCTGCTGCAAGAGACACAGGTCTATTCTCTTGTCAACCAACACGCAACAGACTGACATTTCCACCATTTCCTACCAGCAGTCTCCAATGCAACAATCAGAAACAAGATCTCTGTCACCATTCCTCCTTGCACTGGAAGTCACTCTGGGAGAGGGGTGGAAAGGAGATGCTGCTACATCTTGATTGACAAGAGAATAGACTTCCGTTGCTTGCAGTGGCTGATGCTCACTAAGGCATGTTTGGAGGAGTTTTATGATCCTTACATATTCCCTACACAGTTGCCATGATACATAGGACTCATGAATATGAATCAATTACAGGTGTATATCTCTAGGTTACACATTCATAATAGAGATTATGAATTCCAGCTCATTTAAATTTGCTTTAACTTGTACAAGCGATGTTATTTTTAAAAAACAGAACTGAAAATATGTAAATTTTCTTAAAATTTTGTATAAGATTTTAGCTGAATTTTAGCTTTCACTGTTGTACACTGTCTTTGGTTCCTGCTGGGAGAAAGGTAGGGACATTAATCAATTAATTAATTAATTGAAAGACCAAAAAATAGTGAGTTACACAAGTGCAAGCTAGACTTACAGCTTTGTAAGTCTCTACAACAGAATGACCACCTATGATTTCATCAGGACCAGTATTATTTAGTCTATGTGGAAATTCTAATTGCTGAAGGATTGTGGAAGCCATTACAACTGCAGCTGGAAGTCAGATTCAAGGTGTCACCAACCAAATCCAAATTACCCCAGAAACAAAACTAACCATGACCAAACCACAACCCTGCAAGGTAGGCAGCAACCAATGTCTCTGTCCAATCGAAATAGATCTTTGCCTTCTGTTTTGAGAAGTCCTAAGCACAAACCGAGAAGTAAGCTGTTCAGTTTGGAAATGACCAATTCCACAGAAGCGTGCACACACACACACACACACACAAGCCAAACTAATAGAGGAAATTTATTTATTAATGAGTTAGATGATAACAATTTAAAAGAAAAACTCTACATAGGTAAACACAAAAGATCATAAGATAATTATACAAACAGGCTAAATAAGAAATTTAGTTTCATAAATAAGTATGGATACCCCAGACAAAACATACACAGATAGATTCCCATCAGTTATCATACATGGATGAACTCCTGAAGACTTGAAGATGAAGTCAAAGACAGATGACAGATGAATAAACACACACACAATCACCATAAAACTATACCTCTTGTAGAAGAAGCTGGTCTTAGTTCAGATAACCCTAAACAGCCAATCAGAACTATTAACTGTTCAAACATTTTCATTCTTGGGACTCTTGTAAGTTCTTCTAACATAGCTGAACCAGTTCTCACTAATGAGCAAAACATTTTTGTGAGACTTGCTGCTGTTCTCAGCGCTGCTAACAACCAAGAGAAATACATGTTTTTAGAGAACAATATCATCTCTTAATGATATCTCCAAGCTTACATGTTGGCACGAAGGCCTAAAATGGAAATTCACAGACAGGCTCTTTAACACAGGGTAGAAATTCTTCACACTAATGGCCCATTGAGATGCAATGCGTGCTTAACATCATTTTGGTCATTTCACCTAATTTACAAGCCATATTCTGACAAGATGTCATTTTACCTTTTGTAACAATCCTGTCTTGTAGAGTATCATCCTGTTCCAAGACAGCTTGATTGTAACTATAAATAGACATATATAGCACAGGACTTTTGGTTTCTCCAGTTCTACTTACAGGAAAGCAGTTAAAGCAATAGAAGAGCTCAAATCAACAGAAAGTAAAATCTTCATGATCATCATCTGTTACTTTGCATTATTATTATTATTGTTCTTACTGTTGTACTGGGGAAAAGCACAACTGTAGTTCAAGTAGTGATAGGTGCTCTGGGAGCAATTCAAATGGACTAAGAAAACATCTGAATGAAATTGCCAGCATGGTATAGTGATCTGATCTTTGTATTATGAGCCTGGAGACCAGGTTTCAATTCCTCACTCAGACACGGAAATCCACTGGGTGACCTTGGATTCATCACATACTCTCAGCCCTAGAAAAGCTCATGATATTTTTGCCTTAGGGTCTCCATAAGTGAGAAATGACTTGAAGACACACAACAACAAGGGGATCTTATTAGCACAATTATAAAAAGTGACACTGCTTGGAATATGCAACCATTATCCAATGATAGCTCATTGATTCCTAGATTCTTGGATAGAATCCAAATCATTGATGGTCCAAAACTCCACTCAGTAAGTCTCATAGGCTGGGGAACTGATGATGATGATGACGACGATATTAATAAATAATGTCGTTCCCAACCACTGGCACTGTGCCTTCTCTGAGACAAAAGCTACGCCAGCAATACCGTTGCTACTGGTAGGAATCTCCTAAGTTGGGCAGGCTTTTGCTGAAGGTTCAGATTAAAGGTGACAAAACCTATTAAATATGATTTGCTATCGGCAGAAAGATTAGACAAGGTTACCTTTTCTTATCTTACCTGTTTAATTTATAAGCCAAAACATATCATACAGAAAGCAGAACTAGTGCAAGTTGGGGGAGATATGTCAACAATTTAAGATATGAAGATGATATCATACAACTTGCCAAAAAAAAAAAAAAGCAGACTTGGAAAAAATACTGAGGAAAGTTAAAATACAAAAGCAGGGTTACAACTGAATATTAAGAAGACAAAAATAATGGCCACAGATTTGTTGTTGTTGTTGTTGTGTGCCTTCAAGTCATTTCTGATTTGTGGGAACCCTAAGGCAAATGTGTCATGGGATTTTCTTGTGATATTTGTTCAAAGAGGAGTTTGCCTTTGCCTCCCACTGAGACTGAGAAAGTGTGATTTGTCTAAGGTAACCAGTGGATTTCCATGGCCAAGCAGAGATTTGAACCCTGGTCTCTACAGTTGTAGTTCAACACTCAAATCGCTACACTACAATGGCTCTCACAGAAGATTAACGTAAGTAAAACAGATGTTTTACATAAGTTTAAAGTGGGTAACCAGAAATTCAGAAAGAAAAGATTTTCTATACCTCATTAATCAAAATGGAGACTACAATCAAGAAATCAGAAGACTAGAACTTGGAAAAAACACCTCTGAAGGAACTAGATAAGATTCTCAGCTGCAGAGCTCTCGAAACTATGTGTTGCAACATGTTACTATGTTGGCTGCAGTGTGTAGGTGTGTTGCGTGAATGTAAGGGGTGGAGGGGCTCCCTCCCTCCTCCACACGTGGATTGTGGGCTAACATTATTATAGCATTATTGTAGCCACTGTGGGCCAGCCCCAAATGAAGGAGCTGCTTCTGCTGCTGCCACCGCTGCCGCCCCAGGCTGAGGAAGACCCTGGCAAGGGTGGCAGTGGGCCAGGCCCAGCTGTAGGGGCTGCCTCTCCCACCACCCTGGGCCACGAAGACCCTGGCAAGGGCAGCGGTGGACCAAGCTCAGGCGGTGGGGCTGCCTCCACCTACTGAATTACTGTGTCACAAAATGATGCATGTCTAAAAAGTGTGTCACCAACATGAAAAGTTTGGAAAGGTCTGCTCAAATGTAAATACATATTGCTAAATAGCAAAGTCTGAATCATCCATACTACCGCATTTCTAGATATCGTTGTGAAAACTGGACAGTGAAGAAAGTTGACAGGAAGAAAATTAACTCATTGGGAATGTGGTGTGAAAAAAAGTTGTACAGATATTGTAGATTGCTAAGAAGACAAAACAAATGAGCCCTAGAGCAAATCCAGCCAGAACATTCACTAGAAGCGAAAATGACTAAATTGTGGTGGCTTTACTTTGGCTATATCATGAGACAACATAACTAATTTGAAAAGATGACAATGCTTGGTAAAGTCAAAGCAGTAGGATAAAAAAAAGGCAGTCTGCATTAAAGATGGATTCATTCAATCAAGGAAGCCACAGCCCTGGGTTTCAAGACCCAAGCAGGATAGTTGACGACTGACGATCTTGGGTTGCCATAAGTTGAAGTTAACTAGCTAGCAAAAAGAAAGAAAGAAAGAAAGAAAGAAAGAAAGAAAGAAAGAAAGAAAGAAAGAAAGAAAGAAAGAAACTAAAACCAAATCCTACCCAGATCAGTCATCATCTAGTCAAAAAGTAGTGAGACAGATGTTGCAGTTCCTGGACATCAGAAGAGAAATGGTCTACAAAACTCAGTTCTTTTGCTAGGCAACCAGGACAAGATACTGTGAAGCTACTGGAAGACCAGCCGCAGCAGAAGACATGGAGAGAAGCAGCAAACAGATTAAAAATGGGGATGCTGTTATAAAGCAAATCAATTAGCCTGAGGTTATTAAAAAAGAATGTAATACAGTCTGGAAAGAAATGTTCCCTAGTGTAACAGAGCAGTGATTATGTGACCAAAGATGACATATTATTCAAAGAAACTATTTTCACATATAGAACTTGAAGAACTGCAAAGAAAGATCAATAAAGCAAAAGAACAAGGGGATAAAAGTGATGAAGAATCAATGGAAACTGTTAACTTGGAAAAGAAAGTGTGTGAACTATTAACTGAAAACCAAGCTAGTACTTATGACAAGAAAGTTGGGAAAGAAAAGAAAATTAAATCTTCTTTTGCCAGTAGATGGACAACAGAGAGTAGACAACAAATGCAGTCATAAACACCTTCGGCAAGCTAGAGTCACATCACCAAATTGGCTGAAATAATAATATGGGAAAGGCCTGTTCACAGAGTGAACTGTGTGGAAGGAAAAGTAGGATAGTAACACGAAGACTGATTCAGACGGTTGGAGCTTTTATTCCTAGTGCTGTTCATGTATACGTACTGCAAAGTTAGAGTAGTCTGGTATGACTTTAATTGCCACAGTTCCATTCTATGGAATCCTGGGATCTTTGATGCAGTACTTGGAATTCTCTGCTGTAAATCTCTAAGTTTTGTAGTTTAGAAGAACACGTTAGGACTCCCTAGCAGAGAATTATGACTACTTATCCAAACTACACATCCCAGGATTCCATAGGACAGAACCAGTTCAAGTAGTATCAGATTGATAAAACAGCAATAGTGTAGATGAGTCTTAGGCCATTTCTGCACTAGACTGTCATAGCGTTATGATTCCACTTTCAACTTCCTATGGCGGGCCCCTCCTTAAACTGCAAATCCCAGGATTCCATAGGAGGTTGAAAGTGGAATCATAGCGCTATAACAGCCTAGTGCGGAAATGGCCTTAGTTAATATATTGTCAGGTTGCTAGGTGACTTCACTGATAATGTCTTATGTAATGCTATGAAGAGAGTTGGGGTGGTGCAGTGGTTTGAGTGTTGGAGACCAGCATTGGATTCCCTGCTCAGCCATGGAAACCCACTGGATGACCCTGGACACATCACACAGTCTCAATCCCCAGAAAATTCCGTGGTAGATTCACTTTAGGATCACCATAAGCTGGAAACAACTTGAAGGTACACAGCAACACCAAATGCTATCAAGTTTACCTCTATGAAGCGCTGTGTTGTTGGAGAGTTCATGGGAAGTCTAGAGTGTTTTTTTTAAAAAAATACTTCCATAGGTTTAACTTAGAATAAAATTATTGTGCTAAAATATATCACAGTGAAATACTGTGTTAATATGGAGCTCAGACTTATTTATGATCCCTTAGTAAGAATTCCATAATTCAGCATTAATTAGGCAACAAGCCATGACTGGACGTGAGCTATGGTGTAATTATTCATGTTTACTGAAGCTCAGCCTCATGCCATCTTCTGCAACTAAGCATGAGTAATTAAACTATAAATCACGCCTTGTTGCAATATGATACTTCTAATGCAAAAATAGTGCAAAAATATTTGTTGGGCTGTTGTATCCTTTGCAATGCTATTCAAGTGTAGTATTTCAGGGTGAGAAAACTGCTATCTGATCCTTAATTTTAGAACATAGAGATAACACATTTGAACTGCAAAAAGGAAATGACTCACTTTTACTGAACTTAACATGTCTTTGATAGACTAAGAGATAGATAGACTATGAGCAGTCTGCCTCGGTGGTTGGTGTTATATATCCTCAGTTAATAGTGATTCTCCTGTGTAATATCTGTTGAAATGTCTAGAAATGAAAACAAAAATTCCTGGGAGACTCACAGCAGTTTCAGGATCCTTTCACACTACATAGTTATAGTACTATGATTCTACTTTAGTTGTCATGACTGCCTCCAATGGAATCCTTGGATTTGTAGTCTGGAAAGCACTAGTGTTCTTTGGATAAGAATTCTGAATACCCCTACCTGGATCCCGGGATTCCATAGGAAGTTGCTGTGGCAGTTAAAATGGAATCATAGTGGTGCAACTGTGTAGTGTGAAAGGGCCCTTACAAAAGGGAAAAACTGAAGCAAACCAATGAAAATGTTGAGGTACTTTTAATATCCCTTGCATTTCTCATTACCAAAGGTTAGAAGCCAAAACTAGGGTTCTTTGCATTTTCCATTTGTACGCTACTGTCTTTCCCAATCACATTTCACAGTCTCCTGTTGTGAATTGCATCTCTCTGAGCACCAAGTTGTCTTCCACAGAGAAAGAGTCATTTTCCCAAAGTAATTTTTCCATTGTGTTTTTATGTTAAAATGTCATCTGAATCTACCACTGTGCAGTGAGTTCTCTAGTTACAATGCTCTGAAAAATGGTAAGTTTTCTATTGTTTTAAAAATAAAATGAAAAATAAGTCCTTTGAACCAAATGACTCTAACCCTGCACTGCAAGAAATCCGAAAGAAACTGTCAAGTTTTAATACTACTGAGTTCTAATTTACATGACATTTGGCTTAAAAATGTCACATATGGAGCTAGATTTAGACTTAGGCCATTTCCACACAGGGTTTTTAAAATGGTGCAGAGCGTCTTCCAGGGAGGACGTCTGCACCTGGGAGCGGACTGGGTTGGACCTACTTAATGTAGATCCACACCCCAGCCTGCTCTGGAACAACCCCAAGTGGTCATCCAGCGTGCTTTTGAAAAACCTGTTTCTTGAGATTTTTCAAAAGCATGGAGAGCGCCAGTATGAACCTGTTCCCTTATGCAGATTCACAGGCTCACATTGGTGCGAGCCTGCGATCTGCCAGGGGCGGGCTTTAGGCTGACAAGCTTCAGCGGAGAGAGCCTCGACCAACCCGAAGCCACCATTTTCGTCCCCGGAGCAGTGTGGAGCAGTGGCCACGCACTGCTCCAGAGCAGCGTGGACCGGACCAGGGAGCCCAAAAGGCCGGTGAGTAGCGTCACGGGGCAATTCCCTCTCCCCGTGCGGAAATGGCCTTAGTCAAACAAAGGCCCTTTTCACATGTGTGTGTGTGGGGGGAACGATGTAGAGCGACCTCTCACAGAGGTCGTCTACACCGTAGAGTGGACTGGCGTGGACTACTTTTCGTAGTTCCACACCAGAATCCACTCAGGAGTGGCCGGAACTAGCTGCGCTCCGTGTTTTTTAAAAACCTCTTTTTTTAGAGGTTTTTAAAAACTTTTTAGAGGTTTTTAAAAAGCACGGAGCATGCAGCCCTGTGCCGCTCCGTCGCCTGGCTCTAAAGTGGATCTGCAGGCGCGCGCAAGTGCGTGCCTGCAGATCTGCCGGGGGCGGGCTTCTGGCTGGCGAGCTTCTCCGGTTGGTGGAGAGCCTCCACCAACCGGAAGCTGCCATCTGCGACGCCGGAGGAGTGTGGAGCAGCGAGCTCGCGCTGCTCCACGTGGCGACAGACTTACCCGGCTGGAGGTAAGCTCCGTTTTGGGGCGTTTTCGCCCGTTTCCCCCCCCACATGTGAAAAGGGCCAAAGAAGATTAATTTATGTTCACTAATTAAGGCCATTTCCACACTACATTGTTGTAGTGCTATTATTTCCACTTTCAACATCCTATGGAATCCTAGAGTTTGCAGTTTAGGGAGGGGCATTTAGAATTCTTAGCCAGAGAGCTCTTTGGCCTCAGTAAGCTACAAACCCCAGAATTCCACAGGATGTTGAAAATGGCATAATAGCACTATAACAGTATAGTGCAGAAATGGCCTTAGTTTCATTGGTACTGTAAGTCTAGACCAGACTATTGAGATATTTAGAACATGTTACAAATGCCCAGATCAAATAAGAATAAATATGTGCATCAAATGCTTGCATTACCTGCTTTTTGCATGCATGTTTCTTTACATTTTGTGGGGTAATTGTGTCTTCCTATCTACTGCTACTTGCTACCAAATTAATTTCTTTACATTATTTTTCATTTGTCAAATAGGAAACAAAATCCATCATGTAAAAATAAAGAACAGAGACATAAAACGCAGAGCACTCTATACCAGAACATAGAGCAGAGCATTAAAATCCACAGGCTTCAAACAATCTTAGACTTGCCTCATGAGTTAAAAGTTCTGCAAAAATAATTTTTTTTCTGCCTATTCTTGAATGGCATAAAAGTAAGTGCCTCTCTGAGAAGTGTATGCCACAATCAATGATCAGTGATGGGAAGGCCCTTTTACTCCTTGCCACTTGGCATACCCAGAAGACAACCTCAGGGGATGCGGAAAGAGGTAGCCCTTTCAATAGCTAAATCCCAAGTTGTGATAGGCTTTAAGGATCAAAGACAGTACTTTTCAAAAGACAGTATGACCCCAAGTTGATAAATATATAAGATGGGAAGAGCCTATAGCTTAGGAACAGAGTATATGCCAGGTTTCATCCATAGCATCACTAGACATACTTTCATCTGGAAACCTGTAACAGGATCACTGTAGATCTTTCTTTCCCAATCTGATGCCCTCCACATATGTTGAACTGCAACTTCCAACATAAGAAGAGGGAAGCGGCAGCCTGACACATCTGGAATCTACCAGGATAGGTCCATTCCAGTATAATAATGTAGACAGTACTGATGGTATGACTTGGTATATGGCAGTTTTTACTTCCTCTCCCCATCCTTCAGCATGATGAAGTCAGTTCTAATTTTTTAATATTATGGCATATGCCATGCATTGTGAATCAGCTTACCTTGTTTCATGAAGATTAACTTTATCAATTATGCTTTCAGTAGAGAATGATCAGAAACACTGGGCGCTGTGGTCTAAAATATCTGGAAGACACTAAGACCATTTCCACTCTACACTGTTATGGTGCTATTATTCCACTTTCAAGATCCCATGGAATTCTGGGGTTTGAAGTCTACTGAGGCCAAAGAACAATCTGTCTGAGAATTCTAAATGCCTCTCCCTAAACTGCAAACCCCAGGATTCCATAGGATATTGAAAATGGAATAATAGCACCATAACAGTGTAGTATGGAAATGGCCCAAGTAGGGACCCAAGGACCTTCACAGAAACCCAGAGTTTCCAGTTTGTTGAAGGACTAGACCTCTCCAGCTGAGAATTTCAAATCTCCTTTTCTAAACTGCAAATCACAGATTGGAATGATGGCAGCTAAAGTGAAATCATAGCATTAGACTTGTTTTGTATGAAAGGGCACCAGCTTCAGAAGGTTAACATGGAATATATTAGGAAGGGCTCTGCCTATCGTACAACATCCAACATGGTGTAGCGGCCTAAGTTCTGGTTTGATTCCCTGCTCAGCCATGGAAACCCACCAGGTGACCTTGGGCATATCACACACTCTCAGCCCCAGAAACCCCTATGATATGTTCACCTTACAGTCAAAAACAACTTGAAGGCACACAACCATGATAGCTATTTATATTCTCCCTCTCCTTCACACATTTATTCTTGTCTTTATATCTTTCCTCTACTGAAAGTTCTTCTTCTTCCTCTTCCTCTTCCTCTTCCTCTTCTTCTTCTTCTTCTTTTAATACCAGTGAACTTTTTTGGGGTTGAAATGGGAATATTTTGCTCTCTCTTCCAGCCACAGGTTTCAGTCTTCAGACCTGTGAGACAAGATGCACAAGAGGGCACTATTTCCCAGCAAAAAATATCCCTGGGTAATTTATATAAAGTGTTATCTTCGAGAATGCTGGCACAAGCTTTCCCTGCAGAAACAAATGTTGCACTGATTGCATCAGGCCAAATATTTTAAATCCAGTCCTTCAGCCAATTTAATGAGTCTGGGGAACTGAACAAATTAAGAATATGTTTTCCTGGGTTTTCAGTCTTCTTCATTTTCTTTGTGTAACTTTTCCAGGCAGGTCTACAAGAGAAAGCAAAGAATTACAGCCAGTGCCAGCAATGACAATAGTCTTAACACTGCTGCAGGCTGCAGCCAATATTTGATAATGGCAACAATGGACTCAGCAACATGCCCTGGCTTTTCTGTTTCAAGGTCACCTTCAGGCATTGGAAACAGCAGAATTTCCAACACTGCTTAAAGAATGGCGGGTGGACTTTCTGTCTTGTGTTATTAAAAAAAAAAGTGCACCTTTAAAGGAAATGATACCCACAGATTGCTTTCTAATTTGGAAAGTTTACTGATAGGAAATACTTTCATACTGTTTGGCAATACAGCATCTCCTGTGTGATTATCCCAACTCGTAGACAAAACCCTATAATTACAATCAAATATCCAATGCAATACTCTTTGTAAATGTTGTCTCAATTTTTCTGTGGTAAATGAATGTTTTTGTATTAAAAAGGCAGGCAGACAATGAACGGGGAGGAGATGGAATAAGTGTTTGTATGGAGCCAGAGTTGATAATGAGAACCTGTGTTTATCCTCAAAACCCAAAATCTATTATTTTCTTGGACCACAATGGGAAAGAAGTGAAAGTGATAGCCTGCAGGGAGATATAAAGCCTGGCTTCCATGCTGTCATTTGCCACAGGAATATATAAAAGGGGTTATATAATATGATATATAAAAGATATAAAAGGGGTTAATCATACAGACAGGTTGGAAGATAGTGATGGCAATGCCCACATAGTACTAACCAGTACACTACATAGCATAAAATACATTTATTATAACAGATCAAATGACATCACACCTAAAAGCACAGGACAGGCAGTATTATACAATGAATAGTACAAGGGTTCAAGCAATATACAAGAAAAGCACTTCCACTGCTGGGCTTGTGTTATGGTTCTGTTGTACAGTATGGGATCCTATCACACTGTACAATTTTCCAGCCATTTCAACAACGCAAGCACATTAAACAATGGAAATGCTTCTTTTGTACTCCCATTGAACAGCGTGCTTTCTTTGCTCTTCTGTTGTCTGATATTTCAGCTATTGCACTATTCATTGTATAATATTGCCTGTCCTATGCTTGTATATGTGTCATGTCAGATTATTATTTCATATTATAGGAACTGGAATTTATACTGTAGTTGTTGTTATTAATGGCTTGCAAATCAACTTTGACTTACAGCAGCCCTATTGATGACAGACCTCCAAGTTCCCCTATTCTCAGCTTTTCAAGTTTTGCAGATTCAAGGATGTGTCTTCCTTGGTTGAGACTATCCATCTGTGGCCATTTCTGCACTACCCTGTTATAGTGCTATTATTCCACTTTCAACATCCTGTGGAATTCTGAGGTTTGTAGTTTACTGAGGCCAAAGAGCTCTCTAGCTGAGAATTCTAAATGCCCCTCCCTAAACTCCAAACCCCAGGATTCCATAGGATGCTGAAAGTGGAATAATAACACGATAACAATGTAGTGTGGAAATGGCTGTAATGCAGTCTTCCTCTTTTCCCACTGCCTTCTACCTTATGAAGCGCTACTGTCTTTTCTAGTGAGTCATGGTTTCTCATGATATGGCCAAAGCATGACAGCCTCAGTTTAGTCATTTTCACTTCTAGTGAGAGTTCAGGCTGGATTTGTCTTTTTTAGCAGTCCTGGGTATCCATACATAGACCTTTTCTCCAGCACCACATTTTGGATGAGTTGATTTTCTTCATAGCAGCTTTCTTCACATTGGCACATCACTAAAATAGAACAAATGTGTGCACATACTAAAAGTTCCATATGCTATTCTGCCTGTATATATACATATTTACTTATACATATCATTTATATCCCACCTTTCTGACAGCATGGGACCCAAGATGGCTAACAAATAAATTAAAGCAAAGTATATCTCAAAACCTAATGATAAAGACATTTTTAAAACCATTAAATAAGCAATCCTATTTAAAGCACTACCGTATTTGCCAACAAATAAGATGCACCCATGTATAAGACACATCCCATTTATATACTGGCAAATACTATTTGTCAGTGTATAAGACACACCTAACATATAAGATGCACCATATTTTCAAACAGCATTTTTTGGGGAAAAAAAGTGAATCCTATGCGCCAGCAAATACTGTAATTTAAAATGTGTTTAAAACATCACAAACGAGATCAAAGGTACAGTACATGCCATTGAAAGACTTTTTTCTTTACTTTTGAGGGGAGAAATCCATGTAAAAAAGTAAACAAATGGACTAAAATTTGGGAGGAAAAGTCTCCTCAAAATTTCACAAGAAAATATTTTAACCTTCCAAAGGAACGAGTTGCTTATTCACAAACCACAGTGATAACATTACCAGTCATTAGTAAATTGAAAAAGAAACATCATTATGCCCTTACTAATTGCCCCTAAGTAATTTGCTTCCAAACTAATTGCTAAAATGTATTACTTAATATGGAGATTAGATAAGGATGGTGTAAATGTGTCCTCCAAGCTTTTACAGTGCCAAAAAGACTTATACGTTTAAGGTTGGCTAGATATAAACCTTCCATCTGTCATCCAGTGATCTAGAGATCTCAGTGCTCTGTCTTCTTTTGAACTTGTATCCTACTATTGTTTTTGTTTGTTTCTTTGTTTTTTACCTTTGGATATATGTTGAGATATATGGACTGCTTATATTATTTTATATCCTATTATATCCTAAACATCTATTATTGTTTAACCCTCATTGATGCCAATGAAAACTGACACTGTTTTCCTTCTTCTGCTTTCCTTTTCTTTGTTGTATTTTTAAATAGACAGATAGACACTATTAAGTACTATTAGGCATATAGCAGCAGCTACCTCAGACAGTAGATCTTGAATATCAAGAAAAGGGCAAAGTCATATCAGGTGGTATTGTTGCATTTTTACAACCAGGTAAGTGAACATGCATTTGTGTTAATTCTATCTTATGTGCCAAAATGATTTTCCATATAATGTGATGGACAGGGGAAAAAACCCAACTTCCCAACTTCCAATGCATGTAGTTATTTTCTTTTCTTTCTCTATTTATGGTTTCCCATTACTTTATAATGATTCCTAGTGTATCTACCCATCAGCAATATTGGATTATGGAGATCTTCAGAAGCCAGATTTAAAAGCAGGCAGTGTAGGACTATGCAGTCTTTGCCAAAAATCTTTCAAGATTGTTCATCTTGAAGGCAGAGAATGAACATGCATAATGCATAATGAACATCTAACCAGCTTCAGAGCGTACTTATGAAGTCAAGGTCCAGCCTCTTAAATCTTCCAGCATTTTGGTTCATTTTCTAACTTAATTGCATTATGGTAAATAACAAAGCTACCTCAGAAAAGTACAAGATGAGCAACACATGGCAGGGCATGGTTGTCCCATGATGATCTTGGCAGTTTACAAATGCTGGCAACTTTGAAGCTGCAAATGATGCATGTCAGCAACTTCTATCAACAAAGTGGCCTCTAGTAAGCCTCAGTATATTTGAGATTAACAATACAGCACAGGGAAAACAGTCATCTGTTTTGAATGGAGAGGATATATGTTGAGTGTCTGGCAAGGAAATAATTATCCCACTCCACAGCTGCATGCATACACAGCTGGCTTTTTCTTCCACTTTCCATTCCAGCAGTTTTCTCCAGCAAATTACCAGTCCACCCCTGAACTTCAGAAAGCACAGATACATATCCAGCATGAGTTAGAAACGTCTGGGACAGGAAGAACCAGAGGTCAGTGGCAACCAGTGCCCACAGGAACTGGTGGGATGAAAAGTATGGGCAAAGTCCATTGAAGCCAGTGTTCTTTCCATTCCCCTCACTTACAACAATTTCCTGTACAGTTAAAAATAAAATGGAAATGACAAAGTGGAAGAAATAAGTGAAACGTAATGCTCCAACAGGCATAGTTATGTGTCCTCCCTCCTCCCCCACACTCAGCCTACTTGTCTGTTAAATGCCTGCCCTCATGACAGCTTTAGAGAATGGAACAGGATGGCAGTGGGAGTGGCCAGGTAGGAGACATCTTTGTTCCTAGATGCAGCCACAGGAAGACAATGTCATACTCCTGCATCTCCCGAGTACCCCTGAGTGGTCCAGGAGGGTGCCTGTTGTTTTTAGCAGCTAGCTTGTACCACCTGGTACCTGACCATCACCATCCTTCCTTGGCCACTACATGGCTACAGAGAGGCAGCCCTCTGATAGGTAAGTGGCATGAGAAGAGAGCTGATGCTCCATCTACAATGATCAATGATCAAAATGTGCATACACAGGTATAATTTACAATGGTACCAGCAAGTGTCTCCAACAGGATTCTACCATAAACCTTAGTTTAGAAGGTCTGGGTGTTGTCAAGCTTGGTTCAGTATTGCAGGGGAAAAGCTTGTGGCTTCCACAATCACTTACAGCCACCCTGATACTCCAAATCTGCATCCCAGTCCTTGCCCAAGACAATTGTTCTCAGTGAAATTTTGCCTGGGAAAGAGCTAAGGAAAAGAGAAAGGATTAAGATCAAGAACAAAAATGGAAGACAAGAAAAGGAGAAAAAAGTATTTGGAGCAGTACCTTTGGTTCTCAGCTGGGAGAAAGGATGTGCCTCCCCAATCGCTTGCAACAGGGGCAGGAATAGTGGTGCAGCTTGGAGTGTGTGGAGAGGGTGGTGGGGCTATGGTGTGAGAGATGTAGCCGCTGTGTGCGGGGGTGTGGCTGTGTGTGGGGCATATCCAGGGCACATAGGGGTGTGGCCAGGGCATGTGGGGACATGGCCATGGGCGAGGATGCCCCCAAAACATTGCTAACCAGGGCAAATCACCCCCTCGCCCCCACGTCACTGGGCAGGAATTGTGTGGCCCTCCTGATGTTGTTGAATGGCAACTCCAATCAGCCCTTCCCAGCAGAGCCATTGGTAAGAAATGGTGGCAGCTGAAGATTAAGCAGGAGTAAGTACTGAAAAGCATGTATAATGAATCAGCAGAAAAAGGACACCAGATTCCACATGCTTGAAGATAGATCAAATTTATTTTTTAAAGGGCCCAACTCATTTTGGCATGTACATAAACTGATTTGCCATCTTCAGGGGGAATAAATCAAATCAATGGCAGAAATTTCTAGAGTTGCTAATAGGTGTATTAGCAACTCTAGATTCTAGCAGCCCTCCATCCTAACACTAAAACTGTTGTCACCAAGACAATTTTTTTCTATTATGTTTTTAAATGTAAAACTGATTTTCAAACTAATGAATTTTTAAATTGTGCTTTAATTTTTTAATGGTTTTATTCATTTCATGCTTGAATTTTATTTTGTCTTACTTTACTGTGAGCTGCTTGGCACCTCACCTGTGGGAGAACATTGAGGGATCTTTTATTTTATTTTATTAACTACATTCCTTATTTCTCTGGTGTCTTCACTGAAGAAGTGACCAGTGCTTGATGGCCATGCTGCTACACATACCCATTTATAAGTTGAAAAAACATAGAAACATAGAATCATAGAGTTGGAAGACACCCCAGGGGCCATCCAGTCCAACCCCCTGCCATGCAAGAACACCCATAAAAGCATTCCCAACAGATGGCCATCCAGCTTCCGCTTAAAAACCTCCGAAGAAGGAGACTCTACCACACTCCTAGGCAGTATATTCTACTGCCAGACAGCTTTGACCATCAGGAAGTTCTTCCTGAGGTTCAAGTGGAATCTCCTTTCCTGCAGCTTGAATCCATTGCTCCTTGTCTTAGTCTCTGGAGCGGCAGAGAACAAGTCCGCTTCCTCCTCAACATGACATCCCTTCAAATATTTAAACATGACTATCATGTCTCCTCTTAACCTTCTCTTCTGCAGATTAAACATACCCAGCTCCCTAAGCCGTTCTTCATAGGTCATGGCTTCCAGATCCTTCACCATTTTGGTTGCCCTTCTCTGGACACATTCCAGCTTGTCTATATCCTTCTTGAATTGAGGTGCCCAGAACTAGACACAGTATTCCAAATGAGGCCTAACCAATGCAGAATAGAGTGGTACCATTACCTCTCTCGATCTGGACACCAAACTCCTATTGATGCAACCAAGAATCGCACTGGCTTTCTTGGCTGCCGCATCACACTGCTGATTCATGTTCAGCTTGTGATCTTCCAAGACTCCTAGATTCCTTTCACACGTACCACTATCCAGCCATGTGTCCCCTATCCTGTATTTGTGCATTCCATTTTTTTCAGCCTAAGTGTAGGACCTTACATTTCTCTCTGTTGAAATTCATTTTGTTAGCTTTGGCCCAGCTCTCCAATCTGTCAAGGTCATTTTGAAATTTGATCCTGTCCTTTGGTGTATTAGCAACCTCTTCCAATTTGGTATCATCTGGAAATTTGATCAGCATGTCATACAAACATGCACACATGATAGGGTATGTCTTTCACATACTTACATATCATAATTATCATGGCTGCATTCTATAGATGTCTGGTATGTATAGCTTCATGAGGTATTTAGAATGATGTGATAGAGACTGCTTATTATTCACCAAACTACAAATCCCAAGATCTAGGAGGATGCAGCCATGGCAGTTAAAGTGGAATCAAATTGCTACAATTGTGCAGAATGAAAAAAGCACACACAGAGATCTTCTAGCAGGCTTGATTAGGTTGCTGTGAATTGCAAAACTATAGGAAAGTGTAGTTGAAAAAAAGACCAATGCTGAAGGATGCTCTTCATAATTGTACTGCTTTTGCTTAGATTTTTTTTAATGGAAATATGTCCATCTCATCATCACTGTTTACTGAAGTGGGAGGGAAAGAAGATTAATATGTGCAAGAGTCTGCTACCCACTCCTCACTGGTCATGGGGTCCTTCTTGACAACCGTTTCCCTTTAGGCCCCTATGACTGGAGGTTTGGGAAGCATAACCTTATATGGCAAGCAGGGAATATATTCTGACGCACCAGCTTTCCTTGTATGCCAGGAGATTAGAGTGACTAGAGCATGTGCAGAGCTCTACTCCATTAGTCCATGAACATGTCCACTTGTGCTGGAGGGAAGAAGTTCAACCAGCAATTCACTTACTGGAATATAGTGGTGAAAGAAGAGTGTGTTGTTGAAAACACTATATCAGTTGCAGGAGAGTCTGTATGGAAATTTGATAAAAAGACAGATATGGCTCTGCTCCATGCCTTCCATGATGGTGCACCGCTGACAACAGCACTGGGAAATGTGAAGAAAATGCTAAGTGTGGCTTGAATCCCAGTGAGAAGTTCCAGCCAGAGTAAACCCACTGAAATGTTGAATGCCTGTAATTTGGAGCTAAACAATGGTTAATGGTATGAAAATCCATCACATGTGTAACGACCATGGGAGAAAGCATACCTTAGTGGTAGAACATGGGCTTTGCAGGATGGCATCTTCATTTAAAAGGGTCAGGTCACAGGTGATGATAAATATGACTTCCTGATACCCTGAAGAGCTACATTCAGTCATTCAGACAGTGCGGTCAGTCAGAACTAGATGGAAAATAATCTGAGCTGGTATAAGGCAGTCTCCTATGTTTTATTACCTTAGATTTTCCTAGACAATATTCTGGGGAGTAGGAAAAAGCTATGACCCACCAAAGATTGTTAGACTATATCCGCCATCATCTCTGACTACTACCCATGTAGGTGTGGCCTGATGGCCGTTGGAATCCAACGTAATTTCATTTAGTTATGGATCATGGAAGATGTAGTCTAACACTATCTGGTGAGTCATAGCTTTTTCACCCCACTTCATACTTTTATCTTCCAACTATACCAAAATTTCAAAATTAGAATGCTGTGGTTGGGTTCAAAGTTCTGGATATTAATGCTTTAAAAATAAAAGCCTCTGCCCCTGAGAACACTGAAAATGCTACGAATTTAAAGGGGATTTAAGAATTCTCTCCTCAGGTTACCTTGTTTCTTCAGTTTTAAACTCAGCTTTTATTTCAGGACAGCAATAGCAGGACATTCAAGGCAAACCTGCATGATTAAATGGCACCACTGTTGACCTCTGATATAGAACACTGGCTCTTTCTGGCTGGATGCACAGAAACTTTGTGGAGAGGATGGGTTTTTTTTTCCATAAACAGTCTTTTTTCTTAGTTTTTAAATACATTTTTAAAAATTTCCTTGTGGAGCTTTACTTCACATTTGCGACTTCCTTTTCAATTCCTCTTCCTCAGTTCTCTCAGTGCCACCTTACACATTACTCAGAATCAGATCTTCTTGAATTCAATCTGATTTGCCCCCAGATAAGTGTGTATCTGTTGTTGTTGTTGTATGCCTTCAAGTTGTTTCCAACTTATGTTGACACTAAGGAGAATCTAACATGGAAATTGCTTGGCAAGACTTTTTTTTTGTTGGTGGGGGTGGTGGGGGTGGTCTTCTTCCAAGGCTGATAATAGTATAACTTGCCTAAGGTCACCCAGTGGGTTTCGATGGCTGAGCAGGGATTTGAATTCTGGTCTCCAGAGTCCTACCACTCAGTTCACTACACAACACTGGTTCTCAGTATAAAGAAGAGGAAAAGTCAGAAAGTGACTATAAGGTCCAAATTAGATGGAGCCATGTTGAAGAGAACAATTTGCTTAGATATAGAAAATGGTGCAAGCCAACAATTTCATGGAATGCATCTAAAATTATGAAATATAGGCCATTTCCACACTAGCCTGTTATAGTGCGACGATTCCACTTCCAACATCCTCTGGAATCCTGGGGTTTGCAGTTTCGGGAGGGGCCACTCGGCCCCTCCCGAAACTGCAAACCCCAGGATTCCAGAGGATGTTGAAACTGGAATCATTGCACTATAACAGGCTAGTGAGGAAATGACCATAGTGTCCCTTTACTGCAGAGCCTGCCATACCACTGGGCAGAATGAGGAGGATCTATAACAGTAGGTGATGGGGATATTACAAGGGGCAGAAAATTGTTAATTGTTTAGGCTATGAATTTTTCCATTACCCATCTATCAGAGGAATAAGTCCCATGAAACTCAACAGAACTTATTTTTGAGTAGACAGTTATAAATTGCACAGTTACTATGCAATTCTAGGCACGTCTACTCAATGCTAAAGTCCAGTGACCTACATCTAATTGTAAGTCCCAACCAGAGTAGACCCACTGAAATGATAAGGTCGGCCATTAAGTACATTGTCTTGGATCAATGGGACTACTCTAGTTAGGGGTAATCATTAGATTTAGTCACTGTATTCAGTGGGGCTTGCTCCAAGTTATGTATGTGTAGGACTAAAGCTGTAATGCATTATTATTTAATATTTATTTAATATTTATTTAATATTTATTATTTATACCTAGAGAGTTGCACTTGTGGGATTTTGAAGGATTTCCCTTTAGAGGATTGTAGTTTTGTCTACAAATGGTGTTTCAGCCCCACCTAACTGAAAAAGGCAAAGTCTAAAAGTGACTGTAAGTCATTTGCAGCTGCCAGAACCCCCACTGATGCAGCCTGTTGAGAATCAAGAGGTGTCAAAAATGCTCCCCAACCCTTGGCATGTGCCCATTCCTACAGCAGAAGTCATATTGTGCTTTACACTCTACATTTGGTATACAAATAGGCAAAGCTTGGAAAAAGTTATTTTTGGACCACAAATCCCGTAACTCCTAGCCTACTTTGGCCAATGGCTATGCTGTCTGGAGGATTCAGGATGACGTAGTTCAAAAAGGTAAATTTTCCAAGCTTTGCACATGGGGATGGGGAGCCCATCTCACTCCAAATCAAGGGAGTGGCTATGATCTACCAGCAGATACACCATGTTCTGCTTATGGCTACTAAATACTCTGTTTGTGAGATACTCTATTATCCCTCTCATTCCCCAATATAAATACTTCTGTTGAAGTAGACAAGGGGGAAGCAGTCCAACGCTTGGTCTAGCATGATCAGAGAGGTGATTTAAGGCTTGAATCCCCTCCTATATCAGCCTGCCAGTAATTTGGGATCTTCAATGGAGGCCATGTTGCATGTGCTACCACCCTGACAGGTCTGGATGATAAATTACGGCTGGTATCCTGTTAAACTGCTATGAAATCATAAGATGGACTTAGAATATCACAATCAGTGAGAATTCATCTTTATAACAATGAATGACTAATCGCGACTCCCCAAACCTATCTTCACAACCCAGCAATGGGTGACGAAGGTCAGGGCACTGGGAAATGATGTCTGCAGTGCACTATGCTAACTGAGAGCAGGTAAAACTAACTAGAACCAGCCAAGCAGTTGTGGCAGGATCCTGAAGGGTTTCTCAAGCTGCTGGTTATCAAGGTAGCCGACAAGTGGGGACACACCGCAGATGTCATTTTCTAGCACTCTGCTCTCCAGTACTTCAGAAAACCCTTTAGTCAGCATGCTGCCAAGCTGTATTTTTGGGGGCATCATCAGTCGTCTCTCACTGGAGGTCCATTATTGCAGTTACAAATGATAATGCAGAATCTCAGCTTATATTTATTAATTTTACTTTAATAAAAACAAAGGCTCCCCATACAGTACACCTAGCATTTTATCCCCAATTCAGGAACAAGCTAAAAGGATCATCACCCCAAAATGCCAACCATCCACAACTCATAGCAATTAAGATACCCTGGGATGGATAACCTTAAAGAAAGTGACAGTCATAGATAAGAGGGGATAGAACTGAGAGATGTTTTATGTATATGAACTTGGCTTCACCAGCAGACTGAGACAATGGAAAGCAAAAGAAATTCATGAGAAGGGAAAAAGACTAGCTATTGTTGAATTCATTAGTTTTGGTGGTTCCTAACTGTGCTTTAGGAAGAGGAAAAACTACAATGGAGTCTTCTGAATCCACTTTTGCAGGAAACAAAATAATTTATTTTTCAAAAAGGTGGGAAGGGGCTCATGAATTTCAAAGAGGAGCTCATGAATGTGCAAATATGCCTGTGAAGCCCAGATAGCAGATACGCCTCCTCAGCCACCAGTCTGTATAATGCACTTCGACATGGTTGCTCAAGAGGTAGTAAATGAACTGCAGTCCTTGTCTGGAATGTTTGATCATGAAGCAGCAGCCACAGCTGTGCCAAGTTTAATTCATTAAAAACAAAAAAAGGCCGTGAGGAAATTAAGAGAAGTGTATCTGCTCTCTGATAGGATTTGGGAATCAAAGAAAAGCACAGCCCTTTGAAGGACAAATAAATGAATTTGGTCAATGGAAGTGGTGGTGGAATAACCACAAGAGCAGACATTGTTTCCCCAACCCGGCTGCCATTTACTAAGTTTTGCACAGAATGTTAGTCCGGTTTAAGATATGTTTGGATGGCTAACTCTTAAGATTTCTTCTTTTAACAAAACCACAAGGATTACAGCCTCATTCATCCTGTGGTACGCGTTGTACAGGAAACTTGTGTTCAGAAGTCACATGTAAAAATGGTTTCCCATGATTTTCCTCCATATTATGTCAACTTGAAACTGGACAAATCACCTGCTACATTCCTGCCATCCATCTGAGGTGGTGAAGATGATTCAGCCATCTGCTCTGTTGTTTAGTTAACTGAACACGACATGCTTTAATTGAACATGCTTTAATTGAAATGTTACCTGGACACTGGCCCTTTCTGCACCTTCCCCTTTTCCAGTGCTGGGGTGCAGGGATCGCGCGAGCAGCCTCCGGCGAGAGGTTCTCGAGTCCTTGCTGCTTTAGCTCCGCACGAGCTGCCTGCTTGTGTGACAGCCCCACGTCTTCCTTCTGCAGCGCAGCTTGGGAGTTTCCCATGCTGTGCTGGGGCAGAAAGCACGACTGGCGCGCCTCCAGAGGCTCCACACGCCTCCTGGGAGCAATGCACAATTGCACACCATTTTCGTCTTCCAGTCGAAAATAAAAAGGTGTGCGATCGGCACCTGCCAGTCCCTGGAGCGTCACACAATTGTGAATGCATTGTGCAGATCGCTCCTCACAATCGCGCGACGCTCCAGGTGCCCTTTCGCATGGCAAATGCTGTGCGGAAGGGGCCACTGTTTCTTATAATATGCTAAATTATATGGTGATGTTGCTTAAACCTCTCGCAGTGATTGGTGCAACTGCCTGCCTATCACTGAAGGGCTGAATAGTGAGAATAATGTCTAGCTGTCATTGGATTCTGATGTCACTTTCACTTTACACAATTATATCACTTTCATATCACTTTTAACTGCTCAGTTCTATAGAGTACTTGGATTAATTGTGAGTTATGCAATGTTGTGAATTACATAGAATTCACTGGCACAGAACTTTAGTTCCTCACCAAACTACACATCTGAGAGTTCTATTGAATGAAGATAAAGTAGTATCAAAGTGCTATAATTTATAGTGTAGACCTTGGGCTTTTTCACATTATACAGTTCTAGTGCTATAATTCCAGTTTAATTGCCACAGTAACAACTTATAGGATCCTGGGATATGTAGTTTAGGGAGGTGCGTTTAGAATTCTCAAGGAGAAAACTCTTGAGCCTCGCCAAAATACAAACCCCAAGAATCCACATGATGCGACCATAGCAAATAAAGTGGAATCATAGTGCTATAATTGCATGGTGTAAAAGGGCCCCTGATTCTCAGCTTCACTGATCTGCTCAAGACTCTCTGGAGGACAGAAGAAGGAAAGTAAATTGGACATGGGAAGCAGCAGAGACAGAGATGGCCTGAGACATTTTGGTGCTTGATGTGCAGCTGCAGAGGTCCCATCCCCTGTCTTGATACCCAAAGGCACAAAGTAACTAAAACCAGCCAAGTTATTTTGAGATGTGAGGTAAGCCTCCCCCTACAAGTGCCACTGCTGTCAGTAACAATGCAAGAAGAATAACTGAAAGAATCATCAATCTGTTGGCCTTTCAGGACACACACACACATACACACACAACCCAGATGTGACCCCTGAGATGTTTGCCTCACTCTGCGTTCTACTAAGGCCAGCCCTCACCAGATAGGAAATGTACATATGGTCAGAAGAGGTGAAGACTGAACTAACATGATTCTAAAGACAATAAAAATGTAACAGATTGATTATGGCGAGCCTACAGGTCATGTGCTTTGACTCGCTGCATGCTAGAGACGGGAACAGCGAGTCCTGAGTGCTTCCCAAAACTAAAATCAAAGCACATGATTTAAATTGCCTGTATGTAATTAATATCAATGGGATTAAATCAGTTTAAGCTCAAATACTTTGCACACTTTGAGAGTCCCAGGGAGGAAAGTTGGAACTTATACTCACCGAAGTTGTCCAGCTCAATTTGAAGCAATCAATTGCTATGAGCTCCAGCCCATCTCACTCTGTATTAAACTGTTGCCATTCAAATGACAGCCTTTGGTCTAACAGCAGACACACAAACAGGCAATGAGGGTGCTGCGGCGAGGTGAAGGCAGAGAAAGGGAGTGGCAAAGGACACTATAGTGTAAAAGGAACAGCAGTGGCAATACCGCTTCTCATCAGTTGAAGGTGGGAGGTTGAAGAAAACAGCATTCCTAATCTGCTACCATTGCGCAAGTGGCAATGCTGGGATTGTAACGGTATATTGTGCTAATAGCATCTAATATGAAAATGACCTGAGTCTTGCAAGGAATTGTCCAAACAGAAGAAAAGTTGCAGTCTTATTCTAAGAAAGTTTCTTTTTCATGTATTTTAAGTTGTAAATCCCAGATTGATCAAAGACATGGACTGGCAGCATTCAGGGCTACTTTTGAGCAAGCTGACCCATGCTACTGGGAAAGATGGTAAGTTATGCTCCCTCTCCCTTCCATGATTGGTCTCCTCTCTGGGAAAAACTGGTTCACTAGAAGAGTCCCAGGAACTTCTTTGACTGATCCTCCATGTTGTTACTCCAGGGGCCAAAATTCAACTGTGATTTTTGTTTTGGGGCCAGGAAAATGTACAGTGTGTCCATTCCCTCAGCCCTTCTTCGTAGTTGAGACAAGTGGGACCTTTATATCCTGCCTTTTCCCCAGGATAGGGTCTTTAAAAATTGCTTGCACCTACTCCCACTAACAGCCCTTTCACACTACACCAATGTAGCACTATGATTCCGTTAACAGAAATATTTCCATCCTATGGAATCCTGGGATTTGCAGTTTGGGAAGGTAGTCAGAATTCTCAGCTAGAGAGTACTAGTGCCTCACCAAACTACAAGCCCTATATTTCCATAGAATCTTGTCACGGTAGCTAAAATGGAGTCATAGTGAAGCAGCGACCAGAGATAAGACCCTTTCGGTTAGGAAAAAAGATTTTATTTTGCCGGCAAGCCTCGGTTGGGATATCTCCCAAAAGAAACCGAGCCCCTCCTCTTCATATTCACAGCAATTTATACATTCTCCAGTACAGTCATCACATGTTCAAGAAAGGAAACAGATACATACAAAGGTTCCCACCGGCACAATAGACCATTCTCTAATGTTGCAATTCTTAATGTATCAAGGTCTAGCAGAAACGAGCTTGCCAATCAGAGGCGAGCTGCCAACATTTCAAGCTCTCAAGGTTCCATTGCATTCCCACAGTTCTTTACAAACTCAGAAAGAAATAACTGTTTTTCCCATACCTAGAGGTCATCTAGACTGACCCCACCACATTTCCCCCCTTTTATGCTGAATTCTTTTGCAATTCAAGCATAATTATTCAGTATGTGCCATCAGAGCATATACAGCAGTCTTTATCATCCATTATTTCATTCATTACAGGTTGAAAATACTTTAACAAGCAGCATACTAACAGGCAGATTTAAGAAGGCCATTATTTATGCACCAAGCAATTCCACAAGTAGTGCCTGTACCCATGCTTAATTAGGGAGCCAGATAATCATGTTCACGTGTTTGCAGACTACAAGAATGACTTTCTAATATTGAATACTTCAGAATGCATTTTTTCTTTTTCTTTTTCTTTTTTTCACATCCAGATTCTTTTACATAATAGCCATACACCCAAACCTTCCTCATGTCACGGCTGAGGAGATAGTCTAAAGCTATTTCGTGCTGGGCTGACAACCTACACGCATCTGCCTTACATTAAAAACAACTCCCACCATGGGGAACATGATGACTCCCAACCTCTCAGATTCGTGTTGTCAGGATCATACCCATAGCTTTCATCATAACCTTTTTCATTCTTGTCCAGCCAAACTACCTATCCCATGCCTGCATTGGTTGGTGCACTGGGTGAAAGGTGATACCCACAGTGGCCAAACTCTCAAAGGCACAGGTGCTGTTTCACACCTAGGGAAATACTTTCCCTCCCCAGTTTCCACACAACCAACTCATCCCTGGAGGTAGACCATATATCCATTTACCATTATGAAAGCTGGTTTCTTCCTGGAACTTATTTAAGGAGGACCAGCCCCCCTTTACTAGCTAATAGGTAATCCAAGGCCATCAGATGTTGTAACAATAACTGATTGAGCTCTTCAATTTCTTGCTGAAGGGCCCGTATCAACTCTTGCAAACATATTGGGATTTCCCTTTAATGTTGACTGCAGGGCTCCTACAACCACTCTCGGTTCATTAATGAGGGAGGGCATAAAACCAAATTCTGCCACAGTCTGCGGATGTTCATAAATCAGAGTGACATTGGGTCCACATTGTTGAAACATATGTGCGGCGTGTTGCTTAAACCAGTTGGCCTCAATCATTCCACACATCATGCCCCACACTCCTATCACCATTATCCACTTCATCCTCGGAGCCAAACAGAGGTCCAAACCTACTTATTCCACACCAGTACCTTCTATACATGTACAGAAAATACACCAGAGCTAAAATTCCAAAGAGTATACACACTACTATTGTTACTATTTCACTAACACTCATTGCTCACCATCATCCTCCATAGGGGATCTGGCCGTGCGTAGAATAGTCAGCCTCCGGAGTGACTATGACAGGGCCCAGTCCATATCTTCTTCCTCTGCAGTTGCTAGGTCTGACCGTACGTAGAGCTACCAGCTTCCAGACGTGTGATAGCAGTAGGGGCTAGCCTAGATTTTTCATTCACCTGTTGCAGATCTGACTGTGCGTAGAGTGGTCAATTCCCTGGTATGACCACAGCAGAGTCTAGTCTGAATCTTCTCTCCCCCCTTTTCGTCTGGACAATTTCTGTTGCAGAAGGTTTTCTTGTGATGAGATTACAGTCCAATCAGTAAATGCCCTTTTTACCCTAGTGTAATGTATCCAAGGTTTCAGTCCTGCTACCTTCACTACAGTGGGAGTTGTCACTACTACCTGATAGGGTCTCCTCCACCCATGACCAAGTGGCCCCCAATCCTTCAACCATATCTCCTGGTTGGAAGGGGTGTGCCTGTGTCTGTAGAAAGGGGGAGTCACTATTCTAACATATACTTCCTTATTTTACTCATAACTTTTCCTAATGCACTAATCTCCTCCTGTAGAGTTTTATTTCCCAATTCCTTTCTGTCTCTCCTTAATCCTCCCAAAATGGCTTCATACTTTGGCTAAAAAGGGGACAACCTTATGGTTCTGTGAGGTGTGCACCTTATCCTATGCCTTATCATAATGGGGCTATGGGAAGAACAAAAACACTCCTGGTTTCTCTGTTGTGGGCTGCACATGGAATAAGAGTGAGAAGTCTCTGTAAAAAAGGGCTAGGAAGGTGGTATCGTGCCACTTGCCCTGTGTTGGTATCCAGTCCAAAGACATAGCCAGGGCTGTTGTCTGGGCCATACACATTGAACTACTGTGTCTTCAGGATTTTGTTTCATCCTTTCCACGATTCCTAGAGCAGTGGTTCAATCTTTGATGATCTTGTGGACAAATGCAGGTCTGTTGTTTGAGCCTATATGGTGTGGGCTTTTGGGGCTGGCGTTGGTCTCCTGGCTGTCCCACAGCCTTCAGCTCAGCCACTCCTTTTTCCTCACCTTCTCAGTCAGAGAGTCCTTCAGCCGCAGTTCCACTTCAACCTGGAGAGGCGCTCTATCGCCTCTCAGAGGTGCTCTATCACCTCTTCCTCCCAGCTCAGAGGTGCTCTATCACCTCCTTAGCCTGCTGGGGCTGGGCCAGAGAGCCTTACCAATTGCTGTTCTATCGGGAACTGGTGGGGGGGCCCTTTGCAATTTGGACTGCTTTGCATCTAGGACTCTGCCTTTCCCTTTGTTCTCCATGCTCTTGCTGCCAACTTCTCCTTCCAGGATGTCACAGCTCCAAGCCCTTGCCCTTCTCTATCTGTGGGATAAGGGACAAAACCTCTTCCTCAGTCTTCACTTCACAGCTGGCCACAGACACCTTGGTTTGCAAAGCCAATACAGTCAGATTCCGCTGAACCTATCCTCTCAGCTCTGCTTCTCTCTCCTTCAGTGCCTTCACAGAAGCCAGCTCCCCTTTCAGCTTGCTGACAGTCTGTCTTTGCAGGTCTTTCAGCTCTTCGCTGCTAGAGTCATTCTTCAAGCGCAATTCCTCTGGCTCCCTCTTTCCCCTACCAGCTCCTGGACTCTGGCTGCCTCTTCTTGGAGACCAGAGACCTCCACACGGGGCTCATTGGTGGGGTCTTTGCAGCTGGATCTCCAGCGCTGCCTTGCCAGCCTTTCCTGTGGCTTGTCGCCCTGGCTCGCTTCTCCTTTCCTCCCAGCCGCTTTGCTTTCGCCTCCTTCTTCATACTCTTGCTTGGAAATCCACATCTGCTGGAAGGTACCCAGAGAAGCCAAAATGGAACCTCCAATCCAGGAACTAAACCTTCGCTCCACTGTTGTGTTTGCTATCAGCTTCAGTCGCATGTTTGGAGGGGTTTTCTGGGCGAGTTCTCTATTCAGCCTGTCCGTGAAGCTCTGCAGTAGCGTATTGCCTCCTGCTACAATCACACTACCATAGATACCTGGCCTGATGTCTATATCACACATTCCAACACTCATTGTGACCACGTGGCTCACACCAAGCATTGTGTTGCCAGATAAACCCTTTACATTGGAAGGGTCAAACAAGCCTTCAGGAATTTTTTTTTTTTAGCCGCTCAGCACCAAAGCCACAGTTGTAACCACTGGGGAATTCATAATGTACAGTTGGCATCTGTGCAGCCACCTGTTCATCATATGCTGAATCAGATACTTGCAGGACAGAAGCTTGAAAATCTTGAATCACACACTGTTACTATTTTCAGGAAAAGTAGTTTCGTTCTCATTCCAATTGTTAATGACTGTTCTCTCTCACAGGCTCTGATTGGAAAAACACGATTTATGGGCATTTCCTTTCCACACATTGCTTTCTTCCTTCTTGCTTCTTCTCTGCCACACTTGTCTCTGCCGTCTTGGTTAGCAGCTCCCTCATGCTGGGGCCCGTGGCTTTGCGGGGTTTCGAGCAGCTTGCTGTCATCAAAAGGGAGGAACCCTGCTGCCTGTCCCCCCTTTGCCTCACCCATCTATAGCCCCATCTCGTCTGCTGCTCCTACCGCTGTCTCTGGTAGTCTCCGCTGCTCCTGCTGCTGGCTGCTTCTCAGAATGGGGTATCTCTGATTCACCCTTTTTCCAGATGTTGCACAATATACACATAAGGGGGGGGCAGAGGCACCTTCTCTTCTCTACTCAGTATGAACTGACCAGAATCCTTTAAGGGCTGTTTCTTCGGGTTATCCATGTTCTTCTTATAAAATGCACCCTCCCAAGCAGAGAAATGGGTGGAGGCAGGCAGAACAGGGAGGCAGGAGAGGGCTGCCAGAAGCCATGATCCCCTTTACTCTTAGGGGCAGCAGGACAGCCAAGGAAGGCTGAAATGAGTTGCTCCCTCTATACTAAAATGAATTTTTCAGGTTTTACTTGATTTTTTCCCCCCCTATTTCTCCCTCCAGCAGGGAGGGGTTTACTTGGAGGCACATGTGCCAAGTAAATCAAACTTGCTTTCGAGGAGACATGCGTGTGTCCAGGTAGGAAGATCCTAATCTTGCATTTTCTGCTCTTTAATAATTTAATGCTTCCTCTGATGTGCCTTTTCAATGCCTTTGAAGGGCTCTTTGAAGGGCTGCTTCTTGCACCATCCAGACGTCCATTATAACTTTTCCAGTTCCTTAGGCATGTCTCCCTTATTCAAGATCAAGCCTCCTTTTTTTTTTTTCCTGGTCAAAAGGTTTGTTTTCTCATTAACATACTGACTTAATTCCTGTTATAGCCAAGCCTCGTGGCTTAAATGGGCTTGCTAGTCCATTGAAAACAGCAATTTTCATCTTTACTTTTTTTTTTCTGGGTAGAACTGTCTCCAGTTTTTCTCCAATATCAGCCCCTATTGAATATTGAACTGAATGCTAGGGAGTTGGTCCTTCAAGGGTTAAATCTGAATCTTAGAGCCTGAGGAGGAGGAGGGGCTGCAAGGGGGGGGATAAGGCGGCTCTGAGCACAGGAGAGGAACAGAAAAAAGAAAGAAACCAGAAACTAGGTGAAATGCCACTTTGCTTACACACAAACCTTGGAATTTTTTTTTTGTTCCTACATACATTGAAGCATTAAAGCAGTGTTTGTCTGTTACCTCAAACCAGGCAAGAAACTGCTGAAAAGTGCGTCTCTAGTTAACCCTTTCTTGGGGTTTTTCCTACATACATCGAAGCAGAGTCTGATTGAAGCAGTGTCTGTTGGCTGCTGCTCCCTCCCATTTCCTCCCCAAGTGGACAAACACACAGAAGGAAAAGGGGAGTTGACCCGTGGGTAAGGGGTCCCACGGATCGACACAAAGGGGGAGAGACTACACTCAATCACGCCGACCCAAGCATCCGGAAACTCAACGGTATGACTTGGAAACTGCGGCGTCACACGACCGTCCTTGCACGCATTCACACCAACACACAACCTCCCACCTCCAATACCACGACCAAAATTAACCAAAAGCTCTGCGGCTTCACCCACAACAGCAGTGGGGTACTAGGGCAAAGCTGAAAGGGGTTGATCAGGCCCCTCTTCTCCCCAGTGTCCCACACTTTAGGGGGAGGCACTAACACACTTACCTATGGCCTTGTCTGTATCAATTTTCCAAACCGTTCCTGGGTTCCTGGCTGACAAAACCGTTCCCCTGGTTCAACACCCCCACAAGGAGGACCGTCCGATTAAACATCGGGGGCGCCCAAGGTCCTCAATCGGTGGGGCAAAGAGACCTGGGGGCGGTGGCCACTCAAGAGGGCAAAAGGCCCCATATCCCGGACGAGCCCCCAAATGAAACAGCGACCAGAGATAAGACCCTTTCGGTTAGGAAAAAAGATTTTATTTTGCCGGCAAGCCTCGGTTGGGATATCTCCCAAAAGAAACCGAGCCCCTCCTCTTCATATTCACAGCAATTTATACATTCTCCAGTACAGTCATCATATGTTCAAGAAAGGAAACAGATACATACAAAGGTTCCCACCGGCACAATAGACCATTCTCTAATGTTGCAATTCTTAATGTATCAAGGTCTAGCAGAAACGAGCTTGCCAATCAGAGGCGAGCTGCCAACATTTCAAGCTCTCAAGGTTCCATTGCATTCCCACAGTTCTTTACAAACTCAGAAAGAAATAACTGTTTTTGCCATACCTAGAGGTCATCTAGACTGACCCCACCACAATAGTGCTATAACAGGGTAGTGTAAAGGGGTCTTTTGACTCTATACTAAGAGCAGGATAGATTTATCTCCTGAGTATCTATTCATCTGATTATGAGGGGAAAATTTCAGCATGTTTAGCTTGATAAGTTTGCCACCTTGGGTCTTGAATGAAAGGCTGGGAGAAAGGCAGGATAAATAGACAGAAATGCAGAAGATTTGCTTGGATGATTGCTCATCTTGCCCAGTGTGGCTGATCAAAGATGCCAGGAGAGAACTGGCTGGCTAGACTATAAACGTTTTCTGGAGGGAGACTGAAGTTCAAGCGATTGTATATGATGTTATCATTACAGAGACCCTCCTTGGACTCCTTTGTTCCTTGAGTTTTACAGAATTATTTAAATTAGCAGAAAAACTTTCCAAATTTTAAAAGTTTATAGTTGAAAATTAATGGCATTTTGAACCCATTCTCTTTTACACACATGTATATGAATGCATGCACGCACACACACGCACACACACGCACACACACACACACATGGTAGCAACAATCTGTTTACACATGTTGTTTACTGTAAGATGGATAGCCAAAGAATTCTTTTCTTTAAAGACAAAACGAAATATAGACATCCTAATGAAAAGTACTGATGAGCTCTTCACAAAGGGAAAAAGTGGATAAGGTTGTTTGTTTCTCATATTAGTCTTCTGTGTGGTGCATTTCAGTCCTAGAAAAATCAATGAATGCTTCTGTTACAATTATAGGGGTATTGACATGTTAGAGAGCTTGTTCCTTTGATGGAGGTGCAGAACATTCTTATACGAGACATATATGAAACAAACCATTGCGCACAGAGAATCACAGTACCTAACAGTACATCAGATGTCACGTTTGAAAGATGCGTAAAGCCCCATGTGCTATTTTTAATTCCCTCTGTCATCTGAGATTCCTTTAAATCGCTCTCCCTACATCTTGGGATGGGAGGAAGGAGGGAAGAACATGAGAAAGAAAAAGGCGGCCCTCTTTTCAAAAGAGAGCTTGAAAGAGGAAAGAGTTTTATTTACATTTAACCCAAGACTGGAAGCAATGTTTCAAAATAATTTAGTCTCCTGAAACAAGATGTATGATTTTTGTGGGGGGTTTGCTTTTAATAATGAGAATATGGAGAGCCAGAGTGATATAATAGTTTGAGCGTTGGACTAGGACACTGCGAGGCCAGGGTTTGAATTCGCACTCAACCATGGAAACCCACTTGGTGACCTTGGGCAGGTCACACTCTCTCAGCCTCAAAGGAAGGCAAAGGTAGACCCTCTCTGAACAAATTCCGCCAAGAAAACACCATAATAGCTTTGCCTTCAGGTTGCCATCAGTCAGAACTGACTTGAAGGGATACAACAACAGAGAGAGTGTAAAGGAGCCATATTTCAAAACTAATTCAGTGAATCATTACCCTGCCTTCCCGCTTCCCTCCTTCCTCCCCTTTGTCCATTCATCCATCCCATTTCTAGCCAGTTTCATTATCAGGAGCAGATCTTTTATCAGGTTGGTGAGTCAGGCCATGTGCGCTGCTTGTAAAGTGAGATGAGGGGCAAAAAAGGCACCAAGTTGACTGAGAAATTTTGCTAGCGGAGTGTCTGTTCAGTCCAAAGCAAACTGCAAGGGAGAAAAAATCACCATGCTGACTGAGAGACTTTGCAAGCATGGTCCCAGGCAAGCCTCTGTAATTCCTTAGTGTTCGCTACAGGAAGAAGGCAAGAAAAGAAGAACTGGTGAAAGCTCAGACCCTGCATCGAAAGAACAATATATGTCTATAATTTACAATGGTCAACAGAACTGTATGTTGAAAAAGAGTTGTTGAAAGAGCAGGGGCACCTGTACTGAAACATTATTGTGTATAACTGAGAACCCTTTTGAATATAAACAAAAATATTTAGAAATCTGAAAAAAAAAATGAATTCAAAGTGTCAGTATAATTTGCACTCAAGTAACTGGATGAGTAGAGAGGAGAGGACTGGGCATATTTTTGCCCTTCCCTGTTAGTTCATGCAAAAGCTATCTTGTGTGTTCTTCCTCATGAATAATTTTTGCCATCTTGACTGTGCTCTGCATCTGTGAAGTGTTAGAGGACATGAGACTAGAAAGAAAGAAAGAAAGAAAGAAAGAAAGAAAGAAAGAAAGAAAGAAAGAAAGAAAGAAAGAAAGGCTAATTAATTTTTAAAGGAGAGAAGGAAGCACACGGACATGTAAGTGCAAAGAACACTGTGGTCAATAAATCAACCCTATCAATTAATATATGTAATGTGATCCTTAATTAACCAAAGAAATTAGGGCCCAAACTCTCTTCTCCTCATGTGGCCTGTTTGTAACTACTTAGTAGCTAATTACTTCAGTGTTTTCTCATTTTTATATGTTATTTTATTTTTATATATTATTTTATTTGTTTACTTTATATCCCACCTTACTCTCAACATGGGATCCAAAGCAGTGTGCAACATTTTAAAAGCACAATACAATTAAACTGTTAATACAAAATTTAAAGCACAATTAAACTAAATGTTTATTTTAAAATACACAAGATAAAAGTAGCATTAAAAACAAGTTAAAAACAGCATTAAAAGACGCTTAAAAACAAAATAAAAACACCATACCCCTCATAGTTTCTGGAGGCATACACTAAAAACCAAGAGCTTCCCTAAACATAAAAGTCTTTATGTGCCGATGAAAGGACAGCAGAGAAGGAACCAAAAAAAAAAAAAAGTTTGTTTCACAACAGACTTACTATTGGTAGGATATCACAATCTGTGGGATTTTAAAATGGAGATAGACGGATGGTGGGAATATCTCAGATTAGGCTTTGCAAAATAAAGAAGATTCCACAGGGAAAGAATCAATTGCAAAGAAATTGGCACATACTTTAAACAATAAAGTTTTGGAGAGCTCCATCCTAAGTTAAAGTCTGAATCCAGAAGTAGCATGTATTTGGGAACCCTTCACACAACACACACCTCCAAGCCACATGGTAGCCTCCTCTCCAAACTGCTGTCTCCTGGCTTTGTAATGTGTGTGAACAGCATGACAATTAGGCAAGACAGAGCAGATTGTTTCTTCACCTGATCAGCACCGTGACTCACGTTTATTTCGGGATTAATTGGAATTGAATTTTAATTTGTGCTTAATGTGAACCGTGGCTCACAAATACCTGTTATGATTATTTATTTATAAATCATTTGAAAGTGCAGTCTAGGTGCTATATAAAGATTAGCAGACACAATATACAAAAGAAAATGAGTATGAAGCAAACAAGAAAATAAGCAAATGCAAGACCTAATTCTGAGCCTGTTTTCAGCACTGCCCACTCAGTACCTTTTTTGTGCATTGAGTGCAAATGTGTTACTAGAACCCTGGGTCCAGCCTCATCTGGAATATTATGCTCATTTCTGGGAACTACACTTTGTTATAGACCAGGGTGAAGAAAATGCAGCTCAGGCAGGCTACATGCAGATCTCAGTTCCATTTCTGTAGCTCCCAAATCCCCAAACCCCTCAATTTTTTAAAAAAGGGTTAAAAGACACCCCCATGTGGCAAACCATCTCCTGGAGTGATCATTTCACTGTTAACATCCTTTGACTCACCAACCAACCCCAAATACTGAAAACTGCCCAAAAACTGATTGAAACACCTAGAAGTGAAAAATGGAAATACTCTGTCCTTCAATTTCTTTTAATTGTATCATTTCCAGACCAATTTGCAGTCACACGATGCAACAGGGAAAAACCTGCCCCTCCCACACCCACATGGTAGCTCCAACCTTATATAGATCCATATCACACAACACTGTTATAGCATTATATTCCATTTTAACTGCCATAGTAACATCCTGTGGAATTCTGGAGTTTAGTTGTTTAATAAGGCCCAAGAGCTCTCTGGCTCTGAATTCTAAATGCCCTCCCTAAACTGCAAACCCAAGCATCCCATAAGATGGAACAATGGCAGTTAAAGTGGAATGTAGAATTATAATTTTGTAGCGTGAAAGTGACCACAGTCCAACAAAGATAATTTTTCCTAGCTCTGCAGTGTTTCAGCCTATGGAAAATAGAACTAACAGCAGAAAGAAATGTTTCAGCAAAATAAGACATTTGTTGTCGTTTAATGCAGAATGTAGGTAGCAACCAAGGGGCTTTCCATACTACACTGTTATAGTGCTGTTATTCCACTTTCAACACCCTATGGATTCCTGGGGTTTGCAGTTTAGGGAGGGGCATTTAGAATTCTCAGCCAGAGAGCTCTTTGGTCTCAGTAAACTCCAAACCCCAGAATTCCACAGGATGTTGAAAGTGGAATAATAGCTCTATAACAGTGTAAGGCAGAAAGGCCTCAAGTTAGTGGTGATTCAAATCCTCACATGATTAACTCAACTGACTCATAGTCTGTCTGCGGCCCCCCTCCCCAGATCATTTAGAGGTCCCAAGTGCCCTCCTCATCTTCCATTGAAAGAACCCCCTCTTTTTTTGCCTCCAAATGCCACCCAGTGCCTAAGAGAATGAGGAGATAATTTTGCTTTGCTTTGGGCCTTCCATGGTCCATCTGAGGTCCAGGAAGAGGCCTTTCTTCCCAACAGGAAATGACCTGTCAATGAGTCCTTTTCATAGTCTACAACTCTCCTGACTTGCCAATTAATCCTCTGACCTCTCACTTTTACAGCTGCGTATCGAATGTCCCAGTTTCTCTCTCCTCCTCCTGCTTTCTTCATTGGTTCTCAGTTTACTTCAGTGCTGCATTGTGAGTTCAAAGTGCAAAAACTCAGTGGAAGAGACGAAAGGAGGAGGTAATCTTGCTCTTCCCTGTAGGTTCAGGCAAAAGCAAGCCACAGCAACCTCTTCTAGCTTGTCTGTTTTTCCTTATTAATAACTATTCCCATCCTGACCACCATCTGATGTTGCTTGGTTACACATGTCCTAGATTTGTGAAATTTGTGAAGTGTTGGATGGGCATAGTCTTTATGCGCTGACAGTGGCCCACGCCTGCCAACAAGATCTGTGTGGATTCTGCAACAAAACGAGACTGCAGGGGAGTTCCAGTGCATTAAGATTCAGTTCATTTAACAATATTTCTCTTTCCCTCAAACCAGGGGCTCTAGTGATCTAAGACAAGATCTAAAAATTTCTAATTGAATGTTCAGCTCCTGCAGCAAACTGCGCTGACCAGGAAAATTTGGGAGAAGGCATGGCTGTAAAATTAACAAAAAAGTTAAATAGTTCAGGGGTAGGTAAAGGGCAGCCAGCCAGATCTTGCTGGACTGCAACATCAATCATTTTGCCATTGGCTATGGACTGATAAGGGGTTACAGTCCAACCACATCAGAGGTAGCATATTTTGCTATTCCCTGACTAGACATACCATTGTATACAGATTTTTTTGTAAAGTCTGTGTGTGAAAAGAAAATTGTTCACACCACTCAGGTACTTCCCGCAAACTTTACAGGTTTGCCCTTGGCTAGATTACCGAGGATCTCTTTTAACAACTGCGTATCAGAGAGAGCATTGCCTCTTTTATCCTGCTGTCATAGCAAGACAAAGCCACACTTGTTTTATTTCTGTAGAAATAAACACTTTGTGTAGCATTTGTAAGGTGCAGGAGAAGCTGCTGAAAACCACTAGCTGGCAGTCCTAACTTCAGACCACTTTCTCATGTTCTTTATAGACAATGTTTAGTCAACTAAACAGTGGCAAATACATCCTGTGGTGTTATGGGATGCTTGCAGATGATGGTTGTATTACATAATTGCCCTGCGTCATTCACAAAATTTTAGGAGGTGGAATTCAGAAAGCAATTTCTACCACTCACTGCTGTGCCTTTCCATTGCTGCCTTCTTCTTCTTCTCCTTCTCCTGCCGCTGTCAAATCTGTTAATGAGGAAAAGGTAGAACAGCTGCACACTTACCTTTTCATTTGTCACATTAGAAATCTGACAATCTTTATTCACTGTAGTAGTAGTAGTAACAAGTGACTCCTCTCCTGCTCTAAGTTATACTGCTGATCTCAAGGAAATCTTGAGGGGTAACCACTGATGATCCAGCATGTCCCCTTTCCTTGTACCCAAAGCACATGGCAACTAAAGCCATCCATGTTATTTTGGTGTATGAGGCAAAAAAAATCCTGCCCCCATTGTTGGCAGTATACAATAAGAATAACTGAAATAATTTCAATACAGATAATATTTCAGTACAGATAATATTTGATCTTTCAATGCACTGATAACATTCTGATTTTTAGCTATCATACCCTGAAATGCCATGCTACAGGGCAGGATAGACATATTTTAATAAATATATATTTAATTAATTAGTCAATTAATTGTTGCAGTTTAAAAGTAATCCCCTTTACAATCACATGCACACACCACTATACCACTAATACAATTAAACTGAAAAGAAAACAATATAAAATGAATTTTACATATATAATATAATTCTATAACAAGGTGTGCTCAAATTAATAAACCAATAAATTGACTGCTCTTTTTTTTCTTCACCCTCATGGCTTTCTCTGATTTTATGGTCTGTTTATCTTCAGATTTCAAAGCACAAGAACACACTGGCAATGGTGGTTACTATGAAGCTGTAGGAAGGGCCAATAAAGCCTAAATATTTTCCCAAGCAGCATAATATGGTGAAAAGCAAGGGTGAGCAAAAAGTAGATCTAAATCCACTAAATGATTTGTAGTGGAGGCATTTGTAGAGAAAGCCAATGTAGTATCATGGTTTGAGCATTGGACTCTGACCCTGGAGACCAGAGGTCAATTTCCCACTCGGCCATGGAAACCCACTGGGTGATCTTGGGTGCACCACACACACAGTACCCAGAAAACCCCCTGATAGCTTTACCTTAGGGTTGCCATAAGTCCAAAATGACTTGAAGGCATACATCAACAAAATTTGTAGGAGAGTGACCTGGATTGTAGTGGAAGGACAAGGCTGCCTGACTTTCAGTTGATTAACAAAAGTAGTAACAAGTGACTTCTCTCCTGCTCTAAATTATACTGCTGATCTCAAGGAAATCTTGGGGGGTAACCACTGATGATCCAGCATGTCCCCTTTCCTTGTACCCAAAGCACATGGTAACTAAAGCCATCCATGTTATTGTGGTATATGAGGCAAAAAAAATCCTGCCCCCATTGTTGGCAGTATACAATAAGAATAACTGAAATAATTTCAATGACCAATCTATTATCCTTTCAGGATGCTCCCAGAATGTGATTCTGAGGTAGCTGTTCCCAACAGTTGGAAAGAGCAAGTCCTGAATGTTGCCCAAAAATAGAATCAAAGCACTTGATTTAAATTACTTTTTTGTAATTCATGTCAGTGGGACTTACTTACCTTAAATTCAAATACTTTACTCATTAAGGGTTCCCAGGGACAGAAGGTTGGCTTCTGGACTCACCAACATTGCCCAATCTAACCTTCGGCCAGTGATTTCTATGAGCATAAGCCCATCTCATTCTATCTTAAATTGTGGCCAATCAAACATCTGGCAAACATCAAACATCTGGATCTCCAACAGATATACAACATAAGCTCTATTATACATGGATCAGCCAGGGTGGCCCTGCCTACTCTTCTGAATCCCTATTTCTTTTGAGGCCCCTACCTAAACTACAAACTCCAGGATTCCATAGGATGTTGACAGTGAAATAATAGCACTATAACAGTCTAGAGTGGAAATGGCCAATATCTCTTAAATAGAAAACATGGTGTACTAAATCACCTGGCATCCACAGTCAGCCACCTGTAAATCTCCCAGCAGCTATTGGGAGTCCTCATTGGTCACAACCATCCGATCTCCCTGACTGGCACTTCTCCCCTTGCCTGTGTATTTCTTGAAAGGTTTGACCTCTGGACTAGCTGTGTTTAATGTCCCCTTCTCATACCCTTTTAGCTTTGGGCCATGTGGCTTAGCGGAATGAATTCTGGACCAACTAAGACCTTGCCAGTATTCCTTTCTTCTTCTTCCATGAACTTCTTGGATTACTGGCTTGAGTCACCTGTTACTGGTTTTGAAGGGTTTCTCTGGGCATTGCCACATGGATGGCCCTTGCAGTCTCTTTCATGAATTTATGATGCTGTGTATGTAGGCAAGGTAGATATGGCTTTCATTCTCTCCTTATCCCATAATGCACCAGAGATTCATTTTCTCTCCCAACATATTGCCCAGGTGGTAGGATCATTGCACTGTGCCTTGCCTCTGCCAAGCTTAGAAAAGTCGAACTGTGTTGCAAAATGCTTTGTTTTCATCGACCCAGTTGAGCCCCAAGGAATTCCAAAATCTCACCACTGAAATTTCTCCCAAGATATCATTACAATGAAGTAAACCAATACATGTTTGGTGTTGCCCTAGTTTACAACTCATAAGGGAATGCAAAAATCCTCCTGTTTCAGAATCCACTGCTCTTGCTTTGTGAAGGTCATTATGTATTTGATGGTGATTTAAACCAATTATTTTGACTGTTGCCTCAGCTCTAATCAGTTTTGAAAAATATATATTAATGGGAATGTTAGACTCTCTCAAAAAGAGATCTGCTCTCAGAAATATAACTAAGGGAGCAAACTGAGGAGCGTGATATGGCAGTTTTGGTGAGGATCACAGAGGAACCTATTACAGTTCTTTACATGCCTTCCAACAACAACAGCAACAACAACAACTGAGGGTCCCAAACCTCAACTGAACATCCAAAGCATAGATTTCAATATACATAAGGATGATTTCACGCAAGAATTTTCTCTGGCTTTTCAATGTGAGCAGCAAATGGACAACCACACCAGCTACTGGGTTATCTTTCCTTGCCAGGGAGACTGCAATCATACAAGTATTTCTTGGCTGAAAACAATATTATTGTGAGTCTTTTTCTACATCTGAACATTAACCTCCCTTGTACATTCACCAAATTGCTACACTTCTTGTTTGCTGACACAGAAAAATAACACTTCCCAACAGCACAACACCAGATGGTAATTACATTCTAATAATAGAACAAAATAGTGAGATTGCCTCTTATTTTGTTGTGCTTTAACTGATGGGACAGAAAAAACAAAAAAACAGTCACCTGGTAAATACGGTAAGAAGAATGGGACTGGGAGAAACATCCACCCACCAATTTAGAAACAAATGAGCAAGTGGCAGAGTGGCATTTGGTGCATGATTGGCAAGTGATGCTATTGAATACACTTTTGAACAAGCAACTATGCAGGGCAGTCTGAACTTTAAAAGAGTTGCCCAGGATGCTGAACCCTGTTGCCAAACCCTATCTCCAGAACGTATTTGTGGTGCTGAACCATTTTGCCAAAATAAGTTCAACACCTTGATTACCTCCTTTAGAGGTTAGACATGGAAGATACTCACTTGCACTGCACATGCATATTGATGGTGCAATTGTCAGAGGGTGCTTGCATGTTGTGAATGAGATTAAACAATACCTACATGTCATCCCAAAGACAATGGCTGTGATCCTGCAGTGGAAGACAGCGCATCAAGGTCCAACCAGGGAGAGCTATACTGTGCCTCCTGTCATCCCTCTTAAAACTGGTCTCTTCCTGCTTCCCAGCACAGCCACGTAATGGTCAGTGGAGAGTGGGGGGCAGCCAAGACACATCTGGCTATGTTCATAGAGACAGATACACAACAATAATGTCATCTTCTGGCTGATGGGAGTTGTAGACCAACAAAACATGAACGGCCACAACTTGCCCATTCCCACACTGTTGTTATGTGCCATCAAATAGGCTTCTACTTATGCTGACCCTGTGACAGACAAACCTCCAAGAGATCCACTTTTGTGACTGAGTTTATCCATCTTGTTTTAGTCAAATCTAATTTAGAGCTGCTCCAAATCCAACTGCATAAAAGTTCTTTTGACAATGGCAGCTGTCACCATATGGTGTGTACAACTTTGCCAGACCTTGCCATGATATCCAATGCCCATTTCTTGTGGGTAGTGGGGTGCATGCATATGCGCATCTGCTGACAAGAAAGGTTACTACATTGTAACCTGGAGAGACATATATCGGTTTCACTGTTTACAGCAAAGGTGACCTACCTCTTGCAGCCTGAGGCTGAAATTCAATTTCAGAAAAGTTCTCAGGACTCCGATTCTACTGGTAAGCGAAACCGAATGCATTTTTAAATATAAAGGCTTACTGCTAGTAACTAAGCCTTAGGAAAGGCATCTCTTCCATTACTATTGCTACCACCACTGCTACTACTACTACTACTGTCTCACTTTTTCCCAGTTTGGGACTCAAGATGGCTTATAACACCTAAAACAAACATAATTAAAAATTTCAAAATTCAAAATTTAGAAAAAATAAATTAAATGTGAAATGTAAAGAAACTAACCAAAGGAAGAAACTAACCAGCTTATTTTGGGCAGAGACTTTGGCATGTTAGATAACTCCTTTAAAGTTCAGACTGAAACCCAAGGTGGATTCACCACCCCACCAACATAGTTGTCATCGAGAAGTCATACAGAATACAGTTACTGACTCTCAATTAAACAAAATACAAGACTGCTTTCCAAAGACCTGACTAAGAAAATAAGGAGTAATCCAATGCTTTAATACTCATCCATTTTTCAAAGGAAAAAAAATCCTGCTTGACTGCTTGAGCTACAGACTTTAGAGAAGCAACAAGGGCTAGGTATTAGCTGTCTGAAAGTAGGCAGCATTATGCACACATCAAGTTATTTCACACCGCTGAGGAAATAGGAGGCCAAAATAACCATGACCCTGCAGAGAAATTTTGCAGATCAGCCTGTCAATAACAGAACCCTTTACAGATCCTGTTCTATTCTGTTAACAGGCACCAAGCATTCAAGCAGCCACAGTAGGCTATAAATAGAATGCTTGATAGTAACAATATTGTTTTTCTGTAAAGTACTTATGCTCAGTTATTTGGTAGCAGTTTAGTGTTAATTAACTTCAATCTATTCTATACTGTAGCATAACTGCTTATTTTCCTATAAATAAATTGTAGTTGTTGCATGAATGCATACCAATCTATCTGTCAGGAGAGCCACTCTGGCCTCAGCTGGTGTTCTCCCATCTCCCTTCCAAAGGTTATCTATATCATCGCCAACCTCTTCTTTCAGGAAGAGCAGAGGGAATATTTTGCCTTCATTTAGAGATCCAGCCTTCATCTGCTAAGTGGGCTCAGCCTAATTAAAACTGACTTGCAAGGCCTTCTTTGGTCACTTGCACATCAATAAAACAAAGAGGAAATGGAACAGAAAGAAAGAGGACAAAAAAGGTTACAGATCTGCATCATATATTCATATGCTGATTTATATGTGGAAATGCAGACATAAACAATAACTGTTATAATTCAAACAGAAACATAAGGCATCTCAATTAAATGTGACCAGGTGACCTGTACACCTGCTCAGTCTGTTGTGCTGGTAATAGTTGTTGAAAAGAACCTTCAAGGCTCCTATTCACCGTTCTTCGGGTTCTTTAAGCTAGTCATGGTCTGGAAACCCTTTCCAGTCAAGGATGTACTGTTGTCTAATAGTCTTTCAATTAACTGTTTTCTGTAAAGGAAGCAGGACACATGGACGTCTTAGAGTTCATGGTGGCCTCACGGAGCTCATGGTGACTTCTTGGTGACCTCATTTAGAGGTGGTTGGTGACCCAAAGTTGTGGCCTTCTTGGTGTTATCCTCTCTCTAGATTTTACTTCTTAGCTTGTTATTGCTTTGATATCACATGAAACCCTTTATTTATTTATTTGCCTATCTACCCAGACAGCCAGATTTTGAGGCTATTTACTATATTTCAATAATGTGGCATTGTTTTCATTTGTTGCTTTATTGTTCAGTCTATTCAGCCCTCTATTGTGACCCACTCTGTTAATGTTATAGGCCACTTCTGCACCTTACCTGATCTCGTTGTCCTCCTGAACGATCCCGGCAGCACCTTCGCCAGAAAGGGAGTGTGACAGAATTTTTCTCCTCTGCACCCAACCAACTCCTTGCAGAAGGGAGCACAAACGCCTGTCTTCTGCAGTGCAGCTGGGCACTTTCCCATGCTATGCTGAGGAAGGAAGCACCTCCATCGTGCTTCCTGCCCTTCTGCATGGCTGGGAAGGACAGGAGCATTGCGCAATTGTGGGTGCTTAATGGATTCTGCTAAGCGAATATCCCATGATTGCAACAGGTGGAGGCAGGATGGCAGCAGGACCATGATGGCATCGTGCAAAAGAACAACCTGTGGACCACTGCCACCCCATCTGTTACCCCAAAACTATGGGACCCTGTGAGGTCCTACATCAGAACCCACAATTAGATGTAAAAATGGGGAATTAACTCACATTAAGAACCTTGCAAGAGGGGGCTAACTTTAGGATCTTTCCACCTGTTTATGAGGAACTGCTAAAGAGACCAGTCAGAAAACTTATAGTGCAATTTAAATGTGTTTTATTGGAGGAAGTATACATGTACACAGACACAAATAAACACACACACAAGCAATCACACAAAGCTAACTTGAAATAAAGGGAGGAAGATTTAGAGGAATAGAAAGGGACTTTTTTGGGTCATATTTATAATCCAGATAGAAGTAGAGAAATGATGTTGTCGCTTGGGCTGATGGCCAAGCAAACCAACAAGGAGGTCCTCTGAAACTGAAGTGCTGAGTCAAGATTCCAAAATCAGGGTCCCCTATGTCCCAAAATATGCTCTGGAGGTATGACTTTCTGCTTGGATAACAAAGGATTTCCAGGGTGAACAAAAAGAGTCAGGATGGATTAATGGTTGTCAATGTGTGGAGGAAACATGCTAATGATTTTTAACATGTGGATGGCAAAAGATTTTGATGGCAGTGTGATCAGAGATCAGGAGAAGGATCATTGGTGTGAGGATGATTATGGATTTGTTTGAAATCTTCCTGTTTTCCTGAACCAGTACTATCAACTAAGCAAAAGCTCTTTGCTTTGAAGTTTCCAGCAAATGAGTGTCAGATTAAGTTGGTAGCCAGTTTTATGGCTTTGTTTTCCATAGGATATGCAAACCATAGGGGGTTACTTGCTCTTCTTGGAGATGCCTTTTGTTTTCCTTGCAAGAGTCATTCTTAGCCATGCTTGGGGCACCTTTGACCTGATTTTCCAATCAGTTCCTCTTCCACATGGCCTTATCCAGTCATTGTTATATGATTTCTATTTTATGCCAATTAAACATATCTGCCAATTAATGTATCTTGCCAATAAAACCATCAGAGCAGTGGAGTTACACATCCCTATAGCAGGACTGTGACGCCATGCGGAAATGGCCACACTGAAAGGAGCAAGGGGTGATGAGAACACACGAAACAAATGAAGCAAACATAAACTTAACAGTTCCGTCTTCTCACATATGAACCTATTATAAATGTGGATATTTATTTGTGGCCTGTCAAATGACTCCCTTGCCTTGGGAAGTTAGCACTATACATACAGATGGAGGAGGAGTATTTCATTCAGCTGACTTAATTTTGTATTCCTTGAATTAATATACATATTTGTACACAGTACTTGTATATTACCATTTCTCAGCATTTTTAAATGTAAATAAAAAGTGTGCACAACATGTATATCTCATGGAATGCTGCAGACAAAAAAGAGTGTATGTCAGGGGAAAGTGCATACCAACTTTATTTGCTGGAGAAAATTGCTTATGACACTGGCCCTTTCATGCGAAAGGGCCCCTGGAGCATCGCACGACTGCGAGGAGCAGTCCACATGATACACTCACAATCACATGACACTCCAGGGGCTGGCAGGCACTGATTGCGCGCTATTTCATTTTCGGCTTTGAGCCAAAAATGGTGCGCGATCACGCCTCACTCTGGGGCCCTGCATGCACTTGCCATGTGTGTGGAGCTCCAGAGCTGTGGTGTTTGCGCTTCCTGCCCCAGTGCAGCCTGGGAAAATCCCAGTCTGCACTGTGGAAGGAAGAGGAGGGGCTCTTGCGCTATCTGCTCGCAAACAGGCAGCAGCTGCAGAGCTGAAGCAATGGGGATGCGAGAGACTCTCACAAGAGGCTGCTGGTGCGATCCTCACACCCCAGCTCCACAAGAAGGTGAGTTGTAGAAAGGGCCACTGATTCTTAACCCTTTCTCCTTGTAAATGTAACTTGTTGCTGGAGACCCCCAAGACTGCCTTATTTATTTATTTATTCATTTATTTATGGCTTCCAGAGACTAGGATTTGAATCCCTGCTAAGACATTGTGTGACCTTGGGCAAGTACAATCTCTCAGCCTCAGAGGAAGGCAAATGCAACTCCCCTCTGGACAAATCTTGCCCACAAGCCGCCATGATAGGTTCACTTTACAGCTGCTATAACTCAGAATTGATTTGAAGGCACGCAACAACAAAGTGCTGATGATCGGAGGAGGCTTTTTCTAGCAACAACATATCTCTCCCCTTTGAAAACTGACTTATGGTGACCCTTAGGCAAACCTACCATGAGGGTTTTCTTGGCTACATTTGTTGCCTTTGTCTTTCTCTGAGGTTGACAGAATGTGACGTGCCTGAGGTCGCCCAGTGGCTTTCAATAGTCGAGTGGGGATTAAAACTCTAGTGTCTAGAGTCATAATTTGAGCACGCTCACATGCCTGCTGCCACTTCCCTTTTGTGAGGGATGTGGCAGTGGGGGTATGTGTGTGTGTGTGTGTGTGCCCAAACTGTTCCCTAGTTTGCAAATGAAGGAGCAGTTTCAGCACATGCAACCCCCGCTGCCATGTCCCTGTTGCTGCTGGTGGTGGTATCCAGCAGCAGGGCTTCATGCACCCCTTATGAGGGGTCCACAGACACCCTCAGGAGCCTCAAGCCTCAGGTTAAGAACCACTGATGTGGAGAATGGGTGGAAGAGACTTATAATGGAATACGTACAAAAAGGATGAGAAATAAAGGCCATTTCCACATGGGGCGAGGGAATCGCCCCGTGCTGGTACTTACCGGACTTCTTGGCTCCACGCTTGGGTCCAGGCTGGTCCGGAGCAGTGCGTGGCCGCCACTCCGCACTGCTCTGGGGACGAAAATGGTGGCTTCTGATTGGTAGAGGCTCTCCACCAACCACTGAAGCTCACCAGCCTAAAGCCCGCCCCCGGCAGATCGCAGGCTCGCACTGGTGCGAGCCTGCAAATCTGCACCGGAGTGTGGGCACAGAGTGGTACGCTCCATGCTTTCGAAAGACCTGTTTCAAGTGGTCTTTCAAAAGCATGCTGGACGACCACTTCGGGTCGTTCCGGAGTGGGCTGAGGTGCGGAACTACACTAAGTAGGTCCGACCCAGTCCGCTCCCAGATGCAGACGTCCTCCCTGGAGGACGCTCTGCACTGTTTCTTTAAGCCTGTGTGGAAGTGGCCAAAGACTGAGTCTTCCATCCACACATTTATGTGGGAGAAAGTCTCAATGAATTCAGCAGGACATCTAGCTTGAAGCCATGAAACGTATAGCACTCCATGTCTATTTGGAGCTACCAGAGAAAGGAACTTTTCCATACTGACATTCATTGGTAGATTTTCTTCCCACAACAAATTTAGCTGACACTATCATTATTATTTCAGGGTACTAGGTTAAGAGGAACAAACTAACTGAAAAATTCAAAATACATGAGCAGAATCTCTTTTTCTTACAGATTTCTTAGAGACTTTTATTGTATGAAAAGTATCTGAAGGATCTCACTTTTTCTACCTGTTGAGGTCATCTTCAGAGGCTGTCTTTCATGTGCCTGTGGCACTTGTTAAAGTTAACAACCTTTGCATGCATATGCTAATTGCTAGTTTGCATGTTTGCTACCTACCTGTCTGCTTTTCCACATCCCCTCTCTTCCTGCATCAGTCTAACCTGCCACCATTTCAATCTCTCTTTCTCCCCCCCAAGTCTCTTTGCCTGACTATAAGCAATTGTTTATAAGTCCATATATGTTACACGACAAGGACTAAGCTTATTTTTTTCTGTGCTAGACTGCACCATGGATGGGCATGGGACTACTGGTTGGTCAGCTTCTGCCTTGCCAATTTGATTGTTCTGCCAGAGAGATCCTCTTATTTTACACATTTCCAAATATATATATAATTTCTGTATTCTTGTTCCCAGTTTGGAGAGTTGAAAAGGGTTGTTGGGTGATTTAAGGGTGAAGTGAGTGAGGATCTAAAGTCTGTACTACCCCTTAACTACATCACTAACATGGAAAGAAATTTATACAACCATTGGAGCTGCTATAAAGAATTCCATGTAAAGAAAAAAAAAATAGGGGACACAAATCTATCCCTCCTCCTACTCTTTCCACTAGTATGAAATATTCAAGGCTTTGGTTATCTTTAGGCTCCAACATGGAGTTCTCTGAGATAATCCTTCAGATTGCCTTGTCCTTTTGATACCCAGCAAAGACCTTTTTTTATTTTCATGAGCTTTCTAGATGCAATTTTAATCCTCTGAATGTTTTGTTCTGCATTCATCATGATGTGGCTTTTAGATTATGCTGTTGTCTGCATTTACATTTCATTGTTTTATTTTTTCTGTAAACCACCGTGGATGTTCAACTGAAGAGCAGTATAAAAATACCCATAATAAACAAATAGAATAAGATGGATGCTTATATTTAAAAAAGACTTGTACCCTTCCTTGTGGGAGATTAGAGAAAAGTATTTTTTTTTAAAAAAAGCAAAACCACAAACTTAACTAAATACTACAGATTATTTTAAAGAATGACAAAGATGCAAACCCACATCCTAAACAGGTATTAGAAATTCCTGTGCATTTGGGTTACCGGGAAGAAAGCCTTATCTCATAACCAGACAGTGTGAAAATTACCCTCAAGTCAAGTTGGCTGGAGGATGCTGGGAGCTATAGTCAAAAAACTAACTTGTACACACTTTGCTGTCTTTGGAAGACCTTCCAGGAGATGGCTTGCATTGCTGTCTTCAGTATACATTTCCAAACTTTTCTTTGTATTTTTGCCAGTTGCAGTGCTGACTGATGTTTACTATACAGTCTACTGAGATTTGTATGTCCTTTTAATGCATACTGCTGTCAAGAAAGGGGTCACCCTTCCTACATTCTCCCTCACTAAATGCAGAGCTTTAATTTATCCTTGTTGAGGTTAATTTTGATTTTGGCCCAGTTCTCCAGTCTTGATGCTGACTTCTGACCTATTAATTACTTCTCCTAGTTTTTGTCACCTGCAAATTCTTCCCTTCTTCCCTTCCTCCCTTCCTCCCTTCCTCCCTTCCTTCCTTCCTTCCTTCCTTCCTTCCTTCCTTCCTTCCTTCCTTCCTTCCTTCCTTTCTTATCCTGCCTTTCCAAACAGGATTTGAGGTGGCTTTTGATGAGCATCTCCTCTGCTTTTTCACCCAAGTCATTATTAAAGATGTTGAACAACACCAAGGGCCATGAACCATTGTTGAGCACCTTTTGGATATGGCCCATCATTGAAATATAAATCCACCTAACATTAGAGTATCTAGCCCCATGCTTCTTTATGAAGTGGGACACCAACAGGTTCACTCTTCCCCGCTGACAAGCCAGGGCTGAGCTCCATATTTGTGCTTATTGTTGCTTTCTTTCTTAGAAATTTGTTGCAGACTGGCCTCCAATAGCTTTCAGACTGGCACTGGACCATAGATCATCACTTTGAGTAGCATTTATCCAGCTCACATTTCATCAACTTGTTTGCACAATTATTATAGAATAAATGAATGAATGACAAACTAAAATCACATAAAAGCATCCTGGAAGGAGCGGAGGAAATGAAAGCTGAACAAAATGAAAATGAACATTGATATTCTATGTCAGCTACTTAATTATATATATATAACTAAGTAATGGGAGCCAGCATGGTGTAGTGGTTTGAATATTGAACTAGGACACTGGGAGAGCATGTTTCAGTCACAGAAACCCACTGGGTGACCTTGGACAAGTTATACTTTCTCAGCCTCAGAGGAAGGCAGGGGCAACCCCCTCCTCTGAAAAAATTCTGCCAAGAAGACCCTGTGATAGGGTCACCATAAGTCAGAAACGATTTGAAGGCATACCACTACCTCAACAGTAACATCTCCTGGACTGACCACCCCACCCCACCTCAAGAGCCAGCAGCCAGATAGAGAAAAGGAAGTCTACTTAGCTTCCAACTGGGGTGCAAGGAGGATGATATTTCCATTCCTTTCCCATCGGCAAGCAAGGCTGCAACAAGGACTTGTGATAAAAGTCCAGCTTCTGATTGTCATAATCTTGCTTGCTGGGGAGAAAGAGGTAGAAACATCATCCTCTTTGCACGCAGATTGGAACCTGAGTGGACATCCTTCACCTCATCCAGCTGCTTACTCTTAAGAGGGGCTGGAGTGGCATTTACACAGTCCTACTGTAAGAGCAGTTAAGGATCCGTAACTTTGGGAGAAAGGCGGCATAGAAATATAATAAATAAAAAAACCCAGCCATAGCTCAGTGACAGAGCACGTACTCTGCATTCAAAAGGCCCCAAGATTCAACTTGTAGTGGCTCCATTTAAAACAAGCAGGTGAGAAGCAGTAACATGTGAAACCTCTGAGGACTGAACCAAAGTAGACCTCATCTGTCTCAGGACCATAGCAGGGTGAATGCCTTAAAGTTTCTCTGATTCCCATGGCAGAGTCCCAATATGGACAGGAACTCCCACTTTGGCTTTTTTTAAAAAATTTTTAAAGGTCTACATGCTAGGATTTAGTACATGCAACATCATACCTAGTTTTGTGTAAGGTGCTAGGGAGCCACAGCTAATAGCAGGCTTCATGAACAAATAATCTGTCCCGATATTTTCACCTGTTCTTAACCTATCTGAGTTAATCTAAGCATGTGAGAGTGACTTTCATTATCTCATAATCACACTGAGAATGCATAATGTGAAAAGAGAAAAAACAACCTAACAGAAAGATGAAAAATGCCAGTTTCTCACTGCTCCAGAGACCTATGCATCCTATTTTTCCAGCTCTTGTAAAGCAAACATGAGGTTCTCTAACAATTTGAGCTTACTTTTATTTTACTACCAGAGTAAAAGAAAGTATATTCCTTCATACCATTGCCTCAGAGCTAGAGAAGAAAATGTGCCCTCGATCCATTATTCTGACAAGTGTGACCAACTGGGAATGTATGTTATTGAAAGTAGCTGCTGATATATGAATAAATTTTTAAAATTTTCATCTTCTTCAGTGCTGCTGACCTTTGCAACACAGCTCACAGAGAGGAAAGAGCCTTGTCATGGAGACAGACAAAGTCCTTGGGAAAAAAGTGTTACAATCCCCTAGAATCCTACTGTCATTCACAAATGGAAGTCCTTCTGTAGTATTTATGTGAAGCTCAATGTGAAAAGCTCCCAAAATTGAAAGAAAAATGATGGCATCCAATAAAATAAAGTACATTCCAAAGAGTGAGTTAGAAATCACAGTATCAGGATTGTCTGTTGAGCCTCATTAATTCATTCAGGATACAGACATGTTTATTTAATAGGTTATATCCAACTTCCTCATTTGTCTCTAAACACAGGCCTGCAATAGAGTTTCTCCTAGGTCAAGGAAAGGAAACTGAGGCCCTTTCCACACCTTACCTTCTTCCAGCGCTGGGGTGCGGGGATCGTGCGAGCAGCCTCCGGCGAGGGCTGCCTGCTTGCGCGAGAGCCCCACCTCTTCCTTCTACAGTGCAGCTTGGGAGTTTCTCAGGCTGTGCTGGGGCAGGAAGCGTGACCGGTGCAGCTCCAGAGGCTCCGCATGCCAGGTAAGTGTGCACAGGGCCTGGGAGCAATGCGCGATCGCGCACCATTTTCAGCTTCCATCTGAAAATGAAAAGGTGAGCAATTGGCACCTGCTGGCCCCTGGAGCGTCACGCGATTGTGAGTGCATCATGCAGATTGCTCCTCACAATCATGTGACGCTCCAGGCACCCTTTCGTGTGGCAAATGCCGTGCGGAAAGGGTCTGAAATCCCAAATGCAGAATTACTTGATGATGTTTCAATACAACAAAGAATCTGTTTCAGAAACTAACCAGTTAAAATCAATAAAGTTACCAATTAAGTTGGAAAAGGGGCAGCTTAATTACATTTATTTTTAATTGTGGACTTTATCATTCAAGGTAGGTAAACTGCAATTGAAACAGGATAATAGCATCTTTAGCTGAGGGCCCTATCACACTACAGTGTTATGGTGCTATTATTCCACTTTAACTGCCATGGCAACATCGTGTGGAACCCTGAGATCTGAAATTTAGGGAAAGACATTTAGAATTCTCAGCCAGAGACCTCACTAAAATACAAACTGTAGACTTCCACAGAGTGATTCTCTGGCTATGAAAGTGAGATAATAGTGCTATAACAGTGTTGTGTGACAGGGTCCTGTGACTTATCACACAACTTTACTGCTGTTCTATTATACTTCTTGTGGGTGACCATTTGGAAGGGATTTCTTTAGCAAAAACAAATAATCCATTAATGACCTTCTTTGTGAAAGAAATGCTTTCCAAATGGTGTCCCAGCAGGAGAACAACAGAAGAAGAATGACTTAAGACATTAAGTCCCAGCCAAAAATGCTATTATCTTGCTGTAATTGTAATTTACCTCAGAATTTCAAAATGTATTTGTTACTTAAATAGTTAATTAATTTTATGGGAAACAGTGACCAGGACTTAACAAATTTAACACTTCTTGGCTGATCTTCACCCAAAGCGCTGCGTTCTTGGATTTTTGCAAACGTGTTCTTTGGATTTTTATTAGTCCTTCAGTATTGGGTAATTATTATATTTAGTTCACAAGATCTAAACTGCTGGTGGTTAAAGCCTTAGTTTTGTTAGTTTCAAGGTTACAGGATTTAAATTCAACAGATATTAGGGGCAGCTTGGAAAGAGAGTGGTCTTCTTTCCTTTCTGCCAAGCTCATAACAATGAAAAGTGGTTGATGAAATATAAAATCGTACAAGGCATTTTCCATCTATATTCTGATAAGTCTTTTTATGCAGAAATTTAATTTAAACTTAAGTGATAATTTAACATAAACATCGGTAAAGTTTCCCCCTTCTAAGGTAAATGTGACTAGATTAGATTTCTAAATTTATCAGTGATTAACTAAATGCATTAATCCTTTTCAATCAAGTTTCCTGTCTCTGCACATCTTTATGCAACGAAGAATATTGCCCACCTCTTAAGGGTATAGATACTAAGATTCGTTTAATTAAAATATGAGCTTAATGAACAACATGTATAAAAGAATATTTTATGATATCTATCCAGTTTTTCTTCACCTTTGTATGAAAATGTACAATAGAAATCAGATCTCTAAGCAGCTATATCACTTCACAATAAAAATGTCTTGTGAGATATGACAGGTAAAGTTCAGAGCCTTGGGAAAGGTTTTCTTTTCTTTTTTCTTAACTTTAGAACTCCTTTTTTGGACTTCTGATTTATTACTATGTTTGCTGGAGGATTGTGGGGTAGTTTTTTTATTTTTTTAAAAGTTATTTTCCTAAGCTCTGATTAAAAGCGCAAATTTATTGGATTCTTGAGTATGATGTGAGTATTGTTCAGGAGACCATTCTGAATGAATTTTAAAATTAGAGTAATTTCAGACTGATAAAGCTTGAAAGATACCCTATGCCTTGAATATCAAGGTGAAATGACACTTATAAACTGAGCTAGATGACAAAACAGATGTAAAGGATGACTCAGGACAGTTATTTGGCAAATGAAGCAACTGTACTTACTTAGTGGCTTTGGCACTATTTATATATATAAGACACGGGCCACACATGTAAGCTTTCTGCATGCTCCTGCTTATGTTTCCATGTGTGCTGGCCCACTAGAGAATTAACTTTAGCATAGCAGCAATTGTTTTCTTTAATAAAGAACAGATCTACTGGTATCTGTTAAGTGTAACAGCAAAAAATGGATTCACATGAGAATGGGCTAGTTTTCTCTAGCCTACTTTACAATCCATCAAAATAATGGATTGATCCACATTCCATAATGATGGAATGATCCACATATATGTAATATGTGAATCATTATATCCATCACAATGATGGACATTTTGTTCCTCCAAGAAGACAAGAAGAGCCGTGTTGGATCCAAATAGTGCAGCAGGCTGTCTCCAAAGCACTCTCAAATGCCTGTGAGAAGGTAATCAGTGAATGAGTACCTTCCTGCTTGTGTTCTTCTGGATCAGGTACTATGAGGTATAATGCAATCCATGGTCTGCATGTTGCTCTTGGGACCCAAAAGTGTGGCTCATGAAGTCCCCCAAAGCTGACATACCCTATTTTAATTTTTAATGTTAATTTTTTCAGGGTTTCTTTGGGCAACTTCTTTGGCTGTAAACTTGACGAAAGCTGCCCAAACCACCTGCAAATGTAGTGGTTAGCTTCCCCTGCCTCCCTAGAGCCACCCCAAACCTTCCTCAAAAATAAATAAAATAAAATAAAATAAAATAAAAAATAAAAATTAGCTGAAAAACAGCCAGAATGGCATCTGGAAGTGATGTTACATCACTGTGTGTGCACTGAAATGCAGTTAGAAGTCTATTCAGTACTTTGACAATTAAATCACTTGGATTTGTTCCAATATAGATCTGATGGATGTAGGTCTGGACTCTGATTGTCCATTAATAATGGATAGTCTTTGGGCATTTCCTCACTACACTGTTATAGTGCTATTATTCCACTTTCAACATCCTATGGAATCCTGGGGTTTGGAGTTTAGAGAGGGGCATTGAGAATTTAAGTCAGAGAGCTCTATGGCCTCAGCAAACTACAAACCCCAGAATTCCACAGGATGTTGAAAGTGGGATGATAGCACTATAACAGTGTAGTGTGGAAAGAGCCTTTGATTGGTACAGCCTCAGGATATGGACAGGATGCTTGAAGAGCTAAGAGCTACCCCATCTGTGCAAGACCCCTATCCTTCCTGGCTCATTAAACAAGACAGAAAGGGACCAGTGTAGTGGGTTATGAGAGTGGTTAGTGCCTCTTTACATCAAGGCAAGATTCCAACAGGTCTCAAGGAGATTGTTGCAAGACCTCAGTTTGAGAAGAGGGAAAAACACCTTATCTGATTTTACTATACTGGATAACTATTGACCAGTCTACAGCATTCCATTTTGGGGCAAGATGTTGGAATGTGTGGTAACATCTTAGCTTCAGGAGTCCTGAATGATAGGGACTATTTAGATCCATTTCAGCCTCATTTTAGGCCTGGTTATAGGACAGAGACAGGTTTGGTTGCCTTAGTGGATGACCTACACGAGGAATTAGAGGAGGACCACCATGTCAATGTTGGCTGTGCTAGACTTCTTGGCAGCTTTCAGAACCATCAACCATGATATCCTTCTGAGTTGTCTTGCTGTGATGGGATGTTATGGCACTGTTTTACAGTGGTTCTGGTTCTTCCTGGAAGACTGCACTCAGAAGATGTTGCTGAGGGATTGCTGTTTGACCTGTTGGCCATTGGCCTGTGGAGTTCTGTTTTGTCCCCTGTGCTTTTAAATACATGGATGAAATTGACTGGAAGAAGTTGTCCAGAGTTTGGGGGTCAAAAGTTACTAGTCTGCTAATGACACCAAGCTCTCTTTTTCCTTTGTCCCTAACTCCAAGGAAACCGTTTCTGTGCTAAACTGGAGCCTGTTATCTGTAATGGACTAGAGGAGGCTGAACAAACAAGTTTAGGCCCTTTTTGCATGGTATTTCTCATGCGAAAGGGCCTCCAGAGTGTCACGTGATTGCGAGGAGCATTTCAGATGACGTCCTCGCAATCGCGCAGTGCTGCCAGGGCCAGCAGGTGCCAATCGCACACTATATCATTTTCAGCTTTTAGCCAAAAATGGTGCGTGATCGCACATTGCTCTGGGGCCCCCCACACACTTACCGTACATGCAGAGCCTCTGGAGCCATGGCCCTTGCGCTTCCTACCCCAGCACAGCCTGGGAAAATACTCGGCTGCACCGTGGAAGAAAGAGGCAGAGCAGAAGCAGTGGGGATGCGAGAACCTCATGGAAGAGGCTGCTCATGTGATCCCCACGTGACCGTGCCAGACGCAGGTAAGTTGTGGAAAGGGCCTTAGTCCAGACAAGACAGAGGTGCTCAGTAGAAAGGCAGATCAGGGAATAGGGTTTCAATCTGTGCTAGACTAGATTAAACTCCCCCTGAAGACATAGGCTTGCAGTTTGAGCATACCTGGATTCAGCCCTGAGACTGGGAGTCCAGCTTTTTGTTGTGACCAGGAGTACATTTGTAAAGTTACAGCTACTGCATCAGCTGTGCCTGTTCCTGGAGATGTCTGGTCTCGCCACAGAATGCATGCCTTGGTTACATCCTGTTTGGATTACTTTAACATGTTCTATGTGGGGCTGCCTTTGAAAAACTGTTGAAAAACTTCAGATGGTCCACAGGGCTGAAACCAGGTTGTTAATTGAGGCTCAGGGTGCAGGGCACACAAAACACCTTGATTTATCAGCTCCACTGGCCGCCAGTCCATTTCCAGACACAACTCCAAGTGCTGGATCAGATCCAGGGTATCTGAAGGGTCAATATCTTCCTATATAAACTTGGAAGCTCTGAGATCTGTGAGGGAGGCACTTCTGTCTTTGGTTCCCAGGCATACTTGGGAAGAGAGAGCCCTTCTTGGTGGCCGCTCCCAGGCTCCCACCCTATGGAGGTTACATTGGGTCTCTCCTTGTTCTCTTTCCATTGCCATGTGAAAACTTTCCTATTCCAGCCAGCTTTCAGGAATTGACTGAGATGGGCTTTTAATGGTGGTTTTGTTATTTATTTATTGTATTCTATCCTTTAATGGAGTTTAAATAGTTTTAATGCTATAGACAGTTTGATTGCTTTTTCAAGTAATTTTTATCTATTATACTGATGTTTTTGTATTTTTTTCTACCTGGTTTTACTATTCTATAAACCACCATTAGTCCCAATATGGGGGAAAAGGTGGGATATAAATGAATATAAAACAACAACAATCCTCTTTTAAAATGTTCGATGTTGGCGATCATCACTCCATCTTGTGATAATGAATTCCATAGTCTGAAGATGTGCAGTATAAAGAAGTGCTCTTTTAAATCTATTGTGAATCTCCTACCATCTAGTTCTACTGGATGACCCTGCATGCTAATCTTACTTATGCACATTTGTCTGAGTGTAAATTCTAAAGAATTCACAGAGTGATTACATGGAAATGTGTTGCAATCATTGGTACAGGGAGACTTGCAAGAGTATGAAAATCTGCCATTTACATTTTGCTGCATTTGTAAAATTATTTTTTCTTTTCTGAATGAAAATTTTTGTCCATTTTTAATCAGAGACACGTTTGTTTACCTTTTTACAAATATAGGTATTTTCCTTCCTACATTACAAATACAAGCATTCTTCTGTGCATATTCTTCATCACTGAAATGAATTGCTCACCTTATAAACTAGATTATTGAAGCAAGAGGTGATTTATCCTATTGCCAGTTTGAGATGTGTAAAATGGATGTTTTCATAAAAAAATGTGAAACCAATGAATTTATTTTCCATCCCCCAAAAGTTGCCTGCTTTTTAAAAAAGCTGCCAGAGGACTGTTAAAATAGAGTGCATGTGCTTGTTTAGACTGCTTTATCTCTTCTGCTTTCCCCCCACAGTTCAGTTTCCTACATGTTGGCTCATCTGGGCATTTTGGAGGTTACAGTGAAGTGTCAGCCAACAGTTCTGGTTTCCAACACAATAGAATGATGATGAGATGAGGTAGGAATCGGGGGAGCATAAGGAAAAGGAAATGTAGATTAGAGAGATTGATTGAATATGCCTAGTGCACATCAAAAACAGCTGCTGCAATTAAAAAGTAATTAGGAGTGTACGAAAATAAATGGGAAAGCTTCACACCATTTTGGGAGCAAACATATGGGGGCTGCTGAATGACAAAGGACAGCAGAGAAGCTGAGTTATTCCATTTCTTAAAGTACAATGGTAACCCAGAAAGCTTCATTCATAATATTCAGCATTGCATTAGCTACTGCAAATTTAGATATATGAGTACTAGTCAGTATGCATTTCTATTCCAGCCCAGAGAAATGTTATGCAGTGACTCAGGCTCTTTTCACATGTGTGTGTGTGGGGGGGGGAACGGGCGAAAATGCCCAAAAGCGGAGCTTACCTCCAGCCAGGTAAATCCGTCGCCGCGTGGAGCAGCGTGAGCTCGCTGCTTCACACTCCTCCGGCGTCGCAGATGGCAGCTTCCAATTGGTGGAGGCTCTCCACCAACCGGAGAAGCTCGCCAGCCGGAAGCCCGCCCCCGGCAGATCTGCAGGCACGCATTTGCTTGCGCCTGCAGATCCACTTTAGAGCCGGGCGACGGAGCGGCACGGGGCTGCGCGCTCCGTGCTTTTAAAAAACCTCTAAAAAGAGGTTTTTAAAAAACACAGAGCGCGGCTAGTTCTGGCCGCTCCTGAGTGGATTCCGGTGTGAAACTACGAAAAGTAGTCCACACCAGTCCATTCTACGGTGTAGACGACCTCCGTGAGAGGTCGCTGTACACCGTTCCCCCCCCACACATGTGAAAAGGGCCTCAGTCTTCCAAAGACCAACCCAACATGGTATTATACTTTAGACTTCAATATGATTAATTTGTTTCAGAAGGGACACAAAATTCAATCTGTGATGGGACAAAAGCTGAGTCAATGCTTTTTCTATGGCTCCAACACATGTGTGTTTACATGTTCTTCTAGATTAGAGGTGAGAATTGTGGGGGCCCTCTAGATGTTCCTGGATTGCAAGTCTTACTGAGCATAGCCAAGGGTGAAGAATGCTGGGAGTTACAGTGCAACCACATCTTGAAGAACACATGATTCCCATCCCTGTTCTAGTTCTAGTTGGGTGGTACGTGGATGATACTTAAGGCCTAAGCAAAGAAAGAGGCAGTTGAAGTGAGGCAAAAAAAAAGGCTAAAAGGTCAACATACATTCATGGCTGACAAAGGAACAAGCCTGATGAAGAATCCTCCTCTGATTCAGGAGAATCACATGTCCCACTATAGCCAGTTACTTTTAAAGAGTGTCCTTGCGGAGATCCAAGGCCTTTACACAATACACCATTATTGTACTATGATTGCAGTTTGAACTTCCATGGCGACATCCTATGGAAACCTGGGTTTTCTAGTTTGTTCTCATACATTCCAATGGCCTTTTAGAATGATTAATTTGGGTTCCAATCCTGTGCAACTTCATTGGGGCTTACCTGTCAGTAGATATGAGTATGGTTGCAATGTTAAAGTAAATGGGAGGCTGCTTTGCTCTGCAGGAAAAGGCTCTAAAAGGAAACAAAAGCAAATAGATAAGCAGAACTGAATAAACATCAAGAATGCTTTCTGCAATATTGATCCTATTTTAGGAAAATGTGGGAGGGGACCAGAAAGCCATTAATGTTGGGAAGGGGAATCTGTGTGTCTCTGAGACCAAGACTGGGGAAGAAACTGGTTACAGTTCTGAGATTCTCTAATTCTCTAATTCAAAAGCAGCAGCTCCCCTTCTCCCCACTTCAGCAGCTCCCCTTCTCCCCACTGTACTCACACTGGCTGAATCTAACCTTTGACTAGTGAGCGTGAGATCTTTTGCTGAGAGTGGTAAGACTCCATCCTCTCCCTTCTGCCAGAACAGGGAGGTAGGCTACTTCCTGCTGTGCTAATTGAGTGAAAAGTCATTAGCAATTTTTATTTGTTTGTAACAGTCGTTCCCAACCTTTTTTCACTTATGTACCCCTTGGCAGCCTTTTTCCATAAATCGTACCCCTCATATTAGCAGCATGCTTGTAATTAATTAATACAGTTGCTGCTATTTCACATTTATATAACTGTAAATTAATAGCACAATAATGGGATTAAAAAGCAATAGACTAAGGGGAAAAGACAGTGCATACACGTTTATATTCAAAACTCAAAAGATAGAATGAATTCAATAAACCCCCCACAGATTATGTTTAAAAACTGCATTGCAATTATCATTAGTGTTTTGCACTAAAGTGTTAGATGTGCCTTAGAAATTCTTGGTGATTGGTCACTATCCACATTATGTTTCACTTTTTTTTAACTGTGCTGGTTTTCAACCACTGATCCATATCCAATAATACAGAAATGGAAAAATTGATTTAAAACTTAAATGATAATGGCCATTTCCGCACTAGACTGTTATAGTGCTATAATTCTACTATCAACATCCTGTGGAATTCTGGGCTTGGAGTTTCCTGAGGCCAAAGAGCTCTCTGGCTGAGAATTCTAAATGCCCCTCCCTAAACTGCAAACCCCAGGATTCCATAGGATGTTGAAAATGGAATAAGAGCACTGTAACCGTGTAATGTGGAAATGGCCAATGACAAAGGAAAGAGAGGGAGAGATGGCCCAGTACTCACTGATTGAGCACGCCTCACACTACTGACTGAGGTGCCTTTTGCTAACAGTTCAGCTCTCCAGTTTCTTGATGCATTCTGTTGTGAAAAACAGGCAGTTTCCAGTTACTGATCCTCCTGTGTCTCATTATCCTGACCTGCTCCGTCTGAGATCCCTCAAGGGAGACTGACTGGCTATGCTCTCCCCTCCTCCCTGCCCTGGATAAGAGAATTGACTGAGGCCGGTGAAGAATGAAAGATGCAAACACCTGTAGCTTAATATTTCCACCCCAAGTGTTACCCTGACTTCTGGGGGTCCCTTGGGGGACACCTTGATTTGCTCCAAAAATGCTAAGATTGGGGAAATTAGCGGAGCACTGGCTACAGCAAAACAAGGGGCAGGGTAACTCAGCAACTTTACGGGGTCAAGCCAAGCAAAAACCAGACAATGATTAAAAGGTAAGCTAAAAATGTGTTTTTGTTGGAGGGAATTCACTCATGCGTACACACACAATACACACAATCAAGCATTCACACAAGAGCTAACTGAAAGAGAAATGGAAGAAAATTATAGAGAGGCTGAGGGGTTGGGGAGGATGTATAATTACCAGTCCAGATGAGTAGTGAAGAGCAGAAATGTGTTTTGGCTTAGGTACGACCTAAGGACAGTGTTACCGCCATTGTTAGCCCGAGCTTGTGGGATATAAAGATATCTTTTGATATCAATAATTCGGCCTCCTATACCCATTCCCCTCCACATGCTTGTGAGGTCCCCAGACAAGCACACACACAGGCTCGGCTGATAATTGCTGTAATATTCCAAACAAATACAGGCAGGCCAGAAATAGCCAACTTGCAGCTTCAGGAGACCTCAAGGCAAGTACCTCAATTATGTATTCACGCAACTTTCAAAAGACCCTCTGCCCCGCGCTGGCAGCCTGATGATCGGACTATACAGCGCTCAAGCACTCCGCGTTTGCATACTGGCTACTACTGACAATTTGGCTATAACTCAATCATTCAAATTCTGACCTTTCAGAGGTTTTGTCTTCAGCCCCAAACTCATTGTTTTCCCCAAGTACGAACTAGCCTGCGGTCACAATTTTCCCTATAAAAACCCCTGACTTGGAGCGCTTCCTCGGATTGCTCTTGGCTTCCATCCCACCTTGCTGTCGCTTTGTCCAGCGAGCCTTCCCCTCAGCTCCACGTGCTGAGATCCACACTCCCCAGCTTCTCCGCTTCTAATGGGGCTTCAGGACAGGTATAGTATTTCTGATACCAAACCTCCTCAAAAATCCCTCTATCAGTTACTACCTTTCTTTCCATAGTTTCTTGCGTGAGTGTGTTGCATACATTTGTTTGATTGTGTTTCAATAAAATAATTATTAATTTCAACATCTGCCTCATCCTTGACTCGGCCTGACCCCATAGACATAGGGTTCAAGATCTCACTACGTTACCCTGCCTCTCGCATTGCCAACTTGTGCTCTGTGCTAATTCCCTCCCCATTGTTGTAAGTACATTTAGGTGTCCCTCCCAGGACCCCCCAGAAATCAGGATAACAACAGTTCTCATTCAGGAGCCAGATGGACAGAGTGACAGGTAGACCTTTGAGAGACTGCACTGGGCATCCTGAAATCAGGGGTATTTGTACCCTGAAAATAGCCTGTCGCAGTGAAGGTTCCAGATGCAAGAAAAAGGGAACCTGTTGTGGACAACGGGTCTGGAATGGACTGATGGGTTTCAATGTCTTGGTTGAGAGGGGGTTTCTGGGCTATCTGCAGTAGGATATGCACACAGTAGGGGTCCTAGGCACCTTATTGTTTTCTGATGTTGGCAGTTGATAGGATTAGCTCAGAGCCATTAAGTCAGGCTTTCTTGGCTAATTTCAGAGAACTTTTGACCTGGCCATGCTGAGGTCACTTCTGACCTACTTCCAGCCAGTGTCTCTTTCTTCCACATGGCCTTGCCAGCCATAAGTATAATTTATATTTTATGCCAACACATCTGCCAATTAGTATATTTTGCCAATTAGACTATATCAGAATATGGGTGTGTGTGGCCTGGTAACACAAGCCCCTCTCCCCAACTTTCTGCTTCCAAATACTTCCTCTCAGGGAAGTTGGATTGAGAGGAAAGTGTGTCATCAACCAGCCCCATCCATGCTACATCTAAAGAAAACATAGCTATCCAAAGACAACAACAAACAGACATGAATCAACACTTGGTCTTGTTTCCCCCTCTGATGATTTCGTTCCTCCAGAGATGACTACCATCATCATGACCACCACTGATTCTCTCCCACTTTTCTGTCTCTTTCTTCCTCTCTCTCTCACATGCCAGCATCATCTTGGCCCTGAACCGCATTGAGGTGGCTTGCACTGGTTTTCCCTCTCCAGGACTAAGGAACAGACCAATGGCTGGGGCCTGGGAGGTGGAGCCTTGGATCTCTGGGAACCTGTTGCAAGAAGCCAACTGGCCCACACCACTCTCCACTCAGCTCTCCCTAACTTGGCCTGTCCTTAGATTTGGGCACCACTCACACTCAGAGCTTTGTCCCCTCAGAGCTAACACCACCACCCTCCCACTCTGGTACCCCTCAGGCAAAGTGACTGCCACTCTCAAGACTTCCCAGAACTTTTCCCAGCTGGCTTGGCAGGGAGGGGCATTTTTTCCCCATGTACCCCTAATTATCCTGGTGTATACCCCTGGGGTATGTATGTCACAGTTTGGGAACCACAGGTTTATATGAAAGAAAAAAAACATTGTGGTTAAGAGAATAAAAACTGGACTTTTAAAAATAAACCGAGAATACAGATATTCGAAAGAGTAGGCAGGGCCATCCTGGCTGATCCATATATGGGAGTTTATGTTATGTATCTGCTGGCAGATCAAAGCCAGACGTTTGATTTAACACAGAGTGAGATGGGCTTATGCTCATAGAAATCAATGACCTTAGATTAGGTTTGGCAAAGTTTGTGAGTCCAGGAGTCAACCTTCTGTCCCTGGATCCCCCTCAATGAACAAAGCATTTGAATTTAAGGCAAGTAAATCTCCTTGACATGAATTACAAAAAGGGAATTTAAATCAAGTGCTTTCATTCTACTTTTGTGCAACCTTCAGGACTTGCTCTTTGCAACTGTTGGGAACAGCTATCTTGGAATCACACTGGGGGAGCATCCTGAAAGGCGAACAGATTGATCGTTATTTCAATTATTCTTATTGTATACTGCCAGCAATGGGGGGAGGGGGAGGGGGAGGGCGGATTTTTTTGCCTCACATACCGAAAATAACATGAATGGCTTTCGTTACCTTTGGGTAAAAGGAAAGGGGACACACTGGATCATCAGTGGTTACCCCCCCAAGCTTTCCTTGAGATTAGTAGTATAATTTAGAGCAAAAGAGGAGTCAACTTGTTGCTGCTTTTGTTAATCAACTGAAGGTCAGGCAGCCTTGTCCTTCCACTACAATCCAGGTCACTGTACTACAAATTCCTCCACTACAAATTGTTTAGTGGATTAAGATCTACTTTCTGTTCCCCTTATTTTTCATCATATTATGTTGCTTGGGAAAACATTTAGACTGTATTGGTCCTTCCTGCAGCTCCATAGTAACCACCATTGCCAGTGTATCTGAAGATAAACAGAGCTTTAAATCAGAGAAACCACGAGGGTGAGGGGGGGAAAAAAAGAGAGCAGTTAATTTATTGGTATATAAATTTGGACACAAATCAATGTTGAATTAGATTATATTAAGGAAAATGTTTATATTGCTTTCTCTTCAGTTCATGTTAGTGGTGTAGTGGTGTGTGCATGTGCTTGTAGAGAGGATTACTTTCACACTGCAACAATTAACTGACTAATTGATTAAAATGTATTTATTAAAACATGTTTATCCCACCCTGTATCATGGGATTTCATGGCATCATATCTTAAAATCTATTTAAGAATGCTGTCAGTGCATTGAAAGACCAAATATTATCTGTACCTACAGTGAATAAAGATAGCCAGACTTCTAATGTGACAGATGAAAAGGTGAGTGTGAGGCTGTCTAACCTTTTCCTCATTAACAGATTTGACAGTGGCAGGAGAAGGAGAAGAAGAAGAAGGCAGCAATGGAAAGGCACAGCAGTAAGTGGTAGAAATTGCTTTCTGAATTCCACCTCCTAAAATTTTGTGAATGACACAGGGCAATTATGTAATGCAACCATCATCTGCAAGCATCCCAAAACACCACAGAATGTATTTGCTGCTGTTTAGTTGACTAAGCATTGTCTATAAGAAACATGAGAAAGTGGTCTGAGGTTAGGACTGCCAGCTAGTGGTTTTCAGCAGCTTCTCCTGCACCTTATAAATGCTACACAAAGTGTTTATTTCTACAGAAATAAAACAGGTGTGGCTTTGTCTATGACAGCAGGATAAAAGAGGCAATACTCTTTCCACTATGCAGTTGTTAAAGAGGTCCTTGGTAATCTAGCCAAGGGCAAACCAGCAAACTTTGAGGGAAGTACCTCAGTGATGTAAACAATTTTCTTTTCGTACACAGACTTTTAAAAAAATATCTCTACATAATATTATGTCTACTCAGGGAATGGGAAAATATGCTACCTCTGATGTGGTTGGACTGTAATTCCCATCAGCCCATAGGCAATGGAAAAATGATTGATTTTGCAGTCCAGCATGATCTGGCTGGCTGCCCTTTATCTACCCCTGATCTATTTAACTTTTTTGTTAATTTCACAGCCATGCTGTCCTGGTCAACACAGTTTGCTGCAGGAGCTGAGCAGACAGTTAGAAATTCCCAGGTCCGTTCTTAAAACTGTAGTGCCCACAGTTTTTGGGGAAAAGGAAAGATTGTCAAACGACTTGAATCTTAATGCATTAGAATTGAACATTTTACTCCCCTGCAGTGCAGTTTTGTTGCAGAATCCACACTGATCTTTTTGGCAAGGTAGGCAGCTGTCAGTTCACAAAGGGTATGCCATCCAACATTTCACAAATTTTATAAATCTAGGACACTTGTAACCAAGGAACTGCAGAGTGTGGATAAGGTGTCAAAAGTTATTAGTGAGGTAGTACATACAAGCTAGAAGAGTTTGCTTTTGCCTGAGCCCACTGGGAAGAGCAAGATTCCCTCAGCCTTTCCTTCCCTGCACTGAGTTAACGGAGTGGAAAGTACTACAGTACATTTGAAGCTTTGTTTGGGTGAGAACATACCCCAAAAATCACCCTGTACAAGCTTTTTTTTAAAAAATAAATCTATAAAATAAAACCTTTCATCTCTTTCATTCTACTAAATTATGGGGCTACGATTCCACTTTAACTGCCCTGGCTGCATCTATCAAATGCTTGGATTTGTAGTTAGATGAGGCACCCAGGCTCTCCGGCAGAGAATTTAAAATTGTTGATGTTGTTGTGGTGGTGGTGGTGTGCCTGCAAGTCATTTCTAACTTATGACGATGCTAAGACAAACCTATCACAGGGTTTTCTGGGGCTGAGAATGTGCGATGAGCCTAAAGAAAGCCACCCAGTGGATTTCCATGGGTGAGCAGGGAATTGAAACCTGGTCTCTAGGGTTGTTGTCTGACACTCAAGCCACTATGCCACACTGGCTCTCTAGTACCCCTCCCTAAACTGCAAATCTCAGGATAAAATAGGATGATGACATGGCAGTTGAAAAGGAATGATAGTGTTATAAGTGTGTAGTCTGAAAGGGCTCTAGGTTGTGGGGTTTAAGCCAGCACAAAACACAGTGCAGTCTTATAGATGCATCAAGAAGTTTCTCAGATTTGTTGTTGTGTGCCTTCAAGTTGTTTCTAACTTATAGTGACCCTAAGGCAAGCCCACCAAGGCATTTTCTTGGTAACATTTGCTAAGCGGGAGGTTGGTTTTGCCTTCCTTTGAGGCTGAAAGAGTGTGATTTGCCCAAGGTTGGTAAGGTAGGTTTCCATGGCTGAGTGAGGATCCAAACCCTGGTCTCCAGAATTGTAGTCCGACACTGAAACCGTTACGCCATATTGGCTCTACTCCTAACACCTTATGGAAATAGGAGGCAAAAAAACATTTCATATTTTTTGGCTTATAAACTTGTTGTATCCCTAAAAGTGTTTTGCAGGGGAGCAGATGGTTTGTGAGGGCCAATTAGAAGGAGTGACTCTCAGATTAGTCAGCAAATCATTTAAATTTGTTGCCTCTAACTCACAAGAGGGAGCTGAAATCAAAGTAGCCATAACCAGAAGCAGGAGCAAGTTAGTCCCTAGGTGTCAATAATGTAGTAAGAGGTCTGCCATTTGCTGACATGAACAACTTTGAAGGTGAGAGGAGGAATTATGTAGATATATCTCTTAAAGCATTGAACTGAGACAGTCTCACAGCATGTGTGTGCTATTTTGTTCTTCCTCTCTCAAAACACAGTCCTGGAATAACTTCTCAAACATTCGCATATCCTAATTAATAATAAATTCAACCAGTAGCTGCTAAGCAAAGTCATTTTTGTGATTTTTTAAAATTTGTAATGCTTATGCATCACTTGTTGTGATACCCAAATGATAAGATACACAATTCCTATCTTGAAAGGTGTTCTGCATCATTAGGTAATGCCCTGAATGTATGATTTGTATAAACCTTATTTTAGACTGAGACATTTAGCTCACTTTTCTGTATACTTTGACAGATTTCCTTCTTAAGCAACAGATACAACTTGAGATTGGGTAACCTGGGGACAATAAGGTTATCAGCTAGCAAAAGAATTGCTTTCGTCCTAAGAGAACAGGCTTGAACCTTCAGACCACATTTTGCTTCTAGATTCCAACAGACAGTCATGCCCAAAATATTAGTTTTAGCTAGTTATCCAACTCTACCCTGTTGTCTGATCATATCCTTGAAAATGCCATCCATGTACTGATAATTTCCCTGTTACCTGACTTCATCAAATTTGACATGGTGCTTGCTCCTGAGGAAAGTTTAAAAGCTTCATTCAGCGGTGCAGAATTTAGGCACAGTCCATCTCTTTCTCTCTCTCTCTAATGTCCACACTAGTTATCTATTGGCTTCTGGCCCTAGCAATGTGCTGCTTCATCAAAAACTGCATTGCTCACATTCAAATACATATTGGAGAATGGCTTCCTGTCATGGGATAGAAACAGGACAGCCTATACCAAGAGCCATGCAAGGCCTCTCAGGGAACTCCCAATGTGGCCTCCCACTTCCCGCAGGAACCCCCTCCAACATGCTGACACCCCCTACACATGTCCTTAAATGTTTTTCTCCCCAGGAAGGGAAATTACATCCCTGGAAGCCCCAGTGGGCACTACTCATCTTTTAAACACAGTCCTCCCCACCTCTTTTAGGTGTTTACTAGAAACTGGATTTGTAATTGGTTGACCGACCGAACCCAAAGGGTGCTCACCAATGGCTGCTTTTCATCTTGGAGAGAATGACTAGTAGGGTGCCACAAGGTTCTCTCCTGGACCCAGTGATATTCAACATCTTCATCAATGACTTGGATGAAGGAATAGAGGGCATGCTGATCAAATTTGCAGATGACACCTAATTGGGAGGGGTTGCTAATATGCCAGAGGACAGGATCAAAATTCAAAATGACTTTGACAGATTGGAGAGCTGGGCCAAAGCTAACAAAATGAATTTCAACAGAGAGAAATGTAAGGTCTTGCACTTAGGCAGAAAAAATGGAATTCACAAATATAGGATGGGAGACATGTGACTGTACATGTGAAAGTATCTAGGAGTCTCGGTAGACTACAAGCTGAACATGAGTCAGCAGTGTGATGCAGCAGCCAAGTGTGATGCAGCAGCCAAGAAAACCAATGCAATTTGTGGTTGCATCAATAGAAGTATGGTGTCTAGATCGAGGGAGGTAATGCTACCACTCTATTCTGCTTTGGTTAGACTTCATCTGGAATACTGTGTTCAGTTCTGGTCACCTCAATTCAAGAAGGATATTGAGAAGCTGGAGTGTGTCCAGAGGAGGGCAACCAAAATGGTGAAGGGTCTGGAAGGCATGCCCTATGAGGAACGGCTTAGGGAGCTGGATATGTTTAATCTGCAGAAGAGAAGGTTAAGAGAGGACATGATAGCCATGTTTAAATATTTGAAGGGATATCATGTTGAGGAGGGAGTGGGCTTGTTTTCCACTGCTCCAGAGACTAGGGCCCTTTCTGCATGGCATTTGCCATGAAAGGGTGCCTGGAGCGTCATGCAATTATGAGGAGCGATCTGCATGACGCACTCACAATCGCATGACGCTCCAGGGGCCAGCAGGCGCCAATCTCGCATCTTTTCATTTTCGGCTGGAAGCTGAACATGGTGCATGATTGTGCATTGCTCCTGGGCTTACCTGGCATGCAGAGCCTCTGGAGCCACTCCAGTCATGCTTCCTGCCCCAGCACAGCCTCGGAAACTCCCAGGCTGCACTGCGGAAGAAAGAGGCAGGGCTGTTGCACAAGCAGGCGGCTCTTGCGGAGCTGAAACAGCAGGGAAGTGAGTGCCTCTCGCCGGAGGCTGCTCACGCGATCCCCGCATCCCAGTGCTGGGAAAAGGTAAGGTGCAGAAAGGGCCCCAGACAAGGAGCAATGGATTCAAGCTGCAGGAAAGGAGATTCCACCTGAACCTCAGGAAGAACTTCCTGACAGTCAGAGCTGTCCAGCATTGGAATATGTGGTGGATTCTCCTTCTTTGGAGGTTTTTAACAGAGGCTGGGTGGTCATCTGGTAGGAGTGCTTTGATATGTGTTCCTGCATAGCAGGGATTGGACTTGATGGTCCCTGTGGTCTCTTCCAACTCTATGATTCTATGGTTCAATGGAAGGGTTGGTTACATAATTCCTGCCTTTTTTTTTTTTTTTTACATTTATGGTCTAAAAGTGTCCTATGGGAGAATTATGCTTATGTGGTAAATCATACTTCCCCACAGGCTTTGGAGATATGCTATTTGCGGCTTTTCCAGGATTGCAGGGACAGATATCAGAGGGGAGGTATGACTCTTCATGATTTAAGAGGAGATGAAAATTATCCCTAGTCATCCAGAGTTTACTTACTGTTACCTCAAAAGATGGATAACTCAGAAGTCCACCCACAATGCCAGTGCCTCCATCAAATGGTGGGGAATATTATCTCAAAGGGAAGGCCTCCAAAAGGGGGTAACCTTACAGGATCTTTTACGCCTATGTATACCGGTACTAATGCAGGGACACCAGTTTGAGATTCAAAGAATGTTTTGTTTTAGTGAAGGAATTAACAATCATGCACACACAAGATCCAAGCAGTCTCATAAGCACATAAGGCTAACTGAAGGAAAGGAAGTAAAAAAACTGATCATGAGAAATTAGGGCAAAGTGGGTGGTATTTACTTATCCTGCAGAGAAAAGATGAAGTGATGTGGCTCAGACTAAGCGTCGGAGGGTAGTACAAAAATGGGAATTGGAGCAGCAGAGTGATGGCCTGTGTCCAGAGTACTATGAGTTATCTGGCTCAGAGCCATGGTTTAAATATCCTCTTTCTGCTCTGGGGGGAAGATGTTAATGGCTCTCTGGTAGAGGAAACAGTGGAGTCTGGAATGAGCTACTGGCTTCAGCATTAGGTGACAAAACACTGACAGGAATAGTGATAGATCCTTAATAGCTAGACAGGGTGAGGAAACAAAGGAGAACTTCAGCAGGAAGAAGGAGTGAAGACAGTCAGTTGCTCTGTTAAGGTAATTTTGGGTGCTATTGTTTCTAAAGGTCAAGTCGCTGAGGGACACTTGCAAGCTCATTATCACCAGAGCTTCCTTAACTATGACCTGGCCATGCCCTGAGGTCCCATCTGACCTACTTTCGTATGTGTTCAGCCAGTCCTCTTTGCTGGCATAGCTTTTCAGCCACAACATTGTATAATTTAAATTTCATGCCAATTAAATGATATTTGCCAATTATACCATATCATGGAGTGGAGTGGCCTGGTAATGACATCCTCATTCAATATGTACTTCACTATTTCTTCCAGTGAGTTTCTTGGGGTGAACACAGACACAACTGTCTCAAACAAATGTGGCCAAGTCCAAAAACCAGGAATTGAGATGAGCATGCAAAGGTGGCTCAGCCTAACATGTCATGTTTTGTGTATGATCCAGACATGTCTACTAAACTTGCGACTGGATTTTTTTTAACTCCTTCTTTAAGTCAAAGTCTTTAGCATTTTACTATATTAGTTCTTTACTAAATGAAAGCAGAGTGTTTATCATTTCCATTAGACTTGCTACCTTGTGAAAGATGCCATATCCCAGTCTTTCACTCCATATGTTAGCAGGTTAAAACATTTAAAAAAGAACAAAATCAGGAAGGCAATTTAAAATAGTATTGCTGGATGGCTGAATTAGTTTTTACATGGCTGTTTTATAGCTTCTCAACTGCTGCTTGTTTTATGTTTTGTTTTTACCAGATGGGTGGCTTTAAGTCTTTGTTTTATTGTACATTACTTTGCGCATTTTATAGAGAAATGAATAAAAAGTTTTTCCAATAGACAATAAATTTGGGCACTGGGTGGCTGTTCTTAGGTCTCTTCTTCTGACGTCCCTCTAGAAAAATGATGTGGGGCAAAACTGAAGCTTTGTTTTTATGTGATTTTTTAAAAAGATGTGGGTGAAAGATGTGGTACTTCAAGACACATGCTGGAGGAGGTGCAGGGGCCCAGAGCCACCTCTAGTGGTCCAACTTGAGAAGTGAGAAGTTCAATGCTTTACCTACTTTTTAAAATTGTAAATATACACAGAAACATAGGTATACATATAAATATATATAAATACATCTCTCTCTCTCTCTCTCTCTCTCTCTCTCTCTCTCTCTCTCTATATATATATATATATATATATATATCTCCATAACATAATTACCATTTATCAGCAGCTGGCTGGGGAACACTGGGAAGGATAGACAAAAAGGAGCGGGAGAATCCTCTCCAACTTCTGGTTTAGACCTACTGAATTCAATTTTGGCATCTATGAGCTGCTCCAGACTGAATAAAAGTATCTGAAAATCCCAGTTTTGTTTTGGAGATCTACATGATGTTTCTTCATCGCAAAGTATTTCTTGGAAACTCGTGGCATTACCAAGGGCTTTTTATTCCTACTTCCCACTTCGGTTTAGATTAACCCAGTATTAACCCATTCTATCTCTACTTGACTGTCTGTTTGTATTATCCCAGAACTTTTGAAAATGGCTACCACCAGTAAACAATAACGATTGTGTCTAGGACACAGATTCAAGAAATCAAGCAAGGGACAGAGGAATCTTTGTACCTGAACAGAATGATCCTTATGTTAAACTAATGTAACATTGCTAAAGCACTTTAGCACTTTGACTGTAACTCCTGAATACTAATAAAGAAAGCTTAGTGTAAATGGGTGAAAATCAATTTCTGAAATAGAACATGAGTCTAGATGTGACACATGATGTGGTAACTGCATTTTGGAAAGGAATAAGGAAGAAAATAAGGGGTAGAAGTGAAGGAAACCAGGGATATTTCAACAAAGAGTTTAGATGCAAACCTGGAAATAGGCTGGTAAAATAAAAACAAAACCAACTGGAGAATCTTGATACTTCCTGATAATATTTTTCCTTTTCTAAATGAGCTCATGTTGACATTTCCATCAATCCAAGCAGGAATGTTGAGTTCGTACAGAAAAATATCAGACTCATCTTCCCTAGGCTTTCTCTCTATGAAGTCTTTGAGATGGCATGGTATCTGTTGATCATGCTGATACCTACTCTAAAATAATGTTCTCTGACATCTTTAGATGGTGCAACTTCCAATGTATTTTGCCTGTCTGGATAAGAGCAAACTGTGCCTCAATTATATCAGTTGAGAAGGGCTTGTAAAAAAATGTACTCAGAGACCCTTTAAAAAGATTAAAACTAATTAAAAAAGCATTAGGGTCTAAATTTTGATGGTATTAAAAATGATTTCCAAAGAAGTCCTCATACACGCTTTCTGACTTTAAATCATGAACATTACCTTATTTAAGCAAGTGTTTTATGAGTGAATTAATAGCACACATCCTTTTAGTTTAGGGATCATTGTGAAAACATGGGCAGGTTATCCAAAGAATGGATTAGAAGGACAGCATTTTCTCAAGTAAGCAGGACTAAAGATGGAAAATCTTGAAAGATAACAGCATTTATTCCTATCTGAAGGAATGGCACAAAGTAAAGGAACCATTGTGAGTGTTACAGCCCTAATATTTTGAGTGATATTGAGATTGAAATAGGAAGCTAAAGAGCTTCCTTCTACTAAGGCCATTTCTGTACTACTCTATTATTCCACTTTCAACGTCCTTCGGAATTCTCAGGCTTGTAGTTTACTGAAGCCAAAGAGCTCTCTGGCTGAGAATTCTAGATGTCCCTCCCTAAGCTACAAGCCTCAGGATTCCATAGGATGTTGAAAGTGGAATGATAGCACTATAACAGGGTAGGGCAGGAATGGCCTAAGTCAGACTTCGGAGTCTGGAAAAGCTATGTTTTGGATTACAGCTCCTGGAATTCCACAGCCTAATTGACCCCACAAGCCATTCTGTTTGCAGAAAGCAAGCTTGGCCTGCCTTTGAGTGTGCTTAGCAGACTGAAGTCTTACACAGAATTGATAACTGAGATCATTGTCTCTCAATACACATATCCAGTTTACTGTATCAATGTTGCAGATCTTTACATTTCAAGGAAAGTCTGGCTGAAGTCTGTTTTGAACTGAAGATGCTGCACAGAAAGCAATGAAGCCACTGCAGTGAAGAGCGAAGTATGCAACCAGGTGAGGACAACCTTGAACAATGCTGATTAGTATATATGGTTCTGTGGGGTCTGTCATTTTTTCATGACTTATTTGAGGTAGCAACAGCATGCATTTTTATTAAATGTTGATAAAAAAAAATAACCAAGCTCTTTTTCATGAGGCGAAGAGTTCTCCCACTGCACAAGAAAATAAGAAAACTGATGACAAAACAACAAACTAATCTAATGGTTACCCTGATTCCTGGGGGTCCCGGGAGGGACTCCTAAATGTGCTCAAACAATGGGGAGGGAATTAGTGCAGAGCACAAGTTGGCAATGCGAGAGGCAGGGTAACATAGCGAGATCTTGAACCCTATGTCTAAGGGGTCAGGCCGAATCAAGGATGAGGCAGATGTTGAAATTAATAATGATTATTTTATTGAAACACAATCAAACAAATGTATGCAGCACACTCACACAAGAGGCTATAGAAATAAAGATAGGAGCGGATAGCGGGATTTTTAGAGGAGGTTTGGTATGGGAAATACTATACCTGTCCTGAAGCCCGGTTAGAAGCAGAGAAGCTGGGGAGCGTGGATTCTCAGCACGTGGAGCTGAGGGGAAGGCTCGCTGGACAAAGCGACAGCAAGGTGGGATGGAAGCCAAGAGCGATCCAAGGAAGCGCTCAAAGTCAGGGGTTCTTATAGGGAAAATTGTGGCTGCAGGCTAGTCCGTACTTGGGGAAAACAATGAGTTTGGGGCTGAAGACAAAGCCTCCGAAAGGTCAGTACTTTGAATGATTGAGTTATCGCCAAATTGTCAATAGAGTAGCCAGTATGCAAATGTGGAGTGCTTGAGTGTTGTATAGTCTGCTCATCAAGCTGCCTGCACGGGGCAGGGGATCTTTTGAAAGTAGCGTGCATACATAATGTGGTACTTGCCTTGAGGTCTCCTGAAGCTGCATTAGGCAATGACTGGCCTGCCTAGATTGGGATATGAATGGTTGGGCTATTTTCGGCCGCGTCTGTGTGAGCGCTTGTCCAGGGGCCTCGCAAGCACGTGGAGAGGAATGGGTACAGAAGGCCGAATTATTGATATCAAAATGATATCTTAATATCCCACAAGCTCTAGCTAGCAATGGCGGTAACATAATGGTCTGATGAGAATACAGTAGTATTAGAAATGCCAGTGTGTGACAAAAGTGGTCATTGTTGCCATTATTTACCATACCAGAAATCTACAAGGTCACTTTACATAGTTCTTGTTCTGCTATGAATGCCCACAACAACTGTATAAGGAATATTTTCTGAAATATAGTAATAGGTCAGGTTACATGGTAAATGACCGGTGGCCATTTCCGCACAGGCTAATAGAAACGGTGCAGAGCGTCCTCCAGGGAGGACGTCCGCACCTGGGAGTGGACTGGGACGGACCTACTTAACGTAGATCCGCACCTCAGCCTGCTCTGGAACGACCCCAAGTGGTTGTCAAGCGTGCTTTTGAAAGACCGCTTAAAACAGGTCTTTCAAAAGCACGGAGAGTGCCATTCCTTGCCTGCTCTCCGGTGCAGATTTGCAGGCTCGCACCAGTGCAAGCCTGTGATCTGCCAGAGGCGGGCTTTAGGCTGGCAAGCTTCAGCGGTTGGTTGAGACCCTCGACCAACTGGAAGCCACCATTTTCATCCACGGAGTAGTGCAGAGCGACGAGCACGCACTGCTCCGGAGCAGCGCAGACCAGACTGGGGAGCCAGGAAGTTCGGTAAATAGCAGCACGGGGTGATTCCCTCGCCCCGTGCCGAAATGGCCTGTGTCTCCTTCTTCCAAGTCCAGCACTATAAACGTTTCTTTATAAGTCATTTCAGAAGGTAGTTATCAAGGCTGAAACACAATAGTACAAAAAATGCAGTGATGTGTTGAATTTGCATAATCAGAGTGCAAATTCATAATATGCATAATCATGCAAATTAGCTGCCTGGATTTGAATGGCTGGAATATGGCAACTCTAATCCTTCATTAGTTTGATAGACGAGATTCATCAGCTGTTTTACTGTGTTTTTAAGATACCCTAGTTTTGTTAAAATGCATAGAAATTGTACAGAGCCACAGTTGTCATTTTTGTGCTGAAAAAAAGTGTAAGTCAGTAATCTGGAGCTTTGCACAAATGAGAACTTCACTCTTTTTAAGAAACTAAAGAAATTAACACTTTTTTTGTCCACCAGAACATACATAGTTACAAAGTGTTTTGTGTGCAGGGAGTTATATATTTATATATAGCTATAATTAGGTTTCATGGACCAAATTATGAATATTTTTATTCATAACTTCCTATCATTCCTCCTTTCCTCTGGTGAGAGATTCTACATGGTGACAAAACCATCAGGCAATTAACCTTTTCCTGAAAATTTCTATTGTCCGTAGATACACTGACAGTTCAGAACATTATTTTAGCCGCATTTTGTGCACTTTGGTCTCCCTATTTTTATTAAAAAGTTTTTTCCTATTATTTTTTCTATTATTAGTTTTATATTTTTCACTGTTAAATGTTTTCCTGTGCATGGTCAACTGCCTTGCTGGGGCCCAGATTGGCCTATATGGGGAGATGAAATTGCAACATTTATTTATAATTCCCCCCTCTCTCTCTTGGAAAAAGTAATCCATCTTAAAATGGGTCAGGAGGGAGATCTGATGGAAGAAGATGGCCCTTCCTTTGCTTCTTGTTGTGGGGTGGTGGTTAAAGTGCTGGACTGGAACTTTGAAGATTTAGGTTCAAGTTCCTACTTGCGTAGAAAGGGTTCTCCTTCTCGGCACATCATTTTTTGTGCAGGCCAAGGAATGACAGAGGGATCAGGGCTAGTGCTCTCCCTTCCTTGCATATGCAGACATTAGGCGGTAGCCTTACGGCCATATTTGGACAAGACCCCTGCCAAGCTGACAAATATATAGATATGGTCAAAAATGAAATCAGTTTTGATTGTCTGACCAAGTCTACAGAAGTGTTAGCAGAAAAAGTCTCTCTGAGTTAATACCTTGTAGCCAGCAGACATTTCTGAAAGGATGATTGCCACTATCTACCATCACCAGGTCTGCTAAGTTGCCTGATTAAATTGCTGAAATATTGAATATCTTCCAATTAAGCCCCATCTCTCCTGGCATGTGGCCCTGCAGTTGGCAAATAATTTATTACAGACAGGAAATGACAGATTTAACACTTTTGTGATACCTTTCTTAAGTTGGTGCTTGTCTGAGCCACTACCATCTCTAGCTAAACCAAGTATCGGGTAAAGAATCTCAGGAAAACCAGATGGATACCTTTTGTTTGAAGTTCCTTTTTGACTGCCAACTCTAAACTGGAAGATAGGGCCTTTCCGCACCACACTGTTATAGTGCTGTTATTCCACTTTCAACATTCTATGGAATCCTGGGGTTTGCAGTTTAGGGAGGGACATTTAGAAATCTCAGCCAGAGAGCTCTTTGGCCTCAGTAAACTGCAAACCCCAGGATTCCACAGGACGTTGAAAGGGGAATAATAGCACAATAAAAGTGTAGTGCAGAAAGGCCTGTAGTCTTTTGGTGTGGGAGGTGAAAGAGGTATCCTGGAACCAAGAGCTTGAGCTGTGTGCCACCTTCTGGAGACCCCTTGCTGAAAATCACTGACCTAGCTTGTGTGCATATGTGCTTTCAAGTTGCCTGCTGACTTACGGTGATCCCATGAATTTCATAGGCTTTTCTTAGGCAAAGAATATCACAAGGTGATTTTGCCAGTTCCTTCCTCTGAAATATAGTCCACAGTATTTGGTATTCATTGGCAATTTCCCATCCAAGTACTAACCAGGGTTAACACTCCTTAGCTTCCAAGATCTGACAGGATATGGTGCGTTTAGGGCATTTAGGCCCTTTGATCTAGTTGTTTGTTTGCACTGCTGCTGTTGTGTGCCTTTAAGTTGTTTCTGACTTATGGTAACCCTAAGGTGAACCTATCATATGGTTTTCTGGGGGCTGTTTGGGACACATCCAAGGTCACTCAGTGGGCTTCCATGGCTGAGCATGGAACTGAAGTGTGGTCTCCAGGATCATAATCAAATGCTCAAACCACTAGACCATGCTGACTCTCTCGACCTAATTTAGGCCTACTGAAATCAATGCTCAAACTGTTGCTTCTTCTAGCCGAAATCACTCTTTCAGACCTCCCAGAATCTGGGATTTTATGCAGAAAATCTTGTTAGCTCACTTTCTTTCTCAAAGTTATTGTTCTAACACAGAGGACGGTAGCTTGTATTCTTCGAGTCCACACTGTTACAGCCCAGAGGACTCCTTAGCTCAGAGCCTTCCAAACTTTTCATGTTGGTGGCATACTTTTTAGACAAGTGTCATTTCACAACACAGTAATTCAGCAAGTAATTCAGTAAGTGGAGGAAGTCCCTCCACCCAAGTCTGGCCTGCCACTGCAACTGCCCTTGCTGGGGTCTTCCTTGGTCCAGGGCAGCTGCGGTGGCAGTGGGAGAGGCAGCCCCTTCACCTGGGCCTGGTTCACTGTGGTGGCAGGCGAGGAAGCCCTTCTACCCGTTATGTTCACGCGACACACCAACACACTGCAGCCGACACACTAACATATCATGACACACACTTTGAAAAGCTCTGCCTTAGCTTCTCACAAGTCCAACATGACCAAGAAGAAGGAATTTCTGACCTCTCTTAAATCCATCTTTCAGGGATTATTTTCCCTCCCTCTTTCAGAGAATATTTGCTCAGCTCCCCAAAACCACCCCCTCTTTTTCTAATGTGTGTGTGTGGATGGATTAGGGAAAGTATTATATTTTCCTTTATTTTAAACCTCATCCTTTCTTTCATCTATCCCTCTTCTTAGCAACACCTACAGCTTCAGACTTTTCTCAGTTCCAGTCTCCCAGTCCTAAAGCAACTGTGTTCTATTCTACACAAAGTGTTTAGAAGTAGATTGCTGAGTATTTAATAAAATCCCACTTTAAAGAGTTCTGAGTGAATTTGGGGTTTGTGAGTCCAATTTACCTAACGATGTGCTATTGCCAAAATTACAAGATCTCTGATAGGTATGTGTATTCAGAACATGTATTCAATCATGGGCCCTGAGGCAACAATGCTTCAGGAAATCCTGAGTAGGGTTACTGTGAGCAGTAATGGTTTCTTTCAGCAAAACAACAAGGCTTCTGAGAGTGCCAGCATGGCATAAACTGGAATCTTCAGAAAATGGCATGTGAATTCCAAATGTTTTTCCGGTCTGGCTATTAGTGATTTCATAGAATCATAGAATTGGAAGGGAGACCTATCTAGTCCTATCCTCTGCTAGTGTAGCTAAAGGTTTTGTGGGAGGTGGACATCCAACCTCACCACCTGTTGATTTGTTGAACAAGAACTGTCAGGAATGTTGTCTTAAAGTTTAGTTGGATTTTTCTTCTTATAATTTGAATCCATTAGATTAGAGCCTTTCCTCTGGACCATCAGAAAACAAGTTCATACCATTATATGTTTGCCAAAAATATGAAGATGTGAAGCAGAAAGCATGAGCAGCAGACTGTTGTTGCTGTTGCTGCTGCTGCTGCTGTTGTACTATGTATGTACTATATGTGTACACGCATACATACAAACTAGCTTTAACTTTGACGAAAGGAAGAAGTTAAATAGAAGAAATGGAAACAATGGATTAAAAGGCAGTAATAATAGTGAGAACACTGAATGCTTTAGTATTCATGGATCTGTTAGATGTTTGGACCCTCTTGCCTTAGGCCAGAGGTTATCAGATTATATGATGTGGAGGACCAGTATTTAGTTTTTTCCAGTGTGCCAAAGAACAGCACTAGATTTGTTTCTTTCTTTCCTGAAAACTCACCAAGGACCGGTACTGGTCCAGGGATTGTCACTTTGTGTAATAATGCCTTAGGCAACATAGGGGAATCTTCATGGGGTATAGCCCTATTGTTCAACCCCTTACGGATGCCCACAACATTTGAGGTCTAAGATAACTACTTCTCCCCAATGCCAGGGCCAGTCCTGGTTACAAAGCTGGAATAACGGAGAGGGGAGTCTAAGGAAATTTGCAGGGGAGAATTAGCGGGGCTGTGTGTGAAACACCATTCATTTCTACTCCTTTATTATCACAAGCATCATAACATAACACAAATTGTCCTAGAGCTATATATTGACTGAAATAATGTATGGTTCCTCCACGCTTTCCCTTCCCTTCCCTTCCTTTCCCTTCCCTTCCCTTCTTTTCCTTTCCTTTCTTTTCCTTTTTTTGTCAAACTCACAGCTGTCAGCCATGATAATATAGCAGCTGTTTGTATTCAAAATGGAGACAAGCAACTTTTGATAATACATGGTTTCTGTTGATGGGAATCACAAAAGTGGTGATGGTGGCCTTTTGAGTTCTCTCCTCCTTTTGAGATTCAGCATGTTTCAACTTATTTTGCCCTTCCATGACATTCACCTCTCCATATGCCCATAAAAAAGAAAAAAAATAGCTTCTTCTTGTTGTTGTTATTATTATTTATTGTTGTTATTTTAAAAAGCAGCCACTAGAAAACTGAGTAGCCTAAAAACACCTTTCATATTCTGTCATATAGAGAATGATTTTCCATTCCTGGCAGTATCAGTCCATGTGGGGAAGTTGCAGGCTGGATAAATAAGAATACCATCGAGAAAGTGAAAAATTAAGAGGCATAGATGCTTGTGGATTGTGGAAAGCAAAAACAAAGAAGAGTCTAATAGGGCAAGAAGCTGGAAGGAAATTCAACCATATGCACTGACCCACTGAGAAAAACAGAAAAATTAATAAGGCATGTGAAAGTATAAGCAAATCTACCCTCAGATGTAACCACCTGTCTATCCTCACTGAAAATCCAATTGGTGGGATTCAGATAGTCTAAACCCATGAGACAAGGATTTTTATAATGTCTTACACTCATTAATGCTTTATGTTAATTAGTGAGGTTGAGTATTTCTGCAGTGCTTCCTTCCTTCAGGGGAGGCTTAGAGTGATGAGGATGCTGCTGGCAGATAAATGGAACCTGCCCGAGCCATCTGTCTTGCAAATGATCCTGTATGTACAGCTATTATTTCGGTCAGACACTGGCAGCTCCACAATTGTTCACGGGCCTCGGTGAGGAATAGTTGCTGTCAAGAGGGCTAGAAGTGTGATGGCTTTAAACAGACCTGTTTGCGGCTTGTCTGAGAGGCGGAGGAATGGCATGTGGGAGACACGCTAGAAGTGAACACAAGGCTGGAGGTGGCATATTTATTATGTTCTGCTCTGTTATGCAACTGCATTGTAAGAAAGGTTGCCGTGTCCTTTGGAGAGAAAAAAGATTATTCAACACTCAAAGACGCAAGGAATTTTCCCTCTCATGGGTTAAGAGGCTGAGTCTTCCCAGACCTTATTTATTTAGAGCATTTATGCCCCACCTTTCAGCCAAAAAGGCTCCCAGAGTGGCTTACAATTTTGTTAATTTGACCATTCCTTGCCTTTAGGCTTACAGTCTAATAAGGCATGACATACAATGGAAAGGGAATGGCAGTGCAGGAAGGACCTAAGTCCAACAAATCTGGCTATTCTTCTGTCCCTTAGAGGCCACAGTGATGCTCAGCCATTGCTGGGACCAAGGCATGATGGTGCTATGCTTGGCTGCTATTCTCCCTGTTAGAGGTCACAACACAGTGTAATGTTTTGAGTGTTGGTCTAGAGTGTATTAAAAACAATAACTGAGCCCCGGTGGCACAGTGGTTAAATGCCAGTACTGCAGCCACAAGGTTGTGAGTTTGATCCTGCCAGGCTCCAGGTTGACTTAGCCTTCCATCCTTTGGTAAAATGAGTACTCAGCTTGTTGGGAGTAATTTAGCTAACACAATGTAAACCACTTAGAGAACACTTAGCTGATAAATGGTATAGAAATACACATGCTATTGCTATTGCTAACTGCTGGGGACCCCCAAACAATGAATAACACTGGATTAAAGTCCAGTAGATTTCAATTGGCCTCTGATATTTTGTTTGAAACCCATTGGTAGCACAAAATGGTATCTTTGACTGAAATATGTCAGATCGAATATTGGCAGTAGGCTTCATGTCAACCACAGATGGAAATTTACAGACCCATTTACTAAAGAGAAAGCCATACTGAACACATTCTGATTTACTTTGGAGTAAACATGTATAGGATTCCACTGTCAGGATTTTCCAAGAATTCTGTCTGGAAATAAATGAATTATTAGTAGTTCAATAAAAAATAAAAGCATAACATACAATTCTTTCCCCCTTAATTTCTGAAAGTTGTGAGGCTTCATCCCCTCACAAGGTGCCTGCAACTTTTATCCAGTTTTGTCAAACTTTCCCTGAAGATTATAATAACTTGTTGGTTTTTGCTGATAGATAGTGCATGGAATAAATTTCAGGATTCCAAAGAAAGTTTTTGATTCTGAATCATATTGAGACGTTTCTGAACCAGTATGATCTAGATCGACCTTTTTTCAGAATTACAAAATCTAGTTAGAAAATTCTTTTGGTTGATGGACACATTCAGCTTTTGGTAGTGCTATTGGAGCAGTCCTGGAATATATAGCGTTGTACGGTCTCAGTAGCAAGAGTTTTTCTTTCTTTCTTTTTAAAAAAATACCTATGTAAAAAACCATATTCTCATGGTTATGGTAAATTTTCTTCTAGTTAAGCAAGCAAAGCAACTTGCATTCACAGAACTTCAGGAAGAATATGGCTACTAAGCCTTCTTTTTTTTGTTTTTATTTTTTTCTTCTTTTCCTTTTCATTGCAACCTTATGTCTAAAAAATTAAAAAGTAATAGTGTTCAATGATAATTCAAAAATGTAAGAAAAATACTGGCAAGTAATAAAGCCCACACAAAGTATGCACAAAACCACCATATGTACGGTTGTGAAAGCTGAGCAGTGAAGAAAGGTGATAGGACAAGAATCAACTCATTAGAAATGTGGTGCTGGAGAAGAGTTCTTTGGCTAACACGGACTGTGAAAAAGGCAAATGAATGGCCCCAAGAGCAAATCCAGCCTGAATTTGTCCTAGAAGCTAAGATGACTAAGCTGATACTATTATACTTTCGACATATCATGAGAAGTCATGATTCATTAGAAAAGAGAATAGTGCTTGATAAGATAGGAGGCAGTAGGAAGAGAGGAAAACCTCATTACAGATGGATAAACTCTGGCCCTTTTCACACACAACTTTGAATGTGAAATGGCCACAGGAGCGACATAGAATCACGAGGATGGTTCCACATGATGTTCTTGCGGTGCTCCTGTAGTGATCCTGCTGCAATCGCGGATTATATCATTTTTGGCTCTTTGCCGAAAATGACTCGCAATTGTGCATTCCTCCCACATCCCTCCCGCACTTACCTGGTGTGCGGAACCTCAGGAAGCATGATGGCCGCACTTCCTCTCCCAGTACAGCCTGAGAAAGTACCCGGCTGAGCTGCGGAAGGAAGGGGCGGAGCTATCCTTCCTTCCAGCACGGAGCTAGTGCGGAGGGAAGTACAGGGGACGTGATTCCCTCTCACAATAGGTTTTTTGCATGATCCCTGTGTGATGGCACTGTGAACAAGGTAAGGTGTGAAAAGAGCCTCTGTTAAGGAAAGCATGCCTTGAATTTGCAAGACCTGAGCAGGGCTGTTGATAATGGAGTGACTTGGAGGGCTTGAATTCATAGGGTTGCCATCAGTGGAAATTGATTTGATGGCAGTTAACGACACAGCTGAAAAAGTCCTGCCTCATGTCATGCAAGTTTTGATAAAAGTGCAAAAGTAGCATTTTTCACTAGACAATTTCAGTAGATGTAACAGTATGTTCTATATAGAGAAAGCAGAACTTGCAGCTCTGGCCTGCTGGCTGGGGGATTCTGGGAGCTGTAGTCCAACAAAATAACTTCCCTGTGGGACAGAGCACTGAAGATATGCCAGCTCCAGGACCTTTAAGACTTTAAAAGGTTGCACTTGACTTTTGCCACTGTGGGTGAAACACCCCAGCTGATCTGCAACGGATTAGCGCCAAGCATACATTCCCTTCCATACTCCTTCTCTGGCCTCTTTGACATGTCTGTATGTAACATCCAGTTTGATTCTTAACTGCATATGACACTGGAGATGTAGGTACAGAATGAATTCTGTTTTAAAGGGTTGATCTGGGCATCTTGGAACACAGATCACAGATACATATCCTGTTCATCTACTTAGTCAAATCAATACTAGCCTGGTCACATATTTGTTAATTGCCATCAAGTCTGCTTTGACTTATGGTGGTGATCCTATGAATGACAGACCTCTCCAAGACACACAAATGTTTTGAACATTTTTGACGACAAATGAGTCACTGGCCTTTTCTGCACCTTACCTGGTTGTGGAAACATCCAGTGTGGGTCCTGGTGCATGACAAGAGTGCTTCCCCTCTGCACTGGCTGCCTCCATGTTCCAGGAAGTGTGATGGCCATGCCTCTTCATGCTTCAGAGCAGCTGGGTAGTTTCTCAGGTGTGCTGGGGGAGGAAGTGCAGCCATTGCACTTCCAGGTGTTACTGCCCTGGCTAGCCCGAGCTTGGGGGATATATAAAGATATCTCCTGATATCAATAATTCGGCCTCACATACCCATTCGCCTCCACATGCTTGCGAGGCCCCCGGACAAGCACGGGTACAGGCTCGGCCGATAATCGCTGTAATATTCCAACACAATACAGGCAGGCCAGAAATAGCTGACTCACAGCTTCAGGAGACCTCAAAGGCAAGTACTCTATTATGTATGCACGCAACTTTCAAAAGATCCTCTGCCCCACGCTGGCAGCTTGACGATCGAGCTATACAACGCTCAAGTACTCTCTGTTTGCATACCGGCTATCCTATTGACAATTTGGCTATAACTCAATCATTCAAATTCTGACCTTTTGGAGGCTTTGTCTCCAGCCCCAAATCCATTGTTTTCCCCAAGTCCGAACTAGCCTGCGGTCACAATTCTCCTTATAAAAAACCCTGACTTGGAGCGCTTCCTCGGATCGCTCTTGGCTTCCATCCCGCCTTGCTGTCGCTTTGTCCAGCGAGCCTTTCCCTCAGCTCCACGTGCTGAGATCCACGCTCCCCAGCTTCTCCGCTTCCAGCCGGACTTCAGGACAGGTGAAGTATCACCCAAACCAACGACTCCTCTAAAAATCCCTATATCCTACTCCAACCTTTATTTCCTTAGTTATCTATGTGAGTGTGCTACATACACTTTTTGATTGTGTTTTAATAAAACATCATTTATTGTTTCAACTTCTGTGTGCTCCTTGACTTGGCCTGACCCCGTAAACATAGGATCCAAGATCTCACTACGTTACCCTGCCTCTCGTATTGCTAGGCAGTGCTCTTGACTAATTTCCCCAACTTATATAATTGAGATGGCATTTAGGTGTCCCTCCTGGGATCCCCAGGAATCAGGGTAACACAGGGCATCTGCAGACAAGGTAAGTCTGTAATGGTGGCACAGTCACTGGTCATTGATGAGGAAAACCTGACAATGAAATGTGCATAAGTGTTGTCATGGTCCTTTCCTCTCCTGTCCCTATGGCGCGTTGGGAGGGTGGAGTGGAAAAGACCACTTTCAGGCTTCTCCGTACTTCCTTAGCAGATTCAAATCCCTTCAACACCCCCTCAGCAGCAGGCCTGTTCCACCTCAAGGATATGTAAAGTCAAACTCCTGCTCCTGGAGCAGATCAAAACTGCTACAATATTTTCCCCCTTGGATACACACACACAGTTAGTTGCCGGTGTACTTGTACTCTCCTTGTGCAGAATCTGTAGAGGTTCTCCTTGGAGTGAGCCACTCCTTGTGGATGGTCTATGTACAGTCTCCTTGTGGAGAGTCTTTCCTTGTGGACCTGACCATGGGGGCTGTGATGATGGCACTTTCCTTTCAAAATTAACCACTACACCATTGGGTCTTGGATAAATCAGAGCGTGGAAACATTAGTATTAAAGTTAACACATTGCCATTAACATTCACGTATTCATTCATTTGCCACTGGTAATTGTTTTAGGGAATATTATAAAAATAAGTGGTTGCATTAGTTGCTAGTAACACATTAGCGACGTGTTACTTTAAAAATTAATTAAAATTACTAAGAATAGCCAAAGTGGCCAGCTTACCAATTAATCTTCAGTTCCCCAATAGCAAATTAATGTGAAATGTCATTAGTTATTCAATCTGTTAATGTCATCAATGTTGAAACAATTAAAATACATTAAAAGTTATGATAAATTCTGGGGAAGAAAGCTCTTTGACAAATTATCACTATTCTTGGATCCAGCCTTTCTGAGGCACCATATCTCCCTATAAAAAGTTCTCAAGTTTTTATATCCTGAGGAGAGGGCTTTCTCTTGGCCCTACCATCATTGCAAGCACATTTGATGAGGGCATAGGAGAAGGCCTTCTCAGTGGCCGTTCCCAGATTATAGAATTCTTTCCAACGGGAGCTAAATTGACTCCCTCTCTTCTCTCTTACAGCCAATAGGCAAAGATCTTTTTGCTTAGACAGGCCTTTGGTTGTTTATTGGACATTGCAGGAAAGGTTTTTTTAAATATAGTGTGCTGTATTTTAGCTTCATTATTGTTTTTAAATTGTTTTGCATTAATGTTTTTAATCTAATTGCTTGTTGTTGTTTTAAAATCTTTTGTACTTTCCCATTGTTTTAGCTCTGTTTGGTTTTTAACCTATGTTATTAGCCAGTCTGGGTCTCATATTGGAAGAAAGGCAAGATAAACCCTACTTGAAATAAAATCCATTCAACCAGAGGGCTCCATCCAATGTCATGCAAGTTAACGTCCCCTGTTAAACTGTTTCTTTCCTCTCTTCCCCAATCCACGCATGCTGTCCTATCTGCTCCAGAGAGTTCTTCACACCTTTGGAGCAGAGAGTCTGGGAAAACACTAGGGAAAAGCCAGAAACTAGATCAGCAATGTCATCCTTTCTGCTAGTGGACACTGAACACAATCCCAAGTTAGTATGATTTTAGTAACTCTGTCATAGGACTATCAGGGGATGATGTGCATTTTTGAAAAAGGACAGAGTTATGCAATAAACTTCAGTGGTACAGAAATGAAGAATAAAAAGATTTAAATTCTTTAGCTTAAAAATCAGCAGCAGCAGCAGAAAGACCTTGATACAAATCTGAATTATTAATGGTGCGGAGAAAAGGAACTGCAGCTGCTATTTTACACTCTCGTGAAATACAGGAACAAGGAGATGTTCGATAATATGAAGGAGGCACTGGGTCTAATGTAAGAGGAAGCATTTCTCATGCACAATTAGCTTGTTGAATTCATTCCTTTCAATTTGGTGAAATCTAAAAATAGCGGGGCCATAAAAGGTCAGATGCACTTATATGAACAGACAAGAAGGTAGCTGTGGGCAGGAGGAAAACGAGAACATTGCCCCCCCCAATAAGAATTCTAGCCCCCTTTAGTCCAAATTTCTAGCATTTCAGAGTGAGAAAATGAAAATAATTCACACCTAGAACTCTTACATTTGCTGTAATAACTTTACCTTTCCCTTTTCTCTGGGTGCCAGACTTGGATTTCTAAGTACTCTGGTGACGTTGTAAGTTCTTGCAATGCTAGAAATTTGGGGACTGAAGGAAAAATCATGGGGGGCAGAATTCTTTTTTTGGAAGAGGGCAATGCACTATTTTTTTTCTCCTTTTAGCTACATGTGGTTTGGGATACACTGTCAAGCACAAGGAGCCTTCTAGATATCAGAAGCTGGAAATAACTTGACAATAGATGAGTACATCTATGAATAATCTTTGGGTTATTTCAATCAGACAATTAATCCAAATTTGTAGAATACACATGTGAAAGAACAAATTATGCACCCTCCATTACTGCATGTTCACAGAGGACCAGATGCAAGTAGATGAATATTTAGGCCATTTCTGCACTGTACTGTTATAGTGCTATTATTCCACTTTCAACATCCTGTGGAATTCTGAAGTTTCTAGTTTACTGAGGCCAAAGAGCTCTGGCTGAGAATTCTGAATGCCCCTCCCTAAACTGCAAACCCCAGGATTCCATAGGGTGTTGAAAGTGGAATAATAGCACTATAATAGTGTAGTGTGGAAATGACCTTATATTACATGTAGTCTGTCCATTCCTGTTTCATAGTGGATGGATCACACATGCAAAGCTTGTTTGTATATGCACTTGTGCAATTATTCTCAGTAAACATTTATACATATGATGGGGAAAACTCAGGTTGCCTTCTGCCATCTGGTGTGTGAATAACTTAATCTTTGTGCCAGCTTGCCTGACTCCTGTGCACTGTGGACCATAGTTCAAGGCAGGATGCATCTTTAAGTATCCAGTGGTTTCATGTTAAATTAGATTTCTTGGCTGGAACTCAGAAAACACCCTTGCCTATTTCACACACCCAAAAGACACGCCACCCCCCACGCAACATATCATGTTGCAAATCATTTTGGAAACTGGGAAAGATTTTTGAAGACAGATTGTGAAGTGGCAAGGACAATTTCTTAAAAAAGAAGTCACACATACTTACAAAGACTTAAGGATACTCTTTAAATTGTGACTTTTATTCCTTAGCCATTTCTTAACCTGCAGAAGCCAATAAACCTTTGTTCACCTTCTCAATAGTGCCAGTTCTGCACCTATATTCAACATTGCTGTAAGTCATAAGAAGGAAATGGTTTTAAAAGGAAAAACTACAAAAGAGGCAGATGTATTACCATTACACCTGCACACAACACATTCTGGAACATTCATTCGAAGTGCTATTCAGATTCTATTATCATTACTCTTTTATTCCCCTTTGGAGCAAAACCCTGATTTGAACAAAGGGTCTCTGGAGAGGTAACCTCTCTCCTTCTAGTTTCGCTAAGTGTTCTGATTCTTTTATGCAGAGTAAAAGACTAGTCTAAGGAACTGGGAGAATGGATGTAAGGCTCTCCAAAATGAGGCAGTCATCACATAAAACTGTGGCTGTAAGGATTGTCCCACTTGCTGTGCTGAGAGTTTTGATGTGCCCAGTGAGTGCAGATATATGCAGACTGACCTCATGGCAATTGTTGATCTCACTTGGAGTAAATCCCATTAATCCAATGGGAATTTGATAAATCAGTGCTTATGTAAGTTCTGTTGATTCATTATGTCTACTCTAACTGGAACTAATACTTAGATTTAGGCCGTGGTGGGACCTATATGACCCTCTAGATGTTGCTGAACTGCAATCTCCAGCATTTCTCATTAGATTGCTGGATAGGAGTGCTGCTCAGCAAGATCTGGAAAGATATCCAGTTCCCACCATGATTTTGGCCATGGTTAAGTAAACTGTGTGATGTGAAGTGCCAATCAGCTGCAAAGATGGATTTGTTACCGCTGTTTCTAGCCCGAGCTTGTGGGATATTAGATATCATTTGATATCAATAATTTGGCCTTCTTTACCCATTCCTCTCCACGTGCTTGAGAGGCCCCCGGACAAGCACGCACACAGGCACGGCCAAAAATAGCCGAACCATTCAAGTCCCAATCCAGGCAGGCCAGTCATTGCCGAATGCAGCTTTAGGAGACCTCAAGGCAAGTACCACATTATGTATGCTCGCTACTTACAAAAGATCCCCTGCCCCGAGCAGGCAGCTTGATGAGTGGACTATACAACTCTCAAGCACTCCGCATTTGCATACTGCCTACTCCATTGACCACTCTGTCATAATTCAATCATCTAAAGCACTGCCCTTTTGGAGGCTTTGTGACCAGCCCAAAACCCATTGTTATCCCCAAAAACGGACTAGCCTGTGGCCACAATTTTCCCTATAAGAACCCCTGACTTTGAGCGTCTCGTTGGATCGCTCTTGGCTTCCATCCCGCCTTGCTGTTGTTTTCCAACTCCAACCTTTATTTCTATAGTTCTCCGTGTGAGTGTGTTGCATACACGTTTGACCATACATCAATAAAACAATTATTATTATTAACTTCTGCTTGATTACTGACTCGGCCTGACCCCGTAGACATTACGTTCAAGATCTCGCTATGTTGCCCTGCCTCTCGCATTGCTAACTAGTGCTCTTTGCTAATTCCCTCCCCACTGTTGTGAGCACATTGAGGCATCCCTCCTGGGACCCCCAGAAATCAGGGTAACAGATTTATCTCCAGGAAAGAAGAACCAAGCTGAATGCTTTTGTTTTTCTTACTAGGCCCTATGATGCTGTTTCAGTACTACACAAAGAAGGTATTGCTTGCTTCAGAGTAAAAAAAAAAAAGACTACAGTCTTAGTCACACTTACTAATCTGTGAGTAAGCCTGATTGAAAGCTTGGCTAAATGTGCTTCTCATAAAACTCACTTTTTTTTTTCTAAACTCGATAATCAATTAAGAGCAGCTCAGACCTAGGTATATACAGATGAGTGCACTAAACACCTAACGGATATTTCTGAGGTGTAACAGCATTAAATTAGTTCCAAATTTGTTCCGTTGGTCCATTCCCATCTTGCCATATGGCCTGCAATCAATAGATGCCAAGATTAGCAAATGAGATCACACAGCAGCCCAAGATTTGGATGGACTCATTAAAAAAGTAAGGCTGTGGATATTTCCAGAGGCTACAAAAGCAGAGAGATACTAAATAAGCTTCTTCTGGTATGTCCATCATGTTTTTATTATGGAAGGTTATATGCTAAAAATAGCATGCATGTGTGCATATAAATATACCTCTAATTGCCCTCTTTGAAGCTCATTTTTCAGTCTAACGACAAATACTGACCATTTCATTGCTCCTTTCATTAGAATGAGTTACTCTGATAACAGCCATTGAATGTGGCTCTTGCAAATGAGCAGTATGGGATTTCTTCTAGGTGCAGCCTCAATTCTGGCAGGTTACCAGAACAATTCTATGAAGCAAATGATTGCCTGTGAATAGAGAAGGGTAACTGATGACTGCTTGCTGTGGGCAGTTAAAGAGAAACAGAATGAGAGAGGATGGAAGTGCAGCATATTAAAAGTGCTCTGCAATAAAATGTTAGCAGTCCTGCTGTCCTATTATTCCAAACCTTCTTTTATGCTTTGGCATGGCTAAGTCACAAACAATGAATGTTAACAGGCAATCAGCAAAGCAGATCTCCTTCTGCCATTTCAAGAGTTAGCTCAAAGCTCCCTTGCATGGGAAACCAATACTGAAACTTGTTCCTCTGATTTGGAAAAAGGGGGACTGAAGAAAAGTTTGTTCAGAGCCAATGGCAGAGTTGTTCACATGGGTGCAGCTGTAGTTTCATGGTTGATATTCCTGTTAATCCAACATTCTCTGCCTATGTGGATGTTTGAGTATTCCAATAACTACACATGCTACATCATTATTTGACAGCGTGAAGACATATGATCAGTAATTGCCACAGGGCCTTTCCTGTGGGGGTCCCACAGCTATTCCGAGAAGCTCTATCAAGCCTGATAGTCTTTAGACATGTCAATAAGATATTATTTTTCAAGACAGAAGATGAGCATATGCTGGATGACAGGGGCCAATTTTTGATTTACAAGGATTCAACACAAGACTACAAGAGTGCCCCCCACAAAGAGGTTCTGTAAAGCCCCATTTGGGGGTTCTATTTCAGCAAAAGAAGATGCACAGAGAGGGAGGAACTGTTTCTTTTAAAGGCAAAACTGCAGATCCTGGAAGCTTCTAAGAAAGAAAACAATCACCATTGAGCAGATATTTTTGGAGGGTAGGAGGGGTGATTTGGTGGAAGTAAAGGCCATATAAAAACCACAAGATTTTCACTCTGTGCAAGACTTTTGGGGATTGATTTTATGCTCTTATACATTACTGCTGTTTGTTGTATGCTTTTCATAATTTTATAGCTTGAGAATGCTGCTAAAGGTCACCTTCGAACTCTTTTTATCTTAAAGGCAACAGGTAAAGAGCTAATAAACATTTGAAAGCCTCCAGTGCTCTGCGTCCCCATCTCTGGAATATGATCACAGAGAAGGGATTACCTGTACCTTTCACCATTCTAGGAAAGATTAGTGCAAAACAAGTAGGATGATGGAACTGGAAGAGGTTGATGTGCATTCAGACCTATGGTTACATTGAGTACAATCATTCCAGAACTGAGATTACATGAACTCATGAATGGGCTGTTAAGAGAAGAGATACCTAAGCCATGCCTCGAAGAATCCAAAGCATTTGGACACTAGTTTGTGGATCAGTAATGCAACCGCAATTCCTCAACTTCATTCTTAGCAATCAAATTTATGGACAACCTGGTTTACAGAAAAAAAGTCATGACCCTATAGTAGTACACAAGATGCCCAAGTATACAACAATAGAAGTCAATATTCATATCCTTATTAAAATCTTTATTATGAAAACAAAATTGTAGTTTTACAGTCTTAAAGGAACCACACACAACAAAATATTACATACCATAAATTCTAATTGTTTCAGATTATAGTTTGTACATGGTCAATATCTCAGTTCAAGAGTCCAAATATTTCTTGACACAGGAGGATTTGCAGGGGTCAATAATTAAAGGGTATAAACTGAAACTGGTATTCATAACATTCATAAATGTAGCACTTGAGTATTGACAGCTACAGTGCTTTCATTCTTCAGGAGGTTGGATGGATTCAACAACACTTCATAATGTGCATAGAGCATGTTGCTAATATATCTTTTACTAATGTGAATATTTATAGTGTCGGTGTACAGGAAACCACAATAATTCTGAATAATGTGGTGCAAAAGGTGACATTCTTCAGCAACCAGATTCTTCTTGGATAAACTGCACAATTTCAGATCAGAATCACAATTTTGTAAGACAACTGTATGAGTCTGAACTATACATCATCACAATGGCCAACTGTGCAAAACATTTAGTTAAGGCATATACATAATTAATAAGAACCATGAAACCTTCAATTTGAATGGCTGATTCCATATAGATCTCTAATATGATAGTATTTTATCAGGCACTTCTGCCAACAGCAAAAGAAGGAAATACAAGGTAGGGTTTTACACTGATAAAGAAAGTGACAATGGAAAGGATTTATGTAGGAATGTTCACACACAACACCCACCATGGACTGTACCTGATGAGGCACAAATGTGCCCATGCCTTCATAAAGCATATACCTGTAGGCCTTGTTAATGCAATCCACTCCTGTAACTTTTTTTTGAGGACATGAATTATATGGCTAGAACATATGCTTGCAGCCTTGCATCACATTTCAATCTATGCGTGTTATGTGCACATATGTGGAGGTAAGCAGTAGAATAGGGTAACTTCTGCACACAGATCCTGAGACATCAGAGATGGAGGACAATAGAGAATGTATGTACGCATAGGATCGCACAATCATGGTCATGTGAACATAGGGAAAAAAATCTTGCTCTCTTGTCTTGTAAGCCAGAACATCAATACACAGTGCGTTGGACTGGCTTGCTGTGAGTCTGATGTTGTTGGTAACCAACAAGCCAATGGGTCTAGTGGATCTATAAGGGATGTGTGAATAAGCCCTTGTGTACATGTGTGCTTTTGCAGACGTTCATTTTAGAATATATTTTTCCAGTTGAATTTTCCAAAAGGGTTAGGATCCCAGATTGGCAAGAGTAGCCCTGTAGATGTTGCTGGACTGTAGGTGCACCAGACTTAACCAACATTGGCAATAGTGAGAAACACTGCGGGCTGCAGTCCAATCTCTGGACTGTGCACACATCTGATTTAGACCAAAAAGGTATGTGTGAAATCAGAATTTTCTTCTACTACACAGGTGGGAAGGTATACTTCTCCAGATGATGTTGAAATGTAACTCCCAAGATTTCTTATCATCAGTTGTGCTGGCCAGCAATGGGGGGGGGGGGTAGCTGCAGTGCAACGACATCTGGAGGGCCATATTATTTCTCCCTTTGTTCTAGAAACTGCCATGTGCATTTACATCCACACCCAAAACAACCAAATAATGTAGAAGAATAGTGTTTTGTTTAATGACAAAATCTTTAATGGCAAAAAATAGAGTTTGCAAAGATAAATCAGTGGAGATGTCCCAGTTTATTTCAGAATGCCACAAGAAATTTTGCTATGTCCTTGTGACTTCAGAGAAATAACAGCAAGTATTACAGTTTTGGCAAATTAAAACAAAACAAACTTTAAGACCACTTCTTTAGAGAGTAAATTCTGATAGTATTTTCACATTAATGCACAATGTTTTGCTAGCCACAGAAATAGTCTGTCAAGACTGAATTTGCAGCTATGACAGTCTTAAGACTGATAACGCATGGTTTATATTCTTTGCAGAACTTTTAAAAAGGTAATAAGGAAACTACTGATCTTGTTACTTTGTACAAATACATTTTTGAATATGAAACATTAACCTGAATTACTGTATACTTTATGTACACCAATATCTAATGCTAGAATTGTATTACTACAGCTATTCTCCAGCAGAACATTTTAACACTATTATATTAATCTTCGGTATTGGACGTTAGCACATTTGCTTCTAATTATCCTAAGGAAATACCATGTAACATAAATTTATTCAAAAGCAGAAAAGTTAATTAAGATCTACTGTTTTGATGCACCAATTTGATGAAATTACTAGGGTTTTGTTTGGCAGTTTGAAAACAAGCCCTGTTTTGACAAGAAGCCAAATGTATCATTTAGCTGAAATACAAAAAAAATGTGCAAAAATGTGCAAAATAAATAATGGCATCATGAAAATCTATTAAATAATTATTTCAGTCTAAAAAAAAATCCACCCTGGAACTTAGCAAAAATATGCAGCTTATGATGTGCAGTATCCCATCTACTCTATTACCTAATCTTTATTGATGTTTGCTACATATTCATTTAATCTGATACTCCATTTGGATCTAGCAATGGTCACATGGGAGTTGGTATCTAATGCTTCTCTCTGTGTGTATGAATTATAACACTGGGCATGAAGGCTCCTCAGATTAGTCCCAGACGTAGTTGTGCCAATCAGCCCCAGCTCTAGCTGTACACCGTTAGTATGATAGAAAGCTCATTCCCTAATGGATTGCCTGCAGTGGGTACTACAGGCAAGCCTTTGTATTATCCTAGACGAATTGTTGATGTTGGGGCCAAACTGGCACTATGAATGTATTACGGGAACATGTATAATTTGTATTCTAATTGGCTATACTATTTCAACTTATCTAGCAAGAGTAATGAAAAACTAGTGTACATTTTTGCTTTGGGAAAGCTGTGCAATAATTTTTTTAACAAAAGAAAATGCTTCATTTTTAACTCCCAATCTAATTTCAAAAGGCAACATTTTCTTGGGGCAGACCTTATTAACCATTTTGGCATTTGAGTGGTGACTGAAACAGGGGAGCCAACTGTTCAAAATGAATACATTACTTGATTGAAAAATGTCTGGCTGGCAGGGTTTTGCTGTTAAGCCTTCTAAGGTTGTGCAGGAAGACATTCTGGTGGTTCTAAACAATTTCTATTACGGTGGTATAAAAGTGGAGAGAGAACTGAAAAGCACAGATGTAAGCAGAAAATGAAATGGAGTCAACCTCCACTTGCTAATAGATGGTCAACTGATTATTTCTTTAAAAAGTCCAATGTGTTTCAGCCTATATGAGAAAAGGCTTTCTTCAGGGGTGTTCAACAGAAATTGGTGGAGCTGGAGACACACTCTCCTTTTTATACTTAATGGTCTAGCCTTTTGGAGACTGTGTTTACAATTCCAGAAATTTCTGTTGAATGCCCCTGAAGAAGGCCTTTTCTCATATAGACCAAAACACGTTGGGCTTTTTAATGGAATAAACAGTCGACCATCTATTAGCACGTGGAGCTTGTCTCCTTGTTGTTTCCTGCTATTATGATGGTATACCCACATTTACTGTGCACTAATTTGATGTCCTCTCTATGTTGATTTAGCAGATCCTCTGTATTAAAAGCTGTTTCTTTTGCTATGTCAGTACAAACAAGACACTGTTCATATCTCCAAGCCTTTTTTCTTTTCCCTTAGACTGCTTTATGAGCAAATTATTACCTGTTCCAATTGTCATTCATAATGTAATAGCAACTGCTTACATATGCTTTTTTTGGATGTAAAAGTATAATTAGGAAGTTTCAAACATAGGCAAAAATGCAAAAGCACTGGAAATTCTGAAACGTTTGCTTGGACATGAATGTACAACATGATGCCAGTCCATAGTTTCACAGGTGCAGCAAAGAGTTGTTCCTATGCTGCTCACTGAGCCCAGCACACGTCCAATGATATTAGAAGGGACAGCAGAATTCAGGCTCTCATTACATTTTACCTGCTAGGGAAGAACAGTATGGACTTTACTCTCCCTCCTCCCTGCTCCCACAATGAATATGCCAGCAAAGCTGACAGAACTGACCTTATGTTCAAGGTATGTTCTCCTAGATCAAGTGTTGGGAACTCCACAGGAAGCCCTGACCTGAGTTCTCGATAAAGAGCTCCAATACCAGGAACTATATGTGCAGCTTCCATTTGTAGAGTTCCCAGCCCAAGAGGCTTCTGCACATGTATCAATCTTGTTAGATCAGAAAGTGTAACTTCATAACAAAAGTGAAATAGGACATTTTTGGCAAGCTTTTACTAAATGAACTGTAAGGTAGTGAGGTATATTGTACTATATATGTCACTCTAGAATTACTATGATCCTTACCCCAGTGACTCCATGTTTTTTGTCTTGACAAGAAGGGACAAACAATAAATGATGAGAAAAGTGGATTCAGTATAGTTGAAGCATGTCTGACAGAAGAAGTGCAGACGCTGGGAATGTTTGGGTTATATTCAAATCTTGGAATGATTCTTGCACTGGGGCTAAACTATGGGGCTAAATCCAACCTTAACCCTCCCTAGAATAAACCCAGTGAAACTGAAATTGTTGAAAGTTAAGTAGAGTACACTGCTGAAATCATGGGACCTATATAACTTTTAACAAGTCTTATTCATTTCACTGGGTTTATTCTATGGAGAGTTAATGTTGGATTAACATTGTATTTAGCCCTAAAGTTTTCAATTTTTTTAAAATGTAATTTTAAAATAAAAGTGCTCTTCTATAATTTGACTGCTCAATTCCAGATTAAATGTAGAAACAGTTAGAAATGTAATTGTCAGATTTTTCTTACGATTTCATATCTGAAGTGTGCATTCCTGGTGATATTATTGTATAGTCTAAACGATACATCCAGAGAACAGAAATAAAGAAGTAGGAGTGTAGTGTTGACAAGAGGGTGGCATCTCACATTCAAATCTGCACTGTAATGCTGGTGATGGCACATGCAAAATACGTTTACTAAAAATGGCAGAAATGAGAGGCTGTTTCTCATAACAAATCACTTGGCTTTGCCCAGTGACAGAAGGCATAAACTGTGCAACTGCAAAAAATGTTCTAAAAGACTATTATGAAACAACTGGTTGGATTTTATTTTTATTCAGTAATCTTTCTTGTTGCTAACTTTATTTCTTCTCCCTTAATACTGGGAAAAATGGAATGCTGCAGATCCATGCAGTTCAGTAACATCCTTTGGTCCTATTTCTATGTTAACATCACCGTTTACTTTAAATATGTTTTTTTGTTTTTAAAAATGGTGATATAGCAGAATGGCTTAGCAATAGAAAGGGTAGGAATGCAACTTATTTCCTACACAGTAACTGAAGTTAACTGGGTTTCACTGAACTGTAAGAAAAAGCATCTCCAGTAAAAACAGATGAACCTAGCTTTTCAGTTCCTCTTGGAAAGATCTCTACATTAGGCATTTTCAGCACTTGTGCTTCATGGCAAGCTGGGGAGAAAACAGAAAAAGAGATGTGTTAAGGTACTTATTTCCAATTACAGCCAGATATTGATGGATTAGGTTTAGCAACATGCCAAAAAAGTGCATACTGGCCTGAAACACAAATTAAACTCTCTCCCAGTGTGTGATTCTACATTTAAAGACCACTCCAACAGCAGAGAAGACAGACACTGAGTTGCTTTCATGCTTTTTGGATTCAAAGAGAAGGAGCTGAAGCTGTGCCAGTAGCAGCTACAAAATATTTTTTTAAATGTATTTATTTGTACTAAATAAAAAGAGCATATACAGATATTAAATACAATGATGGCTTGATATTCTTCAACCCATTCTAAGCTGTAAAGAAGGAGCCTTCAGTCTTCCAGGTATGCTGAATTATAACTCTTACAACTAGTTATGCTGACTGGAATTTCTGGAAATCCAAAACATTTACCTACTCTAAAGAAAATGGCATGCTAAGAGGAAAAATAAGTAAGTCCCCTCACCTCCACTGCAAATAAAGAACTAAGTGAGGAGTCTGGGTTATCTCTCTAATATGGGACTGCAAAGGTGTATCAACCCATGCGTTGCAATCTTTGTTTCAAACGTTTTCTCAAACCAAAAGAATTAAAAAAAATGACATCCCATGTGCAAGAGGAAGCAGAAACGTGTACAGACTCCTGCTCACCATCCTCCTAACCAACATTGGAGATTAGCTAGGTGCTGCTTATAATAAACAATAAATATGTAAGCAGCTGTGTAAGTAATTTGTTCACTCTGTCTTTACTCTGCCTGGATCCATGTTGAATATTTAGGCTTATGTGTAGACTTGGATCACAAGAAGACTGATACTTAAGCATGAGGTGCTGCCTCTTACGCTTAGCAAATCTATGTCATACAAACACAGGAGGGTACACTTACTTAGGCCATTTCCGCAAGAGACTGTTATAGCGCTATTATTCCACTCTCAACATCCAATGGAATCCTGGAGTTTGCAGTTTAGGGAGGGGCCTCAGGCTTCTCCCTAAACTGCAAACCCCAGGATTCCACAGGATGTTGAAAGTGGAATAATAGCGCTATAACAGCCTAGTGCGGAAACGGCCTTAGTCAGATAATTTACTCCAGGTTTGGGTAACAGCAGTCTGTATATGTTAAATTCTGCTCACGTGCCTCTACCTAGCAGACCATATCCACTGCTGTGTGCTTGAAACTAAATGCTCTGGTTTCTATTTTTAGCCATTTATATTCAATTTTTTGTAGAGATTTAGTGGTTTTCTTTGACTAGAAGATTCAAGAGTAGCCTTTTGCTTTATCTGGGGTGATTTTCACCTCCCCTTTTTGGGTGGGTCAGTGGGCGGTGGGTGTAAGGGGTCTGGCAAGGGTTTGGGGAATGCAATTAAAACAAGCAAAAAACTCCAGTGGTTGCATATGTCAGTGGGTCAGTTTTTCCATCTCTGAATGGTCCATCTAGCTCATTATCGTCTATACTTTCTGACACTGCCAGGAGTGTTTCAAGCAGGAGCATTTCCCAGCCCTAACTGTAGATTGCAAGGATTGAACCTGGGGTCATTCTTCATGCAAACCACATGCAAAGCTATTGCCTGCCCCACTCATCCATCTATGTATCTCTTCCACCTGTACTGAGATGTGTTTTTGAAATACTGAAGCAGACAACAAGTAACCAGCTGCATCTTTCAATTATCAGCTCTCAGCTGTATTGGCAAGTTATAATCTGGCTATTTTATGACACACACTGTTCTTGAGAGGTGCTAGCAAACGTCTTTCACCACATCTCTTTTACTTCCTGCAGCAATTAACCTGACATGCAGCCACTCACTAAAAAGTCACAGCACTTTAAAGGCAGTATTAGAAAAGGGGGGAAATTTCACAGCATTTGTGCCACATCTTTTAACAGAAATCTTTGAGTGTGCCATGAAACTGATATTAAAAATGAAAATATTGAAAAATGATCCCCCCAAAATCTCAATTAAAAAGTTAATGGAAATAATCGTTACAATTTTTGCCAGTATATTCTGTGTCCCAAGTACTTCACAGATAAGTATTCGATGAACTGCATATAAACTGTGAATTTGTATAAATAATTGATTTCTGAAACATAGCCTATTGTGAAGTTACTTCCAAGTGTTCCAAAGTAAATATGAGCCAGAATAATTAGTTCGCTTCCCTTTCTTTTAGTAGGTGGAACAAAACACAAATTCAGTCCTATTCATTAAAATTCAGTTTTTAATCATCAGTAACAGAAAAACACAAATGCAGATGAAATAAGTTAATATTGAAAAACTAAACTAGCAGCAAGAATTTTTTGTACTGCCCATCTGTGGTATAATGCTAGCCAATATTTCTTTTTAAAATTAGGATCATCCCAGAGTCTAGGGTCTTGAATGCTGATCTCCCATACATGCTCTAAAACAAAAACGGATATTGGGTTTGACAGTCCTTTTATCACATAATATAGGAAAACAATAACATTGCTTCATTATTTTGTACTGAGAGCACTTTCAGTATTCTTTCTCCCCATAACAGCTCCAGCACGTAGAAGCCTATTTTAATTTTGCTTATTGGGAAAACATCATAATGATGATTTATCTGTGATAATTTCCTTCCAAGGAAATGCACTGTTGGATTGCAATCAATCATGGCAGTAGGGACATTCAAGGGTGGATGGGTCAAACATCTGGATGTAAGCATGATGAAACGTGTGTAGGGATAGAGTGAGAGAAATAAGGGCTGATGCCTAATTGAATGGTTGACATACTAAGAACATGGTTGACAGTACAGGCTAAAGACAAGCTTTGGCCTGAGAATTTATGAACAGAATCAGTTTTGGGGTATTGGTTTGAATGTTGGACTAGGACTCTAGAAGACCAGGGTTTGAATTTTCATTCAGTTATCGAAATACACTGGACTACTATGGGCAAGTCACCTCTCAGCCTCAGAGGATGGATTTGTCAACACTCCCCCCCCCCCAAACAAAGCTTTCCAAGAAACTCGAGATAGGTTTGCCTTAGGGTCGCCGTAAGTCAGAAACAACCTGAAGGCATACAATAACCACAATGTCTGTGTGATGTCCCAAGCATAGGTGGGAAACCGGTTGAATAGAAAACAGCACAATTAAAGCCTGAGATGAGCTGTGGCTAGCCAGGGCTGGTTCATCCTACTCTGAAATGATAGCCTGGTCAATGAAGTATCTTTAAGAAATATTTCAGGAAGATTTCCCTCTAAAATTCAACATGCTCCAATAGTTTTTGGTTTTAGACTTATACTAAAAATGTTTCTCTTATTGAAACAGCATTGTATAGTCTAACCTATACTCTATTCCACAATTTAAATACTGCATCTTAGTTCTCTTTACTGTGTATACTGTATATAGTGAATGTATTTATACTGCATACATGGTATGTCTTATTATTCTTGTAGACCAGTTTGAAATATTGGTTTATAGATACTTATAAATATTTGTAAATTCGTAAATAAATAAGTAGGAGGGAGATCTTGTATTTTATAAGTAGACCAAATACAGAAAATTTATAGGGAAAAAAACCCTGTACACCCATAATTTATTTTCCTAGGAGAACACAAAGTCATCATTTATTGCTTCCTTCATGAAAATCAGCAAGTAATTTAAATAGAAAAAGCACCTAGCACATCTAACACCTTGTTGGGCTTCTGGCAGCAGGACAGAACTGAAAAGAGTAGCAGCACAAATTTAAAGAAAAGGAAAAAGAAAGAAAGAACGAATTCAAAATTATTTTTCATTTTTTCAGCTGCATCTTATTAACTTTGTACCTTGTGTGCAGTTTCTGCAAACTGCTGAGCACTGTTCTTCATATCCTCTGTCTTTTCTTCTGCTCGACCTAACCTTTCACCACGTTCATTCAAAGCCTGGCTTGCCTTCTGTACTGCACTGGTCACACTGTCTGCTGCTGTATGTAGTATGCTGTTTCCTGAAAAATATAGAACATTCTTAGAAACCAAAATGCCAGGAACCACATATCACACATTATCTAAACTTGGTAATCTTTTTTCAAAGTAAATATAAGTCAGAAGAGATGGAAAAAATGTAGCCCATGGGACACTTGCAGCCTCATGGCTGTTTTTGAGGGCCAAGGAGCCCTCAGCACCACAAAGCATCATTTCAGATAGGAATCTTTACCAGCCCTATCTGAGGATGCCAGATAGGGCTAGTAAAGGTCTTCTGCACACAAAGCAAATACTATACCGCGAGCTGTGGCTCTAAGACTTAAAGGCCTTATGTAGAGTTCTCTTTGCAGAACCATGTTCTTCTACCAATAATCCCACTGCATCTAACCGTGAAGGCTGAGGGATCTCAGGTGGAAACTAATGCTGGAATCAATAAAAACTGGATCTGTTGGCATAAAATTTCCCTGCACTTTGCAGCCTTTACACTAGCGCTTACTCCTGGGTAGATATGCATAGAACTGAACTGTGCTCAGTATGAGAAATATCACTCATAGTGTGAAAATGTCCACATAGTCCCTGTGGGCTAGAACTTGGAACCCAAGATCCTTCTGAATTTGGAAATTAGCCCATGGTCTGAAAAAGGCTTTCCAACCAAGTTGAACTGTCTCCAAGGTCACTTTCAAGGTTTATGATTCTATAACCAGAAGCACATTTGAATGCATAACATTAATCCCACAATCCAGTAATGCTTACTCAGTCCAAATGGGACTTACTTTCAGGTAAGTAGATACTGGGTTGCAGCATCAGTACATCTTTATAGTTTCTTTTTAATTGAGGGTGGGTACAATGGCAGTTGCACCAAAGCCCCTCCCTATGGTGCCTATGTGGTCCGTAGTCTTATAAATCAAATCTAAAACACATGTTTATGTTGCCAAACACCCTCAAGAGTTACTTACTCATTGGTCTGAAACTGTTTAAAAATTAAAATATAATACTGCAGATCATTTTTATAAATTTAAGTGTAACTCATGATGAAAGTACGACTTTACGTTACAGAGAAGCTAAGGATTGCACTTGTGCTTTCCCATTTATTACTACTGCTTTTCAGCTTGATCTTACAGTAAAAGACGTTCTTCCAAATTTTCATACTGATAACATTTTCAATGTAAGATGAAAGTATTCTCTTTATATATTAATCCTTTTGTCAAAGTTTGTATCAGTAAATATATTTATTTTTGTGATCTGTGATGGGTCAATCACCATTCTTTATTTGTGGCATATGTGGCTCTCTGATGTGGTTACATGATTGAAGGGTACGTGGGATGACCTACTTTCTGTGAGAGCCACATATGACACAACATAGAACTTTCATGCAAACTGGAAGAATTTGATGTCAATACTTTTGCTTTGCATTGCTTCAGCAGGTGACTGGGTATCCAAGCCAACCTTCAAGACTGAGGAAATCGTACAAATGCTTTGTGCTATTGGGCCAAATTTGCACAACTTATGCTATGTGCTGATTATCTCACTTGAGCTAAAATATATTAAATTCACACAGTAAAAGAATGACCCAATGTTTTCACACCTATTGTGTGTTTAATCTGAAAGAAAAATGTTCCTTCTTTGCGTGGCTTTCAGTCTAACTATGCAACGTATAAAGAAACTGCAAAATATTCTGAAGGTCAAAGTCTTGTACTGGATTCACTCAGCAAATTTCTTTTTGTAAAAAAGAAAGGAAAGGCCATGATTGATTTCAACACCACAGAACATCACAGAACTCCCATTGCCTCCTTCAATACTGCTTTTGTGCAACTGTCTTGGTGTGCTGTTTCACGCTGTCTGTTCCAAAGTCTCAGCAGTTCAACAATACTATTCAATCAAATTGTCTAAGAAACAGGAGCCCCTTTCAAAATTAAATGATATAAGTCTGACTACTACAGATTGTATCACACTGAGTGGTCGTTCATTAGTAAATCAATATTGTTTATTTCCGGGCCTCTGTACTGCCACATAAATCAGAGTACGTGCGACCAATCCAAGACACTCCAGTTAGTCTGTTAATACTTTAGAGCATAGGCCAACCAGTGTTTTGTTTAAACTATAGCAAATTCATAAGCTGTGTAGCACGTACTTGTAAGGCAGAACTTGTTCTGATGTGATGAAACATTCACAGAGCACAGATGATAAGGACAGGCATGGAGCACTACATGCACTCTCCTAATTCAACATTGGTCTCCAATTATATACAGGCAAATGTTTACACAAGCAAACACTTAAAAGTATATATTTTACATGGGAAAAGGAATGAAAGATATGTAGATTTAAATTACAGGCCAAACTACAACCTCTTGTCTTAGTTCTTAAAGGAACTCCTGAATGATAGATATGTTACTTTAGCAAGTAAAATGTGATTTCTATGAACTCTACAAAAACTTTATTAAAGCTGTTTGATATCTAACTGATACGTTCTACAAGCTTCCACAGTATCTCAGTAGGTTACTTATCCTACAAATTGGGACAATAATCTCCCCATGCATGTATTTTATAGACCTTACTCATGAATTTTTATAATGTTTATTTATAATTTTCCAGATGTATAAAATAGCACAACAACAATACATAAAGAAAAGAAAGAAAAATGAAAAGCAATTCCAGTCAGCTGTTCAGTGGTTTTTAAGCTAAAACAAAACATAGGATCCATCAATACATCACATAGAACACATCCTCATTCCCTTTTTATAGAGTAGTCATTAATAATTAAAACAAAATCTTATACCATTGTAAAATATTCCCTACAAGAAGTCTATCAGGTGTTAATATATACCTCTATTTAACAATAGACATCAGTAATCATTATCAACTATTCTTCTAGTAATAATCAAATTATCTCCTCTCAGTCTTCCATTTAACATAGGTCTGTTATAACATCAGCTATACCTCCCAAACAGCCCCATCAAAAACTTACATTCCTCCCTTCATTTCTGGAAACAGTTGTCAATTCCGCTATTTCTCAGTTTAATACAGAACTCTAACGCCTTTTAAATTATTTTTCTATATAACCAATCCACTAAAGCTGGTATAAATCTTCCATATCTTTTTCAAATAAATCTCTTAAAACTTTAGCATAAAACAATATTTATTTATTTATTTATTTCATTGATTGATTGATTGATTGATTTATATGCTGCCTTTCTCCCATAGCAGGACCCAATGCAGCTCCCAGAAAAGTTAAAAATGTATACGATATAGTTTAAAACAATTAAAATAACCATATAAAAACAATATAAAATATTATAAAAACATACAAAAGTTTAAAAATGAAATAAAACATCTCAATAAAATAAACATCAAACAACATGACCAATATCAATATCTTAAATCCAAAAAAAGCCAATCCTTATTTCTTTATAACTTTTTTTAAAATTTGGCCAGATCTTTGCTGGGAATTGATCTTCCAGTTACATAAAAACGTGTGTGAGGGGGTGAGGGGGACAACATTCCATGACAAACTTCCTGTCGTCCCTCCCAAACCCCCTATCCATGCAACTGCCCTCTGCACATTCATTTTCACTCTTCTGCTCTGCCTTGATTCTGATGTCCCCAATATTCTTCCCCAACTCCTCCAGGATCACCTCCTGGATCCTAAGATCTTCCATGCCCAGATACTGACCTCTTTCTGTCTGTCTATTATTCTCCCTTGGTTCCTCCATAACTACCTCCAGGACTTTAAACTCTTCCTAGTCCGGGCACAAATCTCCATCTCTTCAGACTTTTCTGAGTTCTAGCTGACTCCTCTGTCTTGATCTTCCATGCCAGGTCCCATAGCTTCTTCTAGTTCTCCCAATTCATCTTTCAGTTCTCCCATCTGACCAAACTTCAATCTAAAATTCAATCTAAAGTTCTTAAAATAATTTTTCTCTTAATTATATTTCTCCAATATCTCATGCCATATCCCTGCAATTTCATCTTTCAAAGGTTGCATCTTTAACCATATTCTATTAAATAAGGTCTTGGCCCACAAAAAAATCTTTAGAAACCTTATGTTATATTAGGATATTGACTAATCTAATATTGTTTCAAAATTTCACCTTGTAAATGGCCTTATCTCAAAATAATCTAAGTTAATTAAAATAAATTAAGGTTAATTCCATTATTTACCATGAGTCCAGAGTTTCACATAGGCATTACAGATTTCTGTTTTCTGTTCCAGGTCTTCCTAACAGTCTACTGAGAACTGCTTAGCTAGAAGTTTGCTTGCCTTTAATGAAACTAAGAGATACTCACTGCTAACTGTGTGGTTGGTTTTTTTTTAGTGTTTTTGTCTTGAAAAATTGAGCTAATATTAAGATTACAGTTTTGGATGTGATATCAACATCCATTTATGTTTAAGCAGAACCATGTTGAAATCAATTACTATCTTTATTTCCAGACACAAAAGGTTTTATTGGATTTCAATAGCAGACTGATACTGTCAAAATAAATGCAGAGAAAGATTAATTGTGTCAACTAGAATGGAAGAGTGCTATGGAGTATGAAATCTGAAACCAGCTTGAGAAAAATATGCTGATTTTTAGATATTACTGTGACCATGCCCTTAACAGACAGAAATAATAGCAAATTGCTTCATTGAACGTTCATTTATTAACTCAGTACACCAAGTATCTATTGTCACCATTACAGATGAACATTTTACCACACTTCTGTATTGGTGCATGAAAAAAATTTCCTTAAACATCTAGCAGGATAATACAGATGATTATGCTATCGCTACATCATTTGCTTATCTCTAGCTTCCTAGAAACACATCATTCTACAACGTTTTATTTGATCATACATAGCTGTAAACACCAGGACTGCTGACTTGCTCTCAACTAGTCAAGATTAAATTAAAATCAAATTGACTATTTTTCAGTGACCTGACAGATAGACCTAATTTATGAACATTCAAAAGATTCCTCTAGGAAGACAGAAAAGGCTAAACCCAAGTAACAATTCATGTATATGCAGAGAAATTATGAGTCACTAACCAGCGTGGCATAGTTGTTTGAGCTTTGGACTACCATCCTGGAGACAAGAGCACGATTCCCTGCTTGGCTATGGAAACCAATGGAGACTGAGTGTCACATACTCTCAGCCCCACAGAACCCCATTACAGGGTTGCCTTATAGTTGCTATAAATCAGAAACAACTTGAAGGCAAACAACAACAACAACAACAACAACAACAACATGTAGGTACACATGGCAAATAATCTTCAAGATTATGTATATATTTACCACCATGTCAAAAACAGATGGTGTATCAACCAGAAATGTTTTTGTTTATGCACGTCCAATAATGCATAAAAGCTGTCTTCCAAAGCAACAAATTAAGATACCAAGCAAAATATAGCTTCAAAAGCAAGCAAATGAGAATGCTACAGAAACATTTCAAATACAGAGCAACTGGACTATGATAATAACCTATTTTATTTGAAACCATCTTCTTTTTTTTTTAAAGTGTATCTTTTTCTCAAACAACATAATTGTTTTTATTAGTTATTTTATTTGCCATTATTATTTCTACATTTTAGACGGTTTCTTTTCCTTCTAAAATCATTTCTTTCAGTAGTAAAGGAAAGGTGAGATTTTTAGTTTTAATTTAATCAGAGCCACACAGCAACCAAAAGTGGTCAGAGAGGGCAGTACATTTTTAGGCTCATTGATGTGCACTAAGAAGTAAAAATGCTGATTCTATAATATCACTGCACTTATTAATGATGCTCAAGTAGAGCCATTTAAAACAAACCTGCTGTATTCCCAGTTCGTTCTACCTCTGAAGTGTAGAATAAATGGACAAGCCTCCATTATTGACCGTATTTGCTCATTAATTCTGTTCCAAGTATCAAATAGCCCAAGCTAAGCAGTACAGCAGGGCTTTCCAAATGATGTGCCGTGACACATTAGTGTGTTGCCTGAAGTGTGTAGGTGTATCGTCTACAATCTTGGAAATGTATGTTATTATTTATAAATCATATATTTTTAAAAAATATATGAAGGGTTTTCATGAGATATGTTTTGGCCCCATACATTTTGTTATTACAATTTATGTATGTGTCTGTATCTTTTATAAGGGGTTAGTTTAACCTCTGGTTTGCTAGTAAAACTGAACTACTGTGTCGTGAAATGATACATGTCTAAAAAAGTGTGTCATCAACATGAAAAGTTTGGAAAAGCTCTGCAGTACAGGGTTGCTGTTTTTTTCCCTCTCTCTCACTGCATATTTGTTTCAAGGTCTCAGAGCTCGGACCATCCCTGTTAGGACTTAAGAGAAAGAATCTCAGGGTGAGAGTGCTGCCTTGAAAAGAAAATAATTTTATTTGACAGCTTCAGGAGTGTTCAAAACATCCACCCAGCAGTGGTCTAGCCTTGGAAGCAGCTGCTACAGCTTACCAGTGAGAACACAAAGGAGCGGTGAGGCAATTCTTAGAAGAAGTGGCTAGTCTGGGCTGTTAGAGGAAGGGAAATGAGGGTGTGATCCGCCTGGAAGCACACTCTCATTACTTTTCCATTCTAAGCCTATACTAGTCAATTCTTCCTCCTCTGAATTGCTTCCTTCCTCCATCCTCTCCTCACTAGTAAGAAGCAGAGACCCCTCCTGGGGGTTGGCAGCTGCCAGGGCAGTGGAGGACAGGGAGCCATGCTGGTGGATTGTTACGTTCCATATGACTGAGGCAGGATCACAGCCATAATTACCAGGGCTTACACCCTGCGACATCACCAGGGATCATTCTTATTTCTCAGGTTTTGGCCCTGAAAGCTCAGGGCAAGACACATCTTGACAGGTTTTTCACGAAGAGTGGTACTTCAGTTCTTTCTGTTCTGAGCAATCATATAGCACTCCACCAACTTCTCCAAGTTGTACATAACTGAAACTGCAGTGCACTTCTTTCAGCTTCCCATTATTTTTGCACAGAAAACAGATGAGAGAACATGGGGTAAAATATAGCACAGGCAAGTGGTCTTGGATAAAGAAGAGAAAAGTTGCTGTAATAATGGCTGCTGCTGTTTTGGCTGCCATACTAGGGTGATGTCTCGGATCTTCTCCTCTGGGCACAGAGAAAAAAGCATCTGTTCATGGCAGTGGGAGGCCTGAATTTGTGAGCCCGCTTCCCAAGATTGTGGAAAGATCCATATCTGGTACTGATCTAACATTACAGAGTACAAAAGAGGTGATTCATGGCCATGTCAGGAGAGGCTGTGGAGAAGGAAAATGCAGAACAAGAATAATTCATTTCCTGTTGAGATCAAAGGAAGGGAAACTAAAACTTGTGGTTATTTACTACACTTCTATACTATCTTTTCTCCAACTAGTTCAAGGCAGCATACTTATCTATCTTCTTTCCTATTTTATTCTCACAACAATCCCATGAGGTAGGTCAGGTTAAAAAAAAAAGAGAGAGAGAGAGGGAGGGAGGGAGGGAGGCTTCCAGTCACTTAGCGAATTAAAAAACTGACACTTTAACATTGGGACATTACTTTCACAAGGAAAGTATGTAATTCAGATAGGTAAAAACTCTAAACGGTTCAGAGCTGCAAACATGAGTAGTGCTAGAAGAATGGATTTTTGGAGGTAATAAACTATTTATCAGGTGTGATAACAATTTCTGCAAAATTTTGGAGAAAAATGCATAACTTGGATACTGCAATTAATTTATTCTTATAATATGCAAACAGAACATAATCACATAATTGCTTGGGCTCTGTAAATGACTTGCTTCCAGTAGATGTGCAGGAGGGCTGTATTAGAATAGATTGTTTTAATAACAGTTTCAAAATAAAGAAAAAAAACCCCATTGTGTCAGATGTGGAGGATGCATATTTAGGGCATCCATGGGACTGATCTGTGGTCAAGGACAAGCTCTACTTTGAAGTCAGCTGGGTTATAGAACTGGTCTTCAGAAACCTGCTGGTGGCCATTGAAAAGATATGGTGAACCTATGCTAAATCCCCACACTTTTAGTCTTCTGTCCCCTTTTCTTTACCCTTCAAACAAACAAACCAGTAAGCAAGCAAAGCTCTTTTCTCCATTTACACTGCAAGTAAGTTGAAGCACTCAGTGTATACTTAATATTCCCTGTATTAAAATCTGTGTGGCATGTTACTTTGCTCATTTTAATTTGTTCACATGTGTGATTAAACATGCATGTCGTTCCTCAGCCAAAAGAATAAGAAAAGCATCACGATAGTTGATTTGACTGACGTTGTCAGATTGAGGTTCAAATCTACTTAGTCCTGAAATTTAGTGGCGATCATGGGCCCATTATTATTTTTCAGCCTAACTTACCTGACAGGGCTGTGTTGCAATGACAACAGTGGGCACGTATGCTACTATGAGGTGTTCAGAGTAAAGACGGAATTATATTTTGTATTGCGGGAAATTTTAGAAGAATATTTGGTTCTAATTGTTTTGAGGGTTTAGCTCCCGATCAACTGCAGAAATTTTGTGGTTAACGCAACACACCTCTCAACCATAAACTCAATTTGCCTCAGACCTATGCCATTTTACAAGAGAAAACAGACAAGAGACATATTTTATAATGTTTCACTATTTCCCTGGCATTATGAAATGAATTGAGTTCTCAGATCTTGAAGATCAGTGACTAAAATGAGCTCTTTTTCAAACGTAAATGTATTTGCAAACAATCAAGGATCCGTGAAAAATAAACTATTAAAGAGAGCTGATAAGTGACCTCAGAGGAAGGATATTGTCAGATAATTCTCCCCAACTGCCACAATCTTTAATATTGTAAGGTCCCCCTCCCCAGAAGGTCCCCTGTGACCTATGGTAGAAAAGCCACCTCGCACTTTGAGGTGCTAGCCAGAGGGAAGCAGTCATTAGTCCCCTTGAGTCTTCTTAGGCCTACTACCTGAGTATGTGTATAGGCTTCCTGTTTGGAGACACTGCACATGCAATGCATGGGCAGGCAGGCACACACACCAAGGCAGCAAAAATGGCTCAACTCTACTGCTCAATTGTCAGCAAACTTGGTACAAGAAGGGTCAGTGTAAAAATACACTTCACAGATTGAATTCTATCCAGAGCTAAGCATCACCATGTCATAAATCCAAATATCATTGTACCACTAAACCCTGCTTTCTTATCTTAAGCTGCTATCATATCAAAATTTCCAGTGTTACAGTTTTAGGTTGCTCTAACAGTAGATTCTGCACATAATACTCTTGTTCAAAATTCAAGCTGATATGTAGCTGTGGTCAACAAATCTAGGTGAGGAGCTAAAAAATGAAAATAGCAGATTAATACTTCTAGCCATCTTGCAGGTAGCATTCATTTTCAAGTACAATATTGGATATATAATTTAATAAGTTTTTGCTAATGCCAAAGTTCATAACCTTCTTCTTCTGTTATTTGGGTACTGCTATGAAATTGCCTTTCTGTGATATCCTGCAGTACATCAACAAGAAGTTACAGTATTTTTTTTAAAAGGACAGAAACAGAGGAAAAGATACAGTTGCAAGGCCAGCTGTGCATATGTCCAGCCCTATTACCTATTATTTACTATTTTTCATTTATTTACCTAGCATCATGAGTGTACATGGTGGTTTACATGAGTGGTTTACAATTATTAATTTGACAGTTCCCTGCCCTCTGTCTTACACTCAAATGACACAACACAGAAGGAAAAGGGGATGACAGTGGGAGAGGACATTGAGTTCTCTTCCTCTGAGGCCACAACCATGGCAGTTGGGACAAAGCGAAGGTCTTTCCGTAGCGGCTGGGCCCAGGTACAATAGAGTTGTGCCTACCTGTTCTTCTTCTCTCTCTAGAGGCTACAGCAGTAGCAGCTGGGATGGACTTCAGATTATTTCTGAGGGGTCAACTTTTTCAAAAACCTAAGGTTTTCTAGTGAACCATAGAGTACACCATAAATATATGATCTGACTTTTGCCTTCTCTTTCACCCATTTCTCGTCCTCAGTGAGTCTATAGATGATATACTCAGTTTACCAATAGGGCAAAGGTCAACATTTCCAGGTTCTAACAATAAGGCAACAGCTATATTTAGCTTTCACCCAATTTTGTTTAGTACATTAGCAGTGGAAGGAAGCCAAATGTATACCAGACTCTGTAATTAATTCTGTCTAATAAAATAGTGCTCCATGCTACTGAGAAGAACAAGGGTTTATGAACTTTGACATGCAAGAAATTCACTTCTGACAACACAATCTGCACTGTATACATTGCTGGGAACTTGCCAGAACCAACTAAATTGAAGGTGAACATACACAATCCTTTGTAAAAAGAATTCTAATCCTAAACTTCTCAAAGTCTGTTGCATCGCATAAACTATCATATAAATAACCTAACCTTGTTGAATCACAAAATGATGACTTAAGGCTAAAATGGAAGCAAATTTGGCTCAGAAAGTTTTGCTTAAGTGCTCTCCCTATGAAATATTTGCAATACACTATATGCAATCAATAGCACCAAAATATCTGCTAAAAAGGGCAAGATTATGGCACAAGTTAACAAACATGCTTTGAGGCTTCTTAGACATGGCAGGAGGATCCAGATCAGACAGACTCCACGCGTGTGTTATGTTTGCATGCTGAATTGTTAGTGCAGAGCCCAGCAAACATACAGCCTAACACTCATTGGTGCTTTCCACATTATCCAGATACCTCTATTTTGTTGTATGTAGTTTTCACTTGAAAGAAGAAAAAAAGAATTCAAGTAAAAGATATTCATAACCTGATTTGATTATCTTTTGTGTGTGTCTTGAGTCAAAGGCAGGAGAAACACACAGAGAGAGAGAGAGAGAGAGACAGAGAGACAGAGAGACAGAGAGAAACCTGAATTCGCCTTTCTCAAGAATCCCTGGGGGAAGAGCCATTTAACTTTCCTTTGCTAGCTTAATGTTTAAAAACAACATCTACAGATTTCTGTGCTCTCAACCCTTCCCCTTGAGGGCAAAAGGACTTCAAAGGAGAATGCTCAGTCACTTTACACCCAACAACTTTCAAGCCAAACTGAGCAACATTGGTCTGAGCAGTAGCTGAGACTAAACCTTCTCTCCTATAGTCATAATGTGTGCACTAAAGAAATTCAAAGTAAGTAAATTAAAAACAGACAAACAAGCAAAAAAAAAAGTGGCTGGATAGGTCAAGGACCCTGACATCAAGCTTCCTATTTTCAGCATCCAGCAATTAAAAGAAAAAGCCACAAAAAAGCAATGCTGTTGGAATCACTGGAAGAGATGAGGGAGATACTTGATGTGCTCAGGTGACAGGTGTATCTAATGAGGGTGGGGGGGAGTGGTGCAGCTCCACTTTCCAGTCATTGTGTGTTAATGTGTTCAGTGCATGAAAGGGGGATAGAGATGGTAAGCCAGATGCATATTTTTGGGCTGCCTGTTGGAGCTATGTACTAATACAAGCAAGTGCAGAAGAACAAAATGAGGCGGAAAAAAAAACAAACCTCTTCTAGGGATGACTTCTGAAGCAACATGGACTTATGTTATCATGGGGCACTAGCAGTGCTTTGCCTCATTTGATAAAGCAAATTAGAGGAGTTGCCAATCCAGCAGGCAAATGAATAAAATAAAATAATCAGTGCCTATGCCTCCCTGCCCCTCAGTACCTGGTTGTCTGAAAAGGAAACGGTGAGGTTGGCTCCACCACACACTCCAAAGCAGGATAGGCTTTTAAAATTTACTGATTTTATATCTGTCTATGGCAAAATAAAGCTATGGCAGAGGCCCTGGCTGCACAGTTCAAACAGTCATAGGATATACGACAATTAATGCATGAAGGGAACTCTAGCCTCTGGCACTGCTTATTATTACATCATGCATCTGTTACACTGCAAGATTTATACTAATTCCTTGCTGGGAAGGATGAATCATTGGATGATGTTCAGCAAACAGTTCACAGACTTGTATTTTTGGAGTACAGAGCACTGCCTTTTATTTATTTTCTATTTTTTAATTTAATTGATTTATTTTATTATTTTTAAACTAGAAACCAAGCCCTGAAACTAGGACATGGATAAACAAATTAACAGGGCTGGCTTTCTGTATCAGTTTCTGTGCATGTATATCCTTCTGGGTCACAGATTGCTGAGATGTTTCATAAACAGAAGACAACACATCGTTTAATACCCCATCAACAAGATGTCAGGCTGTGCAGAATCTTGTACTAGTGAACTACTTTAACAGCAAGGACTAGAAAACTTAGCCCCTCAGAAGTCTGGAATTACAACTTCTATGGTTCCTTGCCTTTGGCTATACTGATTGGAGCTTCTGAGAGCTGAAATCAAAAACATTTGGAGGACCAAAGGTCTGAAATCCAGGCTTTACAAAGACTGATCCCAGAATGAGTCTCATATTGAAAGGAAGGTGGGAAAACAACCAACCAACCAACCAACCAACCAACCAACCAACCAACCAACCAACTAACCAACGAGTGATATCTTGCCTGAATCAGGATGAACTATTTTCTTTTAGTGGATATCTATTAAAATCTTCTCTGGCTGCTTGTTCTCTCTCATAAGGGGTTAAGCAATGAGATCCCCATTCCATATAGGTAGCAGAAGCTGCAATTTACTTTCTAAACAGGTTGAAAGATCCCTTGGTATCATTTGACATTAAGAATTACATATTTTGCAAAATCAGAAATGAATTTCCAGTTACATCTAGTTCTGTTTCCTTCAACTGTTTTGGCATCTTGGGCAGAAAACTGGGCCCTGGACCTGGTGCAGTTGTTTACTCTTGGCTATGTGGACATTCCACTTGAAGAAGAAACTAGCAAGATTCTAAAGGCTGTTATTGTTGCAAGTTAATTATTTACATCCTGCCTTTCTCCCCCAAACCAGGAACAACAGCACCTTGTGAATTAAATCAAGCAGAGCTAAAATAGAGCTTAAAAAAAGGTTTGTTTGACATGAAAATGTAATTAAATTGCCAGTAACATTAAAAGCAACTGAAAACATATAATGTAAAAAAGAATAAAAAGTTTAAAATCAATGCAAAAGGAGTGCCACCAGGTCATTTCTGACTCTTGGCCACCTTTAGGAAACCCTGTGTATATGCAACTTTCAACTTAGGGTGACCCAATGAATTTCACAGAGTTTTCTTGGGCAACAAATACTCAGAGGTAGTTTTATCAGATCTTTGCTATGAAATACAGTCTACCATAGGTGGTATTAATTAGCAGTCTCCCATCCAAGTACTAACCACGGCTGACCCTGGTTAGCTTCCAAGATCAGACAGATCTGGTGCCTTTAGGGGAAGTGCTATCCTAGGTTTTTCTTGGAAAGATTTCTCCAGAAGGAGTTAACCATTACATTCATCCAAGACTGAGAGACCAAGGTGAAAACTCAGTGTTTTTCCATGGTCAGGTTGGGATCTGAACCCTTGTTTCTTGGAGTCCTAGAACAACGCTGATACAGTATCCTAAGAAAAGCTTTTCTCTAAAACATTCAGTTTTTAAAAGTCCTTCATTGCTGCCAGAAGTGTAGCAAAGAGGGGGATATTCTAGCTTTCCTAGGAACGAAAGGTCTAAAAATCTCATCTTGCCTAATACATAATGTAATATTAATAAATAATGTAACTCTAGGATTTTGTAAAATATATACATATTTGTGGTAGCAACTAAGTGAATAAATAAATAAGAGGCCAATGTGCTACTGACTGTACAGCATCAGAAAAGAGTTAGTGTAGATATTACATCCCCATTCCTTAGGAATCAAAATGGTCAGAACAACTGTGTCTGAGCAGTGACCAGTCATTCCCACATTCTCTCTTGTATTCAGTTTTTTTGCCTTCTGCCACAACCCCATGATCTTCCCTGCTTTTTCCAGTTCAGAGTTCACTGGAAGAGAAAACACATATTAAAGAAGAGAACTCTAGTGATTTTGGGAAATGATTTCTTTGGATTCTAGTACTATGATAAGATATGTAAATATAAATGACCAAAAAGGTAGTCTTAAAGTTGTTTATCATTTCCTTTGTGTCTGGATAGAAACTATCATTAAAACAATCATTGCCATATGCTTGTTTACATATACTTTTAGTATCTGTCAATACCCTTTTGGAAACCAGAGCCTCTTTACTGTATTTAGCTGCTGTAAGATTTTTGATATGTAACAGTATACATATCTGCCTGCATATGCACAAACAAGCATCCCAGCATGTGTATACATTTGTATAAGAATTTTTATATCACACAATGGCATGCATAATATATACATAATTTATTCATGTCATAAACTTACATGAGTAAGAATTCAGACTTAGTCAAGAGTAGAATATACCAAGCTCTCATATTCATACAAGATAAAACTAGTAATACAAGCTCAAAAGGATATAAGCAGAATAAATTTTCTGCTGGAATTTTTAAAAAATATTTTCATGAATGAGAACCAGTGTGGTGTAGTGGTTTGAGTGTTGGACTAGAACACTGGGAGACCAGGGTTCAAATCCCCATTTGGCCATGGACATCTAGTGGGTGACCTTGGGTAAGTCACACTCTCCCAGCTTCAGAGGAAAGCAATGCCAATCCTCCCCTGAACAAACTCAGCCAAGAAATCCTTACAACAGGTTTGCCTTAGGGCTACCATAAATCTGAAATGACTTGAACACATACAACAACAAACAGGCATGAATAAGTACCTTGATTTTTAGAAATTTGTGAAAATTTTTAAAATAGTGAACAGTTTTTGTTTAGTCATCACGTATCACTGAGTTGCAGAGTTGCAAGTGATTCCAATGGTCACCTATTCCAGTGCTTCTCAGGTTATCCGATATGGAGACTGGTAATTTTTTTTTCCTCACTGTGCCAGAGACTGGAACCATAATTGTGGCTATTGGCTATAATTTCCTAGAAATGCACCAGAGACTAAGCTGCAATTTTGCAGGGACCAGCACTGGTGCAGGCAGCTTGACTTGGAGCAGCACTGATCTAGCCCAACTCCCTGTTTTGTGATCCATGAAATTATCAACATCACCATGTTGTCTATTTAAAGAATATCTTGCTAATCTCAACTAAGAGGCAAGTGATGCACTGCAATGACTGGCTAAATATTCTCTGTGGAGGCATAACTGGCTAAGCCATTAGTAACTCCAGCCAGCTGTTCTGCAGAAAAGTTAGAGAAAACCTTTTCTTTCTTCTATTTGTCTCTCTGTCATTGTGTGTGCATTTGTGCATGCAGGCAGGCACTGTTGGGGCTAGTGACATTAGAAATCTGATGTTCTGAAACCCAGAAGCAGAGCAAAACAGCTCTCTGCAGCATATTTAATAATCATCTTCCAGGTTCTTTGCTCTCACTCTCAATCTACCCAACTCCCTTTGTTAGAAAGAAAGGAAGAAAGAAATAAAGAGAAAGAAAGGGCAGTGGTGCGCAACATGCTCCTTCCATTAAACACCTCTGCAGTTCTAGGCTTTGCCTTTAGATGTCAGCAACTTGTTCTTTAAGAGTTCACATGCCTTTACTGAAAAAACAAGAGAAATGGGTCAAAGTTAGATGTAATTTTAGCCACATTTTGAACCCACATTTGGGGGCTACTACTGCTCCTCCCTCCTCTTCAACTACAGATCCAGAGCAAGATTACAAAACAGGGGAAGCTTTCTTCAAGCCTATCTCCTGCACCAAAGAAAATACCTCTTGAAATCTATTTCCTGCAAACTGCATTGAGAGGGACTATAAAATAATACATGTTTTGGAATCATGCCAGAAAAACATAGTCTTAGCCAATCATGGATTCTTCTCAGCATGATTTCCAGGGCCTAGACATAGCATGAAGTTTGATTACATTCAAATAAATGAACTTAGTGGGACTTCTGAGCAAGCCTGTTTAGGACTCTACTATAGGCTGATTTTGGTGCTTTCCAGGGAAATATATCCTTTGGTATTAAATAAAAGGATTCATTCCATTAAGAAACTGGGGCCATCAAAGAGAAATAGCACGGAAATCCATTTAGAATAAATCCTAGCCTTTTACTTTTTCTTTCTTAACTATACTCATGATGGTATTTCCAAATCTGAGGGATTCATCTGAAAATAAGCTAAGTGAAGAGTACTGTGAAGAAGCTATGGATAGTACCGTTTCTTTCTCTGCTTACCAGTTGTGCCAGTTTTAATATCAGCTACAGTTTTTAGACTGCAGTGAACCTGAATAATACTGGTTACTGTACTTCCATATTAAATCAGATACTTACTATATAGCACAGACATCTATTTTCTTAGAACAGACATAGAGCTGCCTACACCCATGTGACCCAAAGTGAGCCACAATGATTCTGAATCAAATAACCAAGACTTGTCTCTTGTTTCTAGCTTTAAAAAATTTCATAATTTTGCTTGTTATAATAGTCCATGTGAAATTATTTCTTTTAGAGTAGGGATATAAAGAATATTTGTAGATTTTCTTATCCACATTGAGTAAACATGCCTTGACACATTCATATATTCGTCAACCATTTGTCAGGCAAAGAGCTTTTGCCTATGTACAAGAATGAAGACAGACAGAGTGGTGTAATGGTTTGGGTGTTGAACTACGACTCTGGAGGCCAGGGTTCAAATTCCCATTCAACCAAGGAAACCTATTGGGTAATCTTGGGCAAGTCACACTCTCTCAGCCACAGTGAAAGGCAAGGGTAAATCCCTCTGAAGAAAGCTTGCTAGGAAAACCCTGCGATAGATTCGCTTCACGGTTGCCATGAGCCAGAAAAGACTTGAAGGCAACCAACCACCAACACAACAATAATGAAAAGACCAGTACTTTTCCCTGTTGTTAGTCACAGAAGTAGATCAAAACAGTTTTTCACAAAAATGGGGGAGTTTGCACATAACTTTTTTTTTCTTTGCATAAAAATGTGGGGTCTTTTTTTTAGCTCAAAATGTATTTTATACAATTTTGTGTGGTAAACATCATCAGAAATGTACAAAAACTCTTACAATCTCACTCAGCAGGATGAAAATGTTTGAATTTTTTCATTCTTGTATGCAATAAAGTTAAAATAATCACATAAATGTACTCCACTGGGAACAATAACATGAAAACTGCTACTGTTTTAATTGTAATTAAATACTTCAGCTAAGAAACTAGTGTGACATATGTTGGTCTTATCGCCAAGCTGCAATATTCCCCCTAATTGGGTGTAAAGGTAGGTTTGCCAAGGGAAAAATACCTTGAACACCATTCAGCAAGAGAGAGAACTAGAGTATTATCCTCAACAGCAATCAGCATCCATCCTGAGAATGGCTTACAGTGTTATCAGTTTTTACAGAGTCTGGTAAAATGTAAACAGCAAAGGAAAGATTACAGTTTTACAACTGGGAAAAGGTCATATTGATTCACACACTTTAAGTAAAACCATTTCTATTTCAGCATAACTTTCAACCTTTTAGGCAATGTGAAAACTACTTCACACTTTAATTGTGCCATCACAAAAAAGAATGTGGTGAAATGTTTTCTTGGCCACTAAGCAACAACCATCCACAAAATGGGCTAAAAACCAATTTTGATTTTTTAATTTAATGATTAATGCCTGCCTGCTGAGAAATATTTCAAGCAGCATTTCAAGCAGACATGCTTCTTCCTTAACACCAAGGTTTGGTCAAATGCCTGAACAAAAATGCTGCTCTAAACAGATTAAGAAAATACCATTCTTTACTACGAGACAGTTTTGTCCATTTTTTGCTTTTGGGTGCCAAACAATTATAAGCAGAGCCTGTGAAATCTGTCTTCCTGTGCCCTGAGAAATGTCTTGGCTGAGGCTTCTAAGGCTGCAATCCTTACAGTTTAATGGGCAATTCAGGGATTTATGTAACACTTCAGTTTGTCAAATGGTTTCTAACATCAGTCATAACATCCATATTACAAATAGTGAGTTATGGATGGCAAAATGAGACAGCACCAAGGTCCCTCCTTAAATCAAGGGGGTGTACTCAGACGGTTTCTGGGTTTCTACTGACTCGCAACTGGATCATCAAAATGACCAGACTTACCTCTCCTTCCTCATTTCAAAACAGTACAGTTGAACAGGCACGGCATTTTAAAATGTATTTCCTTTTTATCCTGACATTCCCTCAAGAAAGCATACTCTGGCACCTTGAGCATGTTTTTCAGCTAAAAAGGGGGATAAAAAAAAAAACTTTTCCCCACTTTTATCCTCCTGGCATCTATGTTACACTGAGAGGGAATGAGATAATATTCTTGTCCTTATATCCGCTAATAACTTCTCAGCATCATTTTACTGACAACACAACTTCACATTATCTTTCTCTCTCTCCCTTTGACAAATAACAGTAAGATAGTTTTCATTTTTGAATGAGAGTGAAACAAAACAGTTACAGTAGTTGAAGCAATTCATGATAGCTGTGACTGTGATGTCATGGGTCTGTACATAAAAATGATCCTTGATTTATTGTGTGAGCATTAGGTAAGTAGCTGTTGGGAGCGGGGAGAGAATAGAGTGTTGAAATGAATGGTGACTGGCGGAATGTTTGAGGCGATTGCATCAGACGGATGGTGAACGGCAATTTGAACTGGGGAGGGGTGTCAGTTTTGCCTGCGGTTTGAGAAGAGTAGGGCTGGGAAATGAGTTTGTAAGAGAGTAGGGTTGGAATGAGACAAAGGAGTTTGAGTTGTGTGATTCATAACTGTCTGATATATCTTGAGAGGAGAGAGTGTGGTATTCGGAATATTTCATATAAATAATTTGCTGTTTTATTTTTAACTTCCGTAAAGAAAATTTTTTGTTTGTATACACCTTTGGCCTCCTGAATTACTATCATTCTAAGAGATGGGTTTCAGACAAGGTGTCTGTGGTAGCAACACTGAAGGTAGAAGGGGTGAGAAGATGTTCCCTCTTGGCCAAAAGAAATTTGTGTGTGTGAGTGAGTGAGAGAGAGAGAGAGAGAGAGACTCCTTCCTAACCTCATCCAGGATCCAATTTGAGTTCTATCATTCTACCTGGGAAAAAAGGGTGGACTGGTATCTCAGTCACTAACAACAGAAGGGTGATGCCCTTTTGGGGATAAAAGTAGCAGAAATCCTCATATGAATCTTGAGGGCATTTAGATTGACCCCACAGTTGGAGTTACACAAGAAGGACAGGAGGAAGTCCCTTTCACGTGGCAGATGTAGGGACCAAGGAAAGTCCTGGCACTGAGTGTCTGCAGAGTACACTGTGAAGTCTTCACATCTGGTGGGTTTATCTTACCCTCACAGTGGTGGGACTGCCTGAGAGGAATCCTCACATTTGGTAGTACTGGTGTGATTGCCTGAGTGGAAAACCCCACACTTGTTGTATGCAGCGGTGGGACAAATGGTGTGACCCTCATATAAAGGGTAGAAATCCCACATCTGGTGTAGGCAGCAGTGGAATAAGCTGAGATCCCCACATTTGGTGGTAGAGTGGGATATGAGCTGAAATCCCCACAGTGTCCTTTCCCCACAGGAAATTCTAAACTTACTCTGGCCATTTTAACAAAGCCAATTAGCACTGGCAGGATTAGACACAGAAGAATGTAAAGATCCTGATAATATGAAGGCAATTCTAAAAACACAAGGTCCAGGACTGCCATTTGAAATACAGGTGAACCTTTTATGGGGTTTTCTTGGTAAAATTTATTCAGAGGAGAGTTTTGCCATTTGAATACATTTGAATACAGTCCCCATAATCTCTCACCACTGGATATTCTGGCTAGGGCTGATTTATGTTTCAGAACATCTAGAGGACAGCATACTCCCAACCACTATAAAACCAAAGTCAATACGAGATATTTTGCTGCATAACAAGATATTTTGCCGCATAACTGCATTTTCATGAAATCCAAGCGGACCAGCAGGTGACTCTTATGCTAAAACTAGTCATGGGACAGTGTTTTCCACTTCATCTAAGGGCATCAGGCTTGTTTTGCAGACACACGAAGGACTAGCTCAGGTTAGCTACACATCCCAACTAGCATCTTTTGTCTAAGGTAGCTACGTCACTCTGCCTAATGATACAGCCCTGTGTAGTTCCTACAAAAATAAACCAGCCTCTTCTCTTATCACAGTTTCAGATATATCTTTGCTCTAGAATACCAAAGGTGACAGTTTCAGCTTCAGCATTTCAGCTACATTATATAATCTTCACATTATATGACAGCTCATGCATAGTGACTCCTTTACTGAAGCTGAAGACTTACATCATTTTGATGAAACTCCGCTAACTTGGTAAATTGAGTTTTAACAATTTAATATTTTTCTGTGAGTTGGCTATGTTAAGTAAAGTATTAACATATTTCAAGCTGATCTGCACATGGTTTTACTTTGAATATTTGAAATGTGAAAGATCTGGAGAATCAACATAACTTAGAATACATAAGAGTATGCAAAACAACAACAGAGAGTATTTGGGAAGCATTAATCTTGTGGGAATTACATTGTTTATATTAGTTTACATTCCAATCATATTTATGAGAAACTCAAAAGTTACAGAAAACTCCAATTCTAGATTAACGCTACTAACAGGTAGTTCCACAATATATATATGTAAATATTATATCCCATTTTTGAAGCTCCAGCATGTATTTGTTTCCATGAACAAGAGAGCAGCCACTCTTCAATGTATCTACTCTATGGTGGATCTAGTATATTAGCCTTTTTAGTAGTTACTGAAGGCCCAAGTAGATGAACTGGTTACTTAGACAGAGATGGAGAACATGTGGTGTTCTACTGTTGGACTGTAACTCTCATCATCCATCATTCCTGGCTATGCCAGTCAGGACTGATGAGAGTTGCATTCCAACAACACCTCAAGGGACACATGTTTCAGGACCCTGACTTAATGCCATCAGTGAGTCTCCCCTATTTGTTTTCTTTTATTTATATCCCAAGGCAGCTCACAACATGATTAAAAAAACACATACAGTTAAAGTCATAGTAAGGTGTCTTATTAATACAGAATTAAAAAGATTATCACACTAAAACAACCACCACATTAAAAACAATTGAACCACTTCAGAGCATACCAAGGAAAACAAAAGAACAACTACAATATCTCTGCATTAAACCTCCCTCTTTCTAAGCCAGCTGTCAACAGACTGCCTGAATTTAAAAAAGAGTTCTTACTGCTTGCTTCCCATGACTGTATGGGTTCATATTAAGACTTTTTGAACAGGAAGAGTTAAAAGCAAAACATCATTTCTGGGAACAAATATTGCTCTGAAAAATCACACTGCTAACAACAATATCAGAACTTTCAAATGTGAAAAAGGAATAAATTTAATGCAGCAGCCCATGCTGTAAGTCCACATTACAACAGCTCTAATACTCTAAAATAGAAGAAGACTTCAACAACCATTTTAATTAAAAAGCTGGAAAAAAAACTAACTAGAAGGTATTTACAGGAACTGACAGTGAAGATGGTCATTGAAAATCTTAGATCTCACAGAGATATCTGTCTGAAACAACTATATGCAAATTTGCACTCACAGGGTCTGCTGGCATCAACAAAAGCTGGCATATCAAAGAAGGTGTTGAAAAATAATAAAGTAGTATTGAAAGGGCAGTGGATATTGTTCAACAACAGCCAGTTTGATTTAGTTCTTTTAAAGAAATATAGGCAAAATCAATGTTTGCTAAATAGTAAAGAAGGAAATCAGCACAGAAAAGAATTAAATTTGCAGCCTTCTAAATCAATATCTGGAAGTAGTAAGGCATGCATGCACTGGAGGCAGTATTCTTGTGCACTAAAGCACAACAAATTAAAAATAGGAAAACACTGATTATATAGGAAACACTTCTTTCATGGTAAGTAACAACTTCTGTCATGGAGCGGTAAGTTAGGGTGTTAGAATGCTGAGAAATCAGAATTCAGAGGCTCGTCTGATGGCCATAAGAAACACTTTTATTTAGTTCAAATTTTGTTAACATCATCCAAGCTGCTCTGGTGTAATATCATGCAGACCTAGATAAATTGGCACAGCTACAACTATTTTTTAGGCAAATAAATAGGATGAAATGTGCACAGCCATTGAAATGAAAGCACAGACACTTACCTCCAATAATTTTAGACTGGCAGTTAATAAACTCTGGCTTTTTGTCTGTAAGGTACCGTTGACAGGTATGATGTAGAATTTGGAAGAACGTACATTTTTCAGAGGCTGTGCTTGCTACCCATTGGTCAAAAGCATTTTCAAATAGTAAATCAAATTCTGGGGAATCCTGAAAAGAAGAATATTAGTATTACTAAAGAGATAATTTAACGCTATAAATCCACCCTTGCTACATTACATTTCCTTTGAAACATAACGCTTTGAATAACTCATGATTTGTAATCAAAATTCTTGCTAATTTTTTAAAATATATTTTGTTCCACATTACAATATAGACTATTATTAGTAGATATGTTACAGGTATAATCATCATCATCATCTCACACACACACACACACACACACACAACAATTAGTGTCAATAGCAGAACAATACTTACAGTAGATAAAGAATATTTAACTGTACAATAAATATAATTGTAAAACAGGAGAGATCACCTTGAGGTAGAGGACAACACTTGTCCCATGTAATATGGGTATGCCAAATAGAATAGAACAACTAAATCAATGAGATTTGCATTAAGTGATGATTTACCATTCAATAGGTCTACTCTTGTTGAGAATAACCAATAGGATTCAGGTTACTGAATCCATCTGGATCTGAAATGGCCCTGTGTCAAGTCAAGACAGCATACTCTTTCAGCTAGCACTCTTGGAAAATGGAAGAGAAATTGTCCTCCCTGTGCCTCTAAGACAATCTTCCTCAAACTGGACTCCTCAGATATATTTGGGCTACAATTACCTAAACATTTTGTGTATTGTCTGAGGATCATGCAAATTGCAGTCCAGTGTTACTGGACTACAACTCACATGATCTTTGGACACTATACACAAGTTCAATAACTGGGACAACTGTGCAAGGACATCCTTCAGTGTGTGTTACTAGTGATGACTTTGGAGAAGCATGCTGAATGCCACAGCTTGAATGAAAAGAACTAAAACATACAGTGTCTTGCAGAAATAAGTTTGTTTACTTAACTTTCATGCCACTACTAGAATATTTTCTACCTTCACACTGTTTATTATCTTCTGTACATCAAGTGGTAATACAGTCAATTAAATCCATTGCAATTCTAGGATGTAACACAAAGAATGTGGAAACTTCCAAGAGAGTAGGATGAACACTTTTGTAGGCACTGTGCCTATAAGAAACTACTAGGGGAGCTGAAGGTAATAATAGTGTAATCAATAGAATTTCCAAAGTAACTTTATTAAAATTAAATCACTTTACTGATATAATGAGTATTGAAGTCACTTTTTAAACACATTTCAGGAATTCAGAGGCACTTTGATAGGAATTTTACACCACTCCCTTATCAATCCCAAAAACTGCTTTTAAAGAAAGTGATGTGAGGCAAAAAAAAAGGCAACAAGTAACTCAAGATGAATCACAGCAAGTTACTTTTTAAAGATTAAAGGCCATGCCTGGATTACAAAGAGAAGCAACAAAAAACTGATTTTAAAAAGCTCATATTTCCAGAATGTAGAATTAAACATATCTGATGGTTATGCTTTGGCAGTGCATTTGGGCAGGAGTATTTTCTTCCAAGGAGAAATTAATTCATTCCAATTGTAATATTGGGACGAAAAGGAACACTTATAAGAGGATTCTGGTAAAGAAGACAGCAGCAGCAAAAGACAGGAAGGCCAATGAGAGATGGAGAAATTCACTACTGTAAAAAAGTAAAACAAAAATGAGGGTATTAAGATGTGATTAATTTGATTAAGGTTATATCCCATATCTCTGAAAAAGCTTTTTGATACAAATGAGGTCTAGATCCTCTGGTAGCTGTTTGTTGGGGGAGGGGGGGGATAGGAGGCTTGGATAGGTTGAAAAAGCAATTGTTGTTAAAAAAAATTTCCTTGTAATAACATTGTAATATAATATATATTAATGTATACAAAGAATATGACTCATAATTAATGGGGAAAAACGGGGAAAAAAGAGAAGTTCACTACTGTAGAATGGAACAACCAACTATTTTTTAAATATACCAAAAACTGAAAGAGAAGTGGGAGAATCTAAACAGATTTGGGCATAAAATTAGTTTAGGAAGGAAATATCTGTAGTGGTTTTTTGAGATCCTAAAGAATCACAATTAGTACTTAAAAACATCCAGTTGTTATTGTTGTCATCGTTGTGCGCCTTCAAGTTGTTTCCGACTCATGGTGACCCTAAGGTGACTGTACCGTGAGATTTTCTGAGGGCTGAGAGTGTGTGACACACTCAAAATGATTCAATAGGTTTCCATGACTGAGTGGGGAATCAAACTCTGGTCTCCAGGTTCACAGTCCAGTGCTCAAACCACTACATCACACTGATTCTCTCTCCTTGGGTTTAAAAATGCACACCAATCAAATTGATTTTAATTTTGTAAAACATGAAGAAAAGAAAAGGCAAGGATAGATGATTAGAACGTGAACCCTAATTGCAGAGAAGAACAAAAACCAAGAGTAAATGAGAAGCACTCGGAGGATAATATACTCACTCGATGAGGGTCTATACCATTAACTTGGCGAAGCTGTTCTAGCATCCACTGTGACCTTCGTACAAAAGATGTAGAACCTTCAAACTGTTTGACTTTTGTAATAGATGCCTGTGCAGGTTTCTTGTTCGTCACTGTCCACAAATACAAAGAAGACTGTGTATAAGCATACAAATGGGTTCTCTAACTGCACACATGCTTATAGGATGACAATTTCCCAACAAAGGAGACTAAATATACAGAAATGTAAGGAGTGAGAGGTAAGAGAAAAAAACAGTTTAACAGTATAGTCACCACAGTGTATTTTAGACAACTGTAAAGTAAAATAAAAAGATTACTGGCCAGTCATACTGCAATAAGGCTATTTTATTTTAAATATTTCTATATCATCCTTTTCCTTCTTAGAATTTTGGGACAGAATATAATAAATTATCATAAATATAACAAAATGAAAAGGTAAGCCTTTAATAATTAAAAAAATACACAAGTTGAAATGCTTGAGTGAAGAAAAACACGCCTGACTGGCATTAAAATTATAGCAATATAGCAGATAAGCTTCTGCAAGCTTTGACATTTGATAATTGAGGGGTCACTCCCCAAAGCATCAGTTACTTTGCTCTGATAAAGGCATCTGCCAAGATCATTGGCAGACAATTCTCCTGAACAAAGACTGCACCTGGACAGGTTGATCAAACGAACATGGTTCTCACACTGTTTAGGTTATTAAAGGCACTCGCAAGCACTTCAAGTGAGTCTGACAGTGAGAAAATAGGTGCAGCTTGTTAAAATATTCATAAAGTTTGTCAAATATGCATTGAATTACCCAACTGAAGCTTCCTAGGTGCTTTCAAGCATAGGCCTATAGCAGTAACCCAATCAGAAGGCTACCAGTCCATGGATCATAGATCATACATGGCCACTAGCAGCTTCAGCTGGTAAATCAGCTAGAATCGGCAAAAGGCACTTTGTGACACCAAACCAACAATGCAGGTTCTAGGAGTACCTCAAACTTTACATTAGCCCCGTCAGAAGGAATGTAATTCCATCCTAAACAAGAGAAATACTAAATGACGATACCACCAATTATTCATTCTTTGTGCCTACGTACTTTCAGTTTACTGATTACCACTTCCTACTCCTCATCCAGCATATTATCTCATTAAGGAACAAATTCAACACTTATTATTTATTAGCTACTTTTATAGCTGGTCTTTTCTTCAGTGAGGTCAAAAGTGGTGTACATGGCTCTCCTTTCCCTTCCTCTTGTGAGATCGTGTAGGATGAAGGTCACAGTTCCATGGCTCACTGAACACTCGGATCTTGATCTGTCAAATCCTAATCTTACTTTGTAATCATTGCATCCTTCCACTCTGATAGTCTTCCCTGTAGTCAACTCCATTTTTGATGGCACTTCACTTCAGATCCGTGAATGACATTATATAAAGGCTTCATACAGATACAAAATCACAGAACCCTGTGCAACCCCGTAACATAGGTACTATAACTCAAGATCAGTGCTTCCCATGCTATCCGATGTAGGAAACCAGCATTTCCCCCCCTAATTTAAGTGGAACTGGTACCCTATTCATACCCATTGGCTGCAACCATTTCTTTCTTTCTTGGAAACTTTCTGCAGACTGGAAGCTCACAGAAAGGTCCGTGGTCACCACTTTGAATAGCACTGCTTTTGGTCACACTAGAATCATTTTAAAAACTGAATCATTGCTATCCCTTCTTACAAAAAGAGTATCACACAATTATGATATACTGCTCTAGAAGCATTTCTGTGTGGCAGCAGAAGGAAAATTATTGAAGTTTTTTAAATTAGAATAATTGATTTATGAAAATTTAATGCCTGGGACTATGGCCACCCAAGAAATCCATGGGTTTCCCTTACTTCTTAAATAATAATACCCCAGTCCATGGTAACTAAAAGGCCATGGATCCTTTCACACTCTACAATTATAACACTCTGATTTCACTTTAAGCGTCATGGCTATATTCTATGGAATCCTGAGGCCTGTAGTTAGGTGATTTTTTTTGGCTCCAACATGCCAACTGAGCGTGAGGGGTGCATTTCCACCACAATCTGGGTTTCCCCTGGGCCATTTTAGGCTAAGGATAGGTCTCTTTTGAAACTCAAAACACAGGAAAATGTCCCCATGCCCACTTGAGGCATTTGGGGGCAATTATTTTTTTCCTCAAGAACAAATGTGGGCCTCCAAAGGGGATAATGCAACCCCCTAGCCTTCCACAGTTGCTCATCCCTCTCAACATTTTCCCCCAGTACTCTGCCTTTCGCACAGAATTCTTCAAATACAAATGTCTCTGGTTTAATGTAGTGTAGTATGGAAGAGACTGCACAATCTGTAACCTGCAGTGAACAGATACATCACAGACTGAGAACCAGCCTCATTGGGAAAGTCTGTGTCAGCAATTCACAAGTTTCCATTGAAATTCCACCAAGGCCTGAAAATGTGGAACTATCCAAAAATTTCTATTCATATTGATTACAAGGCATTAAGAGGGGGCACAGGAGAAGTGGGCACAAATGTATATATATTTACATAAACTAATTTATATCCCTAGACGTATCCCTATAAATGCTACGATTTAAACAGGAATATAATTGTTGCTGTTGTGTGCCTTCAAGTCATTTTCGACTTACGGAGACCCTAAGCCAAACCTATCCTGGGTTTCTAGGGTCTGAGAGTGTATGATGCGCCTAAGGTCATGCAGTGCGTTTCCATGGCCCAGTGGGGAATAAAACACTGTTCTCCAGGGTCGTAATCCAGTGCTCAAGCAGCTACATGTGCTGGCTCTAGAAATGTAATAGAAGTCAAGTTAATGTCTGACTTTGTGTTTCCAGTCCATTTGCTGTCCATGTGCTGCTGATGAGCAATTTCAAGGTTCTGCTCACCCACCTTTATCGTTCCTTATGCCAGATTTGAATTGGACAACCCTTTTCAGAATATCTTTAAGTGGAGGGCTATGGTCTCATAGTCCATCAGGCACACAGGATTGTCCCCTATGAAGTAGGAAGCAAGGCTACCATGTGCTTTAAGAAAGCTGCTACACTGGCAAGGATGCACTCACTTTCTACTGGAATTGGAAGGAAACCAAGATGCATGAATGTGTTTCCATTTCTGAGGAGAGGTATTATTTGGCATGAGCGTCATGACTGGATATGCCTTTTTGAATAACAGGGAACTTTCCTCCATTATATACATAAAAAAGACTTTATATGGCAGTGAAGAAAGTTCCATTAAGGATCAAAGACTATAAAAGACAGGCTGATGAAATAAACAGAGAAGTTCTGAAAACAAAACAAAAGTCCCTAAAGGCCAGGTAGGTAGTATATTTTCATTATTAGGTATTGAGTTCTTTTGATATGGATTTCTGAGTTCCTGACTCACTCTGAATTACTATCCTTTTTATTGGTTTGCCATTTTTTTTTAAAAAAATCTTCTTTTAAATATTAAATATGGATTATCTCTCCTGAGTGAATCAGAATGAACCTCTATATAAACAAACAACAAATAAGCAGGTCATAAACAGGCAAGAAACCAAAATTTGGGAGATATGTGCTTGTCTTTTCAGTACTCTATTGAAATTGGCAGTTTAACCTTATAAGTCTGGTAAATACTAGTAACATCAAATAGGTATAAGTAAACAAAATTTTATAGGGCTCCATAAATATTTATTTGTAGCTATTTCAAGTTTCCATGACAAATATGATAGTATTCATATTTCAAAATTCAAATAAAAATGGAAAGATCTTTTAAATAAAATCTCCAAAGAGAACAGAAGTGAATGGATTGTCCATATTAAATGAGGGGGAAAGGGTGTTTGTGTGTTTTAGAAAAAGTAGTCCACCAATTACACGTACTATAAAGAGAGAGCCCTAGCCCATTCTAGAAACAGGAGTCTCTTGCTAGACCCACCTTTGATGTCAGTGACAGCCATGGAAATAGGGACTTTTGCTCAACTTTGGCTGGCATTCTAGCTTATACTCATTTCAAGGGAAGGCAGATCTGGACCATAGGTAACTTATGCCTCACTTAGAACATGATGACTGAAATGTACTTTACCTATGACTGCCCTTAGAAAAGGGCCCAGAAGCTTCAGCTTGTTCAAAATAGTTGCTAACTTGGGATATTTATGCAGGACATGCCAGCCTACTACTGAAACTGCATTAGCATTTAATTCAGTACACAGGGGCACGGAGACCACCAATGAATGCCAGGTGCTATAGGCTATATTTCAGAGGAAAGAACTGGCAAAATCACTTCTAAGTATTCCTTGTCTAAGAAACCCCTACGAAATTCATGGGGCCACCATAAGTCAAGAGGCAACTTAACTTAAAGACATATACATACTCACATAGGCCTTTTCCCTTACAGGACTAAGGAGAGAACATTGGTTCAGAACCCAGCAATAGTACGAGAATCCAGAAAACTCTTAACACTACAGATCCATGGAGGTATGTTTAAAAAAAGGTTAAATCAGCATTTCTTGGTCCTGCTTCCTGTCCTTGACCTATGAAAACCAATACTGCGAAGAGAACTTTTTTATAGGGAGGGTCAGTACATGATTCAGAACTCTGTCTTACAGGGATATTCTCTACATGTATAAAAGGCTCTTATTGGGCTTCCCTGAGATATTGACTAAAGCCATTTTGGCACACCTGAACAAAGCTTATAAGTAAAAGTGAAAAGCGTCTTTATTGTTGTTGATAATTGTGTGTATGTCTGGCTATATCTGTATTATCTAGACAGATGAATAAGATATAAGAATCCTGTAAAAAGACTGGTACCATAAATAGTATTCAAAGCCTTTTATCAGCCAGATTTTTAAACACACTGAAAAAGTTCCATTCTTTGATCAAAGTATGCTAATTAAAGCAATTTAAATGCAGGTCAGTAATAAGGCACTGAGTAATCATCATTTTACTGCTTCAACATCAATCAGATAAGAAGGACTGAGTCTATATTAATTATCTGGTAGAACAAAAAAAGTTTACGCATATTAGAAGCTTGCTTCAGATCGATATCCATTATTAAACATAAGCAGCACAGCTCAGTCAGAACTGAAGATTAGATGTTTTTGTCCCTTTAATGTGGTATATCTCATTACTTATACTACTGTATTGTAGACTATCTATTTCTGGCAGCAGATAGACAACATTGAACAGCCACCCATAATTCCATATTTAGGTTACCTTTATATGGAATTAATTACAAAAAAAGAAAAGACTAGCAAGACTGAGTCAAATGAAGAAGCATTATTACCATGGGTAAGATGACTTCTAAAAAAAACCCCCAGAGTCCTATAGATTAGAGTATTATGAAGAAGACATACGACTGCTTGGGATATACAAATTTGGACCTCAATTCCTAGAACAGTTATAAGAGTAAAATATCTTGCAAAGGACTGGGGAAGTGCAAACATGCAAGTAATTGCCTCTGATTTTCACACAGAACTGCTTGCAAAATATTTTATGTTGCTTAATATGGTGCCTCATTAAGGCTTCCACAGAATCCTTCCCCAGAGACACCAAAATTTTAACCTCCTGTAAAATCTGCCATGCCCGGAAATGTGAACCCAACATCAGGAGAAAACAATGGCTTCTTTAGGAAAGACTGGGCTGATGGGTCAGTTTCTATGTACAGTTACCCTAATTATTCTTTCCAATAAGAAATGTTCTTAAGAAAGTGAGTTAACAAGTATAAATCTTCTGTAAACCTGTGCAGATGCTGCCTTCTCTTTGAAGACTTCATTAGGTCAGGAATTCAACTCCTTCAAGACTATCTTTATATGAATATGCAGGAATTCATTTGGAGTCCACAAAGAACTGTTACGCACAATAAAACCCTTTCCTAGTATTTCCCTATCTGAGCATAACAATAATTGTGTGGCCACAAATCTGAAGGTTTCTTGTGTTTTATGATTTTTTTCATGCTCTCCCGAGGTCACTTTTCCATTGGTTGAGCTCTCACAGCCATAGTTTTCTCACCCATGGTAAAGAGAGGATGATTCCCCTCTCCATCTTGCTTGGAACCAAGAAGAAAACCTGATTTCCTTGTAAGAATTCAGGGCAGCTAATCATGTATAAAATTACAAACATATAAAATAAATTAAAATTATTTCCCAAAATAATATAAACACAGTACAGAGAGAAGAAGTCAAAGATAGATCAATCACTTTCATTATCCCCTGAAAAGTTGTTCAAACAGATTTCACCATGGCAAAACAATGTTCCTTGTGGGGGAAGTGAGTAATGTAACTGTGGTGCCACCACTGAAAAAGCCTTGCCGCACACAGTAGTCCCACAGACCACATTGCTACAGAGCACATTCAGCAGAGCCTCCCTTTATGAGATGAAACAATCACTTAAGCCCTGGGTCCTGAGCTGTTCAGGGCTTTGTCTGCCTCGTGGTAGCTCAAATGCAGTGTAGATTTCTCCACTCTGAGGTCAAAAGAAGACACCCACTGATTCCTGCCTGCTGCCTCAGTACAATTGAGGTGAACAATATTCAGGGTTTATTAGGCTTCTCAGAGACATTTTCTTTTCTTGTTATAGGCAGAAATGTTCTGTGATCAGCGAGATTCACCACTGGTTATTTCTACATCATAATGAGGGTTGATTTTAAAAAGGCAACCACAGTATTTGGAAGAATTTCAGACTTCTATTTTTATTTACAAATTTCTGTATGTATTTTAAAGGAAATAACAATGTATCTTACTTCAAATTGTACATTCATTCTCCTTCTAAAAATAAAAAAAAAATGGATCGGATTTAAGGAAGTATTTTTTGATGCAGTCAAAGGCTCAGATATGCCCACTGGGATTTTGACTTTTCTCTTTTGAATAGCAGACTCCCTCAAAGCATATCATAAACTATTTTTCAAACTTTCATCTGTTTCAAATTATATTTTCCAAACAGCTTTGGTTTTCTCCTTGAGAAACACAAGATGAAAGCTTCCTTGGGGATATGGAACTAGTTACGTGGTTCCTTGGATCCAGGCCAACGTACATGTTCAAATACGAAAACTGTTGAAAATTAATAGCTAGCAATGTCAAACTTTAAAATCCTTTTGGTAATCAGAAATCTTTTGACAAATGGCTTGATTGCTTCTCTGGAAAAGACTTCTATGTATTTATAAATTGCTGAAGGCATCAAGATGTGAACTGATGCACAGAATAAAAGTGTTTGCTGTCTCAGAGCTGTTATAAAGAGGAAATGATTACCACAATTGTTTACACTGTAGCCACTGAAAGATTTTTAGTTGAACGGTAAAATCAGGACAATTTGCCCACAAACTTCAGGCATTTAACCCCCCCCCCTTTATTTCTTAGTTATGGGTGAAAATGACAACAATGGCTGTTTTGTATACATGAAAAACTGAAATACAGGTATTATGTTAACCATTCTGCCACTTGTTAGGTTAAGTAGGAGAGCCAGAGTGGTATAGTGGTTTGGTCATTGGATTAAGATTCCAGAGATCAGGGTTTGAATTCCCGCTCAGGCATGGAAAGCCACTGGGTGACCCTGGACAAGTTACATTCTCTCATCCTCAGAGGAAGGTGAAAGCAAACTCCCTCTGAAAAAATCTTGTCAAGAAAACCCTGTGATAGGTTCATTTTAAGGTCAATATAAGTTGGAAATGATTTGAAGACCCACAACAACATAGGTTAAACAGATACAAGTGAATCCTTCCGCCCCCCTTTTAAGCATTTTGTACTTTGAATTTCACTATGGCACACTATTATTGTATGATAGCAGGCATATTTTTTAAATTTTAATTACGTATTTAGTCTTCCTACATGCTCCTTTTAAACTTGCTCAAAACTGTTAAATAAATCAACATGCTTTTAGACTGTTTAAATTATTCCGTACTGTTTTACATTTTTAAAAAACCTGTTTTCTTTGTGGATCAGCCTCAGATTTTGCGATACACAGCTGGATAAATAAATAAAGAAAATGCTCCTATCTAAAACAGAGACCTGTTCCCTCAGTGAACCAAGAAGTACAGCACTAGCTAATGAAACCTGAAGTACCTATGCCTATGTACTTACTTCACATGATGTAATTCAATAATGTCATCTGAGCAACAAATTATAACAAGCTCGGGTAGAGTAGTCATGTACAATGCATGAGTTAGTTAAAATTCACGAACAACCACAGTTATTCGCAAATAACTCCACAATTCTTATAGAATGCAATGTTGATTAATGTGACTTTAATGCTGGCAATATGATTTTCTTTCCTCACTGGATGGACACTTTTCGTAGCTTCCAAGCAATTCATTCAGAGTGATAGGAAAGAACTGATTTTTTCAGTGTGAATCCCAACAGAGACAAAACAGTTCCCACCTGTGCATAAGTGGGAGGTACTAACAGGTCTGTGAAAACCCCAGGGTTTGCAGAAGTACCTCCCCCGCCATAAAAACACCCCAAGGAGCCCCAAATATCCAGTGAAGGCTATGGAAGCTCAATGGCCACAAGATGGTACAAGACTGCTGCAAGAGGAGGATGGAGGATGAAAAACCAGGACAGATTGAGAATGGAATGATTAGTTGGCTGGACGACAGACACTTTGAACACTGTCACCCCACATTGCTGTATTCTTTTACAAGTCCTGCTTATCCTTTCCTTTTCAAATGCATATCAGACCAAATGCATATCAGATCAGGGGAGGTCCATGACCTGAGTTCTTGAAGGTAGCCAGAAGGGAAAGGAATTTTGATTAGGCCAGAGAGGTGCATAATAACCCTCTACCTTGTATGTGTTTGTTTCCCTAATGCAAAACAGTTCTGGTGCATTTGCAGCTTGCAAATGGTGTTACTGCACCAACCACTTTCAGTCCCATACAGAAGAAGAGCAGGATATAACATAAACAAGCTGTCGTTGTTGTTGTTGTTACGTGGGAGGAAATTGTTAGACCTCACTCTCCCTCTGAATTGGAATAAGATGATGTTGAGAGTTCTAATCTTGGCATTCTGGTATCAAGCTTAGTTTAAATTTAAAACAAGTTGAAAATCTACAAGGAAACATCACATTGTCTTTGAGAATACATGTCTAGTGCTTAAAACAAAACAAAACAACCCACCTGACAATATCATTTACAATACAGCCTAAATCTAATAGTCCAAACTAGAGTCATTTAGTAAGTCAACCTTTACGTAAGTTCCTCTGATTTGATGGGTCTGTGCTAGTATCAACTAGATTTTAGGCCATTTATTTAATATCTATGTTAATTTAACTGATTTAATATCCATGTTAAATATCACCAGTTGCACCTGCAGAGAAAAGTCACAAAACAATATTCTCATATTTACTGTTTCAGTAATGTACCTTTGTGCCATCCCATTGACAATCTATTCCAATTCTTTCTCAGCTAGCTTCCCCTCCTGTTGTTTTCATCACTGCTTTGGAGTCACTAAGCATCCTCAGTCCTCACAGTGGTATTCTGGTGCTATCGTTTGTTTGTTTAATTCTACACTGCTCACCTTTTGCCCAGGCCTGGGACTCAAGGTGGCTTGCAAAATTGAACAGATAACAGGTAGAAGTTCACATACTAAAAACACACAAAGGTAAAATATAATTAAACTATGAATAGAATTAAAAGAAATATAAAAGCATATCTTTTTAAAAAACAAAAAAATACAGAAACGTTGTTAAAAGCCCTTATTTCATGAACAATCAGTTCTGAAACAATCTCACCTAAGGCAGTGCTACTCAAAGTGGTGGTCCCTGGACTTTTGCCAGTCCCTGAGCCATTGGCTGCTGGAAAGTTTCTAGGAAATACAAAAGCAATTGTAGCCAGTAGGAAAAATACAGTGCTAGTCCCTGGCAAAATGGAAGAAAATAATTGCCTGTCTCCCACATCAGACAATCTGAAAAGCACTGATAAGGAGGACATTATGGAGGACATCATACTAGTCTACACTCTCTAAGAAGGGAGCTTTAGAGCCTGGGGGCAGCCACCAAGAAGGCCCTTTGCTGTGTTCAAATGTTCAAATGTCTTTAATCTTTCACAGCAATTCTTTTTTATACTTCTACAACAAACTAAATTTTACCTTATTTTATTCTTGCAAGCAAGAACAAAAAATTTCCAGTGTTTTTCCACCACTGGGAGACATGTGAATTTTTGCATACTTTGATTTTTTTTTTAAAAAAAACATGACGCAAAATAAATTTTGATGCAAAATAAATTTTTCTGTAGAAGAATATTTACTGCACAAAATGCAAGTGTTTCTGCACAAACTGTGTGTGTGTGTGTATGTGTGTGTTTGTGTGTGTGTGAAACTCCTGAAATGCAAAAGAAAAATCTTGCAGTGGTGCATCATTTTCTTGATGGGTGTTGTGATGTGTTGAGACACCCTTTCTCTTCCACGATGAAAAAATATGTGAATATTCTTTACATCCCTACTGCAAATCTTGGGTTTCCTTCCACTCTGCTGGTAATCTCTTTCATGAATGAGTGGTGCCCCTTCAGCTACATAAACAATAGTATTCATGCCTGAACATCAGAAATAGAGGGACAGATGCTTTATCTTATGTGTATTCCATAAACTCAGAAAACCAGTATTATAAAAAAAAAAAAGCAAGCTCCACTTTCGCTATCTTCCAAGGGTGGACTACACAGATCCAGTCAATGTATTTATACTCATGATCTCTTAGAGAAAAAGCAATATTTTTCTGTAAATTAAAACAAAACAAAACATGCTGACAGGAGAATTCCCAAAGCCTGTATGGAACGATTCAGACTGCCATCTACTCTATAAGAATCAGAGACTGCACATCTTCAGATTCTAGTATGGCATTGCTCAGTGTCTATTCAGAGCAGTTGATATATTCATAAACCTTGGGGTTCACAATTGCTCTCATAAAACTCAGTTATGAAAGAACTCCGTACCTAGAAGATTCTTGTTCTATATCCAAGCCTGGAACTTGGGACACAGGGAGGCCAATTTCTGTCTGATCACTGTACTTCAGAGGTGTTCTGAGTGCCTCTGAGGCCATTTCCGCACTACACTGTTATACTGCTATTATTCCACTGCGGTTTGCAGTTTAGGGAGAGGCATTTAGAATTCTCAGCCAGAGAGCTCTTTGGCCTCAGTAAACTACAAACCCCTAAATTCCACAGAATGTTGAACATGTAATAATAGCACTGTAACAGTGTAGTGCGGAAATGGCCTGAAATGCAACACGAAGTCAGAGATGAGACACTATCTTTGTTGTGCATCCTCTGTGCATGTCAGCACTTGAGAAAGGATCAGAGCTCCCATAGGCTAGTAAGGCCATCCCAAATGTGCGAATCCATTTCTATGCCTTGTAGGAAATTTCAGAAACACTACAAAAATTTGTCATACAACCAATGCCACTAATTAGAGTTAGAGGGGAAATGAAACAGCTGTTGATAATCTAAACATCTGAATTTTTTAAGTGACAGTTAAATCAACCAAATTATTTTTATACTTTCATGTCTCTCCTACTCAGACTTTAAGCTAATTCTTAAATGAAGCATAATGAAGACACTGCTTTCTATATACCCTGTAAAATAAGTTATTTATATTCCGTTTCTTCCCAACAACATTCAGAGCTTACGCTAGAAATACATATGACAAATACAGTTACAGAAAACACAATTAAAATAATACAGCAAAGCTCTAACCCATTATAAGAAGTAATAAACTGTATTTTAAAGCCTAATGGTTCCTAAATCAGAGCCAGTGTTGTGCCACACCTAGTTCACTTTAGATATGAAGAAAAGGCTCAAATTCCTGACATTTTGAACTATTGCATGTAAACAAATCTCTGCTACTGAGCCATAATCTCTCACAAGGTGATTATGGAGTTATGTCTGACCTTTTCTTTGGAGAAGGAGAAGAAAATGAGAAATAACTGTAAGGTATTGAGGAGAAATACAGCTAAAAGGAATAATAAAATAACCAATATAATAGGGCAATAGAGCATTAATCTCTACAAAATTTACCTACAATAACGGCACAGGTTTTGTTAATGCTCAGGATCTAACTGGTCTAGGAGAACTTTCCCCCTAGTGTCACACTCAAGACATCTACACATTTGAGACCCCTATGCAGCACAGCTACATATTCTACACCTGCTTATTTAGTAAGATGCACATAAACTAGATCATAAAATAATTGGCAGAAAAATTTACTGTATGGAACTGCTGACTGGGCAAAAAACCTTTTGACGTTTTTTCACTACACAGGTGCCCTCCAGATATTTTTGGACTGTAGCACTCAGCAGTCCTACCTAGCATAGCCAATGGTGACGAATGCTAGGAGATGCAGTCAAACATTAACTGGAGGGCACATGATTCCTGTCCCATGTACTGTGATACTAAAAAGACACTCACTGAAGTTCTGCATGTCATGACTGAAAACTTAAATTTGTTGTTACATGTCTTCAAGTTGATTCTGATTTAGGACAATCCTATTACAGGCTTTTCATGTCAAGATTTATTTAGAGTAAATTTGTCACTTGTCTTCATCTCAGGGTCTTTCTGCACTACACTGTTATAGTACTATTATTCCACTTTCAACATCATATGGAATCCTGGGGTTTGCAGCTTAGGGAGGATCATTTAGAGTTCTCAGCCAGGGAGCTCTTTGGCTTCAGTAAGCCACAAACCCCAGAATTCCACAGGCTGTTGAAAGTGGAATAATAGCACTATAACAGTGTAGGACGGAAAGGCCTTCAGACTGAGAAAATGTGATTTGCCTAAAGTCACTTGCTTGGTTCCCATGGCTGAGCAGGAATCTGAACCCTGGTCTCTGAGAATCCTACTCTTAATACTCGAACCACTCCACCAAAAAAAGACACTTCCTGAAGTCCATTGTGTCAACAATGAAGACTTCAGTTTATTCTAGGAAAACCGCATGGGTAGACAATACACAGCAGAAATTTTTGATGCAACACTTAGTAATGTGGAGTGTAGCTAAATCTAGTGGTATGTGGAGTTATGTGGAGTGTGGCCTCATTTATTACTGGTTGAGACTTCCTGGATGGTGTTTTTTAATAAGCAGGCATCCCCCACTTATTCAACAGGTTAGGGACCAGAGCACTGTCAAAAAGCAGAAATCATCGAATGTGGAAAACGGGGGGAGCACGTACAAGCACATTGTGCAAACATCTCTGCCAACTGCAGCTGAGTGCAAATGAGACTGGAATCAGTCGGGTTCTTACAAATAACCAACATTTATTTTCCCCTCTCCCTGTGTGTGCATGTGCTTGCAACTGTAAGGGGTGATTTCTATCCAAGTTTGTATCTGATTTGGGGATTTTAAACCATGGCTTCTTCTGTTCCTTTCCCTGCCTTATCTTTATTCCCTCTGTGCATTCACGTACTGCTTCCATTTCACTTGCTACACTGATTGCCTGTGCTTGGAAGACCTAATTTAATGAACACATTTGGGAATACCCAAATAACTAAATGTTAGTATAGACCTAAGAAGAATGAAATCCCTCTGGAGGATGAAACAGAGTTGTCATGCGAGAGTTTCACTCAGCTGGATAACCAAATTTAAAAATACATTACTTTTTCCCTGAATTCTTAGACAGGCTTGTACATAGAAGGACAGAAGATATGTCTAGCTCTGAAAAAGTTGGATCAATAAGCCTGAAGGACTGGAGACTGCCCCCCCCTCACAAAAAAATGTATTTCCAGAGATTCTTGTGACAGTTATTTTTTGCTCCTTTTCTCTTTTCATTGTCCTTTCCCATAAAAATGTTAATATATTTTTATTGACTGAAGAAAATTCTTGTCTGATAATTTGGCAGAATTAATAAGGGCAAATAAAGTTTTGGAGATGTGACAGGCCTCCTATGGTGAGGTCTTGCATATCCTTCACAGAGGAGAAACAAGGCTACTGAAGAATCGATTCACTGTGACACATATTTCACTGAATATGGTAGCAGAAAACTTACTGAAGCATCTAGAGCCAGGAAAAAGATCTTTGTATGTTGGCCTTCTGGAGAAGATTGTAGGTGAACTTATATGCATGAGATAACAACTGGCTAAAGAATCTCAAACTCAAGTATGTGGCATTTAATACATTTTTCCCCCCAAAAAAGGCTTTTGAGAAGAAAGTTAACTTTAAAAAATACTGCTCATTTTATCAATATCTCTCTTTCCCTCAAATGAGCTCAGTGCAGAGTACATAGTTCTCCTCCTTTACTTTCACAACCATATGAGGTAGATTTGGCTAAGAGTGAGCAACTGGCCCAAGGTTATCCAATTAGTTTCATGATTCAATGATTTTTCCACATCTGGATCTTGTCAAAATCTAATACTGGAACCTTTTAAATTCAAACTCAAATCCAATAGTCTAACAACTATATTACCTGGCTCAAAAGGAAACATGTTTTATATAATAAGCTCTAAAACATGCAGTATTAAACATGAATTTATGGGTACTATTTGAAACAATGGAAATGTATGAGTGTGATTTTTTTAAAAAATATCTAATATGGGATTTAAAATTAACGTTTTAAAAGCAAATTTTTACACTGATTGATTAATAGTTTTTAAACTTTTGCACCACATACTGTCTTAGCTGTTCTGTTTTAATTTGTACTGTAAGCTGCTCTAGGTACCATTTTGAGATATTTTGACAGGATATAAATCAAATAGATAAACAGACTCATCACATATTTTTATGCATGCCCTGCTGTACATAGGGTCATTTTTCATTCCTTGGATTCTCATATGTAAAGCATGTTTAATTTAGGCCCTTTCCGCACCATACCCCATTAGCGCTTTCTTCCGTTATGATCCTAGCATTGTCATTCACATGATGGTAGCATGTTAGAAATGCTCTCTTCTGCACCATTCCACCTTAAATGGATCGGCAGTGGTATTGCCAGCGGTGTTCCCTCTGTAGAGTTCTTGGCCACTTCCTTTCCTTCACCACACACCACCGCCCTGATTGGTCAAGTTTTTTTGTTTTTGTTTTGGAAGCCATACTCGCACAGCAGTGTTGTAATCACATGACACTATTGCACTTTTGCACTATAATGCTTAAATGTATTAAAAAATAAAAAAGCTTTAACTCAAAGGAGAAATTTAAAATAAACATAGAGAGGTGACAGTTTCCAAATTGATCATGCCATGGGAATAGCTGAGGGAGGGACAGCTGGCCACACCCACACCCCACCCATTCCTGGATCTGGGAGGACAGGAGGCGCTATCAAGTGCTATTACACTGAGCTGGTTGACAGGATTGAAGTGTTAAAGGAGGCTCTTCACGGATTTTTTCTGGAAACAGTATAAGTCAGCTCTGCAACACTTGGAGACGGGATAGCCGCTAGATACTGACAACATTGTGCAGTGGCACAACTCCTGGACTGGAAACAACCTGCTGCTGTTGTGGGATAGCAATATCATGAGGAAATGGCCCTAAGGCTAATAATTATGATGGGCTTAAACTTTATGAAAGCTATGGGGACTCCTTTGGACACTTGTTACCAAGATTCTGTTTTAAGGAAAATTATGTCTAAAGCCTTATGTTTCCACACCTGTAATTGAATTCTGAGTAAGTTTGTTCAAATACAACTAGGATTCAGATGTTATATTGTTCTGCCATTAATCAGTAATACAAATGAACAGATATAACACCAGTCAAGCTACTCTTAGGTACCAGTACCTAGAAAAAGCCTATGTGTATCAGATGAACATTTTTTGGATATACTAAAATTGGTATGTACATAGTATCCACAGTGGTATTATCCTACAAAGGATTAGACTCTCTGGCCATCCATATATTGTACACAGTATTTGTTTAGGAGGTAGTGCAATAAATCTTCATTGTCTATTTCCTTATCTCATACACATACAGTATTTAGGAATTGATATACAGGTCCACAGCTGTGATACCACAAGGATTAACTCCCCTCCTCAATATTCATAAAGATCTATCCCCTGTTCTCAGGCTTAGACCCTGAATTCTCAAGAGAGCGGGAAGTTACTTATCTGGCTACCCTGGGTATAATGGCAATGGGAACCTCATGCTGCTGCAGAGCAGAATCACAGTTATCTCTGTTACAATTGGCAAGAAAGTGATAAGCAGACATTCACATGTTTAAGAAATAGTGTTTAATGTTTTTAATGTTTTTAATGTTTAATGTGTTTAATGTTTAAGAAATAGTGAAACTAAATAATAATAATCAAAATAGCAATAGCGAAAAACAGTAATGAAACACGAACATTCCATACATTCTTAAAATTTGGGTCAGGTAAAACACTTCGGTTACCTAAAGGATGTAAGAATAAAACTTACTAACATTTGTGAATGATTTGTTGCTGTTGCTGTGTATCTTTAAGTAGTTTCTGACTTAACGGTGACTCTAAGGTGAACCCATCACAGGGTCTTCTGGGCTTAGAGAATGCAACACACCCAAGGTCACTTAGTGGGTTTTCATCATCAAGTGGGGACTCAAACCTCAGTCTCCAGGGTCATAATCCAATGCTTGAACCACTACACCATTCTGTTTCTCTGAATGATTAACTCTAAAAAATACCTAGTATATATTGTAAGAATGATTACATTTAATCACAAGGTGTATCTTCACATTCCTGACCATCCACAAACACAGCAGTGGCTGCTATTTAGTGGGAATGGGAAGTGTGAGGAGGACAGAAGAAAGAAACAGCAAGGTGGGGTGGAGAAAAGAAGAAATTCCATTTACAGATACAACAGCAGATATAGGCTGTTCTGCCAAAACAATACTTTAACACTCTTCCTTTCTCATATCCCTTCTCAGCAGTACAGCTGAAAACAAGCAATCCCATTAATCTTTGTCTTCTTTGGCACACTATAGCCTTTCTGTTATCTACATGTCAGGTTTTAATTCCCACATTCACAGCCTTCAAGATAAAGTGCATGAGAACAAATTTATAATCTCCGAGACATGGTTTCTCTCTGCATACTCTACAAGCTGTGCCTTTTGAGCCAGAGTTTTTGTTTGTTCCCACTACTGTTTGATCCTTTTCCAGAGTAAAGGGGAAAACTAACATTCCCTTATCTTCTTATATATGGAGTTTAAAATAGTACATATTCCTAAAAAGGTCAATGTGAAGGAATAGAGTTTCAATTTATCTTACTGTCTAAAAGCTATAGTGCTCAAACCTGAGTGCTACTTCTGGTCACTTATCTATGAAAACACATGTATGACATAAGAGAAAATGTTCTTGTAATGCAGCCACTCACACCAGAAATACCTGCAGTGGCCAAGTACAGTCTATATTATAATCTAGATTATAACTATGGCTTCTTGTTATAAAGAGAAGCTGTGAACTAGGAGGTTTCAAACAGGACATAACAGACAATGTATGAGCGAGCCTGTGGGATCAGATCACCTATTCTCACATCCAGAGAACAACTAAATACTCCGAAGCAAGACCTGAAGACAACATTCCCTTTACAGCAACTGACATTCAGTGGCACACTATCTCTGTAAAGCAAACAAAGAACTTGTAGAATTCCTTTTCCTGACTACAGCTCTCAGAATCCTGAAACTCCCTATGTGAGTGTGGGAGCTCTAGTCCAAAAAGTAACTCTTCCAAGCTCTAAGCCAAAATATCTAAAGCCAGTGATGCACTGACCTCCAAGCTCTCCCCCCACCCCTGGTCTTAAATTCTCTTGTACAGCAAGGACATCCCTTCGGGTGTTTTTGAAATGCAACTTCCAGTACTCCTTGCTATTAGTTATGCTAAGACTGATGAGAGCTGCAAGTCAACATCAGGAAGGTTGTGCAATTCCCACCTTAGGCTTAAATAAATCCAAGTTAGAACACTTTACTATACCTTGACACCCTTAACTATGCACCGTATGAAGAAGTACTTTTTTCAGTTTGTCCTGAATTTACAAAATCTGGCTTCCTGGGGGGAAAAAAATCTTTTATTTTATTCTCATCTCTATCGCCACAACAGAGGTTACAGTTTATCATGTACCAGATAACAGACCAGATCCTAACTTCTGCAAATAGAAAATATCTTTCTGTCCATGGAGCAGTATTGATCATGCAGAGAATCATTCTGGCAGAAAGTGGGGGAAGAGGCAACTTCCCTTGCAGCCCCCAGTCTTCCAAAGTGGATTTCTGGACAGTGCAATGCACTATCAAGAGAGTACAGGTTGAAATTGCCTTCTCCATACCAGAAATTTCCCTAAAGGAGGATTCTGTTCACGAGATGCTTACAAGCAATGTGGGAGCAAAATATGGATGCAAGCAGTATCGCTGAGCTGGAAAAAGGAAAACAGAGTTCAAGTATCACTTTTTCAAGTTCACTGTGTGACCTTGAACCACCTGTTTTCTTTCAAAGGCGGTTAGAGAATGTACAGTGAGATATCTGCCCCATCTCTCACTGATTCTTCTGAAGGAAGACCAAGACAAACATGAAAGCACAAATCAAAGGATGAGAAATTTTATCAGTCAGGAAACGTGCTAACCATTTATCTCATTTTATGACACAGTTTATTCATTAGCTTCCTATCTTTATTTAATCCAAATAGATTGCTGTACATTTGAGTGTTTCTGGAATTTTTTTTAAAAATTGTATTTTTGTGTGCACAGAAAATACTTAGCAATGCTTCTACTCTTTACCAGGGGCTTTTGTGTATCTATCAGTGGGTTGAACTAGATGATCTTAGAGGCACCATTCAGTTCCATAATTCTATGGTTTCTGTGTACCTGGAAGTTGTTTCCGACTTATGCTGACCTTGAAGTGAACCTATCACAGGAGTTTCTTGGCAGAATTCGTTCAGAGAGAGTTTGCCTTTGCCTTCCTCTGAGGCTGATTTTGAAACTGTTATTAAAACAAGCTATTCTAATACAGCCCTCCTGTACATCTACTGGAAGCAAGTCCTGCCCACATTCACTCAGAAGGTTTCCGTGGCTAAGTGGGGATTCAAATCCTGTTCTCTAGAGTCCTAGTCCAATGCTCAAACGACTATACCATGCTGACTCTCAATTCTATTGTACCACAGCAGAATTATACGAAGAAGCAAAACCTGCTGGACAATATACCTAGCTTGTGGGTTTAATTTTATTTTCCTGAAACTGTTATTTCAGATAAACATTGTGTTTCAGTTGGAATGAAAGATTAGTCTTAGGTTGGAAACATCAGGACAGCCAAAGGTATCAAGCAATATTTTGCTTCCAAACCAACAATTGAGCCAAATTTGAAAGAGTCATTAAATTTAAAAAGAGAGAAAAACAGATGAAACAGCTGGAGCCCAGTGGGATTCTTCTTTCTTGGCAAGCCAGTGCTTCCTTCCTGAATTTTGTACAAAATGCCAGAGCAGGTATTTATTGCAGCACATCATAAATTAGAAGTATTTTCCAATAAAACATAGTTGTATAACAATTGAGAGCTATCCAGTGGAATTTCCTAGCAAAATGCTCACATGTATTATAATTACTTCTACCTATTTTTGAAGCTATTAGAGTACTTGTGTTTATTTTGCACTTATTTGTTACTGTCATGTTTTTCTCTTAGTTTCCTTTATTTGAAGCAGTACTGGTGAACAATTATCCACATGGAGTGTGCTTCTTTTAACTCAGTGATGCAGTACTGATATCACCTCAACTTTTATATAGCATCTGGAAAAAACCCCAGTGCTGTTGAATTTACAGAGCTCTAGGGAAGTCACTATTTCTTGGTCCCAGCTCCTTTACACAGTTGTAGTATGGAATAAGGAATGCTGATAATAAATGTGAAAGGCTTTCAGTACAGAGGGAAAACCTTGCAAATCAAGAAAGATAAATCCTATAATTGATGCAAAGTATTCTGAAGGTAAAACAGAGGTGAGCCATTTCTGGCCCATCAGATGTGACGCAGTCCTATCATCACCTACTATTGGCTATGCTGGCTAGGACTGATAAGATTTGAAGTCCAACAACATCTAGAAGCCTCTCCTTGTCTTCCTCTGTGATAAGAACTGGCCCCTGTAATGCTTTTTCAGGGAATAGAACTGAGATTCAGACACCTATGTACATACAAGGCTAGCATTTTATTTCATCTTTTCTGTTGTTAGTAATCCTGTCAACTATATTTATGCATTTTAAAGCTGTTGTTACATCAATCTTTTTCTGCATGGCCTGTGGCATTTTATATATTGTGCTTCTGCTGTTGTTTATAATTACTTAATTGCAATGGTTGCAATAGCTGCGAGTGCAATTGCTTTACTATTATTTGCTGATGTTTCATTTAGCTCCTGGTTTGTTATATTGTACAAATGGATGATTAATTCTGTTAATTAGATTAAACTGGTATTTTTAATTATACTCATTTGACTCACTTTTATTGAAGTGGATTGTTATATAATTTGATTTTGGAGATATATTTTGGAGATAATGCAAACCTCCTTGACCATAACAATTGAAAACAGCAGTGTACAGATTAAAAATGAAATGAAATGAAGCCTTGACAGATCCTGTGCTAAAGACCATGCACTTTCTTTTTTCCTGGAAAAAGTGGTATTCAAATTTGGCTAAAAATTTTGGAGAACCCTCTTGGTATTGGCATGGATCCAGCGTACTCTGCTAAGTTTAACGGAAATCCAGTATTTCACAGAAAATGTATAAATTGTGCAAGCTTCCTATGGGATATAGAGAAAACGTGACTGGGTTTTCTGTGGATCTTGACCATATAAAAACCATGCTTCTCAATTTTTGTACAGACCAGTTCTAGCCAATCTTTTCGCTAGAGTATTACGGGTCAAGACCAAAATAAGAGATGATGTATCCACCCTCATCTATATGTAGACTTTTCATGCCTTGGTGTGAACAAGAGCCTGTGCAGGGGAAAAGGAAGGAATGGCAGCCCAATTCTATGACCATTTCTGCACTACACTCTTATAGCGCGATCATTCCACTTTCAACACCCTACGGAATCCTGGGGTTTGCAGTTTAGGGAGGGGCTGGCCGGCCCCTTCCTAAACTGCAAACCCCAGGATTCCATAGGATGTTGAAAGTGGAATAATCGCACTATAAGAGTATAGTGTGGAAATGTCCTATGTCAGAATTATGAACATAGTAAACTGCCTTATACTGAATCGTTTAGCTCAGTACTGACTAGCAGGAGCTCTCTTGGGTTTAAGGCCAGGTTCTACCAGGACTCTTCTGATTCTAACTACTGGCCCCCCATTCCAACAGTAAACAGATGTGCCACTAATTCTAAAATCAGACTGCACTGGAACGCTCAAGGTGCATGATGCTTCAATCCAGGAAGGTTACAAACTCGTATGCTTAAAAGAGACCCATGGATGCAGGAAACCACATATTATGCACCATTTGACTATTTTGGTTTTGTTCACTTTTATTTGCTATTGAAAAGACCACAATCAGCTCCTCTGATTTACTATCAGAAGAAAATTTTCAATATCCAAGAAGAAGAACATCACAATGAAAATTCCAAATGCCCAGAATACTAAGTAACATTTAAAATTGTGCTTCAGCTGGATTTTTACCCTAAAGAACCACCTAGAGTTGGCAAACCAGAAACTGGAGATGGTTCCTGTATCTTTGATAGTTGTACATAAGAAGGAATCTCAGCAGGTGTTTCTTATCACACACCCACGTAAAAAGCAACATCTGCCGAAGTTCTTTCTTCTATACAACCATTAAATGAACAGGAGCTCTCTCCAGTCTTCATTCTTACAATCCAAGTACCGCCATTTTAATCCCCAGCTTTGCTGATGCAGGGACTGCCATGTAACTCTGAGCCTGTTCTTTAAGCCGACTTAGTGCAGTTCTGAGATACTCAGTCTGCTCTCTAGTAAATGGAAGTGGAAAGAAACCATTAACTGTGCATCCCAGCAACCTCACAACTGATACTTGTAACACCTCTTCTCTTTAGTGAACCTTTAATCTTCATCTTGCTGTTATAGAGGCAGACAGTGCCCAAGGTCTGATTTTGGGACTTTTTGTTTCTTTTCCTGTCCTCTAACTTTTGTATTAACTTGCCTGCTGAAGCCTTCTGGAGAACTCAAAAGCTTGTGTCACGTATGTACTACATAACATTTTAGTAGCAGTTATAACAGTACTATTCATCTCTAATTGTTGTTTGTACTTCTGGACTAGATTACTATCATGTTTTCTATTCATGGTAGAATCTCTCTTCTCGAAAATTTTCGGACACACTACTTTGTTAGCCTGACAGCTGAAACAACGACATAAATTTCGCTCCTGATTATCCTACAAACTCTACTACAGCTTCAATTATACAAGGTGATGTTATTTAATTGCTTGTCAAAGTGTTTGGCATTATGTGTTAATGTATCTTTTCTGCTACTAATTGACCACAGTTGCAAGGCACTGGTCTTGCCTTACCTCTTGGGAAAAGAAGCATATTATTAAAGAGTAATTAGAAAGCGGTTTGCTTCCTGCTCCCTCTATAATATGCCGAAACCTGTGACAGTTTAGCTCTAATCACATATTATATGTATAAAAGGGGCTTCTGTCATCTCTACCTCCTATGCCATGTGCCTTTTTGGCTCCTGACATCCATGCACCATGTAGACCTTCAAATCTGAGAATGGATAACATGTGATAGCAGGGTAGAGCCAGCAGCACAACCATGCTGCCATTCCATGCATGGAACCCTCTTCACACATTTACCATGCAGAGGAGGCTTATGTGTTTAGGATCTCTTAGTATGAACACTTTACTGTAGCATATTACTATGTGCCCAAGATGGTGCTCACTATACCAATTTACTATTGGAAAGACTACAAAAGTGGCCCTGTCACTGTAAAATACAAAGTTTAATTATGATACTTCAAAGATGGCCACTAAAATATTCACAACTGCAACAATGCCTTAATGTATACCAGTTTCCATGTACCAGTTACCACACTCCAGTTTCTTGCTAGTTTCCATTACCAATTATCTACATTTTAATCTATTCAGTGATAACTCCAATTCTTATAAAATCTAATATTGTGTTATTTATACTTGTTATGTTGGTCACATATCCTCATTTCCCAAATATGGACAGCATACAAAAAGAGACTATCAAATCATTTGCTAATTGTATAAATCAAGGAAGATAATCTAGAAAGTTTCTACCAGTTGGTTTACATGTGTTTCTGGCACATACCATTAATCAATGAATGGAAACCACTGTGATAATTAATGTGTAATTGACCAGTGAAGAGGAGGAAAAAAACAGATCCACTTATCGGGCAGAATCCAGGATGAAAACTGCAGTATAGTGAGAGATAAATTTCTAAGGTAATGTCTTTCCCATAACAGAAGGCAATCACCAAAATCATTGTGCAGCATTTCTAGAAATGATGATTTTTCCTACAAGAACCTTGCTCTAAAACATTAAATCTGTTTGCAGCATGTTGTGCTCTGAATTTTTCTAAAGAGAGGAGAGCTCCTTTCTGGACAGAACAAAGAGAGTGACTTTTGGTCATTCCTCTTTCCTGAATAAAATTTCCAGAGGTAACAAAGGTGGTAAAATAAGACATTATGTTAATTAGGTGAATGCAGCACATGTGTGTATATGCACACACACATACACACAATTTCATTATGAAAACAGCAGTTCCAGAGAATGGAAGATTGGTACTTACCACAAAGACTCCTTTTCTGCAGAGGTGGGAGGGTAAGTTGGACTAGGATTCCTTCCCACCAATGCAGGAAAAGCTTGATATTACACCAGGAGGAGGATGGAGCAGATTAATACCCTTCTTTTTTCCTTGCCACAGTTCCAAAAAAGGCTACCACTCCAAATTTGTATTTCCATTTCAATGGAGGCTTGCCATAAAACACAAATAGCTTTAGAGAGAGGGAATTTTGCAGTTGCTTGGTGATGACAAACAAGTACAGAATAAAAAGACTATCACCACCAACAAATAACTAGTCTTGAGGACTAATTTCATGTCTAGTTTTGAAATAACTGGCACCAGTTTGCAACCTTATTCACAGGGTGTGAGTGGACTAAGGGTGAGGAATAAACAATTACAAATTGTTAGAGATTTGGGAGTGAAGGCTGCACTTTTTTGAAACCACTTTAGGAAGGAAAATTTGCTGCTTCCTGCCCCAGCAGTAACTGGAAAAGAACACTTGCCTTCATGTATTTGAAATTACAGCAACTAGGAAATTTATTAAAGGCACAAGTAAGTCAGATCACCCAGCCTTTTATAAGCATGCATGTCTATTACAGAACTAAATCTAGCAATCCAAATCATATGGCAACTTCATTCCTCTATTGCCTCCTTCCATATCTGCAAAATCATGATTCTAAATTAAGCACTAGTATATATTTGTGGAAAAAGAGGTTGGTAAACATATGGGTAGAAACTCCTAAATTTTTGCAGGTATCAAGATACAGTCAGAAAGTAGAACATGGACCATATCAGAACCAAGTCAATTCTCTGTACACTTGTTCTGCGTCACAGAATCCAGTTCCATAACAGCATCATGTTAATAACATTTCCACACCAACAAGTCGCTCTTTTTTCTCAATCATATAATATTAACAATAATAACAACAACAACAACAACAACAACAACGGTGCAGTGTATCACTTTTTCACTCTCTCTTGCTCTAAACATGCAGGTTCAATCAAGGGTTTAGACAAACAGTAAGTATAAGTTTACTCAGAATGAGACGAAGTATGCCAGACTTGGTTATGGTAATGTCAAGGCAACAAATGAGCACTTTGTGAACAAAAATACTTATAGTTTACAATTATACTTTATCTTTAATCAAACCACCTAGAGGTGTACCAAATATATCTCAACCAAGTATCTAAATGGAAGGCAGCAATGAAAATGAAACACACAACTAAAACAAGGGATGGAAATTGAGCAGCTTGTTGGCTGCGTGTTGCTCTAGGTCTCACAGCTCCTCAATAGCTGAAATTCTTTGGTTGATCACACCTCTGAAGCCTCAGGAGAATGTTGATTCTTCATATAATGCTGTTACTGCAACCTGACAGACCCTTTCTGGAGCTCAAACAGCAATTTTTATTCCAAACAAAAGGAAATACCATTGGAGTCACTTCCAGTTTGACAAAAGGGCTACATGTAGCCAACAGGAATCCTGGGGTGAAAGCAACCCCAGACCCCCCAGACCTGCATACCTATGAAGTAAAGTGATGTCAATAACTTTCACAAAAGCATATACTTGAAGTAGGTTCAGTACAAATGCCAATAATTGCAGAAGAAAGAGGAAAACAATAGTTGAGGTGTAACCATATATAGATAAAATGCACAGAGATTCCTTTGGAAATGAGCGAACTAGACCCATCCAAAGCAAAAACAGAACCACGGCTCAAATATTTTTAAAATATTGCTTTTCTACTTTTTCTGATCTTCCACTCTTTAGTGGAGCCTTATTATATTTTTGCTTTAGGCATCCTGCAGAAAAATGGATAATCATAAAAAAATTGCTGATGCAGAAACCTTTCCTCTACAAAAAGGTCTTCAATTCCCTTCTTTACTAATGGCTGGGGGGGAAGTATCAAACCATTTAGCTAACATACATGAATAAGAGTAAAAAGCAGTTAAACTAAAACTCTTTTGTTGTATGTCACGCTTAACACTAAAATAAGGTAGCACTAAGTATGACAATAAGTAAGGTGCTGCAACTTTTTCTTTATTCTCCTCCTCCCTTCTTCCTTTTTATAGTAAGAGAGAACATCATTCTGTTTTGATTTCAAGTTCTGTTTTTTTTAAGAGACACTGAGTGCACATTAATCACTACAAGAAAAAAGTGCTACAGGAATTTTCAGTAGGACATCAGGGTGCTCACATTACTCTCCAGAATTAACTTTTTATAGACAGCTACGTTACTTGCAATGCATTGTTTCCAAGCTCTGAGTTAATTTAGTAACTTTTTTTTTTTAGAAAACTCAAGACAGTTGAGGCATATATATATATAGCAAAAACCCTTTCATATATTTACTGCAGGGGAAGAGGCAATGAGCGAATGACAGGGTTTTAAAAATTCAATCTGAAGGCAACCATTTTGTTCATTAGATTTTTGTAACATTAGGCAAGACATTTAGCTATTTGTACCCTCTGAGAATGTAAATTGCTCAGTAATGCTCACTGTATAATTCATTAGTGTGGATGTTAAAATAAACCACAAAAAAACATTAGAAGTGTTCTTATTTAAAAATCTACATGGAAAAGGGGAAAACCTAATTACTCATATGAGTTCATAGAATCACAAAGTTGGAAGGGGCCTCATGGGCTATTGAGTCCAACTCCCTGATCAATGCAGGATCTCCAGCTAAAGCATCCTGAGCAGGTAGCTGTCTCGCCTCTTTCTGAAGATATCCAGATAAGAAGATCCTCCATCCTTCTAGGCAATTGGTTCCACTGCTGAACCACTCTCACTGTCACAGAGTTCTTTCTAATGTTCAATCAAAATCTACTATCCTGTAACTTAAAACCATTAGACCTAGTTCTCTATCTTCTGAGGCAGCAGAGAACAAGCCTGCACCATCCTCTCTGTGGCAGCCCTTGAGGAACTTAAAGAGTGCATTCATGTCACCCCTCAATCTTCTCTTCACCACGGTGATCATGCCCAACTCCTTCAACCTCTCCTCACGTTTTATTCTTCATGCCACTTATCATCCTTGTTATCCTTCTCTGAACTCACTCCAGCTTGTCCCTCTATTGGTTATGACCAAGTCCAGGATCGCTGATCTCCTTGTTCCTTCCTCAACTTTTTGAAAGAGCAAATTATCTGCAAGGCACACCAGGAATTTCTTGGAGAGCCCATGCTTAGCACTGCTTATCTCCTAGCAGACATCAGGATACTTAAAGTCCCCCATAACTACTAGTTCTTGCTTTCTGGAGATTTCTGAGATTTGTTCCAGAAAAGCATCACCTACTGCACTATTTCGGATTGGTGGCCTGCTGTAGTAAACTATTTTTTTACTTATATGCTCTTCACTGGTCCAGTTTGATCACTCACATAGATTTCTGTACAGGTGAATTTGTCTTTGACATACAATCTATTCTTTCTGAACAGTTTATATCCCTCAATTATATTGCAGTCATGGGAGTAGACCCACCAAATCTCTGTTATAATCCTGTATTAGGATTTCAAGCTTGTCTTGTTTGTTTCTCAAATTCTGTGCATTGGTATATAGACATCTAAGACAATGCTTCTTGCCATCTTTTATCCTACTGTGAATTTTACTGTTGCTTTCATTTCATCCCTTAGCTTCTCCTCTAGAATTCACATCCTTGTGTTTAGAGCTTGCTTTTGGACAGATAAAATTTAAGCTATCTACTCCAATCCACCTACCCCCAAGGATTTAGGCTTTTTCAAAATGTATATTAAAAATATCAGTTCATAAAAATGCTTCACACAAGCTGAATTCAGGCAACCATTTTTTCCTCAAGACAGCAATTTTCTAGATATTCTGGAATATACCATGATGAACGCTATTTGGACACTGTCTTTGATTGTACTGTCTGATTATACTTTGAATCAGGAAATGTTGTCTGTGGTGAAGAAGGCTAGGAAGGGGATAATTTACTATTAGGTCAAACAAACATTTAATAAAAATATTATTTTAAAAATGAAAGAAAACAGAGCAATTAAAAAAATAAAAACCAGAAAATGTCAAAGTATAGTCTATCTGAATGTCCTAATAGTATTTTCATTGGAGATATCAAAAGCATGGCTCCACTGCAGGCTGTGAACCATGAAATGTTTCATTTAGAAAGTCAGGCATGTTCCTTCACAGTTATTAATGAAATGAATATAACCAGTTATTGGCTTTTAGTTTTTACTATGCTGTTTATGATATTTGTAAACATTGGAAAATAAAACAGAACAAAGATGTTGACCCATTAAAACTGCTGATTTTTATAATACTGGTTTATTTTGTTATAATAAAAGTTGATTTATAAATAATTTTAATAAACGATGACATATATCCTAGGTTCTACTTCTGGTTACCTCATTTTTAAAAAGCTGAAAAATGGACTAAAAGTAAGCTAAAATAGATGATAAAGTAAACTTGTGTTTATATATTTATGTGTAAAGGTTTCTTATATTTATTCTCAAAATCTGTTTGAGTTCATACATGTGTGTAGAGAAGACACCCAAGAACAGTGGAAATATGAAAAGAGCAGTTGCCTAAAATAAAACACATTTTGACATTACACAATGACTGTGAAATGCACTATTCAATGAAAAGTTTTAAAATTCAAAACTGAAATGAATATAGGTAGGTTAAGGGTCTAAGTTTCCTCCTCTAAGTGGGTATGAAGAGAAGTAAGCCATGGACCATTTTTAAGGGAGCTGCATAATCGCCTTGCATAACGTGCAGAAGCATTATAGTGTACACAGCAGAGTGGTAAGAGGTCTCCTAGGAAAAAGGATGTTGCAAAAAAAGACCTCAGAAAAATGTCTTTATACAGATTGTGCTATCTGTGTGTGCAGGGAACAGGGTCCAGACCTGTCTCATTTTGTACTCTAACCCATTTTATGGGAGATGTCCCATATTTGGGAGCTTACAATCTGCTCCAGTATAGCACACCCCAAATCCTACATATTCCTGAAACTCTTAAAGAGCAAGCTCCAGCCATATTTCCAACAGCTCAATCCTTGAATATTTACCACAGGGCAATCAGGCCTTATGAAATGCCAGTGGTTCATCTGTGGGGATCGTGGCTAGTATAGCAATGCTTTTTCTCTTAGCCAAAGAGGCTGGATGAGCAGTAAGGTTACCTTTTCATCTCGTGATGGCTAGTGTGCCATCCCAAGATATTCATAGGGTTTGGGGTTCCCATGAGATCTGAAATTTCACAGGAGTGATAAGATCTCACAAGAGGTCCTCCTCTTGTAAGACTTGAAGAAGCATTATATATTTGTCCCAGACATTCTTGAACTGGCCAGGCAAATGTGAAGAGTCCATCTGCAGAAAACATGGCAACCCCCGCAATGAATTAATAGAAGTTAATTATACCAAGCCAGACTACCAATCTATCTGGCACCACATTATCTACACTGAAAGGAAGAAGCAGCTTGGAGGTAAGGGGACAGGACAGACAGGATGCTTTCCCAGATTGAACTGGGATTCCCCACCCCACCCCCATTCAATGATCTATTAGATCATGTTACTGCCAAGCAGTGTCTAGATCTTTTGTGCTCTTAAGCACGTTGTCAGGAGATGAAAATGAAGAATGGCAGGTCTAAGTAACCAGCTCCGAACCCACTGGCCAGGTCACTTTTTCTATAATAATCTGTTCTCATTCTAAGTTCAGATCACAACATATTTTTGGCAAGGCTGGCCCTCCCATGAGATATGGCAAGTTGCAGCCCCCCACTCCATCTCACACTGCCGTTCAGGACAACCTCAGTGACTAATCACTGGCTGCAGCCAATACTGTAGGTGCTAAACCACCAAACAGGTTTGCTGGAAAACCCTGAAGGTCATTTTCTGATAAAACGTTTGCTGCTGCCAAAGACCTTCTGGGCTGGCTAGGGAGCTATCCCAGTTGCTTTTCTTCTGTGGAACTGCCACATCAGGTAACGTCTGTTCTCCAGAGCCCACCAGCCACAAATGCCTTTTTCTGTGCTAGGCAACTTAAGCCTGAGAAACGACCCCTCAAGGCATGCTGTTTGAGATGCAACGAACAGTAGAGGAAAGGAGGTCAAGAGGAAGTGGTAGCAGAAAGTGGGGCTTACACTGCCTGGTCCTTCTAAAAATATATTTTGTGGTGCCCTCATTAAAATATGTAAACTTCAAAGACCTAAATGGGATGGGGAAACTGCTATTTGGGGAAAAAAGAAAGAAGCACACAAAAGCTCTTTGTAAGAGCTTTCTTTCTAATCTGTTGCATGCAATTTTGTTAACTTTTAAAGGTTTGGATGGAAAGAGTTATCATGATTAATTGCATCAGTTCTGAATTTCTGTACTTCACTGTGACAAGCTGCACATACTGCAAAAAGTGTGATTTAATCCAGCATAAATCCCAGTGAGATCAATGGGAATTATTTCTAGGTATATGGATACAGGACTTCAAATACATTATGGAACATGCACTTCTATCAGCTAGAGGCCTCTTCCTAGGTAAAAGCAATTGTTGCAGCTAGCACAGGTTTGCATAAATTCAGGATCTCAAACAAGGTAGGCAAAGATGTAGAGAACACTCCAATATATTTTGCTCAGATGGACAGAAACTGGGAAACAGTAGCTCTAATGGGCTAGAGCATGCACAGTGGAGAGGACAGAGTACAGCTATGCCAAGGGTACCAGCCCTAGAATATTCTGATGGAGGCTCTGCAGAGGTGTGAGACTCATTTGTGTGAGGTGTAGAGACCACCATGAAGAAACAGAGCAATATGGTAAGCTACAGTTATTTAACAAGCAAAGGTAGTCAGGAATCCTACTTAAGTAATTGGTGGTGCTATTAAGGGAGAGAGAATTTTTTCAAACATAACCCTAACAGTCAATGCCTCAGTATCTCATTCCTTTTGTCCTTTTACAGTACCTGGTCAAAGAACTCTTAAAGGCTTTTGAAATACTACAAAACCCTGAAGAATTGTCATTATGACCATCTACAATAGTGAGAGGCAGTGAAGATATGATAGGCAATTATAGTTGTGCTGAGTCACCTCCAATTCCCTGAATAGCTTTGTTTAGTCTCTTCATTTTCCAAGTCTGTTTTGATCAGCTCTACATCCTTCTGGTGCAGAACACAATCACATTTTTACTGTTATAAATAATGATAATATACAGCTGACTGATGAGATCAGGGTAGCCAGTGTGAAGAGAAGAGAAGACAACAGTTGTTAAACGCCTTAGAAAGTTACCTTATTTGTAGCCAATTAATTAATAGAATTTTCATACATGTGGATGTCTAAAATTGAACTGATGTTGGTGATGGTTTTTATTAAACATTTATTGATCTTGAGAAGGTTCTAGCTCAAGTACTTTTGCATTTTAGGAATTCAACATACTAAATTAGTAGCCTACTGAAGAATAATGTGGACAGCAATATGGCTGCATTTTCAAGAAAACATGTTTTTCCCTTACATAGGGGGCAGAAGAACAGCATCAAAATCTGACACCAATGTGACAGGTGGCAATAGAAGCTACACTACATAGAGTTCTCTAGCAGGCAACTCTTGATTGATGATGCTGAAAGCAACTGAGAAGTATAGATGAATTAACAGAAAGAATCAATCTGTAAGCATGTTTTCCAGCAGAAGTCATCTCTCCATATCACATACAGTGCAGGATGTTAGTACATAATTACCTTTTTAACTATCAGGAGCACATTTAATTTGGGCAGTATATGCATATGGAAGTTAACAAATCTGGAAGAGATACCCTACATGGAGCCAAAGTCAGTGGGATTACTCATGAATAAATTTACTTGCCTCTCTATGATATGTTTGAGAAAACCAATAATCTTCCTAAAGAATATTTGCAGACCTAACTGGACAGATCCCATCACAGATAGCTATATTTTCACAGGCATCACTTGTGACTCCTGAAAATATTATTATGAATACTACAGACAGATGTGAGAAGTTTTTTCGGAATGATTCTCTGTGTTGATACCTCCAGAAAATTAGTGATGATAAATCTTGATTTTCCTGGTTCTTGTCAAGATGTCAAGAACAACGAACCAGTTTTTGTTTGGATATTCAGAATTCTTCTCCCTGTCATGGAAGCGTGTGCAGGTTCCCTATGAAACCCATGCTGCTTGCCCAGTAAACTACACAGAGTGCCTTGAAAACTGTTCAGTTTTAGACACATAAAGGAAGGGCAAAGGATTGAGAGAGAGCAGACAGAACAAAGAGTTGTGCAGTTTCATTTTTTTTCTGTCTAATAAACACTGAAAAACTGGGAAAGTCATATACATGCTGAAGATACTTATCACTGTGCAGTGTAGCCTCAGATACCCTGCTGCCCTTACTATTTTTTACATGGCGTTTAATGCATAATACCTTTCCCTGTCCTCTCACCCACAATGTGATTCACAGCTGCCCTTCCTGCCCCTGACCCAAAGTGGGTCATCTTTCCCTGTTCTTTGTGTAACATTTAGGTTGTTCAATACTCAAACTGCCACAGTTATATAATCAGTCACTTCTGGCCTGGCTACTATCTCCATGAGTTTCTGTTACAATATAGCATCTTTACCTATTTTCTATCCTGAAACGCAATGGGATGAGCAGCCTTTCTCATCCACATTGAAGACCCACCTTTCCCCATCATACTGCACAACATTCAACATGGCAAGAGTCACAGCTTTAGTCAGTCTGATTTTCTTTTCCTGCTGTCTTATAACATTGCTTCTCCTCTCTTACCACTGATAATTCCAAGTTCCAACTTAAAATGTGTGTAAGTGTAAGCTTTCAAAAGTCATTCTAACCTTCTCTCCTTCATTGTTTCTGTTTTCCATCACTTTTTCCTCCATCCCAAATTGCCATGGGGTCAAACCCTCCACAACACAGTGTGTACAGTCATCCTTCCCCATTCACTAGGGTTAAGGGCACAGGATCCCTGTGAAAGTGGAAAACTCTAGGCCCTCCCAAACCATACTTAACAAACAAAAAAAGTATGATCACCATATTCAACCCACCATGGATTCCTTTGAGGCATCAGGGTTCCTTCACTAGGCAGAAGTGGGTGGCTGGTGGGGCTTACGGCCACCTCCACTGCTGCCCCGCAACATTTTTAAGAGGGATTTACAAGTCTTGTTCTCAGTTTTTCAGTCTCACAAGGCTTGCAATCCCTATTAAAAATGGCATAGGGAGGCAGTAGAAGTGACAGCAAATAATCCGTGAATAATCAAATCTGCAAAAGTGAAACCTGCAAATGTGGAGGGCTGATTGTATAAGAATGCAGTGTGCAATTTAGTTTTACATTTTGCAGTATTTTTCCAGGTAGGTAGTGAAAAAACTAATCTAAGCAGTTCTTCTTCTTCTTTTTTCAGAAGACTGCACAGCTTTCTGTGCACAGTGAAAAGACTAGCGCACAGTGAAAGGCATAGTTTTTTACTACAAAGCTGCACAATACTAGAAAAAAGTTCTCAAAAAACTTCCCACAAAACTGAGGGAAATTTTGGTATGCTGTTTTTACTCCTGCATAGTTTCTTGAGTGAGATTGGGAACTCCAAATTCAACGTTAGTCAGGAAATTGGAGAATTTCTGTTCAATCCCTACAGCAAATGTGAGCAGTGTGAAGGGCAAAAAAATGTAGAACAGTCCAAGTTGTGAAAATGCCACCAGTTACTTACTTGTTCAACTCATGCAGAGATTTTGAAAGATATCACAATATGACAACTGGATGGGGTCTTTCACTATAAAGATTCCAATTATAAAAATTTACTGTAAGTAGTAGCAACATATTTAATCTATGCTTTGAGACAATTATCTTCTAGGGAGTTTATAATTTCATGCACAGTTAATACACCCTAAATATGAAACTGTGAATGCACTGTTTTATATTACTACCTGGCAATAAAGTAGTCCTAAGTGAAGCCTGAAGCCAGACCTTGCTGGTATCTCCTACACATGGTCTGTAGCTCAGACTTTACTTAACTATGGATTCACTATACAGTGGGGATGTTAACTAAAATTAAGGTAACAAACCATAGTTGAAGTTAATCACAGTTAGATTTTGAGGAGAGAAGAATGTGCTGAAGCAACACCAAGAAAGAATGTTGTTGCATGTTGAAGACGAACATGTTTTGACATAAGCTTTTGTGGACTCCAGCCAAGTTATTATCGTTATTTTTTGCCTTCACGTTATTTCTGACTTATGGAGACCTTAAGCGTTAACCTATCACAGGGTTTTCGAAGATGTATTCAGAGGAATCATAGAATCATAGAAATGTAGAGTTGGAAGAGACCACACGGGCCATCCAGTCCAACCCCTTACCATGCAGGAATACCCTCAAAGCACTCCTGACAGAGGCCATCCAGCCTCTGCTTAAAAACCTCCAAGGAAGGAGACTCCACTACACTCCGAGGCAGCATATTCCACTGCCGGACAGCCCTGACTGTCAGGAAGTTCTTCCTGAGGTTCAGGTGGAATCTCCTTTCCTGCAGCTTGAATCCATTGCTCCTTGTCCTGGTCTCTGGAGCAGCAGAAAACAAGCCCTCTCCCTCCTCTACATGGCATCCTTTCAAACATTTAAACATAGCTATCATGTCCCCTCTTAACCTTCTCTTCTGCAGACTGAACATACCCAGCTCTCTAAGTCTATCCTCATAGGGCATGGCTTCCAGGCCCTTCACCATTTTGGTCGCCCTCCTCTGGACCTGCTCCAGCTTGACCATGTCCTTCTTGAATTGGGGTGCCCAGAACTGGACACAGTATTCAAGATGAGGTCTAACCAAAGCAGAGTAGAGTGGTACCAGTACCTCCCTCGATCTAGACACCATACTCCTATTGATGCAGCCAAGAATTGCGTTGGCTTTCTTGGCTGCCGCATCACACTGCTGACTCATGTTCAGCTTGTGGTCTATTAAGACTCCTAGATCCCTTTCACACGTACTGCCATCCAGCCACGTGTCCCCTATCCTATATTTCTGCATTCCATTTTTTCTACCTAAGTGTAGGACCTTACACTTCTCTCTGTTGAATTTCATTTTGTTAGCTTTGGCCCAGCTCTCCAATTTGACCAGGTCATTTTGAATTTTGATCCTGTCCTCTGGCGTATTAGCAACCCCTCCCAATTTGGTGTCATCTGCAAATTTGATGAGCATGCCCTCTATTCCTTCAACCAAGTCGTTGATGAAAATATTGAACAGCACTGGGCCCAGGACAGAACCCTGTGGCACTCCGCTAGTCACTTCTCTCCAGGATGAAAAGCAGCCATTGGTGAGCACCCTTTGGGAACGGTCAGCCAACCAGTTACAGATCCACCTGACAGTAGCTCTGTCCAGCCCACATTTGACTAGTTTCTTTGCAAGAATGTCACGGGGAACTTTGTCAAAGGCCTTACTGAAATCGAGATATGCTACATCCACAGCATTCCCTTCATCTATCAAGCTAGTAACTCTATCATAAAAAGAGATAAGATTAGTCTGGCATGACTTATTTTTGAGAAATCCATGTTGACTTCTCGTGATTACCGCATTGCTTTCTAAGAGGAGGGTTGCCCCTGCTCTCCTCTGAGGCTGAGAGTGTATGACTTGCTCAAGGTCACCCACTGAGTTTCAATGGCTGAGCAGTATTTGAACCCTGGTCTCCAGAATCACACTCCAATGCTCAAACCACTACACCATGCTGGCTCTCAAAAGTAACTTTCCTACTCCTGTTTTTACAAAGTCAAATCTTTGGTCCATCTAACTTTCCATGGCTAACTGAGGAATCGAAACCTGGTTTCCAGGGTTGCAATCTGACACTCAAACCACTACACCATGCTGGCTCTTCTCTCATATCTACCACCATCTTTTTTTTATTTCTGAGTAACGCCCTCCCCAAATCCTTATCTATAAACCTGACCCAAAGCAACAAAAGAATTTCATAAGTGAAAACAACATGAATAAGGAGATAGAGACTCATTATTTTGTCCATCATACTATATATTTATGACAACCCCTCATATACCACAAGCAGACTTTTTTTGTGTATGCTTACTTCAGAAAACATTAGTGACTGGTAGAATTAAGCAAGAAAAAATCCAACTAGCAAAGTGCAAAAGAGTCAATGCTTTTCTCTCCCTCTAATTAGAGTACTCTGTCTTCTTGATGACTACAAGACCCTTCAGTCCAAGGAACAATTAGCCAGAATACTGGTTAAAGATAATGGCATTTAAAAGTAACCTTGTTCTAGTTTACAACATATTATTTTGAATATAACAAACCTAAAATAGAAAATTTGATTGATGACCTTTGTTGAGAACTTGCTCCAAAGTTGAGTGCACACACATCATAATAATTCAAAAACTAGCTCAGGACATGTGAATTTTAAATTTACTGGCTTTAAACACTGAAGTCTGATTGGCTTCACATCTTGTCAATTCAAACATCTTTCTATACCTGTCAACCAGGAAGGGACTTCTTTGTCTAAGACCTCACCCAGATCATGAAGTATCTTACTGCAAAGGAACAGTAGGACAACCTGATGTTTTAACTAGCACTGTTTACCGCGATATGTTAGTACAGCGTATCTTCCAGATCTGTGATTTCTAGCAACTGTGGTGCATTGTGTTCTATACATAAAATGGTCACAATGCAGACATGCTGAGGCATCACAAGAATCACCATCAATATGGGATGTGATCACTCCCATTTTTTGCCATTCACAGGGGGTCTTGGAACCAAACCCCCACAGATACAGAGGGTCCACTGTACACATTCTCTGAAAGGGATACCCATCTAGTAATAGTTTTCTAGTATGCTCTTTTTCTTAAGGAATATGCATTGTCTCTTTAAGCTGTATGTTCTTTCTGTTCCAAATACTAGTAGAACCTAGTGAGAATAACAAAGCAAATTCATATATAGTACAAATTTGGGCTTGATTTAGGGGCCAAATAATTGTTAATAGTCAGTGAAGTTTCTTGGTTTTGCCTCATCAGAAGTGCATGACTTTTGCATCACTTTCCAGTAAACTAAAGAAGCCGTAAATATTTATGTCTCCATGAGAGGTGGGTGACTCTGTGTTGTAGCTTTGTTTGGGTGATGAGGTTCAGACTTGCTCCGTACTGTGAAAGTGGCACGGGATTCTGTGGAGCTGAGGAAAACAGGTTGGATTTTATAAAGGGGGGAAGATCTTGAGGGACACTTGTGCTGCAGGGGACTTTGTATGTTTCATCTATTTTATTGGCTTGCAAATATCCTTGAGTTTTATATGGTCGTGGAAAAACATTTGTTGCACAGCTGAGATAGGTCCTTGAACTGTGACAATACCACTTGCTATAGAAAAATGTCAGCTGACCAATCATCTCTCTGTCTTCTGACATTCACAGTGATGGCAGATGCGGAGAGCTGTACTTTGAACAAGCCGTTTTGTGTGTATGCAAATTGTGTGTGTGTGTGTGTGTGTGTGTGTTGTATCTGGAGAAAGGCAAACTAATTTGTCTTATTTATTGTGAATGAGATGAAGAAAGCTAACAGGGGGAGGTATTACAGTGGTAAATACAACAAATGCAATGAAATCAAGGGGCAGATATATGCTGAAAAATAGCATGGAAAAAGAATCTGGAGGCAAGGGAAGGTACATTCACCCAAAAACGGGGGGGGGGGGGATGGTCGGCCTGGTGAAAGATAGAAGATATTCTGAGGATTTAAAAGATAAGTTTGTTGCCTGAGAAACTTAAATTATTTCAAAGTGTCAACTTGCATCAAAGGACAGTGTTGAAATGTAAGAAAATGTGAAGCAAAGTTAAAGCCGCCAGTAGAGTTGGCAAAGGCTAGACAGGACATTTTCCACCCTTCAGTAACGCACAGCTGCAAAGTATGCAATGGAGTGTGCAAATCTACTTTAGAAATTCACTGAGCAATTCATAGACTTCCAAGCACAGGATATGGAATTACAGTCTTTCTGCCACCTTTCAATGCTGAAGTGAGTAATGTACCGTCAGATTTTCAACATGAAGTCATGGCACTGCAGAATGACAGAGAATTGAAATCTAAGTATAGTCAGATGGAATGTTCTCAACTTTTACAATGAGTAGGTACTGAATATTCAATATGCAGAACCGTATCTCTGTTTGAAACTACTTACATTTGTGAACAATTTTGTCCAAGATAACTCTAGGAACCATGTTCACGCCAGCAGAACCAAAGAACAACTTGGAAAGACAGTGGCAAATGGCTGTACCATTAAGAGATGTGGATATATTAGAAGTGGGCATGACCAAATAAAAGAGAGCACAACTACCACAAGACAAGGATGAGTTAAAGGGCAGAGGGTGTCTCGAAGAGGAAGTGGAACAAGTCTCCTCTTGTTCTGACCTACTGAAGTAAAGACTTGTTGCTTCTTTGCTTCTTCATGAAATGGGCAACGGGAGTTCAGTGAGACAGGAAGTCCCACTCGCATTAATTATATAATTGAGCACTATTTCTGTTTGAACGTAATGGACCGATGCAGTCCACTGCTATGATATTAATTACACAAGAGTACACATTTTAAATCTACATAGCTTGATTTAACTACTTTGTGTTTTCCAAGGATAAACAACTAAATGTGTTTATCATGTACAGTTCCCATCAGCCCTGAACAACAAATCTAAACAGAAGGAATTATAAAGGTTGCAGTCCAAACACATCTGGAGAGCCATAGTTGCCCACTTCCGGTGTGCTGCCTTAAAATGCCCATGACCACTACTAAACAATTTCACCTGATAACAAGGAACAAATGGGCTATCTTGCCTAAATTTGTAGGCTACTGCTTTAGTCCGTTCTCCCAAAATAACACCCCTAATTATTATATTCCAAGCCTGCTGAAATTTAGTCAAAAGAAAAAAGCTTGTGGATGAGTTCTTTTAAGACAGTAATTTATTGGCCCCTACCCTGCCAACATATTTAGTCATGTTCATTTTCCTCCTCAGACATCAGGAGTGTCCACTTCTCTTATCCTGAAGACAGTTCGCTTAATTACTTTTATTAACAAGGGTTTTTTGTAGTGTGAATCCTTGATTAAGGTAAGCAACTGTGTGCATTTTAATTGACTTAAATTCCCAAGCCCAGGCAGCTTAGCAAATTATGCATGGTGATTTAATTATCAGGTAAAGAAAATCGCTTTCCATCACCTTGGAGCTCTGAAGGGTTTAGTCTGCTACAGAAATGCTTCATTTCGGCTTTTTTGTCCTGGCAATGGTCACCTAAGACATTTTAGCCTATATACATATTATGCTGTAAGTATCTGAACAAGCAACTCAGAACATTATTATCAATTAAAATGATTTTTCTTTTTGTTTACAGGAAGAGATCATTAATACAAATATTATGAAACAGTAGCTTAGAATTTGTAGTCCATGTCAGGTGTTCAAAGATCTTTGCAATATTCACTTAGTGACAGAGACAAAGGAAGCTGTCAACGACTGTCATTCCCTATAGGGCAGTACAGGCTTCTCCCACTTATCTGACAGGTTACGGTCTGGAGCACAGTCAGAAAACAGAATTGGTTGAAAAGCATAACCCATGTACTGTACTGCAGGGAGCATGAAGGACTTACGGAGGCTCATTTAGAACCAACAGTGCGTGTGCTGCTTGCAAAGGCCACTTCCGCATTACACTGTTATAGTGCTATTATTCCACTTTCAACATCTTATGGAATCCTGGGGTTTGCAGTTTAGGGAGAGTTATTTAGAATCCTTGGGCCTCAGTAAACTACAAACCCCAGAATTCCTCAGGATATTGAAAGTGGAATAATAGCACTATAACAGTGTAGCGCAGAAGCAGCCAAAGTCTCTCAGCTGGCATAGTGCCTTCCTCCTACCCCAGCTTGCTTTGTAAGCAACACAAGCATGTTAGTGGTTCCAAGCAAGCCTCTGTAGACAAGAACTAATGAAAGAGAAGAACCCCCATCAAATCAATGAAACTTGTCTGTAATTTGGAAATCTCAAAAGAGTGTGTCATCATATAACTGGGCATCAAAAGGTGAGGAATTCCTGTATAGTGAACACTGACGGAAATGTAGGATGCCAAGCAGCAGCTTCTCCCTGGCCTACTTGGAAATGATGGGAACTGCACCTAAGAACTTCTTAGGTATGCAATGCAGATGCGAAGGGTCCACTTACATGCACTCTGAAAGGGACACCCCACCTGGTAATATTTTTCTAGTATGTGGTTCATGACAATTATAATACACTAGTGCTAAAACTAAAATGCATATATTATTCTGCCACAAAGAATGCTCAAAGCAGTTTATAATAGCACAGCTCAACACTCTAGTGTCACGGAACAATCACTTAAGGGGAAAGTGAGGTTTTGTTAATAGGCTCCATCCTTGCATCCCCTGCTACCTTACTCTTCCCCTCCCATGAGCTGGGGGAACACACCTAATAGTGAAACCTGCCTACATATACAGCCTCTCCCCCACGCCAAGTCTCTGACTCACAGGAGATATTATGTGCATTCAGTAGAAAATGTTGCCTCAATCTGTAGACGGTATGGTTGAGGAAAGCAAGGGGCCTTCCTATCTCACACAAATGGTGACTGCTTGAGGGAAAGTGCATGACGGAAGCACTGATAAAGCATTGTTTGGAAAGAAGTGTGTGTATGTGGGGGACAGTTTTAAAAAAATCAGCAGAAATCCAATAAAGCCCGGTGCACTAGGCTGAGCAGCACAGGTACAGTGAAGGGAAATGTCCTTTGGAAAAGATACGTTTTTGTTTGTCTTTTGAAATGCAATGAAAACACATGTACAGAATGCAAACAAAGGAGTCTTCCACACTGCATGTGAGGATCTAGATTGAAAGCAGCAATCCAAGACCATCATGGTGTATTGGTCTGAGTACTGGACTACAACGTTGGAGACCAGAGTTTGATTCCCTGCTCATAAAAACCCACCGGGTGACCTTGGGAGCGTCACACATTCTTAACCCCGGAAAACCCCATGATAGGTTCACGTTAGGGTCATCATAAGTCAGAAACAACTTGAAGGCACACAACAACACAACAAAATCTAAACCAAACATTTTCCTGCTCACCCAGCTCAATATTCTTTTCCATGAACTAACTAGATGCATTTAACCTTGTAATTTATCAAATACACCTAGTTAGTTCATGACATTTAATGTTTGCATTGCATTGCAGAAAAACAATCATCTTCAAAAATGGGCTTTCACTATTTTTGGGCTAAATATTCCATAAATAGCTGATTTGTAACATTATTTCAACATGTTTTCTAATACATCTCTCTATGGTGACAAACAACAGTTTTATGCCACTGAAACAGGAAGGTGGGAGCAATTTTTAACCCCACAAGAGAACCTTGTCCTTTGAGTGGTCCGTTTGCCTCAGCTTTCTTCATTAATATTCATCCTTATTTATTACAACATTGGGGTCAACAGTGGTCAATCTAAGCAGGTGAGGATAGGAAATGCAGGAGTTCAACCATTTATTATTCTTTGTCTGGATCTGGCTGACCTACACATTTGTATTACGTGCTGCTACTGTCTGCGGAGGTCAGACTCAGAACTTTCTCCTTGTCTGCTGGTGCCTTGCAGCAACGGCAGGACAATATTCCAAGTCAAGATAACAGGAAGACAAGAGAAGGAGCCTTGGCACAATTCCTCCTCCTTTAAATAACCTTCTCCTGCACTATTCAAGGATCAGGCAACGTCAATAGATAGTTTATACCATACTATATTAAACTTTTCAGAACCCATGGTTTACAAGGATGAGTATTATTTCAAATTGTGCCATTAAACTCACTTCCTAAAAACACTGGCCTGAGGGATTAAGATGCTGCAATGTTGATTTAACAGCAAGTCTATAAGAACGTACTAGATATAGCCAGTAGTGCATTCCTTTTCCAAGCACTTAAATGTTGGTGCAGTACAAAAGTGCTACAGCCAGCGGCTTCAGATTCTATTCAGAACTCACACCATTAAAAATACAAAGAAGATACTGAAGAGCAGAGCCTCCAAAGTGGGAAAATCTGGGTCATGTTTAAGGTCCAGCAAATGAAGCTCACAGGCCATATCTGTGGTTGTTAACTGAGCAAGCAGAGTATCAGGGTTCACAGATATCATATCCTGGCCTTCATTCTGGGGTCTGGACCCTCTTTCCTGGGCCTCAGGATACAGAGAGGAATTTCAGAGTGACAGTCGTGCCCTGAGACATTCAAAAAATTCTGTATATGCTGGGCCTTGCTGCTGCAAGCTGTTTCAGAGTGCTGCTTTAGACTCTCCAGGGCTCCACCCAGCCACCCACTCTCCTTCCTTCTCCTCTAAAAGTCTATCAAACTATGGCCAACAACAGCTACACTGGCAGGGAGCAATCAGCATAGGAAAACACAGAGCCAGCATGGTGTAGCCATCAAAGTTATGGACTAGGACTCTGGGAGACCAGGGTTCACTCAGCCGTGGAAACCCACCAGGTGACCATGGGCAAGTCACATTCTCTCAGTCTTAGAAGAAAGTAGTGGCAAGCCTCTTCTGAATAAACCTTGCCAAGAGAACCCTATGGCAGGGTCATCCTAAGCCAAAATTGACTTGACAGCGCATTACACTAGATTGCATTATTCCTATTTTCTTAATCGAAGAACATGTAGACACTGTTTTGCAGGAGGCTTTGCAATTCCCTTTGCTATCCAGCTTTTTTGATACCTCCACCAAATAAATGTAGAGTCATGAAAGGGAACTGGGGGTAGCTGGCAGGGAGGCAGCAAAGCGTTATGCCCCCATGGGAATTCTTGTCAAGATCCGAAGCCTGAGGACCTCAGCCTGACTATTTTATTAAATTATCACAACTATGATATGGCTCATTTTGTGTTCTATTCTTTCACTTAAACAGGATATTCTGGAGCAAATAAAGTAATCAGAGGGTTGAAATTCTTTCTTTACAAGGAAAAGCTAAAGTGTTTGAAGCTTCTGTAATCACCTGAGTAAGCCCCTTGAAGTCAATCTGGATTGTGCTTCTGAGTGCAAAGTGTGTAATCGCTGTGTTGGAACTTAGTACCTGTTGCTTGGAGCATTCCACGGTCAAATGCTTTCGGAGAAAACAGCCTTTTTTTTTCTCCAAAACAAAGAAAGTTCTAAAAATGAAATCGAGTGATGTTCTGAAACCTAAACAAATCTGAGATTCAGGTCACTTTCAGTTTTAACCACATTTGTACAGTATTTTTGTATGAATAAAATGGATTAGGACTGTTAAAACAAGCCAAAAGAGAAATGAAATATGGTTTTTCAACAAAAATAGCATTTGTGCTTCATTAACTTATGTTTGGACTATGTGGATACTATATTAATTTTACACAGAAATCCATGGCTAAGTTAACTAAAATCATTATTTAGTTGAAACTTAAGTAAAACACAACTTTGCTACCAGTGGCTTCTTTGCTGCTGTTGTGAAAATCTTTGAATCCTTTGCCCAACTGGTCTTTTTCTGCCCACAAAAGAAGTGAACTGTCTCTTCTGGAAGCCTCTGTAAATAGCAATTCATCTTTTAAATAGGCAGCAGCCTTCTCCCATTCTGTCCACTGTTGAACATTTTTTTTTCAAAGAAAAACCTCCCTTCCCCCAAAAAAACCCCTAGAAGTGGACTTCTGGCCACTTCTGAGGGTTTTTGTTTTCATTTTGGAACTCCAAGTAGACGCTTTAGGGGCAGAAAATTGCCACCAGATCACCACATTTCATCTCTCCTTCAACAAACATCACAGACGAAGGTGTTCCCTCCTCCCCACTATCTTTTTTTATTTTATTTTATTAAGATACTCTACTTGCTGCAAATGAATAGACAAGTTTTGTGTTATAACTGTCTCCTGCCCTGCCAAACTGTTCAGCTCCCCGCTGTCACAACTAGCAACAAGCTATACTCTATGCATTAAAAAAATTGCTCGCACTCTGCGGTCACTCTTGACTGAACTGAGCTTCAAGGCACAGAATATACTGGCTTCTTCACTTAGTACATACAAGGGAAATGTTATCCGCAACAGCCACCTTTGGCTTCACTAGCCCAACAGATAAAATCCCTGTGGACTTGAGCTGTGAACAAAGAAATTGACAGTCAAAATGCAATATAAAAACATACATAATATGAGAGCAAAAGCCAAGTGACAGCATCTAGATTTTGCAGTCAAATTATGCACCTAGCTACAACTAAAAAAGGAAAAAAGGAAACAAAAACAAAAACAGCAGTACTGTCATTATGTTCCTATCATACTTTAGAGGCTGGAATAATTATCTCCCAAGCTGAAGAGTTTGCTGAAACTAGTTCTCATTGGGCAGTATGACACAGGAAGTGTCTTCCTCATGTGGGGGCTTAGTTTCTGTATCATTTTAAAAACTCAGTCTAGGACAACAACGGACAAGAGTCCGGGAGTTAAACTTTCTAGGACACACAAAATCAAAACTGGATATGACTGGATGCCCAATTACATTTTTTTTTGAGGGGGGAGTGGATAGGATCTGTTTAAAGAACATGGGACAGTGGCAGCACACAACACCTCTCCTTAAAGAATTGCACAGGCTGCCTTATTTACCACTAAGTCATATTTCAGGTTTTATTGTTAGGTTACAAAGTCCTAAACAACTTGGGATCTGGTTACCTGAGACTACCTTCTCTCTTCCAGACCAATCTAACATCTTTAATGTAGAATACATACTCATTTGTCTATTGTGTGTATGTTGTATTTTCTAATATATATTCCTTTTAATTTTCAGATCTAAAGAACACATAAATATTTGTAGAAGGAAAAATAATACAGCTGCATCTCACAGAATCTTCCAGGAGTGGAAAAACACCTATTTTGTTTTTAATGGAGAGGTGTCAAAAAGGCCTTGGGGATGCATGTAGGCAACAGGCCACACTTTGCCCACATTTCTAACTGCACAGAGGCTCTAACGAGCATACTTCTCCAGTATGAGGGACTCACGGTCATGTCACGGATAGCTCCACTGATGTCTCCACTGCTTGAGATCTTAGTTTTACTACAGTGTGGATCATGCTGGCCTGCAAACTCAACAGTTCATGAATTGTCATAAACTGTTTAATAAATCAATTATTACCTTTATGGACTGCAGTTCCCAGAATACCCCAGTGACCTTGGCCAGTGTAGTCCAAAATACTAAATTTTCCAAGGAGCGTTCCCATTTAGTAGTGATGGATATACTGTATCTCTAATGGCAGCCTGGATGGCTGTATCTTTAGTATCTAGAGTCTTATTAGGAAGCCAGTGCTGAGGAAGTTAGAGCACTGCTGAGTTTCTACTGGGGGCTTCTTTTAAATGACTTCCTTGCATCAGAAAGGAATTGATCACACATTTTCTCAATAGAGATAAAACCATGATACACAATTACATACACTCCACATACCAACTTGCTACTGAAGATTACTACTCTTTGTTCTGATCAGTCAAGTTTTCCTCATTTCCTCCTTTGGGCTGCTGTAAAGGATTATTAAAAGAACTTATATGTTAAAAGCCACATTGCCTGAAGTAGCTCTCATTTTGGCACTTATAATTTGTCAAGTTTTGTTTCAATTCAAGACATTTTAATTGCCCCCCCCCCTTCAAAACAGTCTTCTACCCCTTATGGGTGGTTTTAGCATCCACTGAGAGATAATGATCACCTTCAGGCTTTGCAGCTATTATTAACATTCACATAGCAGGACACACATTAGGAAGAAAGGGAAATCATTTGAATTGGTGCTTTCATACAGGGAAGCAATAAATCTCTTTTAAACAGTGCCAGGGATTTTACAAGAACACCATAAAAACCAGCAGTAGCCATTTCCAAACACAAAGAGACAATTTTATTCTACTCTGTTGTCCTATTTTAAAATACGATTTATAAGCTTTTTCTGGCTTAAAGATGTGTGTGTTCATGTGTATATATGTATGTGGTATTTTTTTAAAAAAACAACTGCATACAGCTATTAAAAACAATGCTAAAATACTGTATAATTATATGATGATGTATTTCACAGTATTGCAAACTTAAATAATGGTAATAATGGTTATGGTTTAACTAATCAGTATTTAACATTTCTGCTATCTTATTTATAAAAAGAAAGGTATCATGTCACAGTTTCTTATATTAGGAAATTGTGCAGAAAATGCTGGAGAGTCTAGGGGCAGGATCCAGTTGTGAGCATTCACCAGTGGAAACGAATCTCCCTCCTGCCAAATCTGCTTTGTGGGAGTGAGGTATAGTGGGGAGGAAAGTAAGGCAAAGTCTACTTAGAAATAGCAGTGAAATGTTCAAACTGTTATCTGTAGCTAAAAAGCACAGGTTCACTCACTATGTAGATACAAAGATTCAAATAACTGTTCATTCTCAGTTGCCTGGAATTATGTGGTGCCTCACTATTTAATGTATCTTGAATAAATCTTGCAGCTTTCCCCTTATAGTCAGTATTCTCCATTCAGCTTGCTTGCTTTGTAAATTCATTACTGTTACAGTTTACTTAATTCTGTGCTAGCTAGACGTCATCTGACCCCCACCATGTTAGGGTGCCACAATTTAAGAGGACTACAAGCAATTTTTTGTGGGTTCAAAAACAGGCAACAAAGAGGGTCATACCTTAAAACAGTGCTACTCAAAGCAGGGGCCATGGAAGCATGGCTTATGTTTCTTAATCTTTTAATTATTAAAAATGAAAAGAAAACGGAAATGGCCAGCAATAGCCAAAACAAGTCCAATGAGGCAAAGAATATAAAAGTATGTTTATCTCGTAGAGGAGAAAACTGGGAGTGTCAGAAAGTCATGAGGACACTCTTCAAATGTTAAGAACTATGTGGCAACTATATTAAGACAGAGATGTCTCAGATGGTATGATTTGACTTGATAGGCTTATCAAAAATGCCTTAGTGATAAGAGCAGTTTAACTATGGAACTGGTTACCTAAATGGGTGTTTGGTGGGTTCTCCCCTGCTATAAATCATCAAAGAGAAGCTGAACAGCCATCACCTGAGGATGTTCTAGCTCTCAGTTTCCCATATCAAGGCAGAATTTGATGACCTACAAAGTTTCCTCTGAGATATCCCAGGATGGCACGTTTTACTCTGGTAAGGTACCCCTTGTTTTTTTCTTACTAATCAAAAGTCCTTCTACATATACATTTCTACAGTGAGGTTGCTCCAAAAATGGATCAACTGCAATGATCTATTTTGCCCTTATTTTCTACAGATACAGAAAGAAACCTTCACACAGTGGTGCATTTTCAGCTAGTTTTGAAAATCTCGTGTCTCAGACATCCCATAAATAAAACTGAGTGGGGGGATTCTAGAATTAAGGCATATTATAAACAGATTGTGGAGTGGCAAATTTTTGAGGAAGGTGGAATCCTAACAATCTCTTAAAATGACAGGGACATGAAAAAAAGTGAAAAGTATACAAGGTTGCAGAATCCAGCTGACAATAAGAAAACAATTTGGGAGTAACAGCTTTCTAATTCCTAGAAAGATTAAAACCCTCACAAGATACACAAATGACCATTACCATTACCAGTGTTGGGAAACGGATGAGACATGAGGGCATAAGAGGTTTATAAAAGTACACATGATATTGAATAAGGTTGAGAAATCTCTTTTCCCATCTCTCATAACAATAGAACTAAAGCAGGAGTCAATGTAGATCAGAGCCCAGTTTTCTGTCACTGCAAGAATCTACCACTAAAGCATCCCTGACAAGTGGCCACACAATCCCTATCTAAAAAACACTACTGAAGACCATTATTTCTTGTTTTATTAGGTCCTTAGGTTTTGTAAAGCAAAGTTTTAAAACAAAAGTGGAATACTACAAACTTTAAGCCCTTAGTACAACAACATATATTCAGTACGTGTGAAATGTTCAACACTGAGAACAACTACAGTGAATAAATTTTCATATATCCCATAAGTTTCAAATTTTAGAGTTAATGTCTTCCAAATATGATCTTATTTTTTTGGATGCTATCATTACTATGGTGTCAGTCATATTAATAAGGTTTACAAGTATTATTGGCTAATGAACTATCACCTGAGTTTTCTTAGGGACAAAACCATAAATGTTTCAAACTAGCAGTTGCTAATCTATCTATCCTTCTCAACCACTTACTGCTGAATACAAAATATTCAGTGACATATATGGTAGCTCATGTGTGAAGCACTGAAAAAGAGAAATTTAAGTTTACACATCTTGATAAACTGACTGCAAGATTACCTCTTTCAGATTAGATGTTTCTTATGAAGTCAAGACTTCTGTTCTCCATTTTTCTTTCAGTTTTCCTACATTTTACTGAGATATGCCAAAGAGAAACACTGTTTTTTAGCGCCATCTTTATTTCCAACACAGGAAACCTATTATTCTTCAGGGAAAAACAGAAGGTAAGTGCAGACAAGTTCACTAGGCATGCTATTTTGTGAAGTATGCCTAGCTGCTCAGAAAGTTTTAATAAAGCTATATTAAAGCAACACACTTACCCCCAAGTCTAAATACCCTAAAGGCATCAGATCCCGTCTGATCTTGGAAGTTATGCAGGGACAGCTCTGGTTAGTACTTGGATGAGAGACTGCCAATGATTACCAGGTACTGTAGGCTATATTTCAGAGGAAGGAATGGGTAAAACCATCTTTGAATATTCCTCGTCTAAGAAAACCGTATGAAATTCATGGGCTTGCCAAAAGTCAACAGGCAGCCAGAAGGCACACGCATAAGCACACTTATTTCCAATAGCTGTGTTGGACACTCAGACCACACCTTTCCCTCACATTTAGTTTACTGTCCCATTTATGTGACTCTGAATTTCATCAGTTTGCTGTGTATGAAATGGGATTTGTACCAAAAAACAGTGAAAAACTTGTCATCAAAGAAGCATTTTATGTTTTGGAGTTGAGACGCTATATTTAGTTTTTGTGAGGAGCAGGTTGTTTTTCTCTTAATGACATGCACTTGCTATTTAACAAATTGTTTTTAAGTTTTACACACCATGGTCACCATATTGTGAATGGACAATTATGACACTGTCCATTCTGTCCGACGTCCCATAACATTCTCTCAGATTCCAAATGTAACAATCAGCTTTTCAAAAACTGGGGTCTTTTGTCCAGAAACTGGTCACAAGAAGCTCAGCTTCTTAAATCAGATGCACAGATACTCTGGAACTTGGTCTGCTATGAATAATAATATGCTTTCTGTCAAAGGCATCACTGGCAAGTGGCAGGTCACAGCTCTTCATTTAAACACCCCTTCTTTTAACCTCCACTGTAATGATCTTTCCTTTGCTCTGTAGAAGAAATTCTGAAGAACACTAAGGCTGTAACACAGGATTGTAAGAAACCACAATAAAATTGCAAAGCTCTCCAGAATGAACTCGCATTGTTATTACCTGAAGCGAGGGCTGAAGTCTGAGCCAATTCACTCAAGGGAAATAAAGCAGCTGGATAATTTTAGCTCACAATACACATTTCAGAACAAAAGGAATACTGTATGTTCCCTGCTAGAATGGTGCAGCAAAGTTTTATGCAACAGAATATTAAAGCAGCACAAATAACGTACTTACAACCTCCCAAATATTTTCATTGTATTCTTATAATATACAATTTTCTCTTATTTTAAAAAGGATCTAATGGTACCATTTGAATATAATGATAAGCCATGGCTTTTGTAAGGTTCAGGCTTTTGTGTTCCTCTTGTACTCAGCTTCAATGTAGTTGCAAGGAACAGACTGGAACCTTCAGTGTTACAATGGCCATATAAACTACAGTTATTTGAAATCATCCAGCTTTATAAAGTACAGTTGGAAACTAGATTGCTCCAACAAACCACAATTAAGAGTGATGACAGCATGTAGGTCCAAGTCTGAGAACACAGTCTAAATCTGGAGGCTGTAGTCAAGCAGTACTCAGAGGACCCAACAGTTATTAATTTATTTAATTTATAAACCACTTTTCTCCCGTATGGGACCCAAAGCTGTTTATATTCTATGGCCCTTTCCGCATGTGGAGGGGGAAACGGGTGAAAACGCGCTGAAACGGAGCTTACCGGCAGCCGGGTAAGTCCGTCCCCATGCGGAGCAGCGCGAACTCGCTGCTCCGCAGTCCTCCAGCGTCCAAAATGGCGGTTTCCGGCTGGTGGAGGCTCTCCACCAACCGGACAAGCTCGCTAGCCGGAAGCCCGCCCCCGGTAGATCTGCAGGCACGCACTAGTGCGCGCCTGCAAATCTGCACTGGAACCCGGCGATAGAGCTGCATGGGGCTGCGCGCTCTGTGCTTTTTAAAAACCTCTGAAAAGGGGTTTTTAAAAAACACGCAGCGCCGCCAGTTCCGGTCGCTTCGGAGCGGATTGAGGTGCGGAACTACGAAAAGTAGTCCGCCCCAATCCACTCCACGGTGCAGACGACCTCCATGGGAGGTCGCTCTGCACCGTTTTAATACCCTGGTGCAGAAAGGGCCTATGTTAACTAAAGCAATTTGAATACAACAAATTAAAAAGTATTAAACAATACTTAAAAATATTAATTTAGAACAGTGGAAAATACATCAGAAATTAATACATATTAAAAATGAGCACATCTCAGCCAATTAAACCCAGCCAATTAAAAGCTGAAGGTCTACTTAAATAAGAAGGGCTTTGCTTGCTGGTGAAAACAGAAAGTCGGCTGACCAAGCATCTCTTGGAAGAGAATTCCATAGCCTCTGAGCAGCCACTGAGAAAGCTCTCTTCCAAGTCTTCACAAGATCTACTTGTGATGGTGGTGGAATCAAGAGAAAGCCTTTCCTCAAACATTTTAAAACTTGGGTAGGCACATATTGGGAAATATGGCATTTCAGATGGGCTGGATCCAAGCCATATACAGTTTTTCCCACATACAGAATGCTATAATAATCCAAATGGGATGTGATCAACTAGTATACTAGTTTTAATTGTGCAAAATGCACTCCTGGCCACTGGCAAAGCTGAGATTTCAGGGAGAGTGTAACCCCATCTAGTACAGGCTGAATCCCTATAATTTCTACCTCTGATCTAAATGTTTAGCAAGGACCCAGAAAAGTATATGGTACTTTTTATCTATTTGTTTAAAAAAATCAGTTACTTTCAAGATCTGCCAAACATTTTGATTCACCTGAAGTAAAATTAAGTGAACATCAAGGATTTCAAAGAAATCCATTTCTTTAAATTCAAGAATGGAGGAGAAAAAAAAAATAACAGCTTTAATACATTTAAGGATAACCCTAAGAAAAAATGCACCTTTTCTTTTTAAAAATGCTACCTACTATGAAGAGAGAGAAAGGGAACAATCAGGCATAAAGAAAAATACTGTAAGTGTCATATCCTGGAGCTGTAAGATATGAGAGGAAATGCATTTAATGACTGGATGTGAGAAGCTATTGAGAACTAGGTCAAGAAACACTTCATAATAGTAGATCTTTAGTAACAATACAATAGCTACAAAAAATTTCCCCATTCTTTTCACTCAGTCTTAGAAATTAGATTTTATCAAGGTTATCCCTATATATAAGGAGCTATATATTGATCACCTCTTTTGCAGTATTGCTGATGTAGGAAGAAGCTGGAAGAAGCCTTTCTGATAAATGTGACTGGTTGAAGACTGATAAATAGCACAGTTCTATTTTTATTCTCATGAAAGTCAGGCAAGGGTTGACCCTATTCCAGAGTATTGTAAAGCAACCCAAACCAAGCATGAGATGAAGTAATGTAAGATGCTGGTACTCCTAGATCACTAATAACTGTTCAGATACTAAAAGAATATACCTGGTTTTTTAAAAAACTCATCTTCCCCAATGAATGATTCAGCTAACAAATCACATCTTTATGACTGTGTAGGGATCAAAAATGTTAATATTTAAATTGCTACAAGTTAGTGGCTTAGATCCAAAAAGGACTTTCTACTGATAGCCTCCCTATTTGTAGAAAGATCTGTTTCTGATGTAACTTGTGCTGCTTGAAAAAAGGTGCTCCCTTTCCAAAGAAGCACTTCCACCTGCACAACTTCTTTTCAAATGCCTTTTTGGTTCCCATCTTCCTCATTCAGAATGTTTAAACACTAGAATGCAATCTCTAATGCATTATGGCTGTCCACTGTCAAAAGTCTTCTACTAATCCCAGCACTAAGAAAAGTTGTTATACTGGTTGGGGAATTCTGGGACTAGCAGTCCAACACTCCACAACAGTATCCTCCTCCACCCCTGTTCTTGCTAGTTTTTGCACACAAGAATAGCATCAATATCTTCTCTGCTTCTGCTTACATGGCTTCCAACCCAAGCCAATCTGCTCTATCTCTTAATCAGCATCACAAAACAAATTCCAAAGCAAATTTCACTGTATGATTTTTTCCTTTTATATTTCTTTGCCCTTCTTGAGCTAGGATTATTTCTAAGGCTGAATGATCTGAAAGTCGTGATGCTCTTGAGTGAGAGGAAAACAGCAGAAAGATCTGAGCAAAATGGAAGAAAGGAGAGAAGACAGACATACAAAAAGACAGAATTCTTAGTCAGGAGGGAACTTCACAGACAGGAGGCAAGAAGTTTGCTTTGGCTAAATGCACTGTCTAAGGCTACACAGACATATCATTTTTCTGTATTCAGACTTATAATTTTCTATCACCTATTAGTGTAAACATTAATCAACTCCAAATATTTTTGGCATCACTGTGCATCAGAGAAGGATTTTTGTATGGAAACAGCACTGTCTTCTGTGAGAAAGCCCAAACTGACCACATTCATATGTAACATAATATTAGTTTAGTGTTGTGTGGATAAGCCTCTGAAAGCCTTAGCAAAGCCCAAGGTTTAACTCTCCTACCTTTCTGCCCAGTATACTTTAAAAGAAGAATGAAAAGATCCAATTTCACTTTCCTTAATTAATAATACACACGCACGCACGCACGCACGCACACATACTGAACAAGGAATTGTGGTTTAAAACAGACTAGGTAGCTGCTAAACAACAAAAATCTGTGTTAAAAAACCAGCAGAATCATCTACAAACTAGCATTCTTGGCAAATCACAGTTTTGGGTTCATATCTGAAGGCAGCTAGGAATGAGACAAAGTGAAACTAAATTCACCCAGAGCTCTGCTCCTGGCAGTTTGAAAGGAGCAGAGAGAATGGACAGAGAGGTATGCAAAGACTCATGCATATAATGCTAAATCCTGACTTAGTAATTGTTGCAAACCGCCCCAGTGAATAAATATTTCCTCACTTAGGGCTATTTCACAAGTAACAAATACACACTCACCATTGCTGAAACTCCAGTCCCATATTAAACATGTAATGTATTTTCTTCTTTTCAGTTTATGTACCGTTAGAGGATGTACGACAGCATAAATAACAAACCTCATGCTAAATGCTAAACCAATAGTTGTGCATAAAGAACAGTACAGTGCCTGTGCATTTTAAACAAATTGTATTTTTTAGCATTTGCTTTAAGAGGACAAAGGACACATCACAAACTCCTATTGAGGATATTATACGATGTATCTAGGAGGCTGAAATTTTTCTACTTTAATATTTAGTTCTGGAATTCTCTCAGAAGAAAAGCACGTTCTTTTGATGCAACACAGCACAAAAGGGTAAAACTAACCTGTTTACAATCTACCACAAATATCCAACTGACTACCCTGATCCCAGCACTGCATATCTATGCTGGAATTACCTGCCTTGCAACAGCCTACTAGAAGTTAAGCTGAGCATAAAAGGAGCCATAAAATGACAGGGCATTCTGGCAAGGAATGAATAACTTACCACGGAGTGCTATACAAATGTTTTGGTATTGAACTGACAATGGTGGAATGCTCTACCTCTCTAAGCATTTCCTTTTGCAAATACAGAGACATGTACAACAAGTATATCTACAGCATTCACTCTGCTTGAGTTCTCAAAAAATGTAACCTCCTCACCATTGGAAGTATTACTTTGGGAAAAAGGCAGCCAGATCTCTTGAGAAATAGTATCATCTGCTCTACGATAAAGCAAGCTTAGAAAAGATCTGAAATTTACAGTAAGACCATTATATTCTGTTCTGAAACTTTCAACCTTCTGAAAAACTATCTACAGTTTTAATTCTTCCACAAGGATTTATGCATAAGGAAGAGAGACAGCATGGAGTAGTGGTTTAAGGGTTGGATTATGATCCTGGAGACCAAGGTTTGATTCCACAGCTTGGCCATGGAAACTGACTGGGTGACCTTGGGTGTGTCACACTCTCTCTATTCCAGAAAAGGCTGTGACAAGTTAACCTTTAGGTCCTATAAGTCAGAACTGACTTGAAAGCACACAACGATGACAACAATAACAACAGCAACTGCCTTTTACATATTTCCTGTTAAGCTTGGAAATGCCAATTCGGCTTTGCTAAAATTCAAAAGAGATTTTAGAAGATACACAAGTGATCGACACCTTTTTTCAGCTTTCCATTACATTGCAGAAGTAGAATTGAAACCTTCCTTTTATAGCAAAACTGACTCAAAATTACTCAAATTGTACTCTTTTTAGTAGGGCCTGAGGGAACTGACCTCTATGGAGGTCCCCAACATTTTCATCTCTGTATGGGAGAAATCCAAAAACAACAGATATATTAATACCAGTATTAACATCACTCATTTCTAAGAATTCCATAATGCTCCACAGAAGAGTATAATGTTTATAAAACTGAAGAAAGTTTATTTGTAGCAACATTTTCATTAAGAGAAACTAAGAGAAGCCCTATTTTCAGCTGACCCTTCTATTTTTTCGTAGTGCTGAGCTGATCTCTTTTAAAACTCAGAACCCATTCTCCTCTCAGTTGAATATTTGCAATTTCTACCATTCATTTGCAAAGTTAACAGCATAGTTTATGTATTTCATAGTGTTTACATTTAATTATCATCAACGTATTAGTCATGATGAAAAGCCATACTGGTAAGTTATCACAGATTTTTTGCATTCCTGCAAAGGTAGCTCATCTACCATACTAAACAGGGTTTGTTCTCTGAAGTCTGTAGCAACATTCTTCTCATGAGAAAACTCCAAAAAGATACTTCCAGTGGGTTTGCTGATTTGTGTGTGTGTGTTTTGTTTTTACATAACACCAGTACACCAGTAGTGTGTGCTACACACACACACACACACACACACTTTCTGCTTCTCCTGGGGACACAGCCTAATAGGTCTTACCTATATGCAGCCACTTAGAAGCAGCGGTAAATTCTAAAGTGTAGATCTCACTCACTCAAGACCAAGCCTTCCCGGCTAGCTTATAACAATGCACTGCTGTTCCTGAGAAACTCATTTCCCCTGATGTTACTGAAGGGACAGCAGATAAAGAGAAAACCAGCAACCCAGCAGCCAAAGGCAAGGCCTTAGTAACATTCACCTTATTTCTCTCTGAGAAATTTCTTTCTGAGAAATAGCCTCACAGTGAAGCATTATTACAGTGGGCCCTCAATATTTGTGAGGATTAGGGGACCAAGATATTTGTGAAAGTAGAAAAACCAGTATTATCTTAACCCCCCTCCCCACATATTTAACACATTTACTGTCTCTCTTCCTCCTTTGCATGCAAACAAGCTCAGCCAGTCTAGAGGATGGACGCCAGAAGGGAGGGAGCAGACAAGTGCTGGACTGTGCCACCGTTATTGCCTTTGCCCGCTAACAGGGCTGCAGAAGCCTCTGCCATTCTGCTGGGGCCTCTTTCTTTGTGGGGGCACGCCGGAGTCTGCCTACCACTATTGCACCCTACCCCACAGCTGCACCTCTCCGTCTTCCTCTTTTTCTCCCTCCCGCAAGCAACTGATGGCTCTGGGCAGAGGCATCTCCATCAAGGTGGTATCAGAGGGCCAGGGCTCCGCCATCGCCTCCTCCCCATCCTGCAGCCATCCCACCAGGGCTGCCTCTGCTCCTGCAGGAGAAACTGAACATGCTCCCCAGAGCCACCTCTGCAGCCTCAGCCTTGCATGTCCTAGCCAGTGGCACCGCTGGTGTTGCATGGGCAAAAGAGAGGCACATGTGGCATGCAACAGCAGCAGGAGGAGGAGAAAAAAGAGGAGCAAGAGCAAACTCTGTGTGCCACAACTGCTTCAGTTACTCCACTGGCCTTCAACCTGCCCCACCCTCCCCTGCCTCCATCCCACCTCTGCTGCTGCCCTATACCATTTTAAATAGGGACTTACAAGTCTTGTGGTATGTTTGCGGTCTCTCACAGCTTGCAGGCCCTATTAAAATGGTATAGGGCAGCAGCAGAGGCGACAGATGGGGGAGGCAAGGGAGGGCAGGCCAGGCTGGAGGCTTCAGGGGCAGCTGAAGTGGCGGCAGCACAAGGAGTCTGCTCCTTCTCCTCCTCCTGCTCCGCTGCTGCAGGCTCCATCTGATTCTGTTTTGCTCAGGCAATGCTGGCACCACTGCTTGGGGTATGTGAGGTAGAGGCAACAACTCTGGGGAACATGCTCAGTTCTCTTTGCAGGAGCAGTGGCAGCCCCAGTAAGCGGAGTAGCTGTGGGACAAAGAGGAGGAGACGGCAGAGCCCTGGCCCTCTGATGCACCTTCATTGAGATGCCTCTGCCCAGAGTTGCCACATGTGTGTAGGAGGCAGAAGAAGAGGCAGCAGTAGAGGAGGATGGAGCAGCACAGCTGCGGGGATATTAAAAATGGTGTAGGGCAGCAGTGGAAGCAGCAGGAAATCCACAAATAATCAAATTCATGAAAGTTAAGCCTGCAAATATCAAGGGCTGACTGTATTTCATTATATTCAGGCTTTGTCTGGAATATAATTAAACTCTTATATTTGGGTATGTTCAGGTTTTGCTTAGAATGCAATTAAAGGCAAACAAATGCAGGAGCTATACATCAGAAGAGCTGGGTTTAAATATCACGTCATATTATAGACCCTATATTGTCAATTCAGAAGGCATTAAGTTTGCACTAGCACATTAACTTCTAAAGCACAGTTTTCAAATGTAAATTATAAACAGGACAAAAATGAATGTGCAGTGACCCACCAATTATATTGGCAGTAACAGCCAGTTATCTCAGCCTAGTGACCAAAATGCACAGGCAAGTAACTACGCATCAGATAAAGTGGCAGAATAAGAGCTGGGAACTGGAATCAAACATTGGTGTGTTTAAGTACTGCAGGAGCAGAATTGGGAGAACTTTGGAAACTGAATTTTTACAATCAGAAATCAAAATGGAGACTGTAGTCAAGAAAGCTAGGTCTTGGATGGGCAGTTGTGAAGAAATTAGATAAGATCCTCAAGAGTAAAGATATATTGAGAGCTAGCCTGGTATAGTGGATTGGGTGTTGGACCAGAACTCTAGAGACCCTGCTTGGCCCACTAGGTAACTGTGGCCAAGTCTCTCAGCCTCACAGAAGGGAAAAGCAAGCCCCCTCTAAACAAATCTTGCCAAGAAACCCACATGATAGGTTTGCCTTATGGTCACTGTAAGTCAGCACATAATACACACCTACATGCACTAAGATATATAATTGAATATGTAAGTCAAGATCATCCATGCCATTGTGTTTTTGATTTCTATGTGCAGTTGTGAAAGTGAAGAAAGCTGGCAGGAAGAATCAATTCATTTGAAATGAGGTGTTGAAGGAGAGTTCTGCATACATCACGGACTGCCAAAGTGGCCAATAAATAGGTCTTAGATCAGATCAAGCCTGAACAATCCCTAGAAGTCAAAAATGACTAAACTGAGGCTATCACACTTCGTTGTATCTAAGATAACATAACTCATTAGAAATGTAAATAATGCCTGGAAAAGTGGGAGGCAATAAGGAAAGAAGAAGACCACAGTACAGGTTGATCGATCCAATCAGGAAGCCACAGTTCTGATTCTGCAGCACCTGAGCAAGCATACTGATGATAAGGAAGCTTGTAGTTCTCTCATTCATAGGATTCCCATAACTTCAAACTGACTTGAAGGTAATTAACAACAATGGAATTATGGAAGCCTGACACAAAAGTTTTACTTATTTAAAAATTCAGTACTGAGGTTTATTTCATATCATCTGTTGCACGATCAAGAATAAAAACTAAAATGATTTAGTAGGAAAAATACAGGCAGAAATTAAAGAACAATCTTTGCTCAACATGATCTCTTAGACCACAGATGGGCAACTGTGGTGGGTCAAATGACTACTTTCGTGCTCTTTGGACCTTTTGAGGATAACAATGCCCACCCCAAAATAAAAAGCAAAATAAAACTAGAAAAGGCCAGAAGTCTATTTCTTGCTTTGCAAGCGTTTTTAAATTTATGTTCAACAACGTGAGGGGGGTAGCTTGGACAATTTAAAAAGTGAACTGCCTCTCTTGGAGGTTTCCAGAAGAGACAACTCAACCTTTCTTGCTAGAAACAGGCCAGTCTGAGGAAGTCTGGGACCACCAATAGCCTGTGGCAGGGGACACATGCAGCTCCGATGCCATACGTTGGCTATTCCTGTGTTAGATAAATGAACTCCCTTCACTTACAAAGGTTGGAAGAGTGCAAAGTGTTTGTCCTGCTTTGACATATATTCATTTAAACAATTAAATACAGAAACTTTATATAAAATATGATTCAGTTCAAAAAGTCCTTCATAAACCTTGGCTAAATGAATAGTAAACATTTTTTTAAAAAAGCCTGTATAATGAATACCACTTCTACCATGGGAAACCACATACTATTGGCACACTAAAAAATCATAAATAGGAATGTTTTGATTTGATTATAGAAAAAAGTAGTAACTCTTAATCACTGTACAACTCACTAGATGAGAGTAAAAAGTATATCATAATTAGCACTCTTATCCGTATCGGTAACATTCATTGCTTACTACTCTAGTCCAGTCTTCTTAAAAATACTGCCCCTAAAATGTTTTGGACTGCATCTCTCACCATCCACAATCCCACTGGCAATGGCAGCAGTGGTTGAGAAAAGTTGTAGATCAGAACAGACTGAAAGGTGATAGGAAGCAATTGCCTTAGTCTCCCCATTGTCTTTGATGTTATCAATTTTATATGTGAGATATTTGTGGGGCAAACATACATTAATGGTTCTGGGTGAAATCCAATATTATCCCAACCGGAAAAGACGAAATGAAATGAATTGAACTTGTTAGCGATTACTCATATAAATCCCACAGATTGAAATGGTTTTTATTCTAGTCGAGACTACCACTGGAGTTGGCCCATGGAGACATGGCCCATGGAGACAAGGCCTACCAGCAGGAAGGAGGGCAGTGTATTCTCTCAGGAAACGAAACTCTGTATGTTAATAACTCTGAATACAGATTGGATCAGAGAATATGGGGGAAAGTTACAGGTACTGGACAAGACAGATTGGGGAATTAGAGACACAGGATCTCAAATCTGTGTATTTCAACCGCATCTAACTCCTAAGGTATTTCTAACAAGTGTTACCTACGAAAAAAATAAAATCCTGGGCAACGCCAGGTATATATGCTAGAAATCAACTAAAAATATGTTAGAACTGTATCTTAATCAGATGGCCAAAACTGCCACTATTGATTCTTTTTATTCTAAAATTTATGTGGTATTTTCACTATTTATAGTAGACCTGAGCAGTGTATGTAAAAATAATTTGTCCATATCCTTACTCTTATTTTAGCCTTCTGTCTTTTACTATGTCACTAGAACCACTTTTATTTATAGTTTATTCTTCTCAATTTTAGCAATTTGTTCACGATTTCCTATTGTATTTTTAAATTGTTTTGTGTATGTACCCTCAAGTAATCCATTTTTGGATGCCAGTGGAATTCATAAGAATTCTTAAAAAGAAAGTACCTGTTATAGTACTTTATAGCCCTTATTATTTCATAAGCTGGCTGTACTTATGAGCTACTAAAAACAAGATAAAAACAAATACTATTTTCCCCAAAGATGCTTTCCTGCTCCCAGTCATGTGCTTTAACTCATCTTGAATCAGAGGATACCATGTCAGTGTGCTGTTAATGTATAAATGTTACATCTCAGCCTTGGCCTGGAGCACCATGGCTTCTCTTTATATTGCTATCAACTTCAACACCTTTCCTTCATGAGCGGAACTGCATAAAACTAGGACACATATAAGTTGTGAAAAGATCAACGTGAATTCCTAATTTTTACACAGTTCCCTGCTTGGTCAGAAGAAAAAGATCTGAACTTCCCATTTCGTAACGGTGACTCCATGAGAATGTATGTATTTACTTTTAATACTTTAAAAAGTCAAACATGTGGGTATAGCAGAACAAAATCATACACCACTACTGCTCCCCTAGAAATTTATTATAAGCAGATTCATAGGCAAGACCTCCAGTTCTTTTTCATGTTCCAAAAAGACTTTAGCTTACCTTAATGTCTTGATAAACCTTTCAATGTAGAGGAGCAAGCAGTGCCAAGTAGTCTGCCCTATTTTTCCTCTCAGAGACTAAGCATGCTTCCCAACCATGACAAGGTGTCACAAATTGGCCCTGCTCTCTCTCCCATTTATGTCTGGCACAAGTGGGAGAGCTTTTGCTAAAGAAAGCTGTAGGGCTGTTTAAAACATTCCTCCATGTCAAGTTTCTTTATCTTAATATCTTAGCTTAGTATCTTTATCTTGATAAGCCCTAAATCAAGTTATTTATTCCAACTGAGGAAACACTAGAGCCAGGGTAAGGGCTGCAGGCCAAAATTCAACCAGCCATCATGGGATTCCACAGACGGCCACAGCCTCTCCCCACAATACCACTGTGTGGTGCCTTTCCTATTCTTGTACACTTGCCCCCATTCTAAAAGTTTGAAATTCTTTTCCTAAGGCTCAGCTATTGTCAGCAAGAGCTTTAAGCTAAAATATGCTGCCAGTTTTGGTCCCATCCTTCTGTATTGAGCCCTGGCCATGACTGGAATACAGATCCACACTCCTGCAACTTCTCTGAAATTTAATTCAGTTTTTCAGCTGAAAAGGTTCCCCACTTTTCCACCAGTGTTTTGATGGTCTGAGTGTGTTTATTTGAAAGTCAGTGACCAGGGCAGAGTAGGAATTCTGTTTATGAAACGCCCATCTCACTGCTCAACAGTCTTCCTCTCTGAGCTAGCTGAGCTGGTCTCAGTGGTGGTGTTGGAGTCCCCTAGCTCTTCCCTGAACCCCTACCTCATCAGACAATTATCAGCCTGTCTCCAATATCTCCTTTTTGGGCAAAGTTCTAGAGTGTGTGGTGGCCTCCCAGCTCAGGGGCTCCTGTAAGAAACAGATTACCTAGACACATTTCAATATAGCACCAGGTCTGGTTATGGGACAGACAGATTAGCCCCCCTTGATGGATGACATGTGCTGGGAACTGGCCAGGCAGAGTGTGCTCTATTGGTTCTACTGAACCACTCAGTGGCTTTTGATACCATTAAACACAGTAACTTTCTGAGTTTTCTTTTGGGATTTGGAGGAACTGTTTTACAGTGGCTTCATTACTTCCTTAAAGGATGAATTCAGAAGGTGGTGCTGGGAGGACTCCTCTTCATCACACTGGCCACTGGTCTGTGATGTTTCTTTGTGTGCTGTTTTGTCCTGTATGCTGTTTAACATATACAGTACATGAAAGAGCTGGGAGAGTTTTTTTCAGAAATCAGGGGTCTGGTGTCACCAGTATAAACATGACACTCAGCTTTACCTCTCTGTTCCATCTCACTCCAAGGAAGCTGTCTCAGTACCAAACCAATGTCTGTTTTCAGCAGTCAACTAGTTGAGGACAATTGCAGCTTACTCCACACAAAACAGAGATGTTCCTGGTTAGTCAGAAGGCAAATTGGGCAATAGGGATTCAACCTGTGCTGGATTGGGTTACTCCCTTGCAGAAACAGCTTCACTGGCTGCCAGTTTGTCTCTGAGCCCAATTCAAAGTACTGATTTTGACCTATGAAGCCCTTATATAGCTTAGGTCCATATTATGTGAAAGTGCACACCTACCCATATGAGCTTGTCAAGTCTTACAATCTTCAGAAGGCCGATCTCCATCCTATCAATTTCCCATGATCATGTAGTGAGGATACAGGAGACAGCCTTCTTAGTGGCTATTCTTAGGATACAGAACTCCCTCCCATAGGGGGGTCTGATCTGTGCACTCTCGATTGTCCGTTCATTGAAAGACAAAAATCTGTTTAAACAGGCTTTCAGCCTTAGTTGACCAGGGTAGAAGGATATGCAATTAAGAATGCTGTTTATAATATGCATTTCAGGTTTTTTTTTATTGTTTTTAAGTTAATGTCTTAAAAATAGAGTTTTAATTCACTTGACGGACTGATAAGTTTTTGAAGTTTTGCACTACATATTGTTTTAACTATTTGGTTTTGAAATTATATTAAGCTGCTCTGAGTTCCACTTGGGAAAAAAGGCAGGAAATCAACCAATCAATGGCATCTTATGAGAAGGTGATTTAGACCAAGCAGTCAGCAGAAAGGAAAACAAATTAGCACTTCTACTTTCACTATTCATCTTAGTAGCCTCTGTTCCATTTAATGAAAGGAAAAACCAGACAACTAATCAAGGATCCCCTGGCATAAACAGGTGCCTAGTCTAGTTCTTGTCTTCCACTCTTGGTAGATATGATGTAATCAGATGGTTTATTTGTGTTGTTCTCGTAGCTGTTCCTGTGCGCCTTCAAGCAACTTCGAACTTACGGAGTCGCTATGGTAAATCTATGGGGTTTTCTGGGACTAAGAGTGTGTGACACACCCAAGATCAGCCAGTGTGTTTCCTTGGCTGAAGGAAGAATCAAGCCTTGGTCTCCAGGATCATAGTTCAAATGCTCTGACCACTATACCATGCTGGCTATCCAGATCAAATTTCACATTAACCATAAACTCATTAGGTGGCCATAGTCAAGCTGCTCTCTTGGAAAATGATTCCCACTACAATTCAGAGATGAAATGATTGCCTTACTCCTTCACGCCCACTGTGACGACAGTGAACGTGTATGCAAAGCACTCTGAGTATTTAGAGTACAATAAATATTAATGGTTATTATGCCAATTGGCTAAAATAGCAAATACTGGCGCTAAATATGAGAAAATAAACTTGCCTACGATGAACTAAGTGTGCATTCTGAAAATGAGACCTTGGTCCCCAGTGTATTTCACAATCTACCATCCTTTTGATAATGGAAGAAAAATATGAGCACACTTAAAAGATGAGTGGTGGCAGCAGTAGAAGGAAGTTTAATCATAACATTCCAAATTAACATACCTACCACTGTGACATAACTTAAGATTATATCCTATACACCTGCACGTTTATTTCTAATTTTAAAAATATTTCAACCAGGCCTTTACAATTCATTAGAAAAGGTAACAAAGCGAGAGGAATTCTTGTTCATTAGCTGTTAGATAATCTCCTTCTGAGCAATAATTATATAGCTTAGTATTTAAAAAGTCTGAGCTACTTTAAAAAATGCATAAAGAAAGAAAACTGCATGTTTGAAAAGTAAATCATCATGGAAGAATGAAGGGTTGTCACATTTGAAAGGGCTGGTCTTTCTTAGGAATGAACACTGGTAGATGGCTTTGTTTGAAAAAGAAGTTGCAACCCAAATGTCTTCATGTTCAGCCTATACAGAAAGAGACTCAGACAATCAGAAAAGACGTCTGTAAGGAGGAGGGTCTTTTTAGAAAAATGATTCTAGCAAGAAATTTGAGAAGTATGAAGAATATTCTAAATGGACTATACCTATAACCTTGCAGAGGGTCAAGTCATAATGAGCATTTTTTGCTGTACGTAACACATGTCAGAAAAGTGTATACAGTACTTCAAGGTAACTGTGATAATGAGCAACGGAGAGGTAACAATGTGCCAAAACAGACTGAAGAAATTAAAAGGGTAGCTGAAAAACATAAACAATTCCAGAGAGCAGGTAAAATGTGATAGGTACACTATCCATTTGATTATAAACAAGGTTCAAACAAGTCAATTTATATATCTCTATCTCAGGTTCCCATCCGCACTAATACAGTTTTTCCAATGGAACAGTTCATCTCAGCTTGCACAGAACCAGTTTCTCAATTTTTGTTGTTGTGTGCCTTCAAGTTGTTTCTAAGTTATAGCGACCTTATAATGTACCCATAATGGGGTTTTCTGGGGCTGAGTGTGTGTGACGTGCCCAAGGTTCCCATAATCGAGTAGAGCATCAAACCCTTTCTCCACGGTTCTCATTCTCAATGTTAAAACCACTATATACTACATTGGTTCATTTTTTTTCAAATTATAAAAAGAGGCACAAACTCCCTACAAATTCATTATTCCCACAGAATGCATTGTACAAATTAGTCTTCAGTCAAGTTAGAAAGCTGCTAAGTCACTAAATTCCCCACCACAACAGATACACACATAAAACAAAACAGTGACAGCACACAAAGAAGGAACTTACTAATTTAAGACATGAGCTTTTCAGCATTAATAATAGCAATTTACAGTGTCATCTCTGCCAGAGTACCTCAGGGAATTTTCAGGAAATTTAATGTAAGTATATAAACACTTGCAGCATGCTTTTTAGAAACAGATAATCCTTCTCTAACTACAGGAATAGTTTGCAATAAATAGTGAAAATAGGCCAAAACATAGGCTGGAATGAAGCTGAAATTCTCATCTGCCGCTCTTCAGTCTCAAAGCTGTCACCGACTGAAGGTTATGTTGATAGTGTGAGCTGAAGCTCTGTCTTCCACTGTCCTATAGCTAGTGCTTTTCATCCTTCACACATTTGCCCTATACTCTCCTCCTCAGCCTCTTTCCTCTCTCAGATCTGAGATTCTCCATGCTCCTACAGAACTGTGTTACACACATATTTTCCAATGACAGCTCTATAAAGACAGCATGGGTTGTGCCACATGCAAACTTCATGAAGCTATACTTTCAGCTTACATCAAGTGAACATGAACTCATCAGTTCACACAAATATACATGGGTTCATGCTACCCACATGCAGTTATAAAATTGATCTATATATTGGACCTAAGGGGATTCTTGTGCCTGGGTACAAATCAACACAGGTACAGTGGTTCTCAAAAATATCTGAATACATGTGATGTTATGTGAATAATTTGTGTACAGTGCATAGTATGAACAATAAATATACAAAACTCTATGCACATACATAGACAATTGCTGTGAAACGTAAAAAGTAAGCATGCTGCAGGGCATTAATAGCCATACCCTGCTACCTGTACACCACGCTTAAATTATGTTTCAGAAACAGGCGTTATTAGAATATGAAGATGAATTTCATATATCTCTTTACCAACCCCCCCCCCCCAAAAAAAGTTTCAAATACTATCACATTTGGAGCCTTCCTATAGTTGTCACCTAAGAAGAAAGAACCCAGGATTATATTTTATCAGAAAACTGCATATTCTTCAGTGAATGATTCTACAAACCAAAGAAAATCTATTTACAAAATAAATGCTAGATAGGCGATATGGTAAAAGACTCTACAAGTTTCACATTTTGCACAAGTACAAAACAAACTGGGAATGTGGTGATGTGATGTTCCAGTGCTGAAGCTGGTATAAACTATTCCCCCCCCCCCCGCTTTTCTGCTTCACACCTTTAGTTCAAATCCATCACTGCTTTGGATCTGGCTACCCATTCACCAAGGATTAATATCCTCTTCTTTCTTTGCATTACTTTCCCTTTGTATCACAACAAAAATAATTCATTCATTGACTTGTGCAATTACAAAATAAATTAGATAACTGTTATTGTAAAACAATTAATATTTTATAAGTACAAGCAATTCATTTGCTCCCCCTTTTTTTTCGTTTTATACTAGAATATCAGGGTTGTCTTAAATTTGACATTAAAGACAGGAATAAAGTAAGTAAAATAACAGGAACTATTAAAACAAAATTCAAGACTTCAGCTCAGAATTCATGCACGTATGACATCTGTATGCCACAGAGCACTATGGATAGCTTACAATAAACAGCTGTTAAATACAGGCTGTCATGTATAAGTTGATATTATTGCTTGGATTACACAGTTTACAACACTTTGGCCCTTTCCACACCAGGCAATTAGAACGGGGCAGTGCGTCCTCTCACAGAGGTCGTCTGCACCTTGGAGTGGCCTAGGAGCGGACTACTTACCAGAGATCCGCACCTCAGTCTGCTCTAAGACGACCCCAAGTGGTCCTCCAGCGTGTTTTCTAAAGACCGCAAAAAACAGATCTTTATTTTTCTGGAACGCGCCATTGCGTTCCTGCTCCCTTGTGCAGATTCGCAGGCTTGCACCAATGCGAGCCTGCGATCTGCGGAGGGCGGGCTTTAGGTGTGGTGAGCTTCAGCGGTTGGTCGGGACCCATGACCAACCAGAAGCCGCCATTTTGGAAGCCGGTACCGCCATTTTGGAAGCTGGAAGCCACCATTTTGGAAGCCGGAGCAGTCCGGATCTACAGACCTCGCACTGCTCCAGTTCGCCCTGGACCAAGGAGGAGCCCTGCGGAAGGGCTCCAGGGACAGTCCACGTTGCTTCGGACCCCAGAAGAAGCGGTAGGTAACGGCACAGAGCGATTCCCTCACCTCGTGCGGAAAGGGCCCTAACTGCAGTCAAATAATAGGTGGAAAACAAACAATAATTGACTTGTCAGCTGGTGGATATGCCAGCTCTCCAGAGGACCCTCCAAGTGATGCAACATGAAGGACTGTGTTAAAAAAGATAATACATACAATAATTCCATAGTGCATAAGTAAGCACTCTTGGTTAATACACGGAAACTCTTGGGTCGAGCCTTCAGTGTTGATTTTCTGGCTTTTGCAAATCACATTCTTGTAAACACACACACACACAGCTATGCAGAATACTATGTTGATTACATGCTTGTAAAAGCAATAATTTAAAAAAAACCTGAAGCTAATTTTAGTTGATATACATACTAAAGAATTACTTCAAAACAGGTGCAAGAGTTTAGGTTACTATGAAAATCACTGTCTTATCTTTAATGGTAATGCTTTAAGATTCACTTAAGGGCTCATTACCAAAGATACATGTAAGGTAAATTCTAATTCTGATAAAACCATTGGTATCATGTAATGAATGAACTCATGATGGATCCTCATAAGCAATAATTAACAGATTTATTTGTCTCCAAATGTCAGACTACCAAGGTCAGACCAGATGAATTGGTATTGTTGCCCTTACAATCTGACAATAAATTAAACTGAAGTCTTCTGAAGTTTCAAAGGCCATTTAAGCAATGTGTCCACCTACTTTTATTGTAAGTTACATCACCAGAAATGTAAACCATTCCCTATTATTTAGAAAACCATGACAACTGGAAAGTAGAAAATTATGTCTTCAAAGGATGCAGCAAAAAGAAAGTTTTTCTTAAAAAAATAAAAACCATTTTTGGGGAAATTTTAAAAAATAAGCATATTTGAACAGTGAAGAAATATCCTGCTGCTAATCAGCTGCCATGATGAAAATGGTGATGGCAGAAGATATTTTGGCAACAGATATCAATTTTGACTGACATGTTTCCAAGCAGCAGTCAGTCTTCCAGCTGTTCCTGCATCTGTAAGCTCTGGACTAAAGACAACTCACAGCATGAAGACAGTTTATTCCTGCATTATCCATGGCAGGGCTGGAACCAATTAACAGGCTAGTAGACAGCCAACTGTGTTTTTTTATGTGAAAGTTGAAAGTGACTTAACTCTTAACAACAGAAAAGTTCTGTTGACCTTACTTGAAGATTAACAAATTTTATTTAACAAACCTTGGCAGATCAGAGCATGAAATGGACTGTAACCTTTACAGTGCCGAATAAAACGTTTAAAACTTTTTTAGTCTTTTAAGATGCACCAAGGGTCTTTGACAGGTTAGGAGATAATCTTGCCTGAAAACCCTGCCTTTCTACTGCCAGTTGTACTTGATAACACTCGGCCAGAGGGACTAACAGTCTAGTCTGGTATAAGGCAGTTTTTTTATATTCCTTTGGTAATCCTAACTATGGATTATCAAATATATATATATATGACCATACATATATGTTAGAAAAGTTCAGAACTCTCCAATACTATACTGTTCTATTATTATTTTAATCTAAATATATTTTATATAAATATAAATATTTATTAAATATTTCAAATAAATATTTATACTTGTTTTAAATATTTGTTTAAATGAATATTTTATTTAATATTTATTTAATGGTATTTTCATCCTGCTTTGTTCTCCCTAAAGGAGTCAACAAAGCATCGTTTTTAAAAAAAGAGTATTAATAAAAGAAGAAAATAATAGATTCAAGAATAAGTCTCCATTTTGCCATCCTGAGATCATTACTGTTGTCTACATGTCCACTCTATGCCTGTCTCCTACACTATACCTGTCTCCTACACTACACCTGTCTCCTGATATATCTGTGTTTCTGTAGGGCGTAATCTGAAATGACACTCCAGAAGTATATTCACAAGTAGTAGCACTCATAGCAGGCCCATCCTGTTGCTGTGTCAAGTCACTGTCTGGAATCCTGCTCACCAAGCACATATGCATTTCATCCAAGCATTCCATACTACATTTTCATAGGTACAGTTGGCCCTCTGTATCTATAGGTTCTGCATCCACAGATTCAACCAACCGTTTAAAAAAAAATTCAAAAAGCAAATCTTGATTTTTGCCACATGCCAGGCACTATGCTTATACAGAAGAATACCCTGCTGTAGCCTCATATCATTTCACAGATCCTCAGGCTCTCTCTGGAACTCATCTGAGTTCTTTGTCAATGTATATAATGAGCACCATTTTATATAGTGGACTTGAGCAACCATGGATTTTGGAACCAAACCCAGTGGATATCAATGGCCCACTGTTTAACTTTTCAACATCCAATACCTAGGTAGAGTTAATTTCACAGCATGGGTGAAGTAGAGGAGAGCGGATGAAAGAGTGCTTAGACTAGAAGTCTGCAGATTACAAGGAAGGCTTGCAGCTGCCAGAGATTTTGAAAGACAAAAAATAACATAGTTTATCTAAGTGCAATGGAGTTTTAACCAATGGTTGGACAATCCAGTTAAGCTCAAGCAGCTAGGCAGATAAGCAAGCTAAGGTGCATACTCATCAATAACTCCTGCTCTTTGCCTCAGTGAAGTTAAAATACATAAAACGGCCTTTGATAACTAAATGTGAGCTCATCTTTAAATTCTAAATTCTCAAGGTTAGTGACTCAGAAAACTACAGGAGTATTTCCTTAAATATCTTTACTGCCATCTAACAAGCCTTGGCCAGAGTCTGCAAGAGGTGTGCAGAGCAATGAGATTTCTTGCATACTTAATTGAATAAGCTTCTAGTTTCTCTTCACAGTGTAGTAAGATGCAGCAGCATCTCAAAGGCAAACATGGTTTAAATTGGTTTGGACTTAGATGAACAGGCCCTGTCTCTTCTATAAAAAAAAAAGTTAATCTAATTACTATGCATCTGTGCCATGTCATACATAAATGGTGAATTATTAGGAGAAGCTAATACCGCTGCTTTGAACATTCTTTGAACAAAATTCTACAGTAATAATTACAAAGTACCAAACCACAGGCAAATCACAATGAAAACTTATTTTTTTGTTAAGCCTTAATTTTAAACTAAGCTATGGATCATTATCAAATCTAACTCAATTTCAAGCTTATGTTGGCACTGGCAAATTTTCTCAATCCTTAGGTTTTGATATATCCTTTCCAGAAACAAAGTCTGATCAGTTTCCAATCTTTCTTTGGTCTAAGTAACTCATTTCCATTTTTTTTAATTATTATTTTATTATTATTTTCCTTTTTAAAACTTTGAGGACTAAAATAGGTTTGATTGCTTCTGTAGATGACTTACACTGGGAGCTAGTTGAGGGAATTGTGTCCTGGTTGGCTCTGTTGGGCCTCTGATTGGCATTCAGTATAATCAATGATAACAGAACCATTTTATCTTTTATGTTTTTTAAGACCTACATGATGGCAACATAAGAGGTCTTCCACAGTTATATTCTCATTATTATGCTATGTTTGTAGTTTACTGAGGCTAAAGAGCTTTCTAGCTGAGAATTCTAAATGCCCCTCCCCAAACTGCAAACCCCAGGATTCCACAGGATGTTGAAAGTGGAATAATAGCATTATAACAGTGTAGTGTGGAAATGGCCTAAGAGTGCGTTCCTCCTCTAAAACAATGAACATGTTCTTACTCATCCTGTTTTAGCATTTCTTAAATGAATCAAACCACCATGCTGCCAAAGTCACCACCAATATTCTGGCAGCTGTGAAAAAAGTTTGGCAGTGGGGAGGGGCAAAATCTAGCCTGGACATTGGCTAATCCAGATTTAGCAGGAAAGTATGCAGAAGGCCATTTTTTCCTGTTAAGATGATATATCTCCAACAGTGAGTGGCTATGGATTAGAGACGATTCTCATTATGGAGGATATGACTGCCAGAAATGAAGGTGCTGCTTATTTGAGTACAAAACCTGAGGGTACTGTGGGATGTCTACACACTATGAACAAGTAGAATGTTTAGACTGTTGGATAGTGGAGGGAATACAAGTCTATTAATTCTTTGTACATTTGAAAAATGAAATACAGTGTTCCTTTGTTAAAGGAAGGACCGTTGAAAGGAAGCACTTTTTTTTACATAATGCAGACAGGACTGATTGAGCTCCTTACTGCTAAAAGTTGCACTGGCGGAGAGGGCTTTTAAAAATGGTTACATACTTTTTATACATAAGGCTGTCAGCAACTATCAACCATAAGCATATTTCAAGTTTGTTTGTTTTTTTAAATAGATTTCTGGTCCACTTTTCAAAATGAAAACCTCCCAAAGTGAACCAGAGCATACTGCTTGTAGATTCCCTAGCCTAAACAGACCATTCACCAGATCCAGTATAGCTATTTTTACATCCTTAACATCTTTTGAAATATAAATAATAAAACAATTTTAGAATTCAACACATAAACCATTACAATAAAAAGACAGCAGCAGATAAACCTCAGGTGAAAGCATGGCATGATGTAACTACATATAACTCCTCCTTAAAGATCAGAAAAGAGGGCACCGTAAGCATTTCCTGGTGATGTGAAACACATGAGGTCACCACAGAAATTGCCTCATCCCTGGTACCTGTAATTTCATGTCCCTACCTGGTAAAACAAAGAGCAGGGCCTCAGATTCAGGCTTACTGAAAAGCAGGAGGTCCTTTACATAACCTGGTTCCAGGTCATTTGAACTTAAGAAGACTAATATCAAAAGCTTACATTAAGTCTGGCCAACAAATAACCAATCAATATGCCTAGAACTTAACAGGTATAACATGAGCTGAATGTCTGGGTGCCGCATTTGTCCCCAGCTGTAGTTTCCAGACTGTCTTCAAGGACTTCTTTATTTTCTCTTACTAGACAAGAAAGAAAGACTATGTAAAGATAGTCTGTAGAACCCAAGTCAGTTTCCCTGAATTAAATGGCTGGCTGGTACGGGAAAAAGAATGCCGGCTTGCTTGAAAGCAGCCTTAAAAACTCAGTCCTTTGTTCTTTTCTTTTCAATAATTTCTTAGAAAACACAAAGATATTTCATTGACATAGTTAATGGGAATTTTTATGACTGTTCAAAACATATACCATATAAATAAATTTGTTACTGCAGTATCAGTAACATGAGCTATAACTCCTCTCAATTCCAAGCATATTAATAGCAAAGTGAATTTGTCTTATAATAATCTCTCTCCAAACACACTAGAGCTACCTGTGAAATTCTCATAAGCGTACTGTACAGTAACTGTCTCTACATTTATTTCCAGTACTCAAACATCTGAAGATCCAAGATGCATCCTATCATTGTTCATCTACTTGTCCGATTAAAATTCATGGTACTACATTATTTTTAGCAATGGACAGCATCCAATCAGTTAATCAAACTTCAAAGATAAACTGAAAGGACAACTAGACGGCAAAATCATTTATCTTACCTGACAAGCAGATGTAGGTTAGATATTCACCCTGACCTCCAGTTGCCAGAAAAGGAATCTTTTTCTTAGTTCTCCTTTTTACTTGGATTGCTCCCAGCATCCTTTCATCATGTGGAGCGAAAATTTCTTTGTTGATAGCAGATTTGGCACTCATTGTAGATCACAGACAGAAGGAGATGGGTGGCCTTCCTAAAATAAATTTGTATAGTAAACCTTTTATTTCTCCAAGAAATGCAGTTTATATAGCACACAGGCTTTCTTTCCCTTTATTTCAGGTTAAAGTACAGAGTTGTATGTATGGCTCTTCAGTTTGCCTGTCAATGTATGGTGACCTCATGAATTTCGTAGGGCTTTCTTAGGCAAAGAATAGTCACAGACAGTTTTCCCACTTTCTACCTCTGAAATATAGTCTACAAAACTTGATATTCATTGGAGTTCTCCCATGCAAGTGCTGCTCAGGGCTGACCCAGCTTAGCTTCCAAGATCAAACAGGATCTGGTACCTTTAGTGTATTTAGGCAAATACAAAGTCATATCCATATGGAAGAAGTGAACAGAAAACAATGTGCTTGGTCTAGGATTGAAGACTAAAAGGGCAGCTAGCAGACAGCAAGATCCTTGCTATTGGCCTATTGGGATCAAATGTCACCCAGGTCTTTTCTCTAAGATCCTCTGCCATAGGGGAAGCTGAAACACATGGTTGTTTCCCTTGGTTCACCAGAGTGAAGTGACACCAGTGACTTTCTTACGAGCCACAGGTTCAAAACCACAATCCAGTGTCTACAATTCTTTGAAACCACAGTCAGAACTTACTTTCTTGGATTACAACTCCCAGAAGCTTGGATTACAACTCCCAGAACCCAGCTTTGCTGGCAGGACGATATTGGGAGTTCTAGTCCAAAACCTTTCTGAGGTCTAACTGTGAAATGACATTGGAAGTATCTCGTGTCATTGTACTCTTTGCTCCTTTCAATTTTGGAGGCACTTTACCTGATCACAGTTCATTTCCAACCCATGTATGGAAGTGTGGGCAGTTAGGTGTACAAACTGCTGTCTAGCTCTAACTAGGATCTGAGAAATATCAGTGTCAGTATTATTGTTCTTAATTCCAAAACTGAAAGGGAGAGGTAAATAGTCCTGCAGAAAGAAAGCAGTGAGCCAATGAAGGCAGTAGGCACAAAATATCCCAAGTTGTTAAACTGCAGAATAGAAAAAGGAAGACTGCATTACAGGCGGATAGTCTCAAACAAGGAAACCATGGCCGTCACCTTGCAAATCTGTTGATAAAAGGCTGACTTGGAAGTCTCTAATTCATAGAGTTTCCATAAGTTGAAATCAACTTGATGACAATTAAGAACAATCAAAATTTGCACTGATATTAACCACCCCTCCACAAATTTAGTAGCAATAGCTCAGGTTTTATTTGAAGAGGATATGCAAAGTGCAAAGAAAAAGGAGTGCTTTAGTTCTTTCCCCTCAAATATCTCTCTAATATATTCCATAAAAATAGAATTCTAATGGCATGACTGTCTTGTCTCGGCAAGGTTTACAGATTAACTCTGAGAGTAGTAATTGCCAAGAAATAAAAATGCATTCCTGAAATTGTGATTCCACTTTGCACTTTAAGACCTCATCACATAATGTAGTTACCTCAGGTATCATACTACACCTCTCTCAGGCCTGTAAGTGCTGAGTTATTTAACATATCCCAGGGAAAATTAACTTCTCTTGTAGGAATATGCAGCCAGTTATGGTATTTCAGATGTCTATCTGCTGAAAATGCATTTTCTTTAGTATCAAAAGAGTATATACAGAAAAGTAGGTTTTTTTAAAAAAAACTGCATCATTTACTTAGTTAATACATAGAAGGCACAAAATATCTTGTTCTTCTTGTTGTGCAACTTCAATTCATTTCCATCTTATAGCAACCCCAAGGCAACCCTATCATGGAGTTTTCTGGGGATGACAATGTTCAACATGCCCTGCGTCATCCCTGGCTGACTGGGGAATTGAACTGTGGTCTCTAGAGTTATAGTCCAATGCTCACATCACCACACCATGCTGTCTCTCATTTGCATTCTACCATCAAAAAATACCTATTCTCATCCTGAATCCACTGCATTTCACATATATTTGAATTGGTTTCCCAGCCCCTCATGAATTCATGCAAGGCTGATAGCAAACTACGGGTATTATTCATTAAAGAAGCATTTACCATTACACAGACTGATCTAGCAAGAGTAATGGCTGTCAAAAGACCGCAGGTTGGTAACACGATGCCCTATAACCATCATACCCCCAATCACTAAGTTATGTTTTAGATTGTCTCCTTGCTCAGAACTAGTAACTAAACTTAAATAAGAGATTTAATACTCCATACTTTAGTCCCTAATTCCAACACCACTGTCACCAGATACTGTTAAACCATTTCCTTGCTCTGTTCCCATTTCAGCAGTTAGGTCTAGGCACAAGGGAAAAAAACACAGTTTTCAATATTTAAAACCAAGGGGTAATGAATTTCTCCAAAATTAATATTTATATAACAAGTATTTAACAAAACATTGACATTAATAATGTTACTCTGAGTTTCAGTAAACTTTCTATAATAAAATAGTTCTTCTTCCTAACCTTTATCTAATATGCTGTGAACTTCATCCCAATTAACTGATTAAAAGATCTTAAATGACAAGTCTTTCTATAGCTGGGCTACAATATTCTTGGATACTTCATTGTCTCCATTCCAGGCTATTTGTTCAATTCTTCTTTTTATCCAGTACATTCTGCTGTGTCAGTTTCACTACTTCCCACCTGAACTCTCCCCACAGCTCTATGTTTAAGGGTGCCTCCAGAATTTTCCTCTCCAGCACTCCTCTTGAGAAGCTGCAGCCTTGAACTTATGGTCTGAACCAAGCCATGAGCTTCTGATACTGCAATGAAGCTTTCAGATTTTCCCCAGTCTCTTTGGACCTTCTCCTGCAATCTTCTGCTCACACTAACCAGCCTCTCTTCAGCAGCTGCTATCTGCCTAACCTTGCCAACTGATTTTATTATCATCTTTGTAACAGAGATGACAGCTTTGTGCGTGCGTGTGTGCGCGTGCGTGCGCGTGGCGGTACTTTACCCTTATACAGAGATAGTAGGTTGCACTTTCCCATTTTCAGCAGAAAACGGAACTAGAAGTAATTTCTGGTTATTATTTTCTGGGTTTGTCAAAGCACTTATGAACTGGGTAGGAAATCTGATGCTCTAGAAAGCCTACCTTTTTTACCTTAAAAAAGAAATAATTCTAACGGAACACAGGGGCTTTGCACACTTCTTCCAGCCCTGCTTCATATTCTCTCCATTTAGAAAACTCCAGCCAATTATTCATAGTGGTTAGTATTCTATAATCCGTCTGTTTTCTAAACTATCAGATGTTCATGGTATTTTTATCTTGTGCTCCATAGGACTACCAAGTCAGTTTTTTTTCCACTTAGTATCCAAAGCAAAACAAATCTCCCAATATTATTTATTTATTTAGGTACTAGCTTTCTCCCAAAAGAGAAGTCAAAGAAGCTTATAGTGTAAGTTCAAATGCATAAAAAGCATCTTATATAAGCAGCATACCTATTTCACATCCTGCTCTCCCAAGGCTGAAGCCTGGTTTAAATAGAAAGATCTTTGCCTGTTGGTGAACAGAGAAATGCTCTAAACCTTTACACCATTCTCACACACATGCACACACATATATACTTATATATATATGGCTGAACTCTTATCAGATGGAGACTGTATGGACTTGGAAATAGTATACTACCATATACTACCAATGGTATACTAAATGGTATACTACCTGCCCTGGATAGGCCTGAACCATCTCTGTCACTGCAGGCCCAGGTGGATTCTGTGGGTTAGAATGCTTGGCATCCATTTTGAAAGCTGTGCCAGCTACAGCCTTTTCCAGTCATAGATAAGTTAGTTGCAAGTAGTCCACACTTCAATAACTTCCCAATTAGATGGCCCTAATGCATCCTATGTGGGGCTGAGCATGAAGGTGAGTCAGAAGCTACACTTGATGCAAAATCCAGAAGCAAGGCTGCTGACCAACATGGATTAAACACATCACTGATCTTACAAGAGCTGCACTGGCTGCTAGTTCACTACAGGTCTGAATTCATGGTGCTGGTGATGACATTCAAACCCATAAATGCCTTGGGACTTTGATACTTTTAAGAGTGTCTCTCCCTACATATAACTTCCCAAGGACTGACTTAACAAAGTATTTCCATTGAAAGACTACTATAAAGGCTTTTCTAAAGGCCAAGACACTTTCAAGCTGTGATCAAGGTCAAAAACCATGCTGAATTTGATGAAATGGACTGGAGTCCAAGAAATGCATGCTAGAAACATCCTTTTCTCAGTCTCAAAGGCGCTACAGGATTCTTTTGTATCTTTTTATGCTGAGACAGACTAACACAGCTATACCTCTGAATGTTACTCCCATAGAAAGCCTAGTAACTCCTTCATGAATTTAGCTTCTAATACAAGAGAGGAGAGATAACAAGAAAGGAGAAAAACAATTCACACTGTCTGGCTCCATACTTTTTTTTTTAAATCTACTTCTCACCCAAATTAGTCTTCTGATTCCTCCGCTCATACTGTAGCATCATGTAATTATCTCATACACAAGTTATATCAGCTAAATAAGTCCTTTCCATTAACAACAAAAACGACATTTACAACCATAGACACTGCTTATTTTTTACTGACAAAATATATTGAGTCACAGCCATTCTGTGTTCTTTAATGACACACTATTTCTATACAAGATGGAAAACAATCCACTGTGCACTAAACATTAGTATTCTATTCCTTTTGATCAAAACTGGTCTCCTATACTGCATCTCTTGGTATTTCCAGGAAAGTACAGGTGTATATTTTAAAAATCCTATGCAGCAGGTAAAGAGAAGGGATTCAGCTGAAAGATAAGGGCCTGTTACCTATTGCTAAAGAGAGTAAAAAAAAATGCTGTAAAAGACAGCAGGCAGACCTGCAGCAGCAAGCAAAAACACTGTATACTGTGGATCTGGAGGGAAGGGGCAGGCAGAGAGAGCTTCTAAAACCAAAGTGACGCAGGGAAAGAAGAGTGCATGGCATGGGAGAGAGAGTAAAAAGGTAGCTAAATAGATGTGGTTACAAAAAGAGCAAGGTAACAAACATACTTCTCTGCAGTTATAACTGAGTGATCTGTGTAGCTTTATTATCTGGAGTGACCCTCAAAGCAATGTGAGATTTATACTCTGATCTATATGTCTGATATACTTGAAATGATTTACCAACTGTCAGAATACGCATATGCAGAAGAGAAAACCATCCTTCAATAACGCATTTTCTCTAGTATAGTTAGAGGACAGCTTAGCTTTAGTCCAGTCTCTTCATAGCTGATTTCCATTGCTTACTCAGCCTTAATATTTGCTTCAAGCTGTGAAAGCTTATTTTGCTTCAGGTGGTGCTCCTTTGTTCCTGTATCTACACCCTCTTTTCAAACAATTTAATGGATTACCTTTAGAGTCTTGGCAGAGGAACAAATCCACTCCTAATCATACAGTTTATGTTTGTTTGTTTTACTTAGAAAAACGTTACAAATTGCTTCTAGATTCTTTTCATCGGGGTGAGAAAAATACAGCCTGCAGGCTCCTGACAGTTCCCCCAAACCTTGCCAACTTTTCTTAAAATTTGGTGGGATTTTCAGGCCATTTTTCACCTGAAGAACATGCAGAAAGCTCTTCAAGGCACAAAAATGCACAAAAACATCCTTATCTCACTACCACTTAGAACTTCCACCTCCCTACTGATACCTCAAAGTTTCTTGTTTGTTTGTTTTTTGGAGTCCTTCCCAAAATCATGACCAGAAGTGATGAGATCTCACTTCCAGTCACCATTTTGAGAAGGATTCCAGTGAAAATAAGGGCATGTTAGCACTTTGGTGGGAGATGCAGTCCATAGGAGAGGACTGGGGAGAAATCACACTCTGGCCCCATGCATTTGCCCACTCCTGACTTAAACAGAGGAGAGGATCCAAAAGACTTCACATCCTGAAGCCCATTTTGCACCTGAACTGTTCAGTCCAAAGAGCAATTTAGCCAACAATATAAAAGCCAAGCAATGGACCCGCAAGTGTCCTGTGCTACCTGATTATTCAGAATTTTAACACTAAAAAATGATTTTTTTAAAAAAAGTTACTTTCAAATCCATAAGACTTCTCTGCTTGCTTTACAGATGACAAACTTTAAAGTCATACCTGCTTTCATGCTCATCTTAAAACCAGTGCTCTTATCACAGGTAAGATTCATACGCTCTTAAGAGCAGAAAGATAAATATTTATCATCCATCATATAATTCTGCTTCTTCATTGTTGACGCTACTCTTGTGTGACTTTAAACTGTTTGTGGCTTATGGAGATCCTACTGTGAACCTATTGCAGGATTTTCTTGGCAAGATTTAGCTAAATGCAATTGTATTCTACCAATGATGATAAATCCAAAGATTTTTTGCAAGACACATGATCAACTTGTATTAACATAACCCATGACCATAAGTACTCCCCTTTTTTTATCCTTCCTCTCTTTTTCGGAATGCATTTATAGTTTTAAAATCCAATGATTTAAAAAAAAAACCCCTGAACTCAGGAATGTCTTTTTAAAATTGTTCTCTAGGGCAAGTTCTGTAAACAAGGGCCTTCTTCCCCATTACAGAATCCACTTACCTTCTGAGTTCACTGATTTTACTGTCAAACAGCTTTGTCAATAAATTCTTTGTAATAATTCATAAGAATCCCCTTTCTTGTATCCATTGGCTGGGGTCCTACCCTTTGGGGGCAGCAGAAAACAAGCTTGTTCTTATCCTGGGGTCCATAGACCTCTGAGGGTCTGGAAAGCCCTCACAGGGAATCCACAAAGTCCTGCTACTGGATACCAACAGCAGCAGCATCAAGAGAGATGTGGGGGGGGGGGCAGATGCCAAAACTATTTCCCTCATTTGCAAACAAGGGAGCAGTTTGGGTGCACGGACATGCCTGCCACCATGTCCCCTGGCGCCCACACCCCCTGCTCCAATGTCCCTGATGAAAGAGACATCAAAGCAGGTGAGTGTGCATGCCAAACTACTCCCTTTTCTGCAAAGAGGGGAGCACTTTCAGAATCTCCCAACACACACCACTGCCATGTCCCTGATGAAAAAGACACAGTGGCTGGTGAGTGCATGTGCCCAAATTATGACTCTGGAGTCCAGGGTCTGAATCCTCACTCAGCCACGGAAACCCACTGGGTGACATCAGGCAGGTCACATTCTCTCAGGCCCAAAGAAAGGCAAAGGCAACAAAACTTGCCAAGAAAACCCCCATGATAGGTTTGCCTTGAGGCTGCCATAAGCCAGTTTTCCAAAGGAAGAGATAAGATGGCTAGAAAGGACCACCCCCTGTCAACAGCACTTTGCTGTTGTATGGCTTCAGGTCTTATAGCAACCCCAAGGTGAAGCCATCACAGAGTTTTTTGGGCAAGATTTATTCCAAAGGGGGTTGCCTTTGCCTTCCTCTGAGGCTGGGAGAATGTGATTTGCCCAAATTCACTTAGTGTCTGAGTGCCAATTTGAAGCCTCATCTGCAGAAGCCTTATAAATAAATATTTGAATATTTAAATGAATATTTGAATATCTAAAATTTAAATATTTAAATCTTGAGTTAAATCTCGGGGATCTCTAGCAACAAATTATATTGACGGGAGGTCCCCTGGGAAAGAAAACCACTGCTTTACATGACATTCTTTCAGGTATTTAAAGACAACTATCTCGTCACCTTTCAATTTTCTCTTCTCTAGTCTAAACATTCAACCATTCTGCATAGGATTTCACTTTCAGACAATTTGCCACTTTGGCTGTCTTCCATTTGACATGTTCCAGATCATCAAAGTCCTACTTAAACTTTGGTGCTGATTATTTTTATCCTAATAGGGTGTAATCAAAGCAGACTAGACTGGTACTTTTACAGGTAAACCTCAGTTAACAAAGTAGATGTGTTCCTGGGTATTATTTCTTAAACAGAAAAATTGATACCAGAGTCAGAAATAACATGGAAAGAAGTATTCTGAACCCTCCAGGTTCAAGTCATCTGCAGATTTGATGAGCATTCCCACTGATCCATCATCCAGGTAATTTAAAAAGATCTTGAACAAAATGAGGCCTGGGAGAGAACCTTACAGTACCCCACTTGTCACTCCTCTCCAAGATAATGAGCACTTTTAGACTTGTTCCATCAGCCAGCTTCAAATAGTTCACAGAAGAAAAACAAAAAGAAAAAAAAGTAGAGTTGAATTTAAGAGTGAATGAGAAAACAACAACTAAAAAAAATGTTTTGATTCCACCAGAGATCAGAAAGGACTAGATCAGAGGGATGATTAGAAAGTGTTAATCTGTTGCTTCTCTTCATATCCAGTTGGCATGAAGTTTTCAAATATGTTGTTACTGTACCTACTGAATTGGAAAAGGTGAAGAATGTTGATGAATTCCAACCTGAAATAACCAGTGTAACATATTTTTGTGGAATATAGAGGCAAAGGACATAAAAATCATCATAAGAAAAAGACATGTGACAAAGAATAAAACTACTTTGGTATTCTCAGTACTGACACTATGGTATTTAAATGTTTGTGGCTGAGTTAGGGCTAATAAAAAACCTGGCAGGAATAAGCATTTTCCACAAGTGCATACATCAAAGACCATCTGAGATTTTAATTTAATGCTGGTTATCCTTAGATCACAGAATCAATAAAAAGGAGTGGGGTTCTTTTGATATATCCTGTTGCCATACTTTATAGAATATTTGAACAAGTAGCATTTCAATCCATGTCTTAGCATTCTGAAATGTCATTGTTATGAGACTCTCCATGAATGATTACCTAAAAATTTCATGCGAATAACAGTACCTTTTTAAATAAACTGACCTAAATATGTCATTAGGGTATTATAAGAACGGGGTAGGATTTAAAGGCTAGCAGAATCAAGAACTAAAATACACTGAATTGTATTTCATCCCTTGATTTAAACATACCAATTACATATTTAAATATCCATTTCTCTTTGAAAACTGGTTAGGGAACTTTCTTCCAAAGAAAGAATGTTGAATGCTAAAGCAGGTATAAAATAGAAAAAATGGCATTCCCATACAGGAAAGTGTGAAATAGTGTTTATTGTGCCATTCTTACAGCATTAGTCAAGAAATGGGGTTAACACAATATGGGAAACCCTGTAGTAATCCACTGCTTAAAACTCTCCCAACTGAAACAGGAAATTCAACAACAGTTATGTTATCTATTGTGCCAAGTTAACCACTAAGAGCTTAGTAAGATTTCATCAGCAACCTAACCCAAATTTTGCATGTACAAGAACTGGTACATAATCCTTTAAGTAAACATGCACAGTACATTAAATTCACAAGGCATCTATTTCCTCATTTTTTCTACAAACACAGGGAACAAGGACATTTATAGTGTCATCTCACACACTACACTTCTGAGCGCACAAATAACATCTGAATGAAACAAATGCCTGTTGTCAAAAGTGTATCATGTCTGTCAGACAGGTGTGATAATCAAGAGCACCCTCCCCATACACACTCCATTAGCAACATGTCTGAAATGGCCCACAAAACGTTTGAGAAAAGAGAGCTTACCAGGACTAAAGGGTAGCTAACACTGGATTTAAGCCAAAGCAAAATCTATAGGCATGAAACTTGTACTAACTTCAGAAATACCTGAGCAATGGAACCAACTTCCCAGGAAACTGAATAATTTTCTCCTCATGATACTCTTTAGTAGAGACTGGATGTACAGCTGTTATGGAGAGTTTAAATTACCTATTTATGATTCCATTTAAATTTGTTGTTATATTTGCAATACTTCCAAATAGGCAGTATACAAGCATTTTAAATTATTTTTTAAAAAACCAACCTACAGTCATACATCACTTGCCAACTCTGGGCTGCAAGCCGATTTCATATATTCAGCAATGTTCTTCCAAATATTTGCTCAGTAACTCAAGTTATCCATCTCAGTTTTACACGATGATATATAAAGCTCTATTTTCAACAGGACTGAGCCCTGGTACCATAGTGGTTAAATGTTGGTACTGCAGCCACAAGATTGTGAGTTCGATCCTGCTGGGCTCCAGGTTGACTCCGCCTTCCATCCTTCCACAGGTTGGTAAAATGAATACCCAGCTTGTCAACTGCTTAGAGATCACTTAGCTGATAAATGGTATAGAAATACATATGCTATTGCCATGCTATTTATGACAGGGAAGGATTGTCAAACCACATGCTATATTCTTGCAAAGTATTCTTATGTCCAAATAGGCATTGCTGTTGTGTGCCTTTAAGTCATTTCTGATTTACAGCAGCTCCAAGGCAAACCTATCACTGGGTTTTCTGGGGCTGAGAGTGTGCAGTGCACCCAAGGTCACCCAGTGGGTTTCCATGGCCGAGCAGTGAATTGAACCCTGATCTCCAGGGTTATAGTCTAACACTCAAATCACTTCACCACTCTGGCTCTCAAATGGGCATTAGGAGGTGATAATGGTATTTTCCTTGACACTGGCAGGTCATACCAAACTTGTTCCTATATACTCCAACCACTTTCAGGATAAGGTTTCTCAATGAATTGCACTGAGGTTTACATGCCACTTCCCTCAAGTGCACTTGTTTACAAAGACACAGGACAAACTCAATCCAGTAACCAACCCAGATGAGGAAACAAGCATTTCAAAACACATCCCTGCTAGACTGCACAATTTACAAACTCAAACAGATGAGAAAGTAAAGGTATACATGAGCAGCAGTAGGAAGTCTTCAGGGCCAGTACGGTCATTAATAATCCAGTTAATGCAGGAGGAAAAACATCCCCCTTAGAGTGAATAAGCTTCCTCATCCCTAATCTAAACAATGTTTTCATATGGGATGTTTAGTTTCCACTGTGTGTTTCCATTGTCATTCATTTCAAATGATTTGTACTATTAGACCCTCCATCACTTAGGGAATATGGGTGCAAGGGGCAGGATCCTCAGACCTGAACACCAATTCACCAACCAAATTCTGCAAAACACGCTAGCATATTTTTTCACAAAATGCTGCAATGTCTCCAGGCTCTAACAAGAATGCTTCTGCCTGGAGCAGCAGACAACCTGATAAAAGAAAATGTAAAGCACTGTTTCAGTTGGCTGCAGGCCGAAGGATATGTGGTTTCAGACAGTTATCTTGCCCACCCTATCTCGGCAGAGCACAGCAAGGAGCTTTTTGAAAACTCAGCATGGCACACATACTCTTCCCCTTCCTAATCTCAAATTCTAAGATACTATTAGGCACCCAGCAAGCCAGTTTCTCCTACCATTGGGCTCCCTCTCACTCAGCCTTGCCTCATTCCATAGCTTTGGAATCAATTGACCATACTCAGTTCTCAAGTCATTTTGCTATTGTTATTTTTAATGTAGAAACAAACATGCTTTGCATATCTGGGGAGACCTGCCAAGCATACAGAAAACATTAATATGTGGGTAGCCTTGCTTTAAAGCAAAAACAATCATGGAACTAAACCCAGTATTAGTAGAAATGATTTAAGAGAAAAAGAAAGATAATAACACAGAAGGAAAGCCAGATGAGAAGAGGCTGCTGGAAACAAATTATCTCCAACCCTTCTGAAAGGCTGAGCAGAATATGAAAATATTCATTCATATATATATGTATATGTATATGTATATATTACACAGCATTCAAATATTTAAAAGACTGATGGGCAGAATGCAGAGTGCAATTGTTCATCCCATCTAGTATAGGCCATTGTACACAACGAATTCTAATCCTTTGGGTGTGAAAGATTTTCAGCTGTAGAATTAGTAATGGAGAAGCACTTTGTGGTATTGCTATGCAGGACTCTACCAAACTTCAGAACTCAAGAACTGTACTTGGCTTCCTCCCAGCCCTGAAACTGAGATAAAAAGCTAATGTCTGGATTTTTAGAAGCGGCAGGAAGCCAAGTACGGAAGAGAAACGGAATTAAAAGAATGGAGCATATAAATGCCTTTGCTTACTATTGAGAGGATTTTTCCTCTCAAGGATACCCACTAGGCAAGGGACAAAAGCACTCTTTTCCTTTATTCTATTTTCTTCAAAGTAAAACAAGTAAAGACAATGCTCCATCTATTTCCTTTGCTATGAAGAAGGAGGCAAGGTGCTCTATTTGACCAAAGGAGAAGAGGCTATTTTGATGTTATGGACCTTTTATGGAAAATATTGCTTTATGTATTAGCTATATGGTAACAAGGATAGGAGTTTGTGAGAGGAAGTGAGCGAATAAAATACTGAGCATGAGAGGTGACTGATGCAATGTTTGGAGGATTTGACTGTAGCTGGTGAATGGTAGTTGTGTTTGTTGGAGAGCTGTGATGTGGTAAAGTGAGGGAATGAATGAGGATTAAGGTTGAGAAACTCAGGTTTAGGAATTAATGAGCTGTGTTTAAAAGTCTGAGTTATCTCAGAGAAGAGTGTATGAGAGAGTAAGTGACTTGTTTTAAATGTATTAAACAAGTATTCTGTTATGTTCAACTTCTGTAAATAAAATACTGTTCTTATGTTATACAGTAGGACCCCTGCATCCACTGGGGATTGGTTCCAGGACCCACCATGGATATTGAAATCCATGGATAGCAGCAAACACCCTGCTGCCCACCAAGCCCGATCGCAATCAAGCCCCAGGTGGGTGGCAGGAGGGGAGATGAGCGTGATCCAGTGCACCCCGCTCTTTTTCCACTCGCTGCCACCAGGATCGGGCCTGGGTCAGCCTGATCCCACCAGCAGTGGATGGAAAAAGAGCAAGGAGAGGCAGATCGGGCCCGGGCCCCAAGGTAGGAGGTGGGGAGGAGCGCCATCTTCGTTCTTGTTCCATCCGCTGCCACTAGGTTCGGGCCAGGGCCGCCACCAGCGGGCGGGAAGCCACCTCCTGCCGTCAGCCCACGCCAACCCCAGCACGGCCAGGAGCCATCCGTGGATAATGAATCCACAGATACAGGGGTCCTACTGTATACTTTTGGCCTCCAGGAGCACTATAAAGATTGGGTTCAGACACAGTGTCTGTGGTGGCAGCACAGAACAGAGAAAGTTGGTTCCCACTGTGGATAGAGACTACATAATATCCCAAACAAGAACCTTAAGGTCCCTGTAGTTTATGGCCAGGGAGAGGAAGTGGTCCTAATATTATTGGCAGAAGTGGGGATAAGGGAAAGTCCTCGCTTTTGATGGTAGTAGTGAAATTTGTGGAAGTCTTCACATACGGTGGCAGCAGATTTAGGCAGATCTCCATATCTGGTGGGAAAAGTGACAGATTAAGGGGCAGAAGCCTCACAGGTGTCATCTCACTACATTCAGCCCAGTAGATCCTTTCAAACAAAATAACCATTCTCTATCCTGTGAACAAAAGAAACAGTTTATCCCAGTGACCAACATCTGTAAGATCTAGCCACTGTGCCTAGTGCCTTGTTTACATGCATAGTCATAGTGTTGCATCACACAGTATGACACAAACATTTTTTTTCTTTCAGCTTATTGTAATGAGGCAACAAACATGATTTCATGCAGATAGAATGCATCCAGCTATTTCAGAATTCAAAGAGATTATTGTGCCTGAACAACTCAACACCTTAGCAGCAGGAAGTAAGTAATAATTTGTGCAAGTAACTGGATGAAGGCTAATGGGTGGCTAATAAAATTAATGTGGATTCATATGTACTTGTTGTCTCACAACTAAACACCACAAACCAGCAGCCTTTAGCTTAGCTGTGTAACAATATAGGTTTTACTTTTGTTCAGAGCACTTTTGCGCTATCAAAATAGAGAGGGAGTATTTTTAAAAATCTTCAGCTTCGAAAAGGCAACAGCAGTCCCAAAGGGGGTTATGCATAATTCATGCTGATGTACAAAAGCAGTGACTTACATTAAGTAAAAAATGTTTAAAGAACATCAAGGCCATTTCCATACAACATCGCTATAGCACAACAGCAACAAGTTGTTTCCAGTCCAGGAGCTGTGCTACTGCACAACATCATCGCTATCCAGCTGCTATCCCACCTCAAGAATTGCCAAACCACCATATTCTATTTCCACAAGAAAAAAATCCATCAAGAGCCTCTTTTAGCACTTTAATCCCATCAGTCATCTTAGTGCGGAACCATTATAGCACTTAATAGCACTTCCCGTTATTGTGGATCCAGCAGTGGACGGGGTATGGGCATGCCCAGCTTGTCCCTCATTGACTCCCATGGCGTGGAAGTTTGGAAACCACCTCTGTGTGTTTATTTTACATTTGTCCTTCAAGTTATTTTTTTTATTTTATTTTTTAGCATTACAGTGCACAAATGCAATAGTGTACTGGTATGTCACGAGATTATTATACCACAAGTGAGTAAAATGCTGTGCCTCCACCCACCCACATTTGTCCAGCCATGGACATCTTCCAGATTCTATATAATGTCTTTTTTCTGGCCAAAAAATGTGAATTGCTTTATCTGGAAACCTCCAGGAGAAAAAAAATCAGCTCCCTCTTCCCACTATAACATCAAAAATATGAATTTTTCAGAAGTGGAAGTAAAGTTTTACTCAATTCTAATTTTGTTTAGTTTTTTTTTAATTGCATTTTTGTGGCCCTTGGAGGTTTTGGTGGGCACTGAACTGGCTCCCAGATTACCAGAGCATTAACTGGACCAATAATTACAACAGTTAGCCAGAAAAAGTAACAGCTTTAATTTCCAGCAGAAAGTATGCATGAACACATGCACATACATACAGATATGCAATTTATAGCTTCATGAGCTTTTAGTAATACTGAGCAAATTTCGTCTTCTGATAATCACCGGTTTGTGAATCATCCGCGAAAACAAATTTAGCAAAAGAAAATGTTAGGATGACAGACATTTTTCATAAAATGTGACATATACAGGAACCGCACCATACTTGGGAGACTATCCAGCTGATTTCTAGTTCTGCCAATTTTCTTGTGTGTGAAACTCTGTACGAATCAGCTGCTGTGAAGACTGAAAGGTGAAATTAAAGTATCCCTGGGGCCAGAGCGGGCAAAGACAGAGTAGACAAAGCTATCTTTTATTACCTCTCTGTTTTGTAGCTCAATTACTTAAAAAGTAAAGCCACTAACAATCTCACATACATAAATCAGTTCTTAAAGAAATTAAATTGTATTATTTCAAACAATCCTTTTTAGCAATGTTCTTTTGCTGGTGGAATTTTCCCTGATTATATGGGTTATTAACCAAACATATACACTAAGGTTCCCATCAGCCCATGAATTTCCAGTCTCTGTTTTCTGGCACATTAACAGGAATTAAGCAACTGTATCTTAGGTGCTCTTAAGAGTGACCTATATCACCATGAAAACTTTACAGAAGTAAGGGGAACAGAAGGTTCCTTAAGCCAGAAAGACCTCAATAATGAACCAGATTTCAGGAAATAGTTTAAAGATGTCACATCCTCAAACAATTATTATGGTTTTATACACAGACACTGCTATAAACCGATAGCTTTACACTGTGATACTAAATTTTAAATTTGGCTAATAAAGAGCAACCGGGACAACTGGATATAAATACCACTAATCCACAACAATGTATACAAAAACATCTTTACTTCACAAATCCTTTTCCCTAGCCATGCCACTCTCCGAAGCAACTGCAGCCAGAACTACCGTGCAAACAGTCACACACAGGAAAGGAGATTCCACCTGAACCTCAGGAAGAACTTCCTGACAGCGGAATATGCTGCCTTGGAGTGTGGTGGAGTCTCCTTCTTTGGAGGTTTTTAAGCAGAGGCTGGATGGCCATCTGTCGGGAGTGCTTTGAGAGTGTTCCTGCATCGCAGGGGGTTGGACTGGATGGCCCGTGTGGTCTCTTCCAACTCTACATTTCTATGATTCTATGATTCTAAGATTCCTTGGAGTGCTAAGCAGAGCTATAAGGTATGTTACGCCTTGATGTTATGTCCCGACCTACTGGTGCTTACAAACCCTAGTTTGTGACAGACTTCCAAATCAAGATATAAAACATCATTCTTATTGCCAGTTTCCAAAGTCCAGCTTGTGCTTTTGTTATGTCTTAATTTACAATCTGCTGGGAAAGCACTGCAGAGTTCACTGTTACTCTTCAGCGGGCTGCTAATCCACGGAGAATGAACTTGCACACATGGGAAAGAAAAGGAGGCCAGCAAACATCTCTACAGTAGATTTCCCTGTTGCTTGTTGTTATGTGCATTCAAATTGTTTCTGACTTCTGGCAATCCTAAGACAAACCTATCACAGGGTTTTCTGGAGCTGAGAGTATGTGTGTATCCAAGTCACCCAGCTGAGGTACTCACAGCTGAGCAGAGAATCAAACCCTGGTCTCTAGGATTGTAGTGCAACACTCAGTAGCTTTCTGTTGCTATGGTTGATAAAATTTTGACATGCTAGTTTGAAGTGATATGTGTGGAAGGGAGAAAGACAAGAGAGAGGGCAGAGGGAAAGCAGAAGGGACCGCATACAGGTGTGGTTGCATGGTTATTTCATTGCTATTTCCCATCCATCAACCAGCTCCTGTATAAAACTATGACCAAGGTTCTTGTTTTAAAAACACTTAAGGTTCATATAATGAAAGAATACAGGTAGACTTCATTTAAGGAAGTACATATGTACCTGGGGATTGCTTCTTTAAAAGACAAAATTGGTACCAAAAGTAGAAATAACATGGAAAAAATAGGGTTCTGTTGCAAGACACCAAAAGTCTTTATTTCCCCATCTGTTCTTCATCACCCTTCCAGTGTTGATGCTTCCAATCAAGTTCCAGCTAGACAGACAAAGAGGAGGAAATGAGGGCCTGGGGGATAAATGACTTTGTGAACATAAGTGTCTCTTTCAGAGGTTTTTTAAACTGAACTGTGTCTGTATAACAAAAATCATAATAATAAAAGAAGAAATACACAACCTCTAAAACAGGGCCTTGTCCTGTATGCCAGTATTTCCTTTTCAGAAAGGATGCCCAATATGTTCCTCTCTTCACCTCATATTTTGGGATCCTTTTATGTTTTATATATCACTTCGTTTTTATATATCACTTTGTTAATTTGGCATCTTGGCCCAAATGGAGTGTATGGACAAGCTGGAAGAGTAGTAAGGCAAAACTGGATATTACATCTGAATATAGCAACATCACAGTCTGCCCATAAAACAGGACACCAAAAACAGAGAATGGGGTAACTTGAGACTCTGCTGGTTACAGAAAACATCTCTGCCATCATAGCTTCACTGTTGCCAGCCTAATTTTCTGCATAAAGTTCAAAGTTCTGGTTTTGTGTGTGTATGTCTATTTGCCTTCAAGTTACCTGCTGACATACGGTGACCTCATGAATTTCACAGGGTTTTCTTTGGCAAGGAAACTCCTCTTAATGTTTGAAGCAAAACATGCCTTCTCATTTAGTATGTTTCTTATCTGAATTCTCCTAGGATCTCTTTGTGTTGGAAATCTGCCCTCAATATGAAACAAGCCAGATTTTAAGTATTAAAATTAAGAGATAAATTAAGATAGTACACAATGACTGGTACAATCAGCAAAGTGAAATCTGACGTTAATTCAGTTAATTATTCAGCAAATGATCCTTAAGAAAACAGGCACATTCTATTACACCACACCACTGAGTTAACCCAGCACCAACATACAATGTAATGATGTGGGTGGTTTCATCAATTATTCCACTTGTCAAACTATGAGTACAAACATATAGTTGCTAGAAACAGCTCTGACTACGTAAAACTCACATATATAAAGTCTTAGGAAGAAAAGCAAGTCAGGGACTTATCAGTTAACTTCTTCTGCAGGAAAGGTATTCTATAGCTGGACAATGCAGGAAGTCATTCAACTTCCTCTTGACTCTACTTAGTATCAATTCCTATAGAACATCATTTTCTTATCTCAACAACTGAACAGCCTCCACGCTTTACATTAACTTCTACAATTCCCTATGCACAATCTGGATGGGTTGGATTTTTCTGTTAACAATGAAGCTATGATTGCCTTGAAGGGATGAGGGCCACTGTGCAAAGGGATAATAAACTGTTCCAGTTGTCTGTTAACTCCGTGTTTTCCCCTCCCCTGCTTTCCCACCTGCAAGAGGGAAAACTCAACTGTTCTCACCACAAGTAATGGTGGCAGATGCAAAACAGAATTCTGAATGAACTTCTAGACCATCTGTGACTACTTTTTTATTTTTAAAGAAAGCAATCATTACAAGAAGAAGAAAGTAGTACTAAAAGATAACAAGCTAACCTTTATGGTAATTACAGTTTTTAAAAGAAATGTAAGATGTTCACTTGAATGGCTATAGCATATCACAATTTACAGCACAATCTTAGGCAGACTTACTTCCAAACAAATCCCAATGTGTTCAAAGTACTTTCTCTAGTCAGGAAGGTCTATTTATATTCTAAATTTTATAAAAATCCCAGGAATAATAACAACTTGATTGAAACAATAAACACAACATTTACTAAAACTAGAAAACAATCAGCAAAGAGAAACAAATAATCAGAGTTTCAGTCATACTCATTAACCATTCATAAATCTATGGCTGAACAGATAATAGTTTGCACCAAAATGCCAGTAAAGTTTGAGCCAGGCATACTCCTTATGAAGAACATTCTGAATTCAGGATACTACAGTATAGGTGTATTTTTCTTTGTGGTGGAACAAGACAGACCTCTTCTCTGAGGAGAGGTTGGTACAGCGAAAGGTATCTGACCTTAAGCTACCTAGGGCCTTGTAAGAAAATTAACACTCTTTCCAGGAAGCACCCTGAATTTAGCCCAGACAAATATAATTGGTGTTGGTGTTACAGGATCCCTGACAGCTGTCCCTGTTAGCATCCTGACAGATACATACTGCACAAATTACAGTATTATTTTTTTTTGTCTAGAAAGAGCCATAGCAAGGATACTCTGCTCAGCTGCGTAGAAGTCTATACCACTGAGGTCACCCAAATTGCCAGTGCCATGGCTGCATCAAAGAGCCATTCCACACCACACACACTCTTTCAAAGGAAGCATAATGCTATGTGTACCAGCTGTCTATCCCATTTCCAGAGCCAAGACCACAATTCTGCTGGGATTCCACCTAAGTTTACTGATCCTCATCTAAACCACTGCATCCAGCCATTATTGTATTGATTCGGTATCACCATGGTTTCACCTGACAGATAAGACCTCTTCCAAAAGCTTTATATAGATGTGAAAGAGCAGGAGGCACAAGAGAACTGTCATGGAGTTAAGGAGAATTATCTCAATGTCATTTTTTTTTAAAAACAACCACGTAAGCAAGCAAGCATGAGATCACCATTGCCATGCCCCCAACTTCCAACCCACAAAAGTTGAACAAAATTCACAGTCAATGGTATTAAGCGCTGCCAAGAGTTTGAGATGGATAGGTTCTCCTGTCTTTTTACTTGAAAAGGTCTTCATGGCTAAGGCTGTTTAAGTGCAAAGTAGATCTGAGGCCTGTTGGAAATGGGACAAAAATAATAATAATTAGATAATAATAATATCCTTCAACTACTCCTGGACCTGCCTAGTCACCATCATCCTGAGAACTTTGCCCCAGAGGAGGAAATCTATAACTCATAGTATCTCTCACAGACCTCTGGGTCCAGGGAATAGTTTTTCAGAAACATGTAAACCATAACTTTTTTTCAAGGTTACAAGCAACATCCCCATTCAGAAAGATGCTTTAATCAGTTCCTGGATGCACCCTGTCAATACTGCCACTGCCTAGTCCATTGGCTAGATGTCAGAAGTCATTTAGGGCAACAATACAGTACAAAAATGATTGGCCAGAATGTACTAAGGATTGAAAGAGATCCAACATAACTTGGCTCAACACTGCTTTGGACTCTTTGGACTCTTCCATCAGCTCTACAACAGCATCAAATCCCACTCATATGGGTGGGACTCTGCCCTCAAGTTTGTCATTGCAATGCATAGGACTACCTCAGTTTAACTGTAGGAAACAGAGATGAGCTTTACCTATAGATTACTTTTGTCTAAATCTTACAGTACCATTAATCTCTAATGACTATACAGAGGAGCATGCACACTTGAAATGAACATGATGAAGTCCTACCCAGTCTTTTAGTTTCTATCAACAAAAGGTTTAGCCATAGAAGCATTTTAATACTTGTGTCTTCTTGACGTTGGGCAACAGTAATCAGAACTGTAATGGAGGCCTAATTTATCATTAACAAAAAGAAATCCAACATCCACACTTGATCTTAGCCAAATGCTTGAGAAGCGAAAAAGAAATCCAACATCTAATAAATGTGAAAAATAGCAACTTTTAGAAGGCAAAGCTGTTAAGATAAAACACATTAAGGCATTTTCTAATTTTAAAATTTTATAAATCTTAACCTTGGGATTTTTCAGCAAAATAAAAGAAAAAAATATATCCACTTCTAATCTAATATTTTAGATTTGTCTAAAAGACAAATCTTAAGTACTTAAAGAAACATTCTTATTGGCCCAAGGAGCAAAGAATGATGAATCCATTCAGTTTACGCGTGCATAACTTCAAGTCTCCTGTTGACTTAGTGATCTGATTAATTTTATAGGGTCTTCTCAGGCAAAAAATACTCAGAGGTGGTTTTGCCAGTTCCTTCCTCTGAAATATAGCCTATAGCACCCAGTGTTCATTGGCGGTCTCCCATCCAAGTACTAACCTGGGCTGATCCTCTTAACTTCCAGACCAGACAGAATCTGGCACCTTTACGGTATTTTGGCCTTTTGCATTATCTTCTAGTAAATACCATGAACACTGGTCTAACTTATTTCCTGTGAGCACTTAGGCAGTAAACACTTCTTTATTAGAGCCTTTTCAAATTAATGTTGGCCTTGTAAGGAAAAAAATTGTCCTTCAGGATTTTAACAGGAGCTTGCATCTCTTCAAGGCCAAACTCACATTATCACAGTCTCTTTTCCCTGCTAACCATGTCATTGTCCTCCCTTACATATTTTACTGTTGTGAAGGTCACAGAAAGGTAGACAGCTTACAAATTCTTGTGCTTTAAATACCGAAGACATAATAGCTCAACACTCTTCAGGTGATGGTATCTAAATCAGGTAACATCAGTTCTACACTTACTGCTTCCCTAGTTTTGATTTCTACTGAGTGGTAGGTACTCAACCAATAATATACAAACTTAGGAAAACACTCCTAGAATTACTCTAGTGAGGTTAAGATAGATGATTGATAGACAGACAGACAGACAGCTAGCTAGCTATAGATAGGGGCACTCTTAACAGTTCTCAGCAACAGCTGGTCTAAGTCAACTGCATGGATGTAGCTTCAGTCACATGTGTGTTCTGTTCTCCTTTTTTCAAATATGCAAGCTAGCCATTCAGTTTTTCCATACAGCTCTTACTGTGTATAGAGCTGTGTGGCGGTTTATAGCAAATATTTCACCTCATTCTTTATCTCCAGTTCGCAGGAAAATTTATAAATGTATAAATCAAGAGATGTGTAAAAACCAAGAACACCTCCTGCTGCAAGAGGCTCTGACAGAATGTTGTTCTTATGCTCTTAATAATATGATAAAGTTAAAGTGTTAAAAAAATAGACTAGCATAAACTGGTCTAGAACATATGGTAAATGTAATAAATGTTACTTTATCTTTTTAATTTAATCAAATTCTGCAGAAATTAAAAGAAGCAACACCATTTTGCATGTGGTCTCATTCCCTAGAAGTTCACATTCATTCATTAGTCCTGCTCCAGAATGAAGAAAGTGTATTACTTAGAATATTAAAACTGATTTGGAAGCCAAGACAGAGAAGCTTTGAACTATGCAGATTTTTTTTGGGATATGGATTAATATATATGCTATGAAGCAAAATTCAAGTACCACTTTGTAACGTACTGCAATTAATCTTTCTTCAATACTTCTATCCCCCCCCCCCCCACACACAAATGGTTCCTAACTCTTGCTACATCAGACCAAAGGCCTGAACAAAATGATGGACTAGGCACGCCTTTGGTTGAATGCCTGGATCGTTTTGGTTCTCCCTTTTCCATACTTTTTAAAGTTCTCTAGGTTGCTTTTTTCTTTTTCCATTTGATGTTATGGCTAACACACAGTTTCCCTTTGTCATGGCTATCACACTGTGTGCTGCATTTTCATTAAACCATCCGCCACAACCCAAAGATCTCTTTCCTGCCAATGGCAGCAGTTTTCAAAGAGACAGCTACATAGTCAGTTGCATGAAGAAGCAGATATATATCCACAAAAGCACATGCTGAAATAAACCAGTTTTTGTCAAAGGAGCTTCTGGATACCATCATACCTCGGGTTTCCATTTTATGCCTTCTTTTCATGGTCAATTAATGCCAAATCAACTCCCATGTAAGTTGGAGTAGGCAAATGTGTCACAACTTATTCTCTGGAATCTGAGGAATCCTAGAGGAGTTTCTGGCTTCTGACTACTTCCTCCCTGAATCTTAGAAGCTAAGCATCTGAGGGGCTTCTCTTCATGCACAGCTCTCCCTCCCCGCTGCCCTTTGAGATCCAGCAAAGAAAGGAGGAGAAATTTCCTAGAATGTCTGTTAAATACAGATGCATGAAGCAGCTGGTACCCAGATGCAGCCACCCATGAATGTCCCAGAAGCTGCTGGGACTTCACAATGTTTACAACTGTTCAATCACTGCAGCTGGCCATGCTCTTGAGATTCTTGTATTTCTTTGAATTCTTGACCCCTTGGACTGGCTACATTTAACAACCTGACTCATTTTTTTGGCTTTTGATATATTGACTGCTGACTGTGGACTGGGTGAGACCTTGCTCCTGTGTCTCTCTTCATCTTCTTGGATTACCTGTGTGTGACCTAGACTAGATTGATTTCTCTGTAGCTGCTTCCCTTATGAGGATTTGTCCCTCTGGACACCTGCTTCCTTAGGCATACAAGAAACTGAACCAAAGATTCCACCAAAAATAAAGCTTAAGAAATTGAAAATCAGTTCTATTTTAACTTTATTTTTGACTGGTTTTCAACAATCTTTCTTTCTTCTTGGGAGTTTCATGGAAGACGGATTAAACTGTGCACAACTGTCACATTTTGTCATCATTTGGCAGCAGTTTGGCCTATTTTCAAGTAATTTTTTCCCTAAAAAGGATGGAGGGTTCAGTGACTCCAAGAAGGTCCTGGAGGCCTTTGGAGCCTGTAAAGAAGAGTTGGTACCTCACTCTCCTCACCTACAATGTATGTGATAGGACGTAGCATAAAAGCTATACTGCAGCTTCTTTTGTCAAACAAAAAATATGAAACAAACTTAATGGTTTTTACTCTTTAAAAAAAGAGCATTCACCATGAAGATGTTAGTGCCTACCAGAATAACATTCTCAGGAAAAATGGCTATTCTAGGCACACCACAAGCTCAGAGAAAATAAGAATGTATAAGGACATACAAAAAGCAATACAAGCCAAGAAATTGCATATAATCCAATTTATCCTGTGTATATGAAAGGGCCAGAACTATTCTAAAGACTGTGAACTCCAGAACAAGGATGGGCAACTATAGGAAGGACCAATTTTCACTTCCATGCAAGGCTGTATGATTACATTTTATACTACAAATGCAACTCAAAAATAACAGGAAGTCACTGGTACTTCCTGCTTCTCACAAGGGCAACAGCACCTTTTGGATAACTTTTGGCAATAGTAGAAAGTCTGGTGGGCTGAGGATTTTGAGTATTTAAAGAAGTAATGCCTCTCCAGGAAGCACTGAGGGCCATTTTGTAGGCAATTGCCACCTCCCTTTTTTTTTTTTCAAATGAGAGGAGGGTCTGAGGACTTCGACAAAATCTGCATAGTTCGAACTCCAAGAAGACTGCTGGGCCACGAAAAGGAGTCAAGGGCCACATGTGGTCTGGAGGCTGCACCTTCCCACTCTGATCAAGAACACTGATGCACATATCAAGACGGCTAAAGAGTTTCATTGGCAATGTGGTGAAAACAGTTTCAAATTAAGGATAACAACACTAGGCAGTATCATATATCCACATGATACTGTATTAAATGTATATAAATTTAAAACTGAAATCAAGTATCAGAATATATAAAAGATCATTAGCGTATCATTAGCGGCAATGCATAACAAATTGAGCTTGCTTTAAAACTATTGATAATAGGATTAGTGTATTATACTTTTGAAAAATGCAACTACTAATACAAAGAATTCACTTTAGTTGCTTCATTTTTTGAAAATATCCTGGTCTATATTTCATTACATACACAAATAATAAACATATGTAAAGGAAATAAAATCTCCAGTGAAAGGATTTTTGTAGCTTACTCCTAGAAGCCTGCTGCCTACTTAAGTTTTCAACATATCTTCAGCAATCCCAGAAGGTGACCTGTGCCAAAGTATTTGGACATACTGAGCTTCACTGATGTGTAAGTCAAACTATGGCATGCAACAAAGAACCTTCTGGCAGCTTTAAGAGTAACTGATTTTTCTAGTATGTGAAACTTAGCATTTTGGCATATAAAGTATCCTGTTTGGGATTTTAGAAGTAGAATGTTCATTCCTAGAGAAACAAGAAGAATCATCTGTCAAAGTGTTAAGTCTGTTTACTTCATATACTATCCCCATAGTGAGATGCTGGCAACTATTGGACAGATATAGTAGGCCAAGACAGGACACGCACAAAAATAAACTCTGACCGAAGAACAAACATGCAAGTCCATCCCCTGCAAACTTACGGAGCTGTTTGTATATATTAAAATAATAAATGGCATGTAATACAAGCTTTCTGACACCAGAGTGACATAGAAAAGACATAGGTCCTGTCAAACCAAACAGGTAAAGACCCTTCTAGGTTCATGCCTGGTGCACCCAAAGGTTTACCATCAGTTGAGTGCCTTCCAACAGAGGCCTTTATTGATTTACTGTACAGTAAAGGTTCCAGAGTCTTAGGCAAATTCAGAACTCAGACAAAGAGTTTACAATCCTTTAAACACACTTTTGCTAGTATTATTTGATTGGTTACAAGTTTAGGATCCATACTTGATTGGTTCCCCAAAACCAAACCTGATTGACCTGATTGTTTCTCCAAAGCCAAACCTGATTGGTTACTTAATACCTCATTGTCATTGGCACACCTTTCTTTCTTTAGCTCATACCTGTAACATGTGCCAGGTCTTGACAATTTGACCTCTTCTTCATAGCCTGTATCAATTTGGCTTTACCTACTAAGAACTCTTGGATCTTCCTCGTTAAGTATGATCTCTTCCATTAACTACTAAAGCATAGTCTACTCTTTAGCTCGTTAGCTTTCCAGGTGTCTGTATCCTTTTCCTTTTTACATGCCCTCTCTATGAACCCGCCTTTGTAGTTTCAATATTAACTATTTCAGCAAAACTAATAAAAATAATATTAACCAGTTCAATAAAGCTACCTTATACTTTGCATAACCTCCACTGCCTCAGTCCTATCCAGAAATTCTAGCCCACAGGAATTTTCTTTGTGTGGTGAAGAATAGGTCCCAAACAATCTATTAACATACAAAGATTATACCAAAGACCTGTAATGCTTCTATATCACATTTCAAAACATGAGCAGTAAATACAGGCCTGAGCCAGGAAAAGTTTCTTTTTGGACTACAACTCTCAAAATCCCACAGTCAGCATAGCCACTGGACATGAGGGCTCTAGGCGATTCTGAGAGCTATCGTATGAAGAGGAGTTTTTCCAAGCTTTGTTGCAGGCCTCTAAGCTCTGGATCCTTTCATAAAACACTGAACCACAATTAACTGATAAATTTACAACCAAGTCATTATAAGATTATGACTTCCATGTTTGTTTTCCTTTGCCTACCCTGAAGGAAGCATGAACAATGAGCAACTAGTTACGCTATGCTTCATTTCACTCTAAAGTTGTAAAGATCAGTTATATTGCTACTGTCCAGCCACTGAGTATACAAAAGGATTAAGAAAGAATGAAGGCCATTGTAACTAAAAGCACTGACGGCTTTCCACAGTGACCTGACACAGATAATGTAAGTAAGCCACTGACAGATTACCATTTCTGTCATTGATGCACGGAAGAAATTTAATGCTGAAAAAGTTATTCAGTCTATTACAGCTAGTATTTTTAGCAAGAGACAAATCTCTGTCCCCCAAAAATGTTTTGGCAGTAAGCCTAATTGTTGCAAGCTAGATGACTCCATAGACATTAAATGGTAGAACAGAAAATGATATGTGAGAAAAGCTATCTGGAATGTATAGGTGTTTAGATACTGGTGCCCCACCTATTCTGCTTCCAAAATATTTAATTCAAGAAGTACTCCTAACACATTTTGACCTTTTTAATCTTCCATCCTAAAACTCCATTTGCAATGCCAAATTAAGGTGGTAGAGATCACAGAACACCTCCAAAGCCAGGGCTCTCTTTGTGCATGTGTGAGCTCCTTGATTGAGCTGAGAGAGAATCAGATTTGGCAATATAGCCAGACCAAGAGAGGCCCACCATGGGATCAGTCCTTTTTTAGGAATGGTTCTGGCATGTTGAGAATCACATCCCAGACACAAACGCACCTCCTGACTCTCCACTCATGCCAGGACTGGAAAATAGGGCTACAAGAAATGACACATTCTACCATCCCTTGGGGAAGGCTGGGAAAGAAGCATTTATACTACAGGAACTGGAATATTTGCTGCAGCTGCAACACTGATAATCCAGTTTTGCCCTTAGTAACTAAATGTTCTCTAGCCAATAGTTCCTTAAAATATATCAGTGGCATAACAAAAGATTTAGCAACAGGTCATTTGATGTGAATGCACAGAAACTTAAACCACTCCCAGCAGAAGTTTTGGTTTCAAGAACATTCCACTTACTGTGGATATCCAGCATTTTCTAAGAGCCTTTCTCAGAATGTTTCAGAATGAGAAGTAGGTAATGCAGTAATGAAAATATGGCAGACATTATATTGCTGTCTATAGTGTGAGGAAGGACTGGAGTATACTTTGCACCTTGCCTCAAAAAAAGGTCCTCAATGCGTGGAATCAATGGTCTTGGATCTTCAGCCTTCCTGTAACTCAAGAAGTATGGGCCCATTAATTTAACTGGCTGCTGACCAGCCATACATGGTTATCAGAGAGTATCATGCTAAATGCTATCTACACAAGCATTTTTTAGCTCAGCACATTGCAGCGAGTTGGTGGGATTCTTCTTAATTAAGCATTAAAAGTCAATGTATTCTTATTCTATTCATAGCTAAGCTTCCAGGATAAGCAACTGCACTGATAGGCTGCTAAGGAAGCAATGATTGAATTGCATAAGACAATCTAAGTCAAAGAAATTAAAACTAATTAACATTCCTTGCAATCTTCAGACAACAGGAAATCATGAGAGCATCCACCCTGCTTGTGTATAAGCTATGCCAAACTCAATGGGCTCATGGAAGCATATTCCTGATCCTGTTTAAGCAAACTTACCACCACTTAAATTAGTCACCAAGCATTTTCTTTCTGCTTACTCTCCATGGGCTTCACATTTTATTTGGAACAATGTCGATATTATTTGAACTAAATGAAATTAACTCAAAGGCATTTATATTTAGGAGGCAGTATGTGACATTTGTGTGTATCACTCAGATAACAACTTCTCCCAAAAATTGTGATTAGAATAGCTCCTCTAAGCATGAGCACAAAGGAAGCTACTGAAATGTATAACTTAGTAAACAGTCACTAGTTTTCAGGGAGTAGCTAAAATGTTAATCCACAGAACAAGCTGGTAGTAAGAAGCCTCTCCCTGCCCTTTGCAATATTGTTGTCCTTGTTTGTCTTCCAGTTATTTCCAACTTATGGCAACCCTCAGGCAAACCTATCATGGGGTTTCCTGGGGCTTAGATTGTGAGACACACCCAAGTCACCCACTGAGTTTCCATGGTCAAGCAGGGAACTGAACCATGTTCTCCAGGGTCATAGTTCAATGCTCAAACCACTACACCATGCTGGCTTTCCCTCTGCCATAGATCCATTTACAATATGAGGATAATATGAACACATGCTCAAATTCAATATTATTTAATATTATTACCTTTTTCCCAGTAAAGAACTCAAGGTGGCTTATAGTAAGTTAAAACAAAGTACAGCTAAAAAACCCCTATATGTACAAAAGTTAAACAAACTATTAAACAATGGTGTTAAAGACAAAGTTAAAGCATTTAAAAGATGTTTAAAACATGAATAAAAAGATATAAACATAACACATCCCATTAGAAGTTCCTTCTGCTACAACAAGTTAAGAACCAAAAGTCTAACTAAATAAAAAGGCATTTGCTTGCTGGAAGAAAGAGGACACTTATCTTCCCTTTTACCCTTCAGCCCCCAAAGATCCCCAAAGATAGCTCCTGAGACGCCCAAGAAGAAAGTTATGGCGAGAAGGAGAAATTAGCTAGACTTTGCTGAATGTTGGTGCCTACCCATAACTTACAGGGTTCTCACAAAAATTACAGCAAAGCAACACACACGAGGCACTCTCAAAATACACAATCAAATGCCTAGTAACATGGTGGGTGCTTCTATACATAGCCTGGAAGGGAAACAGAACCAACCAGAAACAGAATGGACTCTGCACTCTTAAGGGATCTTTACATATATCAAAACATCTTTGCAAATTAAAATAAAATGTCAAGAACTCCCTAAAACATCCAAGCAAGGACCTATGATTAGTTCTTTCCCAAACCTATAATAGGCTGAGGGCATCAGAGCACTGAAATTAAGCTGAGAAGAAAAGTGACCAACTCAAATCGGTTAGCAGAATCTTGTAAGTATCCTAACACTATCCTGACATTAGCATGCCATCAGGCTGAAAACACTCTTCTCAGCAGGCTTAAGAAAAAGAATGAACACTAATGGTTTTTCAGTCTCCAGTAATCACTCTCCACTCATTTCAACTGCAAAGAAGTACAGTCATCCCTTCACATTCGCTGGGGTTAAGGGCACAGGAACCCTGTGAATGTGGAAAACCGTGAATAACTCTAGGCCCTCCCAAACTATATTTAACACACAAAAAGAGTACGATCACCATATTCAACCCACCATGGATTCCTTTGAGGCATCAGGGTTCCTTCACAAGGCCAAACTGGGTGGCTGGTGGGGCTTACTGCCACCTCCACTGCTGCCCCACATCATTTCTAACAGAAACTTAACAAGCCTCATTCTTAGTATCTGTCTCACAAGGTTTTCAGTCCCTATTAAAAATGGTATAGGGAGGTAGCAGAAGTGACAGCAAACAATCTGTGAATAACCAAATCCGCAAAAGTAAAACCCGCAAATGTGGAGGGCTGACTGTGCTCAGATTCAAAGAGGTTAAATGTTCAGTACAGCTACACAGAGCCACATTCCTCTATGTAGCACAAGACATCAGTCTGAGGGGAGTATGAAAAAAAGAAAGGAAAAGTTCCCATTTCCTTGTTCTCTACCCTCTGCCCCTCACCATTCCTACTTTATGCAAGCCACAACATGTGTTTCCAGGCACCTCTTATTCCAGATACATGCAGCCTTGAAGAAAACTCCTGTGTACATATATTTCTGTTGACATCTAGCTTCTTTCTAGTACTGAACTTGGCAATCTTGTACTTTTTCAACTCAGCAGAAACTAGGCCACTCACAAACAAGGCTGGAAATTCTACATAACTCACGTATACAGAAATATATTTATTGTGTTAGGCCATGCTTGCTAGGGAATGCTGGGAGCTATAGTTCAAAAAATTAATTGGCATTGTTCTTCTGTATAATGTTGGCCATCAAAATTTAAATATTTTAGAAAATGAAATGCTCTATTTCAGGAGCAATATCACTTCAGACTGTCTCTCAAAACTCAACAGCTTTTTCAAACACTGATCAAATATAGCCCCTTAGTAGGTTGCTACTCATCTATGCATGGCAAATGCCTCAAACAAATCTAGCAGTACAGGTATAATTTGTCATATAATCCTATACTTCTGTTTCAATTAGCTAGACATTCAAATTAATTCACAGGTTACAATACCCAAGTAATACGGCAGAAGAGTCACTGCAACTAGTAGTTTGTTATAGAACCAAGTAAAAATCAAGCAGTACATGAAAACCTAGATAGGTAAGTATGCGTGCGCGCGCGTGTGTGTATAAATAGGGGGGGAAGAGGACTCTACAAATAAAGGCAACAGAAATCTGCACTGCAACAAAGCCCAGGTTGATCCAGGACAAAAGCTACAAAACATACAGAGGTATGATGCAAGTCTGCCACTAGCCAGAAGACATGAAACTAGTATCATTATCCAAGGTTGTCAGTATATGATAGGCCTATCAAACAGTACAGAAAAGTAAATAGAGGATAATACACAATCAACGGCACAGTACACCTTGAAGATGTCATCTATGCATGCATCCTGCATGCACTGACCTCTATGCATATACCCACACCAGTAGATTTTCTGAAAATATCAAAAGTCCAAATTCTACCAATTTTCCCTTCTATCAATTAAAGCAAAAAACAAAACAAAAATTAGTTTCCTGACAAAACATAATATAGGGCCAAATCCAACACAGTCTGAAGAAATCATCCTGCAATGGAACTTTCCACTCCCCTCTTTCCCATGTGCTCCCAGGAGAAGGGCTGGATAGGGGAACAGAATCACACCTTCCCCATTATGGTAACAGAATCTGTTCTGCTGGCAGGAGTGTTTAACTGGGCCCAAGCCATTAAGTTCACATCATGAAATGTTGTTCCTCAGTAGCATAGAAAAATTACTGTGCAGTGCTTCTACAGAAGAAAAAAACCAGGGCTCTCAACATAATTAGCTCCAAATCCTCCTTTGTTTTTAAATCCACATGCACTGAGAAAGGCAGGCAGACAAATGTAAATAATTTTTTCCTGCCAACATTTTCACTTGGTTTAGGCTAAACTCCAATTGTGTCAACAATTCAGTTCATTCAAAAGAGGCCTTTTCCTGAGCTTTTAATGGACCTCCTTTGAACTTCCAGAGACAAGTCCCACCTCTTTCAAATACTTGCAGCTGGTGAACTTACGACAGAAAAAGTGCTTTCGTTTTGAAGATACAGCTGTGTGAACACTGGTTTATTCTAGGACTTAAACCAGTTTCATGCTTTTGATTGGGGCAGGAATCTCTCTCACTCACTTACTCACTCTCACACTCACACCAATGTCTCTGAACTACAATTCCCAGCACTGCTTACTGTGCTGGCAAGGGTTGCTGGGAGCTGCAGTTCAACAACATCTGGATGGTCTCGTGATTCCTATTCCTAATTTAGATAATGAAGTCAGAACAAGGAAAGAATTGGTTAGAGGTACAAATCCATTTTGGAGTCCTAAGCAGCACTGAAACAAAAGACAATACAAATGGAAAAGAAACCCGCAAGAGTTGTATTCAATATAAGTGATTCCGCTGACAGAAAGGGGAAGGAGACAATTTTACACCGTTCCTCCTCTGGAGCAGATGGAGGGTATGGAGGTAGCATGGAAAGTCAGACAATTTGAAAAACATTTTGAAATCACTCTGTCTTCCATTGATAGCTGTTGCCTTCCAGGGTGACCACCTCTGATTCAAGACTGACTAATCCAAACCTCCACATTTGCTAGGGTCAGGAACACAGAACCCCTGCAAAAGCGGAAAAATCACAAATATTAAAATATTAAAATGTGTGTCTGTGGAAAAGGGGCCAAGGCATGGTGGGGAGAGCAGGCACCCAGGGTTCAAACCAGGTCAGGCAACGAAGAGAAAAAGGAGATGGGTCAGCACAATGGCCGCATACTTTGTCTCTTTTCCTCATCTCCCATCTTAAGTGTGTGGGGGGCACTGGGAGAGGGTAATTGGTACTGAGAATTCAGACTGTGAGCTATCCCTAGGTGTCCAGGAAGTGGCTAGTGGAGGAAGAAGACGACCAGAGATGGGTTTTTAAATGGGCTGCGTTGCCTGATCAAAGCCACAAAGGGGAAAGGTTCCCCTGGAAAAGAAGTACTTGAGGTGAGGGGCAGAGTTGGAAAAACTCACAAATAATCAAACCCATGAAAGTGAAACCCATAAATGTGGAGGGCCAACTATATTTCTTACTTACTGATGCACAACAATCCCTGACAAAAGTTTGTCTAAAAGAAGGCCATTAGAAGAAATGTTATTGATGGTTTGTTTTCTTGATACCGAAAGTCAGGAATTCAGTCCCATAGAATTTTCAACATTATCAGAGCCAGTGGACATAGTGGTTTGAATGCTGGACTAGAACTCTGGGAGACCAGGGTTCAAATTCCTGCTTGGCCACAGAAACCCACCGGGTGATCCTGGACAAGTCACACTCTCTCAGTCTTGAGAGGAAGGCAACATCACACTCTCCCCAAACAAATCTGGCCAAGAAAATCCCATGACACGTTCACCGTAGGTTGGAAATGACTTGAAGGCACACAACAAGTATTTTCCATAGAGGACTTGTTCTTCACAATGAAACAGAACATTAGAATATGTGTCAACAACTTTTGTCATTTCATCTAAGGTACCTAAGAGAGTGTCCTAAGCATTTGTCTTAGATATAAGATATGTCAATTTTGTTGCACTTTGAACTTTGAATCATGATAGTAATCCACTTCCATCTCAAATAAGAGAATAAAAACAATGCTACACTGAGAGAACCAACATAGTATGATGGTTTGAGTATTGAACTACGACCCTAGAAACATGGGTCCCAGTTCAGCCATAGAAACCCACTGGGTGACCCTGGGCGCATCACACACTCCCAGCCCCCAGAAAACCATGTGATAGGGTGATCCTTAGGTGAACCTAAGTCAGAAACAACTTGAAGGCACACAACAACATTAGAATTAGAAACATTTTAAATAATATTTAAAATATTATACTCTATTTTTGATAGAAGCAAGAAGTAAAGGAGTAACTATATATTTTAATGTGGGGCTTAAGTGTATATGTGTTTTAATTTAAAGAACATGATTAGAATGGAACCAAGATTTGTGCCCAACTTTTTTTTTTAACTTGAGACTTATAACTGCAATAAAACTGGAATCAAGCAAAACAAAAAAGTAACTATGGTAAATACTTGCATTACCTTGATATATCCTAATTAAAGCTACAATCCTTAGTAGAGTTTTTTCAGAACCAAGCCCTATTGAACTGAGTAGGACTATGATAAACATGACTCATGCATGACTACACTCCAGTTCTCAATATACCTACTTGGTAAGCAAGTCCCATCTTTTACAGTGGTATAAATATACTTTGGGATCCTTATCTAGATACCACGGAGTATTACCAGAGTTTGGATGTTATGTAACGAGACACACCATATTTGTGACTTTTTGTGTATGAGAGAAAGGCATTATGCTGTTCACAGTGAGTGGGGACTTTCCTACTTTTGGGGTACTGAGTAACATTTGTGTGTTACTTTTCAAGGGCATTTTTAAAGAAGTATTGAACTACATTTGTTAAGTTTTACCCCATTATCAACACCAAAGGTCTTTTTTAAAAAGAAAAACTAACTTGTAACTATGCTTTTTGACAACGTTTACAGTGAGAAGCTTCTTTATGAGTTTTATGCAGAGTTACATAATGGATTATATTGTGAAAGTAACTTTCACAAGTCTCAAGTGAAACAATGAATGAGATAACCACTAAAGGGGGAGATTAGTGCCAGGAGCAGTTATTTTAGACCACATAAGAATCTTGGACCAATTTCCAATCAATTGGCTGGACTATGACTAATTCCCCCTGAAGAGGGTGAAACAAAGAAACCAAGGAGAACAAACTGTAGTGTAGTACAATCTTTTTAGCCCAAAATGTCTCTTCCAGCATTGAGGGCAAATGCATGTGATGATTTCTCACAGTCTCACATAGAAAATCCTCCCTCCAAACACATGCACATCAGCAAGCAAGGACAGCGAACTTCTAAAGCTGGTATGAGCACCCTTTGGCCCTCCAGCTGTTTGACAACTCCCAGAAATCCCCAACAAGTATGGCCAGCGGTAAGAGAGTTAAGAGTCCAAAACAACCGGAGGACCAAAGGTTTAGCGCCTTGTCCTCCAATCTTAAAGTGCCAGCAAATGCCTATATGCCCAAGTCACCGAAATCCAGCTACGTTCTGCTTAGATGACCAAATCCTATGACTAAGGGTACCTCTAGACTGAATCCCGGGCACCCAAATACACACATAGGCCATTTCTGCACTCGACTGTTAAATAGCGTTATTATTCCACTTTCAACAGCCTATGGAATCCTGGGGTTTGCAGTTTAGGGAGGGGCCTTGAAAATGGAATAATAGCACTATAACAGTCTAGTGTGGAAACGGCCATAAACACCCATCCACCGGGGATAAACAGCCCAGGCAAAGCGCCCTGCCGGATCCCAACCGCCTGCTTCCGTGGGGCTCTCCGTGCCAACCCCCCGTGCTCTCAAGGAAAACGGAGGCGGCTCCCTTGCAAAGTCTTCCAAGGTTGAGCTCCGGATCGCGACTGCCTCGCCGTCAGAAAGCAAAACCTCTCTCTCAGCCCCACGTCTTACACAGCCACTGAAAAGACCGGCCTGGAGAACTTTGCGCCCACACCCCAACCCTGACAGCACAGCACATCAACAACTAAAGCCAAGAAAGAAAAGCTCCCCGATTTTTCCATCGACCACGACAGACCCGTGTCCTGACTGGACCCCTTCCCAAACTGCCAAGACCCCTCTATCGAAATACCTCGAGCCCTCCGTGGTCTCTCTCTCTCTCTCTCTGCGCTTCCCTGAAAGCGGGCGGGCAGGACGGGACGCGCTTCTCCCGCCACCAGATCCGGCCGCGAGAGAGGCGCTCCTTCGCCCGCCTCCGTCCCAACGCGACCGCTCCGTCGGGACAGCCGCTCCCAGCGAGAGTCCGCTCGGGAGAGGCGCTCAAAGGTCCCCCGGTTCTCCAGGAGGCGAAGGGAGAAGCGGCTGAAGGCGCTCCAGGCGGCGGCGGCGGCGGCGGCGGCGGCGGCCACGTTCACGGAGCCTCCCCTCCGTCCAGCTGCTCTGCAGCGGCGGCGGCAGCTGCTCTTCTCCAACTTCGGCGTTAAGTTGAGCGAGGAAAGGGGGAAAAAAAGGAGCCCCGAGAACTATTACCACGGCGGGCGCCTGAGGAGAACGCCCTCCCGCGCTTCCGCGACCACCACTGGGACGTACCTACCTTTCCAAAGCTTCCCGGTTCTTAATTCTCCCCTCCTGCTCCTTCGCACTCCCGGTTCCCGGCTTGCTGCTGCGGCTCCCTTCGTCGCGGGCGCCGAGAATAGCCTCCTTCCTCGCCAGAACACCCGACCACCGCTCAGACCCCGGCTCCTGCCCCAGCAGGCTCCGCTCAGGCGCTTGGCTGGAGCGCCTCCAGCTTCTCCTTCGCCGCCAGCAGTTCGCAGCAGCGGAGGAGCCACCCAGCTGTGAGCCAAAGGCGGGAGAAGGGAACCACGTGCCTCAGCAGAGCCAATGGCAGGCCCGCGGAGCCTCGCCTCCGTTCTCCCCCCTCCCGCGCTGCCCATGCCACGTGACCGGGCCAGTTGCTTAAGTTCAGGTTTGGGGACTCTCCTGGGAAGGAAGTGAGAGGGAGTAGGTAGGGGAGGAATGTCGATGGAGGAGGAGTCTTCGGCCCTGCTGGTTCTTCCCAACGCCATTGTAGGGGTGGCCTACTGGGAGGAAAGAGAGAGAGAGGCGAGAAAACGAGAAGCAGTAAAAGTTTTGCCCATGCTGTGAGGGGAGGAACCTGTGGAGCAGAATGGGAATATATAGAAAGATGGGGTGTGGAAGTTTTCCCACATTTTCTTCAGGTTAGGGTTGTCACAGTGAAAACTGGAGAGTGCTTCTGTACTTTTAAAGGGTGTGTAGAAGAGGAAGTTTTAGCAAGTGTTGCTTGGTGTGCAGCCAAGTAATAAAAAACACCTGCTGAAATACCTCCTATAAACCTTTTAAAAATGCAGGCGCATGCTCCAGTTTTCACTCTAGCAACACTGCATTTGCCTACAATTCATCATGTCTGCCTTTAGTCCTGCTAGGACAAACCTGAGATCTGGAGTCACCCTGGTGATGTTACAAGGATGATGTTACAACAAGCAGCTCTTGATGATACAATTAAGCTGGATACACTGTAGCTGTGCAAAATGTGCTATTTCTATATATTTTTAAAAATACACAAATGAGAAATAAATATATACACATCCACATTTTTCAAGGAAGTGCTGTTGCCCTGAGATTTCTTCCACTCCCCCTGAAACTTGGCAGTGAAAGGCCAGTCCCTGACACCTGATAACCTTCAGCCCGGCATATCTGGAGGATGTTACACTGGGGAAGAGTGAGATAGTATTGTCAGGGATTCTGTGGACTCATGATTTTATACTATGCCATCCATACCATATTCACATAGAAGGAAACTTGCATAGGATTGCAGGGTTAGCATGAAGTAGTAGAAAATAAAAGGGAGCTACCTCCATTGAATAGTGCTGCTTAAGGCAAGAACAAGAAGCATGCAAATAGAGCTTGGCCACACAGTCTCCTCTCTACTTTTTGTCTTTCCCTTTCTGGACATGGTGCTGTTTATAGAGCAGGGATGAGAATGATTTCTCCACTAAGGGTAAGAACCCTGCTGAGCAAGTAAGAAGATGTGATGGCTGTTTCTTTCTTGACTAATTCTTAAGGTGCAGCACCTATGGAGGAGGAGGATGGGCTGAGTGAACTTTCTTAATGATGAGAGTGGTGCAGCTCTCCACATTTTGTTGGGAGTCCAATTAGCCCAAGTGAGGAATTCTGGGAGTTACAGTTCAAAAATATCCAGAGAGTTGCTTTCTTACTCCTGCTGTAGAGAAAGGTCACCACCATCACCACCCATTGTGGATAGTGCTGCCTGAAGAATTGGCCATGAACAGAGGAGACCTCTCATCTTAATTCCTCAGCATAGTTCTTGCTCTGAGTGCAGCAATGGTTAGGATTCAAGGCAGGGACCCAAATCATTTTCTCTGCCATGCCCCCTTCAAAAGAAGGGTAAGTGAAAAGAGACAAAAGACTCTTCGCAAAAACAACTGTGGCCTCTGCACAGTCACTGCTCATGTTTTCCTGGTGAGTGGTGAATGCTGCTGCCTCTAGTTGCTTACCTTTTTAAGAAGAAAATAGGATTTTTGAAAATGTAAGTGATGAAACAAAAGAGAAGGCGCAAAAGAAAAATGAGAAGAAATATATGCTAGATTTATGTATTCATATAAACTGACCACATATTCCAAAATATTTACTTGGAGTTGTAGAATATATGTCCACGCATAGCTAAAGCAGGAAGATCTTCTGATCATTGAAGGATTGATGATGAATGTTTGTCTTCCTAGCCCTAGAATATATCTTTTAACAATAGTAAGAGCTTACAGGGTCCAGCCACACTGACCATCCTCTGGTTTACTTTTAGTTCATACTATACTGGTTCACTTTTCTTTTCTCTATGGAAATCTTTTCCTGCTGACCCCCTTAGGGAAGAGGGGAAATTCAGCTCCTGATCAAAAAGCTCCCTGTTGCCTCCTATGGCAGGTCTTGAATAAAGTGCATTCCTTTAAGATATTTGGGATCACAGAGCATTTACTCTGCTATTAAAAAAACAAGGAAAAAATTGAAGTTCCTCAAGAGCTAGGCCTGATACAGTCTTTTCCTACATCACATTCCTCTTTTAATTTTTTTCCATGGTGAAACTTGTGTTCTACCTGAATTGAAATTCCCTGTGGATTTCTGGTGAGCTTTGGAAAGTTACTTTTTTTGAAAAATGATAGATTAATTGTCCATTGTTGTAGTCAAACAGTTAACATTTCTAATTTTCCATCTTGTCAGTAAGTGGCAGTGACTGAATGTGCTGAATTCACAGCCATTTCTGCACTATGCTGTTCCAGTGCTATTATTCCACTTTCAACATCCTGTGGAATTCTGGGGTTTGTAGTTTACTGTGGCCAAAGAGCTCTCTGGCTGAAAATGCCTCTCCTTAAACTTCAAACCCCAGGATTCCATAGAATGTTGAAAGTGGAATAATAGCACTATAACAGTGTAGTGTGGAAATGGCCTTCAATGCATGTTTCACATGAATAGGAACAAATAAAAACCCCAAGACCTTGATCTGAACCAAACCATAAAAATGGTGGACAGCCATCAGCTCTCCAAATGTTGGTGAACTTCTATTGCCATTGTGCCTCATCACTTGTCAGGTTGACAAGGTTTTATGGGAAATGAGTTCAATAACATCTACAGCTGGTGGTCCAAGCCTTTGATTCACCAGAGGTTTTGGTGTTCAAGCACCCACAAGCTCTAATCTGAGTGCCAGTAGCCAGGGATTCTGGGACCTGAAGTCCAAAACATCTGGAAGACAAACAGTTGAGAACTGGCTTACAAAGTATTTGCTAATACGGAACATGCAGGCCTGATCAATATCATTGGAATGCTCTTATTGAAACTTACTAATTTGTATTATTCAAATATGAAAGTAGAAATGAAAGACCAAAACTTGAAAGAGCAAAAAGGCCATCTGGAAAAAATGAAATGCAATTTTCAGAGAGATACTGATTTCAGAAGCCAGTGGAGGAGGGATTAAAAGCTTTACACTGAAAGAAATTAAGGCAAGCAACTGGCAGTCCTCATGGGAGAGAGCAATCCATGGCGCCATTCACTAAACAGTCCTGTCTTGCCACAACTCAGATGATAGGGGAACCAATGGAGACTTCACTTTCTGTAGTCCAGATATTTTCAGTGGGGCTAGTACACATGCAGGCAGTTATCTTGATGTTGTTGATAGAAATGTCTCATGAAAATATCACAGCTGAATGTATGATCAGCTTTCAGTTTCTACATCTCAGTTTTAGTTCATGCCCCATGTTCCTCCATCAGTATAAGCAGCTACACTTCCAGAGGAAAATATGGATTCTACTGAAGTTTGTGGAAACATCCCCATTGGTTTCACAGTGAAACCTTTTGTTGTTTTGTAGAATTTTCTTCTACTGTCAGGATTATTATAGTCTGGCTCTATTCATGAATGTCTGGAAGTTCAGTATAAGCTGTCTTTCTCTATACAGGTATTGCTCTACGATGCACATACCTCTGTCAAAGGAATAGAGTTTATCCTTCATTACTCCTATACAGAGAAGAAGTAATAATCTACAGACAGTGAATGAAATATGGGGCTAACTGAGTGATTCTCTTGGGGATATAAAATACACATCAAATGGTGACTGAACCAAGAACTGAATTTCTTAATGGAGACTAGTGTCTGATACTTTTTTATCTGTGGTGTTCAAAGGTAGTTAATCTTAAATGTGTATCAGTTTGGAAATGAAATAATGGGAAGAGAAGGAAGAGGGGAAACAGGTTTGTATATAAAAACTGAAATTGGTTTCAGGTAACAACCAATTTGAAATCAGTATGGGAGAAATTGTTTTATTCAGACTACTGTGATCCTAAGCAGTATATAACTGTGAGATTTGGAAATGGCAGTTAAGCATAAACCATGAATATTTCCAATCTGAAATGAAATATTTTAGAGTAAAAGAAACTATAAAGTAGTATATAGTGTTTCAAAGTTTCAGGCAGCTGCTCTACCCTCACAGCTTTACTAAATTTCCAATTGAATCTATGATGGTAGAGTAGCTGCCTTAAACTTTGAAGCACTATATGCCACTTCATGGTTTCTTTTACTTCAGTACATTTCATTTCAGGTTTTAGGTATATATTCCACAGAACCTTAGAATAATACTGGCCAGGAGACAAGATTCTGTTGAGAGTCTAGGCAGCTAATAGCATTGCCTAAGGTAGAGTGCTCAAAGTAGAGATACAAGACTAAAATGCATCCATCCTCTTTGGGGAGTAATGGCCATATCAGCAGAAGAAAACTGATAGTTCAGTGGTGAGGGTAATGGAGAAATGTCATAACCCACCACTTGGAAGACTCAAACAATGAGGAAGCAGATTGCCAAGAAGCTGTAGTTACCTCTGAGTCTGAGGATATGGATTCTGAAACAGTAGAGGATCCTGCTCCTTAGCAGGTTATGGCAGATGCTGAAGATGACACAGCCCCATCTTTCATTGAGAGACAGAGGCAGAAATGCCAACTTCTCTACTGTTTAAATAGTGAACACTGATCCAGTTAGTGCTAATAAGACATCTGTGACCTTGAAGGAGCTCCTCATAAATATTGTCGCAGCTGGCTACCAGCCTAAAAGCTGACAGCTGTCTTATCTGGTTGCCTAGGAGTACTCTCTTGTATTCCTGTTTTGTGTCGACCTTGGAATGACTACATTTTGGACTATCCTGCTTACACTTAGCTGGCTTATGTAGCTGGACTTCTGATCTGCCGATACAACTTTTGAACTGGCTGAAAACCACCCTCATGCTTCTTCCTGCATCTTGCTCAGCTCACCTGTGTCTTACCCAGACTGGACTGACTACTGAACCACTCCTGCACCCCAACCTGCTGCTGTGAACATTTGCTGACATGTGTTCAGGAGAAGTTCTTGAAGAGAAGCTGTGGTATACCACCAGTAGTGAGACATGACATTGGTAGAGGTTCTTCCAGAGAAAACTGCAGTGACATTTTTACTAATTCTTGTTAGTACCGCCCAGAAGAAGGCATTGGTAAATTACTTCTGAACATTCTTTACTGTAAAAACCCTATGATGAGACAATGCAAAATGAAGCAAGAGATGCCAGTTACAGAGAAAGAGGAAAGAACAAGTATGAATAGTGTTGTCTCTAATGATGCAACTCAGCTCAAGCCAAAAGGAGATTTAGCTGCTGATAAGCCCAGATGTGAAAGAAGGAACAAAGGTGCAAAAGACATAACAGGAACATGAGAAGCATGAATCAGGGGAAGCTAGAAATTGAAAAATAAATTGATCTTGGAAGCATTGCAATACTTAGTGTGAGTGAACAAAAATGAATGGGACATTTTGAGTCAGATAATTATAAACTGTTTTATTCTGGAAATGTAAACCTAAGAACCAAAAGAATTGTATTAATAATAAGGTGTGATGTAACAAAAGTAGGGTACATTGCAAAGTCTCACCAAATAATATCAATAAGACTGTATGAAGAATCTGTCAAGAAAACTATAACCTAAGTTTATGCTCAAGGTACAAAGGCAAAAGAGGAAAAAACGGAAAGATTTTGTTCTAGAATCCAGGCACAAATTGATCCCATGCCATACCAAAAAAGGGCATGTTATTTTTGATGAATTTCAGCTAGAAGCAAGAAATTAAGCAGGAGAGCGACTTGATCAAACTCTGTGAGGCCAACAGTTTGTTCATTGAAAACACATTCTTCAGGCAACTGAACAGACCACTGTATATGGGAATGTGACTGAATGGCTAATATAGAAATCAAACAAACTATATAATTGGAAGCAAAGAATGGAGAAATGGCATTCTCTCTGCAGAAACAAGACTGGGAGCAGATTGTGGCCCAGACCATGAACTGCTACTATCAAAAATCAGAGTAAAGCTAAAGAGATACATTTAATCAATTATGTTTCCAAAATACAATCTAAATGACATCCTTGTAGAATTTAAAGATCATGTAAAGAACAAGTTTGTATAACTAGGTGTACTCAACTTTGACCCAAAAGAATAGTGAGCTAAAGCTGGGGATATTATTGAGAAAGAATACAAACAGACTCTAGTGAAAAAGGAAGAAAAGCCTCATTGGATGACTGAATATATTCTTCAAACAGTTAAGGATAGACAAGAAGTTTTTTAAAAAAAAGATGACAGAAACAGGATCAGTATCTAAGAGAACAAAAATAGAATAGTAGACTTCTTCCACACATCCGGGAAATCAAAGGGGCATGTAAAGCAAGAATATGGATGTTGTACGGTCCTCAGGGGAACATATTATATGGTCAGGACAAAATAAAAAGTTGTGGGAGGCAGTGACTAAAGAGCTGTATAAGAAATGAAAGAATGACAGATTCCTTCAAAGCAGAACCTTCTGATGAAGAACCTGCAATTTTAGAAAGGGAAGCAGAGGCTACTCTCAAAAGCGCTTGGGTAAAATAAATCACAAGGGAGAGAGGGCATACCAGTAGAGCTGCTTCAGGCCGACAGACTGGAAACAATGAAGAATTCCAGTCTCCAAGAAAGGGCATATCAGGGATTGCAATAACCATTGGACAATTGCGTTTGTCTCCTATGCAAGCGAAATGATGTTCAAGATTTTATAGCAAATACTTTAATCATATTTATTGTTGTTTTTGTGTGCCTTCAAGTGGTTTCCAAGTTATAGCAACCCAAAGGTAAACTTATCATGGGGTTTTCTGGGGCTGAGAATGTGTGATGCACAGGGGATTCCTATTGCCAAATAGGGAATTGAACCCTCGTCTCCTGGATCATAGTCCAACATTCAAACCACTACACCACACTGAATTCAGAAAAGGAAAAGGCACTAGAATTCATACAACAAACATTACTTGGCTAATGGAACACACTAAAGAATTTCAGAAGAAAACCAGCCTGTGCTTTATAGATTAAAGCAAAGCTTTTGACTGTGTGTCATTAGTAAAGCTAGATATTAAGAAAATAAATAATAAATAATGACCAAATTTTATTTAACTTTAAGTGGCTGAGGAAGACATCAAAATAGTTAAAGATTTTCTATAATTTATTTTCTATAATTTGGTTCAGTTATTAATAAAATGGAAACTGTAGTCAAGAAATCAGCAGAAGGCTAAGACTTGAAAGGGTAGCTAAAAAGGAATTAGATAAAATCCTCAAGTGTGAGAATGTATGATAGAATACCTAAGTCAGAATTATCCATGGCATAGTATTTTGATTTCTTTGTCTGTCTGTGAAAGCTGGACAGTGAAAAAAGCTAGTATGGAAAAAAAAATCAAAGCATTTGAAAGGTACCGGAGGAGAGTTCTGAAGAGACAATGGAATACTAAAAAGACAAGCAAATGAGTCTGAGAGGAAATCAAGCCTGAATTCTCACTAGAAGTCAAAATGACTAAACTTGTGCTTTTGTGCTTTGGACATATGATGAGATAACACGACTTGGTGAAGAAGACATTACTCTTTGGTAAAATAGAAGCCAGTAGGACAAAAAAAAGGGGAGTTCACATTACAGGTGAATTGATTCAGTCAAGGAAGTTGTGGTGATGAGTTTGCAGTTCCTGAATAAGGCTGTTGATGACTAAGAAGTCATGGAAGTCTTTTGTTCATAGGATTGCCATAAGCTGAAAGTGATTTGACAGAAAATAATCACAACAGCAACAACAACAAAAAAATCACTTCATGGTTGACTCTTTTTCATTTCTTTGCCAGATTTACTAGCAATTGCAGTATGTGAAGAAAACTTATCCTAATGAAGGTTTACTGATATGATTTACATTCTTAGGAAATGGAAATTTCTCAGCAAATTTTGTGCTGTGGTGCACACCATAGTTAATATTGGCCATCACAATGAAGCATCACAAAAATGCCACAAAATCATTTCAAGCCCTGATTTACCTTTCCGGAATTGAAAATTAACGGGGGGGGTGGGTGGGGAGTATATAGTAAATTTCAAATTCAGAAGATCATCTGAGATCATCTAGTCCTGACAGTAATGTGTGTGTGAGACCCTTCAAGTCATGTGTCAACTTACAGCAACTCCATTAATACCTCTGGTTAAAAGCATGATCCGGATGAATTTATGCACTTCAGTTTTACTGTTTCCAATAGGAACAAGAAGCACATGTCGATAAATCTGCAGTTGTGTACACAGTTACCTAGGAATTTCTCCCACTAAACATAATTGATTTTACTTTTGAGTAGACATGGACTGCAGAACTGCATTGTAAAAATGCTTAACTATAGCTGTGTCACAACCATACCACATATCCCACAAAACTGAGATATTTATGAAACTGGTGTTTGTTATGCACCTTTATTTAATTCTACCATCCTTCTATGTTCTTAAGCACATTTTTGCCTTTGGTGAAGACAGTGGGATTGTGACATTTGGAGAAAGCATATTCACAAACAAGTGATAGTACTACAGACAGCATAGTAAGTGAGCGCTTTGTTGTGCAATTCTGTATCAGACTCAGTAGCAAATAAGCAGCCATGTAAAACAAGACAGCTATTCAGTCACGGGAATTTGGTCTGACAGCATCATAAAACAGAAGACAGAAGCCTCAGTCATTTTGGATATCAACAAGAATCTTAATATACCAAAGACACTGTTTTTATATATGAATGCTTCCCTCTGACCCATCTACACAATAAATGAGGAAGTATATTCTCCGTCGACTTATTTTGTCCCCTTATGATTAAAAAAAGGTGGCCACGTCATTTTTTTTCTCCCTTTGGCATGTCCCTGGTGCCCTTCAAGCTGCAGACCAGATGGACAATCCCATAGGTTCACTTTTTTTCCTAGATAGGGATTGAAAAATTAAGAAAGCTGCCTGTGTTTTAATTCTAGTTCTAATTTAGCAATTATGCTACGGCTACAAAGAGTGGAAGGAACTTCTGCTCCCTTTTCAAACTGGAGAAAACTACCATATGCTCACTAAAAGTAGTAGCTTTGGTCTCTTAGTGGCAACACTCTTTGCCAGGCTGGACTGGAGATTTGTACTCTTGCCAGGTTCAGAACGTGAATGTTTAAAAGCATTTTCAAGAGACAGATAGCATGGCCACTTATGCATTTTAAAAAAAAAGAAAGAGGGAATACATCACCAAACATATGCACACAGCTGGACAAGAGATAACATTTGCCCATGCTAATTTATATAGATATGTACATTGAGGCATAATTACAGTACTATAATTTAATTAAAATTTGTCTTACTGTAGTAGAGAAGACCGACTGGAGTGACTTGTGTGTCTCCTCAGTGTTTGATAGGCAATGTCACCCTTCTGTTTCCTTATCTTTAAACTGGACTTTTTTCTGGACTGCCCTTCAGATAGAGGACTGTTTTATAAAAAGTATAAGGCATGCCCTTCACAAAGATAGATCATGTTTGTTGTTATTTGCCATCAAGTCAGGGTGGTCCTATGAATGAGTGAGCTTCAAGAATCCCAGGCATCAACAGCGCTGCTCCTATCTTGTCAACTCAGAGCCATGTCTTTCCTGATTGAGTCAATCCACCTATAATGCACTTGTTACGCTAAGACGCATTTGTCAAACACAAGGCCCGTAGGCCAAATCCAGCCTATCAGGCCATTTTATTTGGCCCTTGCAGTTCTCCTGCAGCTGTGGCACTCCCCCCTCCTGGAGAGCCCAATCCCCACACTGCGAGCCCCTGGCTGCCGGTATTCTGAAGAGGGACCCAGCAGCCAGCACTCACAATCTACCTCTACTTCTGACTGCTCTCCAACTCTCACTGTCAGAGCATTGCCACAATGTGGGGATTGGGCTTACCAGGTACAGAGAGGGGCAGGGGGCAGAAAGACGCACAGAGAGGGGTAGGGGGGCAAAAAGAGGCACAGACAGGGGCGGGAGACAGAAAGAAGCACAGAGGGGGCGGGGGGCAGAGAGAAGCACAAAGAAGGTCTCAACTGGGACCAAAAGTTGAGCAAAGTTAATATAATAAACAGTGCTTGGCAACATTTGTCTGATGATTAAAAAAATAACTTTCTGTTTTCAAAACTCATTTTTCAGTAAATTGTACAATAGTTGTACACTTGAATATCTGTTGTTGTGCACTTGAATATCTGTTGGCCATTATTTTTCCTAGACTTCTAGTTTCAGAGCTAGTTATTACTAAAACCAGTAATAATCGAATGCAGAGGCAATTTTTCTAATATGATAAAAGAGTAGATACATCTATATAGTCTTACACATACAGATACCAGCTCTTTGAGGGCAACCATAATATTGATGCAGCCCAACATGAAATTGAGTTTGACACCCCTGCCCTAACAGGTGGGGGATGTTGAGGTCCACCCACAATACCAGCATCTTCTTAGAGTTTGGGGGAATTATAAGTCAAAGGAGGCCTGTGAGAGGAGGGTAACGGCAGGATCTTTTCACCTGTATACCAGTACTAACTGTAGAGAGGACCCCAGTTTAAAATTAAACAGAGTATTTTATTTGGATTGACAAACACAAAAGAAATCAGACAATCTCAAGGACCATACAAGGCTATTGGAAAGTGAGACGTGAAAGGTTGGATAGAGAGAGATTAGGTGGAAAAGAAGGTAGTTACCAGTCCTGAAGAAAGGGTCATAACAGAGTTGCTCGGAGAGCGTCTGAAGGTACTATGGAGGACCAGCAGCCTGGGGTACCATGTGCAGTATAATACACCCAATATACTGCAAAAAGTTGAAGCTAGGGTTTTTATATCCTATTTTCTGCTCTGAAGGGGTGTGATGGGTTGACTAAGGGGATTAGGAATGGACTGACTGCTTAACTCCAGAATGGCAAAACATTGATGGGATTTGTAACAATCTCTTATTGTTTGGTCAAGTAGGATGAATAGGAAAAGTCTCCACAGGATTATATCAAAGGATGGTCTCAGATTGCTCACCAATCTGAGCAGTTTTTCTTTCATTATTTTTGGGAGTGCACAGAGCCTGAGATTTTGAAAGGGTGAGTATAAACCTATCAGCACTGGAGGTTTCCTGCCTAATCGTCTCTGAACTTATGACTTGACCATGTCACAGCAACACACTTTCCAGTCAACATGTCCTCAATCATGTTTTTTAGTCATAAATATGCCCGGTTATGAAAATAGCACATGCCACAGGATGGGAGGTGTAAGGTATGGTAACACACTATTCCTCTTTCTCTACTGCCTTCCACTTTACTGAGCATTACTTTCTTTACCAATGAGTCCTGTTATCTTGTGATGTATTCAGATAGGGCTATAAAGCCCTATGGCTTGGTTCCAGGTTATCCAAAGGATTGCATTCCTGTAAGAGCCTGTCCAGACTCTAAGATCTTTGAGAGAGGCTCTTCCATTAATCCCACCACTTTCACAGTCACATTTGATGAGAACACAGGAGTGGGCATTCCCCCAGGTTGCTCCTAGGCTTTAGAATTCCATTCTTGCTTTGCTCGCCTTAACAAATAAAAACTTTTCTATTCTGTTAGTGTGCTGTCTTACTTACTTCTATCTTTGGTCTCTTTAATGGTTCTTGTTTCAGTTTTATGGAAAGTTTAACTGCATGGTAATAATAATTTGTATTCTGTTACTTATGGTTTGTATGTGCACTTACCTGTATTTGTTTTAATTTTTGCAAGCTGCTTTAAGTCTTATTCTTAATAATCATCATCAAGAACAATAATCACCAACAACAATACCACTGCCACTATCATCTGTCAAACAGGATGTTATTAAGAAAGTATAATATCTCAGAATTAACCATCCCTCTAATCAGCTTTCTATATCCAAACAGTCAAAGCATTTGACTGTTTCAAATTGAAATGAATTAAATTGATTATGAACCTTAAAAAAAACCTGTTTGAATATTGGTCACAAATATGTCTAATTTATCCCTCACAGTAATTTTGTACTGGCATACCATTGTAAAACTGCTGACATTACTATGCAAAATCCCCCTGGATGCTAAGAAACCAGCATCTTTCAGCTGAAAAATCTGGAAAATGAAATATGATTTGGATGGGATGTGAGCACTGGAGGGATAGGGCAAGTTGCCAGCAAATGGAGATTTGCAAATAATTGTATTAGTTCCATGGCTGTTGGAAAACCTGACTTAGCTAGCTGCTAGATTGTATTTCAGATTGTATAACAAATTCCACAGTCACGGTTGTGTGATTTCATGCACTTGCTCTGTTGTGATTATAATACTGTTTACAACCTAAACTGTGACTTCTAACACACTGAGTGGGAGGTGATGCAGCCTTTCATGTATGGAGACGGACAGATCGAGGGCTCAATGGGGAAAGGTTGAAAGGCTGCCAGTGGGCTGTGTACAGGCATGATCTGGCCATGCAGATTCTAGCATGGTGCGTAATAAAGCTAAGTTACAGCACAACATAAAATATTATATGTCATTTATTTGGCACACTGTTAATTTTCATCATGTATTATTAGAACCATTAGACCCACAGAAAGGCTAATTATGATTTACAATGTACTTGATCATTGTAGTGTAAATTTTCCCTCTGCTCTAGTTCAGTTACGGTTGTGACTGAAAAATACTTGGATGTCCCAAGATCCCAAATTTACTCCAGACACAGATTCTTGCAGCCCCAGAAGTCTATGCAGTTAGTGGCATGATTCTATGTACATTGTATATATTGCGTAATAGGTTATATTCAAGCCTTATAAACCAATCCATCACATTAACAACATCCTTGCTAGTAAACAGTGGGGAGAAATCTCAAAGTACTATAGATCTTTAAACAGAAGAAAATGCAAAGTGTTCTTCTAACATCTGGAGCAAAAATTCTCCTCCCTTCGGTAGGCTCGAAGATTATTATAAAAGCCGCCTCCCTGAGGGAATTGAAAAATGATAATTCTGAATGTTAATAAGAATTTCAAAAGCTTTATGTGTATCTAAAAGTTTGACTTCCTTCAAAAACCTGTGATTCACAATGATTTGTATGTGTCTGTACAAGCGCATCTTCCAACTCTGGCATTTTCATTTAACTGTGTCTGTTATATAAGAGTTTACAAGGCTGCTTGAAATGTAGTTGTTACCAACTAAAGGTGTAGCTTAATTCAGGTCAGCCCTTGTAATGCCACATAGATGAAATGGACAAATGCTTGCCATTTAGTCTATGGATGGGCAAGCTCTGGAGCCTAGAAGGCCACATTCACCCATTTCAGCTGCCTCTGGCAAGTTGCAAGACCACGTCAGGTCTGCCATTTTGGGCACTGAAAGCAAGTTCACATCATCAGTCCTCTTTAGGACCCTAGATGGTGGTGAGGAGGGTTGGTTGTTTTGAGCTAAGGGCCACCTGAAAAAGCCTTTTAAATGTATCTCTCTCCAGGTTCTACGAGGCCAACTATAAATGAATATTTCAAACACAATCCAAGTTAAGTCCATATATATACATGGCAACACTACAATAAAGAATATATTAAATTTGACATGTATGTACTATCCTCAAATATCTAAGAAACCAGTGAAGTGCCAGTGCAGGACATGATTACAGGACTCTTCTGCCTATACTGCTCAGTAGTATTGCAATGTTTGGAAGTAATCTTAAAGCCCTAAATTTATTTGTGTGTGTGTGTGTGTGTACACACACACACACACACACACACATATACATACACACATACACATATGTGTATCTATACATATATATCTATATATATCTATATATATATGCGTGTGTGTGTGTATAATAGATGAAGATGCGGTATAGAAATTATACCACAAAGAATTTGCTCTGTTTGTTCCCTCCTAACTACATAACTGAAAAATACTTCCTTATTCAAGGTTAAAAGAGCCAGCTCTTTAATCCTGGCAGCTCCAGCCCCCTTCCAGCTCCAGTAATCCCTTCCTCTCTAAACTCAACAAGCAAGTACAGTGGCCCCTCCACTTCTGCAAGGGTTCCAGCTGCAGAACCCTTCCGAAAGTGGAAAAAATGTGAATAACTCCCTCCGGAGCTCCCCATCCCATTCCCTTCTGGGGCTTCCCCTTCCCATTCCATTGCCTTTTGCCCTGCTGCGCAAGCCTTCCTTCTGGGCAAAATTTCAAGGGAATGGGAAGAAGGAGCTTGGAGGGGAGAAGGAAGGCATGTGTGTGCCTTCCCCTCCGCATTCTCTTGCCTGCCTGGGTACTCTTGCCTTCCTTCTCTACCCCTGACAAAAGGCAAGAGAATGGAAGAAGAATTGGAGAGGGAGGCATATGCCCCCTTGCAAATAATCAAATTGGCTAATGTCAAAACCACAAATGTGAAGGGGGGACTGTACAGTCCTTTCTTAAGGATTTCCCCATCCACTGGGCCAAACCAATAATTTAGGAATTATATGAATACATTTCATAGAATCATAGAATCATAGAATCATAGAAATGTAGAGTTGGAAGAGACCACACGGGCCATCCAGTCCAACCCCCCGCCATGCAGGAACACCCTCAAAGCACTCCCGACAGATGGCCATCCAGCCTCTGCTTAAAAACCTCCAAGGAAGGAGACTCCACTACACTCCGAGGCAGCATATTTGAAAATATTTGGGAGAAGAAGGAAGTATTTTGGACCAAAAAGGTTAATTTGGAGAAGGGTGCTGGAAGACTTGTGAGCACTCCAAAGGACACATAGTTTCTGCCCCTGATGTAGCAACTGCCTTCAATTAGTTGAGAAGTGGTTCAGATTTACACAGTTTTCATCCCATCCAGCCAAAACTATTCCTCTGTAGCAGCTCTCTAGGAGCAATGTGATCCCCCCCCCACACCTTGGACTTCTAAACATCAACTTCTAAAGCACTTAGCTGTCTGCTGAATGAAGCTGTTGGTCTGTGGTATGGTTTGCCAAGCCAAGTATTGTACTGTCCTGGGCTTCCAGTGCAGCTTTCACTTCTACCCTTTAAAAGTCAGTACTGTTCTGTTTTTATATATTTGTCTAGAGTGTAACATGAGTGCGACTTGCTGTCTGTGCCCTTGCTATCAGGATGAAACACAGGTACAGAACTTTATTAACCAGTTTCTTGTAGCCTGCATTTATGTTACTTATGTTTAGGTGAAAAGGTTTAATCTCCTGAATTGTAAGGAGGGCTATGCCTATCCATTCAGTGCTACTTGCTTCCATGAAGGGTTCCTAGGATCAAGCTCCTAGAACTCTAGTTACCATGGCTAGTGGTCATGCTGACTGAGGAAGTGTGGGCATTATAATCTAAAAAAAAGTAACTCTTCCACTACATATTACATTTGTTCCTGTAAGCCTGGAAAAGGCAGGACTCTTGCAGTCCTTGCTGTGGTAGATCTCTGAGAAAACATAACTCTGGTGGAAACATAACTCTGAGGGCATGCACCATCTCTAAACTTCCAAAGCCCATTGTCTGTATCTGAAACAAGTCTCCAAGCCGCTCCCTTTCAGATGTATTGAAATACAACTTCTATCATCTCTAGCCTTCTGAGGATAGGCATAGTTCAAAACATTTGAAGAGAGGCAGAGAAGCCTCAATTATTCCAAGAACTTGCATTCCTAATGTAAATATTATCTAAATTGCATGAATATATTCTGTGGGAAAACACTGTTCACAATGGTTCAAAAACTGGCATTAAGATCAAAATAAGACCTAGCATCGTCATTTTATTATATTAGTGCTTTTCCCAATTGTTTTAGCTTGCAGTTTGGTGAAGGACTTAATTCAAGGTGCTAGTTTTGAATTGTTTCACAGCAGGGGACTAGGACCACATACCTTTATGTGTAGGAAAGCAGAAACACTTCTTTGGATGCTCTCACTATCTCAGATGTGACTGGTTACTGCAGACTGTATTGCCCCCTGGATGATGGCTTGCTTTTTTGCAAAGATACTTGACTAGCACTTACTTTCAGAACCAGGCAAAACTCTTTTTATTTTTCCCAGTTTGCAATTCCAGTCTGTTCTCTCTGTGGAACAATTTTATGCTACTTTGATTTTGTTCCATTTATGTTGGTTGCTTTTACGATGCATTTCTAAAATGTGTTGCTTTTAATGTTTTCACTTAAAACTGCTTTTATTAGGAAACTGATTCTTTGTAAGCCACCCTTGGAACTAATTGAAGGGAGGGGACATAAACTCTTTAAATAAATGAATGAATCATTAGCCACGGCTCAGCTATGTTGGAGTGACTCTCTGGCAATATCAAAATGTAAAGAATAATGTCATAACATCTCACATGTTGTATAGTTATATTCAAAGCATTTCCCAGAATCACAGGGGCTTTCAGTTTGCAGATGTTCTTTGAACATCATATATTTACCTGCCTGCACAGACTGTCAGATGTCAGACAGCATGAATGATAGAATTGTGCACCTGTTCCTGGATGACTGATGGTGCACAATTGGAATTTATCATTGTGGAAGATTCTGTTCTCATTTTCAGAATTGCTCAGATCACACTTTTTCATAGGGTGCAGAAGGAGAAACAGGAAGAATAATTTGTACAGTTAAAATAATAGGAAATCAGCAAATTCAATGCCAAAGCTCAGTATCAGCTCAGAGCTGGGGGAAATAATTTAAAACTCATTATAGTTAGAAAAGCCATATCTAGCATGCACACACTGAGATCACCATCAAGGTCATGTACCTTCATACTTAATTGCAAGATTTACTCCTGTTGCTACTGGTTGGAGTCCTTGATGTGGCTATCCTATTAAATTAACAGAGACTTTTCCTGCATTAGAGTCATTTTAAATTACATTAGATTCATTTTCAAAGTTTCTTTTCCTGCTGTCTTTCATAACGAAAAGAGGAAGCAGAAAGATACTACCTTTTTACATTTAGTGGATGCTACATCAGTGCTCATTAATTTTGCCTCTAGGAGCCTGCCCTCTGGGCAACGGCTCTTACCGATAAAAAGCACAAATTAAAGAAGTGGTGCTTCTATGTATGGTTTGCCTTTAAATAATTGAACTGAGAAACTAGTGTGAGTAGATGCTTCTGCTGTTTTGTAAGGTCCATGTTCCAAGACAGCAATGAACGGGCTGCTAGGGTGGATATGGAACTTCCTGTCCACCCACACAGGACATGGCGTGTGTATCAAGCGTGGGGGTGTTAGAGCCAAACCAATCCTGTGCATGTGTTTTCAAAATAAGCCTTCCTGTAGATAATGGGGTAACTTCCAGGCAACTGCAATTTAGATGTGGTTGATCCTGAGGCATTTAAATGCATTTTTAGAGACATTTTGTCAGGATTTTTTTTCGCATTTATGCCATCCTGCAATTAATCCTAAGTGCCCCTGCAATGCAAAACAACAGAAAAGTAACAAGCAGGCTAGATACAGGCATGCCTTAGTTAACCAAGCCTCTGATGAAGAAGCTCCTTTTTATAAAATCCTTTTATGCCTGCCCAGCCCTGCTTTTTCTCTTCATTTATTGCCTAGCTGGATATTTTCAAGCAAGAACAGCAGGGAGGATGGTGAAGGGTGGGTGGAGTAACACATGCTTTTGGTATTAGATTTCAGTAGTGCATTTGCAGTAAACAATGCAATAAAGGTTCAGCTGTGAAAACGTGAGATTCTACTCCAGCCAGTCCTACGGTAGCCATGTTATGATAGCCTACAGAAACCAAGGTAAACAGCAGCAACCTCCAGAATTGCTACTGAATGTGTCTGGACAGCAAAACACAGAGAAAACAGAAAGAGGTAAGCCAATTTTTCTAGCTATCCCCTGAATATTTACAAAGCATAGGCCTTATAAGTCTAGCCACCAAAATGGAAATCATAAGAAAAGTGGAGGGTAGTGAAAGAAAAAGTCATACCAGGATCTATTTTCAAGGTAGCCTTCCAGTGTTTTCTAGGAGGTTCAAAATGATTTTGTTTACTTGCTGCTGGTGCCTTCAAGTCATTTTGACTTATGGTTACCACAAGGTGAATGTATCACAGGGCTTTCTGGGGGCTGAAAATGTATGGCATGCCCAAGATCACTCAGTGGGTTTCCATGGCTGAGTGGGGAATTGTACCTTCGTCTTCAGGATCATAGTCCAATGCTCAAAGCACTGCATTACACTGGCTCTGTTTATTTATGGAAGGCTTATCCGACCTGTTTGTTTCCCTTCGGATATACGGCCCTTTTCGCACTTTACCTTTTTTCGGCGCTGGGGTGTGGGGATCGCATAAGCAGCCTCCAGTGAGAGGCTCTCGCGTCCCCACTGCTTGAGCTCCACATGAGCTGCCTGCCCCTGATCAGGTAGCACAAGAGCCCTGCCTCTTCCTTCCGCAGCGCAGCCTGGGAGCTTCCCAGGCTGTGCTGGGACAGGAAGCACAACCGCTGCGGCTCCGGAGGCTCTGCACGCATGGCAAGTGCGCGCGGGGCCTTGGAGCAATGCGCAATTGTGCACCGTTTTCGGCTGAAAGCCAAAAATGGAAAAGTGCCTACCAGGCCCTGGAGCATCGCATGATTGTGAGTGCATCGTGCAGATCGCTCCTCACAATTGTGCGACGCTTGAGGAGCCTTTCGCATGGCAAATGCCGTGTGAAAAGGGCCTATGTGTTGTTAATTTTAAATAATATGCTTGTCAGAACATGTTGAACTGTTTTTGTTTTCTTTGTTTGTTTTGCTGTTTCTTCAATGTTATTTCTTCGTGTGGTGTCAAGTTTTCTGTTAAAGAAGAAATGCCCAGGAACACATCTACCTCATTAAAGAGGTATACTTGTAATGCAATCAATGAGTTACTTTTTCAACACTGCCGCAACAAGCAACAGGGTTACTTTTTAACACTTGCAACAAATAATAGGGATGAATTATTTCGACAACTAAGCTCTGTTTTGATACTGTTTCCCAGGTGATATTTGAATTATTTCCCTGGTCTGCTGATAAGGCCAGATTCATCATGAGGGATAGAATAATGGGATAAGATTTCTACCAGTTTCCAGCAAGACGCTCACACTTAGTCAGAAAAGAACTGTAAATGTTTGGAGAGCAATGAGAATTTTCACAACCCTGCCAGGCTTTGTACTGTGGGAGCCAATGTCATTATTTTAATGATGATGTTTACCTTTCTCTACACTACCATTTTTTGACAAGATAGAAGAAGGCACTTAGGGAAATCTTTTCTGAGAAATAAGTCAGCACAGCTATTTCCCTAAATAGTATGGATAGACATTTTCTCTTTGCATGTGTATTAATCAAAACATTTTCAAATAGGTCACTCAAATTTTATTCACATATTTCGTTTCCCATGCCCTTTAAGAGAATATATTCCTCTGAAGTCTAACATTCATAGAGTACATCTGGGACATTTTAGCTATGTTATGAGAAATGTCACATACTGGCCCAATTCAGATACTACATTCCTTATTCAACAATCTAGGTCTGGATTGGAGATACCTCTGTTCGCTCCCTTTCTTCTTTCTCTCATATGTCCATCTTAATATAAGACTCATTGGTATGTCAAACTAGTTTGCTTTGACATCCTGTTACTGCCCTGGCTAGCCCGAGCTTTGGCGATATAAAAGATATCTTTTGATATCACCAATTCGGCTTCACATATCCCTTCCATGTGCTTGCGGGGCCCCCGGACAAGCACGCATACAGGCTCGGCCGATCATCGCCGTAATAATCCTAGACAATACAGGCAGGCCAGAAACAGCCGACTCGCCGCTTTAGGAGACCTCAAGGCAAGTAGCTCCATTAGGTATGCAAGCAGCTCTCAAAAGATCCTCTGCCCCGCGCTGGCAGCTTGATGATCGGACTATACAACGCTCAAGTGGTCCGCGTTTGCATACTGGCTACTCTATTGATAAATTCGGCTCTAATTCAATCATTCGAATTCTGACCTTTCGGAGGCTTTGTCTCTAACTCCAAATCTATTGTTTTCCCAAAGTCTGACCTAGCCTGCGGTCACAATTCTCCTTATAAAAACCCCTGATTTTGAGCACTCCCTCAGATCGCTCCCGAGTTCCAGACTGCCTTGCTACCGCATCACTTGGCGAGCTTCCCCTCAACTCCACGTGCTGAGATACATCGAACCCCAGCTTCACTCCCCATTTTCTTCCGGACTTCAGGACAGGTTTTGTATCACCCGAACCAACTATCCCTCTGAAAATCCAGCTATCTTACTCTATTTTCCTTAGTTATCTGTGTGTTTGTGTTGCTTACATCGTGTGCCTGTATTTAATAAAGATTATTCATTATTTTCCAACCGGTCTGCTTCTTGACTCGGCCTGACCCTGTAGACACTGGGTTGCAAGATCCTGCTAAGTTAGCCTGCCTCTCGTTTTGCCAACTTGTGCTCTGAACTAATTTCCCCAACTTGTATAATTTTGATAGCGATTTGGTGTCCCTCCCGGGACCCCCAGAAAACAGGATGACAATCCAAAACTGAAAACTAATTTGAGATGTTCCTGTAGACCAGAATTGCAAATCCTGAGCACTTTCAAACCAGTTTCCTAGATTGAACATCAGAGTAAACTATGGGTTAACAAACAAGAAATCCTATGTTAAAGCATGTAACACATTTATTATCTAATAATGGACTATTGGACTAGGAATGCAAGTTCTGAACCAGGCTGTTGTCTTAGGGCTGCCCAGCACTGGGATCAGAAACTATCTTGGGTTCACACAGATTCTGCCAGGCCCATCTTTTATTCTTAATTTTGGTCTTGTTTGTTTACTGTATTTGAGAAAGGGAAATTATTCATTGAGCACAGAGTTTTTACTCATGGAAAATGTGGAGATTCCAAATCTGTATTGGTATCTGACAACTGGAAGAGAAACTATTGTGGGAATTCTTAGATTAAATAGCAGATAGAGAATAACTATCTGCCATGTAGTCAGCTTTGAGTAGTACTGCAGGTAAATGATTATTGAATCATAGAATCTTAGAGATGAAAGGTACCATGAGGACCATGTATTGCAACCCCCTGCCATGCAGAAAGACTCGGCTTAAATCATTTGTGAAAAATGCCCATCCAACCTCTGTTTAAAGATCTCCAAAGTCAGAGAGTTCAACACCTCTAAGGCAGTAGGACAGCTCTTACAGTAAAGAAGTTCTTCTAATGTTTAGGTGAAATCTTGTAATTTGAATCTATTGGTTTATGTTCTAGGACCTTTCCGCATGACACTGTTATAGTGCTATTATTCCACTTTCAACATCCTGTGGAATCCTGGGGTTTGCCGTTTAGGGAGGGGCATTTAGAATTCTCAACCAGAGAGCTTTTTTGGCCTCAGTAAACTACAAACCTCAGAATTCCACAGGATGTTGAAAGTGGAATAATAGCACTATAACAGTATAGTGCAGAAAGGCCCCTAGTCTCTGAAGTATGAGAAAACAAGCTTGCTCAATCTTCTGCGTGCTATCCATTCAGATGTTTAAAGATGATGGTTTCTTTTTCTTCTGAATAGAGAAAAGGCTGTCATGACCCTGAAAAGGAGTGATTTGCCCAGCACTACCAATGGCTATAGGAAAGTATACATGACTTTGCATAATTGTGAATATTGCTCCAATCAAGACCACTCACTGTAGGCATTAAGAAACTTCATTTGCCATGGGCACCCACACATGCTGGTTGAACCAGAAGTCTGAAGAGACTACCTTGAGTTGAACATGTTACAATTTTCTGTGTGATTAGGGATCTTGACTGCACACTTCTGATTTACATATGGAGTACCACAGCAAGCTAAAAATGGTTACATTTTGTCTTCTGGCTCAGCTTTGAGGGTGGAGGGGACAGGATGGGACACACATCTTTGTGTCTCCTCCAGATCTACGATTTTGTAAGACCTGCATAAGGCAAGGTGGTATTCTCAAAGAACAGATACTTGTTTACCTTGGTTGATAGAACACCATAATGAATAAAAGAACAGTTTATAGCAGTTCAAACAAATGTCACAGCAACTGGCAAACAAACATGGGTGATGATAAAACTATAAAATACAACAGCATGATTATACAATATAATGTAATGTAATATGATATATAATGTAATATAATAACATTATATAATCTTGTATTAAAAGATTTTATACTATCTCAGCTATATCATCCTTATAGTCCTTATACTATATCATCTTTATACTGCATCATCGTTATAGATATCTTGAAGTATGTGTAATGGTCAAATGTAGCAAAGTAACAACTAGGGCTAATTTGGGCAGCATGCATTAGGAAATCAAGCAAAATAATAATACTTAGCAATTATACTTCACATTCTGAGTGTCCAATGAGCTCCACATACATTATCCCAATAATCCTAGATGATGCTAATGTTCTTTTTATGCGTTTGGAATTTATGAAGGAGAGAGTAGCTGACTGAGAGAAGTTTTTAGCTTCATTAAGGCTTCTGCTTTCCTTCAGTTAGCTAGGGTATCAAGCAATGGTCAATGAGAGGAAAGAAAAGCAAACATTCTCGTTCCAAAAGATCCTGCTAGCTTAGTGAAGTGCCATGCCAAGACTGCAGTGTGCTCCTGCCAGAGTACTTAATTCATTCTGTTGAATTTATACACAGAGAAATTGGTCACCTGCTGGCTTCCTAAAAAAAAAAGTGGTAGAGTGAACATAGTCTGCTGGGAAGTCCTCCCATGCAAATATTGCTGGAAAGAATGGGAGCAGCACAAGAAATGGAGTTTATGGCTCTGCTGGCTCACACATTTGTTTGTGTAAGAACTTTCTCTTTTGAATCAGCTGTTTTGCTATTCTATATCAGATATGAGAAGAAATAAATTATATTAGCCATTATTTACTGGTTTTGATAACATGGGCATAACAGAGTTACATTTTAAAAGTAAAGTGAGGAATAGTCACACTATTGGCTGTTCTCGTGTAATGAATAGTGACTATTTTTAAAAGATATTTTAAAGAAGATTTTTAGGCACCTTGAAGGGTTTTTCCCCCCAAACTTGATGCCATTTTCTCATAATCAATTAAAGGTGATTGAAGGATGAGTGAACAGCATACATACTGGATAGGGGTGGGAGTGTGGGTGAGAAGAAGGGAGGCATTGACAAAAATCAGTTGAACAAACTTTTTGTCAGGACACTTTAAGAATAGCTTTCCCTAACCATATCTGGACACTTTCCAGATGGCGTGGACTACTAGATATTCCACCAGCAATCAGGTGTGGGATTTGTATAAATCTGGAAAGTGTCAGAAGAAGCCAACAGTCAAATGAGCCAGTTGTGGGAAATTTTATTAACCCAAGCATTATATGCCATTTTCTCTGTCAGTCCTATAAGTTTTTAATGTTAACATCAACTGACATAATGGCAACTCAAATGTGTTAAAAATTTCCCCACCAATAATGGTTGATGAAATGCGTTGAGCTTTTTCTCTTAATGTTCCAATCTCTGTTCTAGATCAGAATTAATGTTCTCTAGAAACATTCACAACAAAGGAATGTTTGTTGTCGTTCTTGTGTGCCTTCAAGTCATTTCTGACTTATGAGAATCCTAAAGCAAACCTATCACCAGCAAGCAAGGTATAAGGTTTGAGCATTGGATTACAACCCTGGAGACCAGGGTTTTCTGCTCAGCCATGGAAAATCCTTTGGGTGATGTTAGGAGCATCACACCCTTAGATCCCAGAAAACACCATAGTAGGTTTAGCTTAGGGTCACCATAGGTCAGAAATTACTTGAAGCCACGCAGCAACAACAACAACATATAAGTACTTAGCTAGTCCATAAATCTAAATCCAAATTTTAAATACTGCCCACTGAAGTCAGTCTTTTGTTTGCAGTTTTCTTATTCTCACTTTCTTGCAACTTCTTCTGCTGCTTTCTCTTGCTCCTTTATGAAGCCAGGATGGACCTTGCTTTGCTTTGCTTATTACCTATCTAGAATAATCTTCTTAAGAAAATGACTCCCAGAAAAGTCTGAAACTCTTTATGATATAAAAATATAATAATCATAGCACACTATTATAAGATTTAAGTTTTTCAATGGTTAACTTTAAAGTTGAGAAGGATCTAATTAACAACCTTCTTCTAGGGGCTCACAGCCTTTCAGAAAGGAATTAGCCAGGCACTCCCTTTTATTTAGCCACTAACTCCTGACTTGCAGAGATGAGGATGTATTTCCATTTTTACCCGTCACTGCTTGCCTATAATGATGGGTGTTGTCTGCTGAGCATGTATAGAAAGATCCTTTAGTCTACAAACCCTGAATAAATATGCACGTTTACACACTACATTAGATTTCAGTATACACACAAATGTACAACCTGTGTAGTCATATGCATCCTTCAAAAATATGTGTTCATAGAATTGCAGCCTTACAGTTAATACTGCTGTTGGCCTGTTCTCTATTGAACACAGAGGGATTTATTTATCTGTCATTTCCAGAGTTAGCCTTCAACATTCCCGGAGTGCCTCCCATAAGTTGAACAGGAACAATATCATAATTTTTTAAACCTGTAAAAATAGGCTACGTGAAGAGACCGATGGGATGATATTTCATTTCTTCTGCTTCTCTGGCTGATGAGATAGTTGGTTCTTGCAATCTGTGCAAAGAGAGGAAGGTCCCATAGCAGGAGTGATTGCAGTAGTGGCCATTTGCTCTGTCCGCTGTTTGTAACCCTCTTCAATCATTTTCCCCCATGTGATTAATAACTGCATGAGGGGAAAAACAGTGCTAGATTCACCCATGTCTTATGGTCCATGAACTGAAGGGGTTGTTTGTTCACCAGAATCTGCTATATCTGCAACACATGATTGCACAGGGTTCCAGAATATATTAGGAGTGATGTAGTGTGGAGGGGGCGAAATGAAGACGTATCCCCTCCAAATAAGAATCCTGCCCCAGCCTTCATTTCCCACCACAGTTTTGTGATTCAGTCCAGATTGTACTAAAGAAGCATGAATTCTGCCAGCGTAGCTCATTGGGTTTAGCCAGTTGTTGTCTCTGCATCCATCCATTCAATTCTTTTTAGGGCTATTTATAGTGATTACTTGTTTCTGCACTACAGTTCTCCCCAAGTTTTTTTTTTTAAGCATACCATGGTTTGCTGAGGTGATCCTATTGCCTGAAAGGCAAATTTTCTATCTTTGAATATTTTATTTTTTCAGTTAAAGAGTTACTGTGCAAAAGTGATATTTCATCAATGCATCACAAGACTCTGAAATGGGGATAGAAAGAAGAAAGAAAGTGAAGAGAAAGGAATATATTGTTCCAGTATGTCTCAGAATTAAAAAGAATCCATTCAAAGCGGTTATAAAACATTGCAGCTGGTGCCAGGAACTGTAAAAAAAATAATCTGGGATGACAGAAACATGGTCTGGATATTTAAAAAGAAAAAAAAAATGAACTGCAGCAACAAAAAATGAAACCTGTTACACTTGCCCTGTCTAAAGGGGAAAAAAATGCCTGATATTCTTAAAAGAAAAAAAATGAACTATAGCAACAAAAAATGAAAACTGTTACATTTGCCCTGTCTAGAGGGGGAAAAATGCCTGATATTCATTCATTTTTGGGTATGTGCTGGCAACATCATTTTAAAAAAAAAAAGCATTTTCATGAGAACACCGCGGTGCAACCTTGGTGAAATGGGAGAGAGAAGGCAGAAGTTGGAGGGAAAATGATCTAGACACATCCCCTGCAAAGGTTCTCCATTCAACCTACGTTCCCTACCCTACCACAAGTAACAAAGATCTCCCCTGTTTCAAATCACCAAACTTGGTTGTGCAGTGGTTAAACGCCAGTATTGCAGCCACAACGTTGTGAGTTCGATCCTGCAGGGCTCCAGGTTGACTCAGCCTTCCATCCTTCCATAGTCAGTAAAATGAATACCCAGCTTGTTAGGGCCAATTAACTAAATACATTGTATACTGCTTAGGGAGAGTTTCACACCGATAAATGATATAGAAATGTAACTGGTAACTAACGAACTGCTAACAAACCTGGAGGAAGGATGTAGAGATACATCATTCTATTGCACATTCCATGTGAAAGTTTTAGTCCTCAGAGGGCAGCCATTTCACTTTGATTGGAGGTGGGTGTGGAGAGGATTCAGCCCTCCTCTTCTGTCCCTTTCCCTCTGGTGCTGTGGAAATACAGAGGGTTTAAAACAAATATCATGGTAGCAGTATAAATACAGTTCATGGTAGCTGTATAAATGAAGGTGAGGAGTAGGACAGGCTGAAGCAGTGATAGTGGGAGCCAAATAATTATTGTATTGACTAGCAAGAGAATTTTAGTTTCCGCTAGCAACATAAAGTGGGTTTTTTTTTTAAGCAAAAATAAAACAGGAACTTCAGGAGGAAAAAGAGAATGCCAAGATTCCAACCTGGAAGTAAAACTAGACAGAGAAGAAAACTCAGAAGGGGCGAGGCGATTAGATACACCAGCAGCTAACATGTAATTCATCCACAACAACTAACCAAACCAAAGTAAGCCACATTTATGAGCCACATTTATGAACTCCACTAGTTCAACTGCACATGGAAGATATCAGGTTTCTTTTTAAAGTCAGTTTTAAAAAGGAGCAAAAAAAAGTTGGGGGAAAAAAGTAGAAAATGAGATGGAACAGGCCTGGACTAGTAGACCGTCATTTGGATCTTGAGAGCGAAAATATAATTATAGGACAGGAATCTTCCAATAAAGCAACACATTTGGTCTGCCTGGATGGGCCAATAGCACAGAAGAGGATGTCTGTGCAGTAACTCCCTGCACTTAATTACAATATGTTTTAAGCCATATATTAAAGTAGAACAGCATGTCAGTGCCTGCATGGCCCATTGCACAGTGTATCCATTACAGTTTAAAATTAGATGGTCTTTATTTTAAGAAGGATAATTTGGGCACTGTTCCTGTGGGTGATTCATGGTCCCCAGTTAATCTAGCCAGATAAGATATTTAGAATCAAGTACAGTTGCCTTTCCTCATAGATAATACATGTATGTGAATGGCTGTTATATTTCATTTGTCTGTCCTTTTCTTTTCTTTTCCCTTAAGTCAGCTATCAATATGTAAAACCCAAATAAGCAGTTTGGGTTTAATCTTAATTTGGGTTTAATCTTAATTTTAAGATTAACATTCCATGAAGTTCTCCAATCCATCTGATGCCGAAAGACAAGTAGAGTAATAGTTTTTAGAAGGTTTAAATGTTTCCTAGTATCTTACATTGAGATGTGCCTTTTTCCCTGTTAGCAGATGCTCTGGAACTGAATTATTTCATTTCATTTCATTTCTGTTCTTCCTTTCTCCCAGGACAGGAACTGATTCCATTCAGATCTTGGAAACATTACATTTTTTGACTGTGACATCCAGAACCCCTTAACCACATGACCAGTGCTTGTTTAGTGTGTTATATTTTCTTTGATTGTTCTTAGCTCTTTGAACTTCACTGACTCATTCACAGGCACACTGAAGTGGCAGAGCACAAAAGCACCTTGAAATTGTTTTTCATATCGATCAGGACAATCTATTACCAGACATGACAAATATGCACATCTGTTAAACTGGTGCACCAAATTGTACCTCTCTCACTGAGCAAAGTGTTCCTGTAACAGACAGAAGCATATCATTTGACACACATGCTACCCAAGCACACCTATTACTAGAACATCCTAAAGAAGAGACATTTGCAAGTCTTTTCCTGGGCAGCATTGGAGGCAGTCTTAAGATTCACATCAGCTGTAAGCAGCAAGTGTGAATGGGGTGAATGGAATCTTGTGTGTTGGTCAGCATGCATGTTTACTTCTATTCCTCCCAAAGATCTTGTGATATAGAGTGGAATATAAACTTTTTAATAAATAAATAGCCCTGTGGAGCAAACAACAGATGTAGGGGGAAATCAACATGAAAACTGGCTTAACGCTGGGGTGCCTCATGGATCTGCCACCACTAAAGTGGCAAATCAACTCTTGGCTTTACTGCTGCTGCTGCTCCAAGGTGTATGGCACTGCTTTCATCTTGAGATTTCTCCCCTTGCCCTGAGGAAGAAGGTCGAGGTCCTCACATTTGGGAATGCTATGCCCAACAAATATATACAGTCCACTCTCCACATTCACAGGTTTGGCCTTCATGAATTTGATTATTTGTGAGGAGTGTTCCTGCCTCCCCCCATTTTCCTCCTCCCATCCCTTGCATTCCTCACCCCCAGCTTGCCAGGCTTGTGTTTAAAATAGACTTTTTTTTCCTTTGGGTGAGCAAAGTCCCCTCCCATTGCTGAATGAGGGGCTATCTGCCATATGGCTGCACTTTCTGCTGTATATTGGCTGCTGATTGGTCAGGTGCTCTCTTTGCTCCTACTCCTCCTTTCTCAAGATGGCCACCAGAAGTAATTACAACTCCAGAACTCCCTTCTCTTTTTGAGGTGAAAGCACTGGTAAGACTTTTAGGTTCTCCTTTTTTTCCCTCCCTCACCCAAAGTTGGGGTCAGAGGCAAAGGAATGGGAGGAGGGAAGCTCCAGAGGTGAATGGGAAAGGAATGGTGGGGGGTAGTTATTTGCAGTTTTCCCATTTTCCCGAGGGTTCTGTGCCCCGAACCCTTGCAAATGTGGAGGGGCTACTGTATTTGTAGATAAATGTAAATATTATAATGCCACACTGACATCCTTCCAAAGGAATCCAAATCTGAGTAAGTGTTGCACCTTTAAAATCAAGTTTGCTTCTCAGGGATGTGGAGTAAGCGTAACTATTTTATTTGTTTGTTTGTTTGTTTGTTTAATTTATATCCTTCCATTCACATAGGTGAAAACTGGGACACATGTGGCCAGACAATATCGCAAGGTGGTCAGGATGGCAAAAGTTATGAAATGAGGAAAAATGAGGAAAAATACTCAAACCGGGAGAACTTCAGCAGTTTGCTTTTGCCTAATTCTGCAGAGAAGGGCAAGATTCTACCCCTTCCTTTCCTCTCCCTCTATGAGTTCATTGAGTACAAACTTGCAGCAAAGGAAGTAAGCTGGGGACAAAGGGGGAAAGTGGGAGTTGCAGAGAGAAACTGGGACATTTTAAAAGCAGATGAAAAAGTGAGACAGCAGTGGATTAATCAGGACCATTCCTGACAAATTGGGATAGTTGGAAGGTATGCCTGTGTGGGATCCAAGATGGTTCATAATACATTTTAAAACAGAGTATTGCTAAAGTGAAGTTAAAAGGTTAAAAGAGCACTAAATTAAAAGTTTAAAAGCAAATAACAGATAAGGTAGAAAACAAAACAAAATAAGAACAGTACTCCACATAAAAAAACCTTGCACAATAATGAATTAATAGCCAAAAGCATGTCTAAATAAAGTAAGTCTTTGCTGCTACAGAAGGAGAGCAAAAACAGGGCAAACATGGGGGCCTTTCTGTACTACACTGTTACAGTGCAATTATTCCATTTTCAACATCTTGTGGAATTCTGGGGTTTGTAGTTTACTGAGGCCAAAGAGCTCTCTGGCTGAGAATTCTAAATGCACCTCCCTAAACTGCAAACCCCAGGATTCCATAGGATGTTGAAGGTGGAATAATAACACTATAACAGTGTAGTGCAGAAAGACCCATAGCCTTTTTGTGTAAAGCAATCCCATAATTTAGGAGCAGCTCTCACAAAAACCCTTTTTGATATCCTCATAAAATTTGTCTGTGACCGTGGTCAGACTGGGAAAGTTCCTTTCTCTGTGAATCACAAAATGATAGCAAGCTCATATCAGGAGGTATGGTCTTTCTGATAGTCTGTACCCAAGCCATTTATATCCGGTGATATTACACATACATGCGCGTGCGCATGTGCACGCACACACACGCACGCACACACCATATTTTTTTTAATCACATTTTCTCATCTTCTCTCTGTGAGTAGAATTAGGTTTAACAAGGGACCAAATTAGGACAGTAACACAAGAATAAGTAATCTGCTCCTGTATATGATAGCCAGAAATTCAATGATACATCTTTTTGATAGGCTGGTTAGAGGTGAAGGAGCCAGTGTACCGAATTTTGAAGATTTGGTTCTACTACCTTCTCCGTCATGAATTTTTTTAGTTGGACCTGAACCATTTAATATATTTCAGCCTAACCTACTTTACAGGCTGTTGTGAGAATAAATATGGAATAATCACAAATTTGTCATCCTTAGAGGAACAGTGTGATGTACACATGATATGATTTGCCCAAGAAAGAGAGACAGTGATGGTTCTTTTGAGGCTTTAGAGCTGTCTTAAAATACTTGTGTTAGCATGCATAGGTAGGGATAGAACTGTCTATTCCTGGTCTGTGCCACTTTTGCATGTGTTAACTCAAAAATCCGTTTTGTCTGTATATCATTCTTCCTCAGTTAGGAATAGTTTCAGCATGTCATGATATTATTCATATTAAAAGTAACTTCCCAAGCTCTGAAGACAAGTACACTTTGAACTCAGGAAAGGCAGGATATTAATGGAGCTCAACATAAATAATTAATAAATATACACACATAGTTGCTTTTCAGTGTGGTACCAGTGGGCACCAATAACCCCAGAGATGCTGTCCTTCGTGCCTGTCCCTGCCCTTTTTTTGTTTTTATTTTTAATGGCTGGAATTCACTATCACGGTTGCGGATGCATAAACTAGAGTTACACATCCATAACTGATTCATATTCAGAGTGCCTGTGTGTTCATGACAGTGGCACTACTGCTATGATTCTAAAAGACTCCAGACCTGCTTTACTGGGCAGCAGCCATTGCTAGCAACAGAGGTCTGTTCTGTTGATCAGGGTGTAGCATACTAATATTTCCACCCCTATTCTGCCAGCAATCTCTGGTACAAGGAGCAATTGTGACAGGGATCCTGATCCTGATTGTTGCAACAGAGAGCATTGGAGGGAGAAGGTGGAAATGTCGGTAGGCTAAACAGAAGGCAGGAAAATGGGCTTCCATCACTTTCAGTGGCTGCTGCCAAGTAAAGCAGGTTGTAGGGGTTTGGGCCAGGAAATACTACTTATGCCATTTCTGCACTAGACTGTTATAGTGCTATTATTCTACTTTCAACATCCTATGTAATCCTGGGGTTTGCAGTTTAGGGAGGGGCCTCAAAAATCCTTCCCTAAACTGCAAACCCCTGGATTTCATAGGATGCTGAAAGTGGAATAAGAGCACTATAACAGTCTAGTGTGGAAATGGCCTTAGCTAAGTATGCTTAACAAATCAGTTATACTTAACTAAGTAGCTGATCTAGGATTTTGGCCAATGCTAAAAAAAAGGAAAGGTTCACATACAGCAAAAAGATAACACCAGTTTCTAGCACTGTCTTTACTTCCAATAATGCCTCTGAACTACATGTGGGCCTCAGAGGCATGTTTAGAAAATGAAAATGGTGGGCCACTGTAGTCCAGCACTCTATTTTGAAGCATGCCCAGAAAAAAGGTAACTCTGATAGAAAGATCCTTATGGGTTAGAGGAAGTTATGGGGACTATTCAGTGGGATGGGGTATATACTTTGAGAGAGAATAAAGTGTCCCCTTAAAAAAATGCTGCTGCGTGTGCGTGTGCGTGTGTGTGTGTGTGTTTCCATCCTCCAGTTTCAGTTTCCAATTTGTGGTGTCTCATGTGTTGTGACAGGTGTGTTTACCTGTATGTCTTTCTCTGAGCATCAACAATTGCCTTCTGTGAAAAAAGTATTTTGCAGTGTCTTGTGGGGACCAAAAGCTGATTTGCTTGGCAAGGTAGAAAACACTAGGAAGAGAGAAAGACCTCATTATGGGTGGATAGACTCAGTCAAGGAAGCCACAGCCCTAAGCCTGCAAGGTCTGATCAGTACTGTTGATGACAAAAGAACTTGGCGCTTTCTTATGCATAGGGCCTCATAAGTCACAGTCAACTTTATGGCGATTAACAACAAAAGAGCAAGTCAAGCCTGAACTCTCCCTAGAAGCCAAGATGAATAAGCTGAGACTACTGTATTTTGGATATATCTTGAGAAGACATGACTCACTAGAAAAGACAATGCTCTGTTTGGTAAAGTAAAAGAGAGTAAGAAAAGAAAAAGACCGTATCGTAGATGGATAGACTCAATCAAAGAAGCCAAAGCCTGGAGTCTGCAAGATCTCAGCAGGGCTGTTGACACTCGACCTGGAGGACTCTGATTTATGAGACTGCCATAAGTCCAAGTCAATGTGACAGCAGTTAACAACAACAAAAAATAATTTGTTATTTGAGGCCCTGATTCCCATGTCTACTTTGTACTCAGTTTCTGGGCCAGGTATATTTGTCCCTGAGCAGTTTCTGTTCTGTAAAATGAGAACCGGAGCAGACAACGTAGCAGAAGACACATTCAAAATTTGAAATCTGCTGCCTCCCCCCAAGACAGCACACCTACAATAAAGAAGAGGAGGAGGAAAAGGAAAGAAGTAATGGTTCTGAAAGCAACCTAGAGCAGATTCACCATCCCACAGAGTCACAAGATGCCACTACTCTGCCACTGTTAACTACCAATCCTAAATGATAATCAGAATGTGGCTGGGATGAGATGTGGAGTCTTGCACTTCACCTTCAAAGTCCAGCCTAGTTGCATCACTTAAACCCCTAATGCACTACACTGTTATAGTGCTGTTGTTCCACTTTAACTGTCCTGGCTGCATCCTGTAGAATTCTGGGGTTTGTAGTTTAGTGAGGCACTGGATGAGAATTCTAAATGTCTCTCCCTAAACTGCAAATCCCATGAGTCTATGTAATATTGCCATGGCAGTTAAAGTGAAATGATAGTGCTACAACAGTGTAGTGTGATAAGGTCCTAAGTGAGGCCACGAACAACAACAACAACAACAACAGGATGACCTGACCAACAACAAGAGGATGGTGTTATTCACATTAATAGATGACAGTTAAAAGTTCCTTACTGGATATAAGTGTAAAATTACAGAGACAAAGGGAAAATAGGGTAGCTTCCTGGGTGGGAAAATTGAACTTTGCAAATATGTTTCTACAATTACTAACAGATGAAACTGACAGTGAGAGGTCTGTTCAGTTCAGTTAGTCAGGCACCTGGCTTTACTTTCTGGCATTCTGTGCAAGGGTACATATGAATTCAAAAAGCATATTTTTATCTAACTCAGTTTTTCAGCAAAGTAGGATGCTTGAGTTAGAAAAGTATATGGCTCACAGCAAATCAAACGAGACATTTTCTGCCTGCGAATGGGAATTTTGCCATACTCTGCTGCAATGAGAAAGAGTCTTTTATACAGATGGTATGTGTTATGTTACTTTTCTTCAGGATAGCTACCATTTTCCCTTTCTATAAACATAAAAGTGCCAGGGACAAACTAAATATGACATTCAGTTCATCTTTGCATTTTCTGTTCAGGTTTTTCAAAATGTGAATAGTACTGGGTAGAAGGAATGTTTAAGTATTATTGGAATCATAACAGACACTGAGGAAGAATTTAACGCTTTCTTCCCGTGAAGTGTTCCTAAACCCATTTTTGAAGCTGTTACTGGTTAGGGGAAAGGGCTGGACAAACTCTGCACTGAAACTAATGGAGGACTTCCTTCCAGTACAAATTCTAGATTCAGAGGTAGGGTTTTTCTTTCGAATGAAACAAAGAGAGTACTATATCCCCTTTGAAGCCCACTGTATTCCTGGCCTCCTGCTGCATACCTGAAGCTATTTGTATTGGTATAAACCTGAATTACAAATGCGAAAATGCATTTTATATCATGGCATTATGCCTTAAGGTGGAATGAGGGAAGCAAATTATTATTTTTTATTATATCATCCTGATTATTACTATCTTCATCGTCGTCGTCGTCGTCGTCGTCGTCATCATCATCATCGGGGTTTCATAATAATAACACAGTAATAATAACAATTTGTTGTACTTTCGTGGCTCCGAAAATCAAGTATTCATTTTTGCTAAGGAAGGGGAGAAGACCTTGTGGGAATTTCTGCCTCAGATGCCACAATAACTTGATCAGGTCTATAAATGCTAATGTATTTAGACTTTCTTGGGTGGGGCAAGGTGGATTATTTGCTGCTCTGTTTGGGGCAGAAATCTTTCTTGAGGTGGCCCTACTTCCAGGTGCATCCAATTTTCTAAAAAGGCACAGCCGCTTTGAGGTGAACTCCATTACTTTTGTAATCAGTTGGAATTGTGTGGCTTAGCATTGGGGCAACTATAGAAGAATTATTTAAGCACATGTTCCTGTTCTGATAACAGCCCATCTCGAATCTGGTCTGTATGAAATGTAGAAATTTACCACAACCAATCCCTATTTATTTTTTAAACTCAGATGCACAAACAAACAGCTGTAGGGGCTGAGAAGTATATCAGCATGAATAAGCTATTAAAATGGAAAATGTGAAGCCAAAGGGTTTTCAGTTTATACATCAGCCTAACCCATTATTCTCATGTATTTTATTAATAAGATATACCCTATAAACTAAAGCTTCAAGCTAAAATCTACTTAATCTACTGCTATCCTTTTAATGCTTCTAATTTGCTCCTACCCAGCTAATGCAGCTGTTATGGACAGTGATGACGTTATGATTGCAGCCTTGATATCTTTTTTTCCCCCCAGTTTCAGCAGTGCTATTCCAACAACTGCAATATTTGGCTCACACAGGAGAACAGAAAATCAATGTCTTAAAAGGGTGGCTACCAATAAAGCTTTTTAAAAATGCTTTAATGCTTGGCACTAAAGAAGGCTGTGTTTTATCAGAGAAATATCTATAGAACCTGAAAATAAAATGTTCCCCAGAGAAACAGGAACTCCTGAACATATGACTATGAATTGAATTTGCTGTTGCTGTGTGCCTTCAAGGTGATTCCAACTGATGTTAACTCTATTGTAGGATTTATTTATTTAAATTTATTTAGAGGAGGTTTACCATTGCCTTTGTCTTTGGCTGAGAGAGTATGATTTGCCCAGATTCACTCACTGAATTTCCATGGCTAAGCAGGGATTGAACTGTGGTCTCTCAGAGTCCTAGGCCATTTCCATACCGGGCTTCTGAAACGGTGCAGAGCGACCTGTCACTGAGGTCTTCTACACCATAGAGTGGACTGGCGTGGACTACTTTTTGTAGTTCCACACCAGAATCCACTCAGAAGTGGCCGGAACTAGCCGCGCTGGTTGTTTTTTAAAAACCTCTTTTTCGAGATTTTTAAAAAGCACGGAGCGCGCAGCCCCGTGCCGCTCTGTCGCCCGGCTCCAAAGTGGATTTGCAGGCGCGTGCAAGTGCGTGCCTGCAGATATCCCGGGGGCAGGCTTCCGGCTGGCGAGCTTCTTCGGTTGGTGGAGAGCCTCCACCAACTGGAAGCTGCCATCTGGGACACCGGAGGACTGTGGAGCAGCGAGCTCGCTCTGCTCCGCGTGGCGACGGACTTACCCAGCTGCGGGTAAGCTCCGTTTTAGCATGTTTCGCCTGTCCCCCCCCCCACATGTGGAAAGGGCCCTAGTCTAACACTTAGATCACTATGCTATCTGGCTCCTGTTATACAGAATTACCTGTAGGCATTTCAGGCAACTAACCCTTAAATGTGACACCTGATAGAAAGCCAGGATACGTCTACCTGTGGTGGTTGTGGTAGAAGATAAGAGCATTGCCCCTCCAAAGAACAATTCTGCCCTATTGCGTGTTGCATTTGTAGCATTGCTGAGAGACATGGAAACCCTTACATTTTCTGGGCTCAAATTTGCTTGTAAACTTTTTCTGCCCCTTTTCTTTGAATGCCCAAGCTCTATAGTCTTCCCTCCATATTTACAGGTTTCACCTTCATGAATGTGATTATTTGTGAGGTGTGCACATGCCTTCCCCCACCCATTCTCCTCTTCCCATTCCCTTGCGTTTTGCAGGGTGCAGTGAAGAAAAGCAAGTGCCTGGACAAAAGGCAAGGAAATGGGCGGAGAGCATGTGCGCACCTTCCTTCTCCCCTCTGGAGCTCTCTCTCCCAATTCCTTGCCTCTGGCCCCAGTGCTGAGAACTCATGTCAAGGCAATGGGCAAGGGAATGGTTTTGGAAGGGAAGGTTTATGCAAGGCTTCCTTGTCCCCTCAGGAGATTCTCCTCCTCATTCCCCTACTGCTGGCCCCAGTGTGCAAAAGGCAAGGGAATGGGAGGGGGAACACAGGGGGGAATTATTCTACTTTTGTGAGGGTTTTTTGCCCTGAACCCTCATGAAAGTGAAGGGTCCATTCTATTTTCACATACTTAACTATAGTTTTAATTTACTGCAATTGTGGAAACCTGGGGACTAAAGGAAATTTTCGTTTGGGGGCAGAATTCTTATTTGGAAGGGCAATGTCCTCGGTTTTTTTCCCCCATAGCTACACCCTTGGGGAAAGCCCTACTTGAATATAACTGAACTTCTCAGGAAACATAGTATTGCATTGTTACATACTCTTCAAATCGGAAAACAATTCAATAAAACATTCCTACTATTCACAGAGAAAGGGGCATATTCGGTTCATCTTTCTCATTGGGAATGTTATCTTTTCTTATTTAAACAACTAGTCTTTGGGCCTTTCTGCACTGCACTATTATAGTGCTATTATTCCACTGTCAACATCCTATGGAATCCTGGGGTTTGCAGTTTAGAGACAGGCATTTAGAATTCTCAGACAGAGAGCTCTTTGGCCTCAATAAACCATAAACCCCAGAATTCCTCAGGATGTTGAAAGTGGAATAATAGCACTATAACAGTATGGTGTGGAAATGCCCTTTGTAGAAAGTGTTACTGCTAAATTAGCTCCTAAAACTGAAAAACACATTTCATTTATGTAAAAATATCTGTGAACGTACATAAATGTGAAAAAATCTCATCATTTCTTCTGTTCTTAGGGTGGCTTCTTGAACATCTCCAGAAAAGAGGAAATGCATCACCAAATAAGAGGATGAAAGAGGCCATCAATTTGCATCAGGTTTGAAACATCTCAACAAACTGGGGGAGAATTTGGAAATAATTGAGTAGATGACTTGGTAGATTATTATTTTGTTAGCTTTTTTCCCCAAAAAATTACCGCACCACCATAATCCTCAAAACAGAGATGAGCAAGAATAATCTGCTTCAGTTGTTGTTGTTCAACCTATTCCCTTTATGGGAGACCAATTCTTAAAGAAATAAATAGGTTGCTCTCTCAATCTGATTTCTTCTTAGCTGTTTATTTGATATTCCAAGGCCAAGAGTGCTGCTGTCTAGTTCAGTTTGGTAGATGGTTAAATGAAAGAGAAATGGTAATTTATTTACCTGTGTGCTACATTTTCTTCAACAGATTTCAGCACACTGGGCTTTCCTATGTGTCACATTCTTTTAGGATCTCATAAAAGCCAGTTTGCACTTGTTCCCCTAGAAGAGTAGTGGGAAACAGGCATCCAAGTGCTTGAGGGCCACACATTTATTTTGGATGGGTTTTAAAAAAGCATTTTAAAGTGACAGAGAGAAAACAGCCCATATACAGATTAAAATTTGGACAGCATTAAATAAAATCAATTCTTCATTAGATATTATTAAATTAACTACCCCCTATTATTAACAAATAAAATGTTCCCACTTATGCTGATTATTAAATTTATATTTATGTATAAATGAACCTTAAATGTATTTAAATTGATTTTGTATAATCTATAGCTTTGAAAGCTGGACAGTGCAGAAAGTTAACAGGAAGACAATAAACTCATCTGAAATGTGGTGCTGGAGGAGAGTTTTCTGGATACCATGGACTTTCAAAATCATCCATAAGTGGTTTTTAGAGCAAATCAAGCCCCAATTCTTCCTAGAAGCCAAAATGACCAAACTGAGGCGATTGTACTTTGGCCATATCATGAAACAACACAACTCACTAGAAAAGATGATAACGCTTGATTAAGTGGGAGGTAATAGAAAAAAGAAGACTATATTGTAGGTGGATAGATGCAATCAAAGGAAGCGGCAGGCTTGTGTATGTAAAACCTAAACAGGGCTGTTGATAACAGTGTATTGTGGATGCCTTTCATTCATAGGGTTGCCATAGGTAGAAGCCAACTTGATGGCAATTAACTATGTTGACGAGCTAAACTGACTGTGATATTGGCTATAATACTGACTGTCTCCTTAACTATAACATATGTCTCACAATGTTGATTTTTTTAAAAAAACAAAACAAACAACTCTGAGTGTTGCTGGAGAGCCAGGGAAAATGTACCAGCATGAAGGCTATATGCATTAAAGTAAATATTCCCAACACTTCTTGCCCATACACCTGCCTGTGGCTGCAGAGTCACAGTAGTGTCATTTAGGCCAGTGGTTTTCAAACTTTCATTTGCCAGGCTTCTTTTGAACTTCAGCTCCCAGAATTCCTAGCCAGCTTGGCCAATGATCAGGGCTCCCGTGAGTCAAGTCCAAAACATCCGGAGGATCAAGGATTAAGAACCACTGATCTAGGCTTAATACATGCATGTATTCTACTAAACGTTTTCATATGTAATTGCACACCGCTACTCAAGGCAGAGCTACATTATAGCAGCAATCAGATATCCCATACATGTATGCTAGTTAATGTGGGGACCAGGCTGGGGGGCCATTTGGAAGGAGAAACTATAGGGAGCCAGGAGCCCGTCCTCCATTGTGGTTGTGCTTCTTGATATGAACGATCAGAAAATTTCACTGCATTTACCCCTGCATTTATTCATTTATCCACAGTCTACATGCAGTTAAAGTCAAAAGCCCAGGATCATGGACTCAGGATAATGCAGGTATCTGACACTGGACATTCTTCTAATGCCAGATCTGATATAGGCATCTATTAGACCATAAAGTCAGTGAAAAAAGCAAGCAAATCAGATTTATTTTGCCATCTCAGAAAATTGTTTGCTAATGGCTTCTGCCTGAAGCCCTGAATGTCTTAGTTTTTAGCCCCACTGCAATGAATGCTATTCATTGCATCTGTGATGTGGAAATCAAACTGAAAATACAATCCTTAAAGTAGAGGTTGGAATGCTGTGGCCATGGGACACAGGTGGCTCCCAAAACCTCTTTTACAGGCCTCAAACTACCACCATCCTCAGCCCTCATCCTGCTTCAAAAAGAGCTTTTGGCAAAACATTTCTTTTCCCAGTCCAGATGCTTTTTCACATCATTTGGAATCTTGGAATTTGCAATTCAGGAAAGGGCATTTAGGATTGCAAACCCTATTGCCTCACCAAACTACAAACCTCAGGATTCCATGGGATGTTGTCATTACAGTTAAAGTGGAATCATAGTTCTACAATGGTGTAGTGTGAAATGACTACTGGAAGCTGCCAAGATTTGTAGTTTTGTTACACTCCCAAGATGTTTTGGAAAGCCAGGGACTTTCAGTTTTGTTTTGTTTTCAACATTTTAAAATATTTTCGTAGGATTGATAAGGCTATAATAGCATTCTGGGTGCTGAAGTCTGACCCGTAGACCTCCAGAATTCGCCTACCCCTGCTCTAAAGAATGTAACAGGCAAATTTATTGATGTATGAGGGAAAGCAAGCTAGATGTTGTGTGTGTGTGTATGTGCCTTGAAGTCACATGTCGACTTATGGTTACCCCATGAATTTCATAGGGTTTTCTTGGGCAAGGGACATTCAGAGGAGGCTTTGCCAGTTCCTTCTAATCTCCCACAATTTAGGGAGGTGAGCACAAGGTCAATGGGTGAAAATCCGCTTTTGTCTTTAAACAAGAAAACCTGGCAAATGTAAGATAAACTGGTTAAAACATTGTCTCTTTCACTGATTTACTTTACTGTCTCTAAGCCTGTGAGATGGTTTTAGATACTGATCTCATTTTCCTGGTTACTTTTTCTTCTTTCCTGTTGTCAGATATTTTTTAAATCTGCCAAGAAGAAATAATTGTGTTTGTACAGTAGCAGTCCCAGATTGTTCTAGCAGTCTCCTCCTGGACCTGGGGAAACATGCACCCATCCTCCTTTGTCTAAATGCCATGGCTGATAAGGGTGATGATTCTACTGACTATCAGACTCTGTTCTGATGCATATGGTATTTTCATGAAAGGTGGAGGGAAATGAGCTCATTTGGAACTGTAAAAATAATAACAGTAGTAAAAAAGCTTGCCCTCTTGTGTGACAAGCTCTGAACAACTTGGGTGCCTGCCAGATTACCAACAAAGTCCTACATTTTCAGCTGCTGTGTCTGTATTAAAAGCAGATGTGGAAGGCTTGCTACTGTTGGCAGGTTTTGCAAACACTTTTAGATATGCTGGAAATTCCTGCACTAGACCTTCCCTATTTTGTCGTAGCTTCGGCTTTTCAAAGCTATTTTTTAAAGCAACCTTTTGCTTCTGTTTTGTTTTTATAATATGATGTTATGGTATACCGCCTGAAGTGTGCTGGTGGGCAGAAAAATGCCTTATAAATACCATTGCTGGAGTTGTTACTGCAACAGATAACAAACAATGGTGACTTCTATGTAAGTGAGGCAGTGAATCCACACTAGGCATTATTACAGCCATTACAGCTCTTTTAAGCTATCCGAAATAGGTTCAGTACCTTGTACAGCTTCTATAAAGTTTGGACTAAAATATGTAGCAGATTCAGTGCTGCAGTGAGAATGGAGTCCCCACATACCAACAATGATGATGTCATCCTTTTTATTTTGCCTCCTTTATATGCTTGCCTATGTTAGTTAGTTTTGGAAGGTTTGGAAGGCCTTTAAATTTGTCCGCTCATTATCCCTGAACAAATCAACCCTCAAGTGCCTGTTTCTAAAAGGAAGGACATCCTCTTCCCCCTCTCAAACATGCAGACACACAAATAGAGAAACTGTGTCCCTGCCATTTTGGGTTGCATACCCTTGCTTATTTTGCCCTGTGGTTGTCCTGGACCTCTTCCCTCCCTCTTTACTTTCATACACAAAAAGGCAGAAGAAGCATATGTGTCTGTGCAACAACTATGTAACAAAGAAGGTATCCTATGAAGAGGATAGTAGATATGTATTAAAACAAGGCCAAACAATCCATTAAGAGGTGTGAAGCACCCGAGTCTTACCCTGACTGGATGGCAGTACGTGTGAAAGGGATCTAGGAGTCTTAATAGACCACAACCTGAACATGAGTCAGCAGTGTGATGCGGCAGCCAAGAAAGCCAATGCAATTCTCGGCTGCATCAATAGGAGTATGGTGTCTAGATCGAGGGAGGTACTGGTACCACTCTACTCTGCTTTGGTTAGACCTCATCTTGAATCCTGTGTCCAGTTCTGAGCACCCCAATTCAAGAAGGACATGGTCAAGCTGGAACAGGTCCAGAGGAGGGCGACCAAAATGGTGAAGGGCCTGGAAGCCAAGCCCTATGAGGATAGACTTAGAGAGCTGGGTATGTTCAGTCTGCAGAAGAGAAGGTTAAGAGGCGACATGATAGCTATGTTTAAATATTTGAAAGGATGCCATGTAGAGGAGGGAGAGGGCTTGTTTTCTACCGCTCCAGAGACCAGGACAAGGAGCAATGGATTCAAGCTGCAGGAAAGGAGATTCCACCTGAACCTCAGGAAGAACTTCCTGACAGTCAGGGCTGTCTGGCGGTGGAATATGCTGCCTCGGAGTGTAGTGGAGTCTCCTTCCTTGAAGGTTTTTGAGCAGAGGCTGGATGGCCATCTGTCGGGAGTGCTTTGAGGGTGTTCCTGCATGGCAGGGGGTTGGACTGGATGGCCCGTGTGGTCTCTTCCAACTCTACATTTCTATGATTCTATGATTCTATGATTCTGACTGACACCTCTTTGTGTCCAGGTCTGAACAGCCAGGGAGATCTCTGGATCAAGCCAGGGCTATGACAAACAGGTCGGTTTCCATTCTCCCTTCCTGAGGATGCAGCACCCTCCTCACTCTTGCCCCCTTGGCATCTCCTTCAAGGGTTATCTCCCTCCACTTGCTTCCCTTAAATCTGCCCCTTTTCAGAAATAAGGACAAGCCGTGATTTATCTCTTCAATTAATGTGGTACTATTGGTACAAATAGTAATAAGGGTACTAATGATAATAATGGTATCATGTATAATCCAGTCCAGAGAAATGACACTCTTGAAACCTCTGTGTATAAAAATATATACAAATCTTTATTAAACACACTGTCAAGGTAAAACTTATTTTGTAATTAAGCACAACACTTTCTGTCTCTCTGTCTCTCTCCACCAACATTCTCTTCCAGCTATCAGCTTTGTTCCTCAGCTCTCTGAAGCTCTTTTTTTCAACTGCACCTCAATCATCTGTTTCTTTCAGTTAAATTCAGTTATTCTTCTCCCTCAACTAGCCCCTCCCTTTGGCTACCTGGGTTCTACTTGCTCCAGCCAATCATTCTTAAATACTCTTGGTCTCTAACAAGGCCCTGTTACTATGCCCCACTCAGGTTCATCACAGGAGGGTACCACCAATCCTTCTGAACCTCTGGACTTTAACAACTATACATCAGTATCAGATCTTTCTTTTCTGGGCAAGGTGATCAACAGGGCACTTGTCTTCCAGCTCGAGGCAGTCTTGGATGATACAATGTGGCTTCAGAATAGGAGACAGAGATGAGAAAGCTATGGTTGCCTTAGTGGATGATCTTCACCTGAGCACTGATATGGGGAATGTTGGTGCTTTTGGATCTCTCAACAGCTTTTAGCACAATCAGCCATGGTATTCTTTTGGAACACCTTGGGAATTGGGAGTACTGTGCCTCAGTGATTTTGGTCACATCTCTCAGATTCGAGATGGTGGTGCTTGGGGATAGCTGTTCCTCAAAAAAGGAACTGTTAAATGGCATAACACAAGGTGCCATTCTATCCCTGATGAACCCACTAGAAGAGGTCATTCAGAGGCATTGTTAGCACACCATGCACTCTCACTTTGTGGGATGTGCTATTTTCCTAATTGGACATGTTTATGGCTGAAACACATGTTTGAAAATGCACTGTCTATAAGCAGGTTGCCAGGTCAGTATGACCTCAGACATGATCATGTCATAAGTTGAGAGAGAATTAGGCAAGAAAACCCAGTGCTAATGGGCTTGTGATGATCCTTTTAAAACTGCAAGCTACAAGCTCTTCCAAAAACAATAGAAGGCAAAACTGCCCAGATGAAACAATCAGGAACTCCACGGTGAGCATATCCCATTGAGACCTTCCCTATTCACCCTACCTGACCAAAACGTTAAGGGATTGTCTCATGTCTACCCCATGAGAAAACCATTACCGCTTTGTCCATGTACCCTCGTTCAGGGCAGGAAATAGGGTATAAAAGTCCCAGCTCCAGCCCCAGTAAATTGTAGTATGTGTATTACATTGGGTGTATTATGCTGCATGTAGTACCCCAGATTCTGATTCCTCTGTGCTACTTTCAGATGCGTTCTGAACCACTTCACTTAGACCTTCTGCTTCAGGATTGGTAACTGTCACCCTTTTCCCTCAACCTCTCTCTATCCAACCTCTTACCTCACTTTCTGATAGCCTTGTATGGTTGTTAAGAGTGTCTTCCAATACCTGCCAGAAGAGATTTGACAGCTGGGTGTGCTCTCTGAATTTAAAATAGCACTAAAGACCAGCTCTTGCAGCAGACCTATCCAGATGATTTTTAAATGATGAGTTTTAAAGTATGAACTGATCATTTTTAATTTGTATGCTTTTAAAGTGATGTTATGTGTTTTTCAAGCTAGTGTTATGTGTGCAGTCTGTCCACAAAGAGGCAAGTTGTTGTTACCAGGTTGAAAAAGGTTGTTTTAGACTGAAAGGCTCAGAAAGTTTGAATGAAGCAATATTAACAGAACAGTATTGCTTCTTTTATCAGTGTCATTGTGGAGTAAGAAATTCCTTCTCTTTTACCTTGCATATGCGTGCGTGCATGCACGCACACGCACACACTTACACTCGCGCACACACACACACACACAATCTATAGTTGTATGATAAACTTTATCTGTCTGGGAAGTATATTATACTCCTTCCTAAGACCTTTAAAAATCTGTTAACATCCAGTCATTTATTGGAATAAAACAACAAATGATTTTGCAAAAGGTCATGTGCGACATAAGAAATTGGACCAGTTTGATTTATGTTGGGTGATGAACCTAAAAAGAAAAGGAAAAGATAGGGTTTGTAGCTAAAATTAAAAAAGACCTATTTTCTGTATCTATATTCCATAAGTATCAGGTGCTTTTATGTTTATAAAGCAAAATGATCAGTACTAGCAAATTGTTGACTGTCTTGTTTGTTCATTTCATTTCTAATTACAATTAGGAAACTCCACATATAGACCCTTTATAATAAGAATACAACATAACAATCTCTAATGCTGTACTGACAAAATAAATGAGCTGTGATATGAAACCACAACTATTTTGCCCCAAAGTATTAACTATTCTATTAGAAGTTTTCTAGATTAAATTTAGATGTGTTTCCCATTAATTATATTAAAGAATTATTGTATACTGCTGCCTGGATAGACATTTTATAAATATTCACAGTTGGCACAGAGCATTAAATACACAATACTCAAGTAAAAACTGCATGCCATGGCATCATAACAAAATCATAGAAAATGTTTTCATATCTGTCTAAACTCACAGATAATGTATTTCAGTGTGGCTACAACCCTAAGTTCAGGGGTGGGGTAAGTATAGTTCTTGGGCCAAAGCGCCTTTAAAGCCATTTTGGTGGATCTCACAATGACATGACCTCCTTGGTGGTCCCTTGCCTCCATTGTGAAAAAAAGATGGCATATGCCACTCCTGGAGACATCCAACACTGGCAGTTTTTGCACAGAGTAAGGCAAGCAATCCCAGGTTTTGACTTATGAGTTAATTTCCCTCCACATTTTCTAGCATTTCTGGGCTTCCAGAGGTCAACTTATTCCCAAAATGGAAAAACATAAAAGTCAAAATGGGGGGAGGGAATTTCAGGAATTCCCATCTCCGTTCTACCATGGTCAGCAGAAGCCAGAAGAACTTTGGACGTGGCAGCTCCTTCCCCATGGGTTCTCTCTCCCCTGCCTTGATGAGGATTGTTCTACCTGGGTGTGTCTGTTTTTCTCTGTTTCATGGAGATAAGCCAACAATCCAAGATGCAGATATCCAAATTCTACTCATATTGTGGCTCAGGAAAAACTACAGTGGTAAACTGGCTTAGGTAAATGCAATGTTAACTTAAGGAAGTTTAGATTAAGAACTATGCGATTGTCTTTATATGATGGTTAAAGAATTTGATGTATATTCCTTCTTTTAAAACATGAATGGGGAATATCTCCAAATGATGTTGGCCACTTTCACCAATACTAGGCAGTGAAGCCAATGGTGAAGAAGATGGAAGATGGAAGATCCAGTTTCAAGTTTCCACCGCCCTCCTCCCCCTCCCCCTCCTCCTCCTCCTGCTCGAGTGTTTAGTAGGTTTGGATTTGTCACTGGCTAGAGAATTATGTCTTTGTTGAAAATAGGAAAGGTGGTAAAATCCAAGTATATTGCATTTACACAGACCTCCCCCCCAAAACCACATATTTTTCTTAATTATGTTTATATTGAAAGGGGAAGGTTTGTTGCACCTATGTTAATTCTAAACTTGGTTTTTAAATTTATATTACTTTATATTACTTTACTATACTGAACACCTAACCAGAATGAAGGAGGAAAATCTCATCCATGTTTTTTCTCTTCTTCCTCCCATCTTTGTTTTTAGTTTTGGAAAGAAAGAAATTGCTATGTGAATTAGCTAAAACATCTACTTCATGCACTGAAAGGGAGTGAGTGTGGTTAAAACCAGATACTTATAGGAAGGATGCAAGAAATTAAAACTTTTATCTACAAGTATAAATGAGAAATCATCCCCTAGTGTTCCCTGCCCCCCAACAAAACCACATAATAAAAATCTGGATCTTAAATAAGTGGTTGATTGATATCATTTTGAAGGAGCAACAACCAACAAGAACAATTCTCTTATTCTCAATCAGAAATATTCTGAGGACATAGAGAGATCAAACATTATATTGATCAGTATTAACTGCTTGCCAGGGGCAGGGGTGGGAGGTTGAGGATCACTCTTCAGCTGTTCATCTCTTCTTTTCTGCCCAGTAACCTCTCTGATTTTCTTCCATTTCTTTGGATGTACTTTGTAAAAGATGAAAGAAAGAAAGTCATTCCTGAACAAAGCAGAAAAGAAAGGCATTTCACATTCACAACACACTGAAAACACAAAATGTCCTTGCTAGCCTAGTGATGAGAGGCTGGTAGAGGATAATGGAAGCTACAACAAAGCACAACTACACTGCACAGTTTTTGGCAGGTAATGGCCACATCTTTTATTGATTACACCTGTAAAGGATGGCTTGGTATGAGGCATAGATCCAATGTCCAATAACCAAATGACTCAAAGCATTCATCACTTACTGGACTCCCAACCCAAAGTGGAAATCAGACAAAGGAAATAGCTACCAAGGAGTCACGTAGGTGCATAGCCACTGTGTGGTTCTTTACCATCTGAGGTGGGTGCTACCTGAAAACCTCTACCCCTGCAGTCCCATAAGTCCCTGACCTGATGAGCAATGGGGTATAAGGACCAAATCTTGGATATCTTGAATTTATTCCATGCCACACTTCCATCAGAGGGGAAACAGCAGGTTGCATCGCCCCCATCACATCTGAATCCATGACCAAAGCCTATAATGTATTTCATACAACCATGTATCCTTCCCCTGATCTTAAAGGTGCACCCCATCCAGTTGTAATAAGGCCTCCAAATGGAATTTCACTTTGGTTGCATGACATGACCCTCGCAAACCATAACAAAATCTCCTAACTCTGGCTGATTTTCTGTCTGGCTACATTGATCTTGTCTGTATTCACCTCTCACAAGTCATCAGTGTTTAAGAACTTTGGAACAAAACACTGCTGTCCAAGCCAAATGAGCTTTAGTAATCTCCAAGTCCTTCTTAGCCACCAAAGCCAAGTCCAGTCTCTTAACACAGTATGAAATCATTCTTGCCCAGCTGGCTGATCAAAGCTTCAGGGGCTCAGCTGCCTCTATTTTGTGCAAAATGGTTGTAAAAAAGGTAGTACCCAACCCTCTGTCCTATTCAGGTGGCTTCAACTTACTCTTCCAGATAGGGATCATTACCCTAGCCACTGGAGTTCAGATACCTGGTTACCCAATGTATAATGCTGTCTCCAAAGATCCAGAACTATCATTATCTGCCTTTAACAGCTGAAGTGAAATGAGTTTTAGTTATCAAGCCCTAAATCTGGCCTTATGTTTGTCTGGTATGTCACAGTTTTCATCTCCCAATAGCCTGACTTTGTGCTTTAGACAGGGCTAATTTTGGGAAGGCCTATTTGTGTTAAGGACAACTTCATCAGATCTACAAACGAAACCTGGTCAAAGGGGAGCCAACTTCAAGAAGGGACCAATGACACTGATTATGCTTCTTCACTGCCCTAACTGGACGTAGGCCAGTGCCTGACACCTGAAGACCTACTATGATCCTCTTCCTTTGCTGGTCCATTTTAGATCTTCTAATGTGAAGTTGAATGTACTCCCTGCTTGTACCATTATCTCATGGTGCCAAAGCCTGTCCCAATTTGTCTGTCTTGGAGGAAACTACCACATCCCCCACTCATAGGGCCTCAAAGAAGTTCAACAGAAATGCTGCCTAGAAGAGCTTGATCTCACCCAGGATGCAGCATACCTCTGGCAGGACTCTTACTATAGATCCAAGGGTATAACCCCAAAGATAACTAGTGTAACCATCCTCCTGGTGTCTGGCCATGCGGAATTAAAATGTGCCCAGCCTTGCAAAAGCCCTTTGTGCCAGAAATGATTTCAAAGGGTTGAAATTGGCTGGAAAAAAGTGGTCATCACCATGTGCATGGTGATTGCACCATAGGACAAATCCCAAAAACTTTGGTGGCCCAAGTACTGAAGCACCAAGTGAAGCACTACACCATGCTGGTTCCCTTCACAAGACTACTGCTACTATAATAGACAGTAATACCAGTCAGGTGAGCTCCTGCATGACCCCTTCCCATGTCCAAGAGCTAGGTCAGTGTGGTACACACTAGTGGCTGTCACAACTCATCCTCTGGAGTGAGAAGATTCAGACAAAGAATCAGAGTGCCAGAAAAGCCAGGAATTTACAACTCTTGATATTGGTGGTCTCTCTGAGTCAGAAGTGCTATGGACTGAGACAGAAGGGGGCCTTACTCTCCAGCAGGAGGTCAAAAATATGATGCAACCATTTGATGAACACAAGAGAGATAAAGAGAAGTTATGTCAGTTCTAGAGGCTCTTAAATAGGGGAGTCTGACTAATCAAGCACCTGGTGCCTTGAGACACCTGGCTAAAAATGTTTCAGCAGTTCACTGGCAACTTTGTTGCTTACAACTGCCTAAGTGACTGGCAGTATTCTTTGGCATTTCATGTTTCGTGGACCTTGGACTGGCAACTGTTCACAATTCTGTTTTATTCCTTCTTGGCTTTGTTTATTAGGACTATAGGCTTGCTGTGCAACTTTTTAACTGGCTGACAACTACCCTCTTGCATTTCACTTCATCTTGCTGGATAACCTGTGACTGACCTGAACTGGATTCACTACCCAACAGCTCTTGCATTCCAACCACCTGCTACATGGGATACTTGCTGAAGAAAATAAAAAGTAAAGTCTAGTATATTAAAGGTCTTAATAATATGAAAAATTATCAAGCAGTTATATTTTAAATCTATCTTCTCATCATAATGAAACAGTATTTTACTGTCTTCTGAGGAATGCTCACTAACTGAAGAACCTAATTTTTAAAGCTGACAATCACTCTTAATGAAACATGTAGCACCACTGAAAAATTTAAAATTAACAAAGCTGCAGAATTGGGTGGGCTCAGTGGTAAATGCTATAAAACTTAAAAAGAAATAATAATTGTGTAATTCAATACTACATAGTAAAGAAGGATCATTCTCCCAGTAACTGAATAGAACTGTATTGATCCACAAACACAGTAAGGACCCAGAAGAAATGAATTCCTATTGGACAATTACATTAATTAACCAAATGCCAAGTTTTTCACCACTACCATGGCCTCCAGACTGGTTACTATAATTGGCAACTATGTTGAAAATGACCAGTTTGGTTTCATTTCAAATAGATATCAGATCCTTTAAGAAGACTCTTTAATGTGATAAATTCATGTAAAGTGAATAAAGACAAATCAGTCACATAGGTGTCCTTAGATGACAAAAATGTTTTTGATAACTTGGGATGAGGGGTCCTTTTCAAAGTATGCACGGAGATGAACTTAGGAGATAAGTATTCTGTTCTGAGTATTATGTGATGACTAATGGGTTATAACACGCAGTAATAGTTTGGACTCTTCTCCATTTGAGATTCAATGAGGCACTAAGCAGGCACCAGTCTACCACATGGTAAACCAGGGGAGGTTAATTAATAGAGAAAAGTGTTTCTTAAACTTGTTTGCAGATAATCTTGTGGTGACATATAATAATCTGATCAAGGAAATATCAAAGATTTGGCAGCTTTTCTGGGCTAATTATAATTAGGGAAAGTGGCATAAACACACTAAACCTGCATTGAATTGCTTATTATTTTTGGCTAGTTATTTTCAAACCTGAATTACGTCTTGGGATGGGCAGTTAGTTGGGCAGTGTGTGTACTCCAGAATTTGGTCCAGATTTTAAAGGAATTAGCCAAGGTGCTGAACTTTGTTCTCCAACTAGACTCAGGACCTTGGGTAACTTCATTATTCATAATCAGTTGGCCTTGCTGGATGGGCTGATGGGAGTTGACATGGTACATCATCTGGAAAGTCACAGATTCTACACTCCTACATTGTAATTACAATTTGCTCCTTTATCATTTCTTTTAAGGCAGAGCTGAGCAACTTATGGCATTTCAGCCAATGAAACTCTCTGTCTTTCATTTTTGATTATGCTGGCTAGGGCTAATGGAAGTTCCATTCTCACAACATCTGGAGGCTACACATGGCACACTTTTGCTATAAAGCATCCTGGGCTATGTGAGAAAAGACTTTCCATCCGTCCATGCTACAGAGTCCCAACAGGTGGATACGTCTCAAGATACAATCAGATATGTAATGAAATAGCAGCAATCTGAATAGAACATATGACAGAATGCAGGCTGCCTACGAGTTTGCATTTACTATTGCCAAAAATACTGATGACATAATATTTATAATCACTAAATTATTCTTATTGTTTGGAACACTATTGAATGCATAGTCCTTTGTCTTCTCTACTTACTCTTTTTGAAGTATGAGATCTACAAGCAAAATGAAGATAGCTACAACAACAGCAATAACAATAGACAACAATTAGAATATAATATCCCAGACATAAATGTGGTTTAGAAAAAGGAAGTTTGGATTATAGATGTAGCAATCTTAGGGGACAGTAGAATCAATGACAAAAAGAGGAAAACGATTATGAAAGGTTAGGATATATAAATAGAGACTGAGCACCTCTAGGAAAAGAAAAGAACCATGCTTCCAGTAATGATAGGTGCTTTGGGTGAAATCCTAAATGGACTAACGTGACATCTGAATGAAATTGCCATAGGGCCTTTCCTCACTACATTGTTATAGTGTTATTGCTCCACTTTCAACATCCTATGGAATCCTGGGGTTTGCAGTTTAAGGAGGGGCATTTAGAATTCTCAGCCAGAGAGATCTTTGGCCTCAGTAAACTACAAATCCCAGAATTCACAGGATGTTGAAAGTGGAACAATAGCACTGAAGCAGTGTAGTGTGGAAATGGCCATAGACAGGATCAGAACAGCACAGTTACAAAAAGTGAAACTGCTTGAAATGTGTCACATTATTGGATGATACCGCATTGACTCCTAGATTCTTGGGCAGAATCTGCATCACTGACGGTCTAAAACTCCAGTTGGTAACACCTGGGAGATTTTGAAACTGATAATAATATATAATCACGATATACCCCAAATGTCTCCGGGCTAAATTAGAGCTAAGTATTACAGAAGGATACTTACTAGTGAAATTGCAGTCTTTAATAGGAGTTATACGGTGCTTTTTGAAGCCATATTGATGTCCTTTGTTGGTAAATTTCAATCGTTTATCAGTTAGTCACTCTTTGATGTCTGCTGCCATAAGACAAGGTAGTTCAGGCTCATCTGGTACTAATTAAGCCTTCTGTACCTTGCTAATTAGTATTAGCAATACTTAGTTTAAGCTTTGTTATAGGACACAACATAGGACATTGGTTTGGAATCACAGAAATAGCATCAGACGCCATTACTTTAAAAGGTATCTTTCTCTGGCAGAGCTCCACTATTAAATATTTCAGTCCAGGTTGAACTATGTCCCCAAATCCCAAACCAATATTCATCCATGGAATATAATATACTAACAGACTGTGGTATAATAGAAAATGTGCTCCTTACTACTCATCTGGCTGTCTTTTCCCCAAATACTAATAGATTTTGGATGCTTTTAGAAAACTCATAAATAGAAATGTTCTTTATCTTCTTAAATGCAATCCATCATTCCATAGATCACCTGTACAGTTAACAAATCCTCTAAGACCAGATATAGACAAATGTATTGGGCAGCAAATAACAAAGTGATTTTGCTTGAAAGAACCAAGTGACCTAGCTTCACAAAATTGTCAGGACACAATGATAAGTAACTAACAGAAGTACCCAGCTTCATATAGTTTAGAATAGCCATTGTACATAGGATGGGGAAAGTACAGCTAGTGGGGTCTCCATCCCCCACCCAACCTTTCTAAGTTTGGAGGAGGGGGAGGAGAAGTAGGGATACTTAAGACCTCCCAGTTCTAGCAGGGCTTTGTGAACTCTTCATGGCAACAGTGCTAGTGCGAATGTCCTAGTTTACAGTTTTCCCTCCAAATTTGCTAGGGTTAGGGGCACAGAAGCCCTGTGAAAGTATAAAAACTGTGAATAATTCTAGGCCTTCCCATATTCATATTCAACCCACCATGGATTATGGATTCCTTTGAGGCATCAGGATTCCTTCACTAGGCAGAAGTGGGTGGCTGGTGAGGCTTACTGCCACCTCTACTGCTGCTCCACACCATTTTTAATAGGGACTTACAAGCCTCGTTTGCAGTTTCTCAGCCTCATGAGGCTTGCAGTCCCTGTTAAAAATGGCACAGAGAGGCAGCAGAGGTGACAGCAAATAATCCATGCATAATCAAATCTGCAAAAGTGAAACTCGCAAATGTGGAGGGCTGAGTGTACTTCCTAACTGGAGGACATGCCTTCTAGTAATTTCTGGCTTGTAGTGACCCTAAAGTGAACCTATCACAGGGTTTTCTGGGGCTAAGAGTGTGTGATGTGTCCAAGGTCAGCTAGTGGATTTTCATGGCCGAGCAGGGAATCAAACCCTGGTCTCCAGGGTTGCAGTCCAGTGTTCAAACTGCTACATCATGCTGGCTCTCTTAAAATCATGTATGAGTGTAGGTGTGGTTGAAATCAGTTAATTCACAAAGACTTTAATAAAAACCCAAGATTTCAGTTGTCACTGGAATGAAACCAGGTTGTCACTATTCAGGACTTCCATGAGTGGGGTGCAACAGGGAAGAAGGCCCTCTCCTACTTCCTCCCATTGACTATAACTCTCACTGATGGGACAAAGAGGAAGGTCCCTCCAGCAGATCTCACTACTTGAGTGGACATTTTATCTTTAGAGTCTAAATTTTAGTTTTCTCTTTCTTGGTGTAAATTTGATGTGGGCAAGGTATTTTATTGTTACATTTTATAATATAGACTCCTCCAGGAATTGCTTCATACAGCTATAATATTTGGTAAATGATATTGGACACTGTTAACTGACTTAATGCTCTCTGTTGTTCTCATTTGCCTTTTGATATATTTTAAACTAGTGTATTTACCCAGCGTTGCCTGGGATTTTATTTTCCTCTTAAGAACTCACCAAACTGTCTTCTCCAGTATCTGTAACTTATCCCCATATTTCCCAATGCAACCTATATTCAGAGTTGTTAACATACAGAGGTTGGGTTCCTGAGGAAGTACACTGTCCTCCTTCTTGCTGCTAGGTCTCATCTCCATAGCAACCGGCCTATACCTGTACCTGTAATTTTTCCCCATAGTCTCCAATCCAGTCTGTGTTCTCTGGAGACATTGATGTACTGGCTTTTGATTTTTTTGCTTTCTGTTGAATTTGTGCAATGGCTTTACATTTTTCTGGAAGCATTTTTTGTTTTGAATTTCAGTTTTAAGATTCCTCACATATGGAAGCCATACAATCTAGTGTTTGAGGCGAGAAGACCTTGTAACAATGTTGTGTATGTCACTTTAATTTTTCTCACATACGTCTCCCAAAAGTTTTCTGGCATCCTTATTGATGGTAGGCCTCATTTCCATAGCAGCCGTCTGAGGGCCAAGAGCTCTGCGGCTGAGAATTCTAAAGGCTCCTTCGTGAACTGCCAACCCCAGGTTTCTGTAGAATCTTCACAGCCAGCCAATCATATGAGGTCTTCTCACCTCACACAGCCAATCGTATGGGGTCTTTGCCTGCCTGACACAGACAAACAAATGTGCAGACAACCATTGACTTCTATATGGTAGATAAATTCTAATTTAGTTAATGTTATGACATTAATGCATTTTGATTATGTTTATGGTCATTGTATTTGTTTGTTTGTGAACCACTCTTCACTACACACAATATACTGTATTCTGAAAACATGATATAAATTATGGGGATGACTTTATTCTGCTCAGCTTATATACTCATAAATAAAACAAATATTACATATCACCAGTGCTCTGTCATCCAAAGCAAACTAGACTCTGTAACATTCATTATGGGCTTCTTCCCATCTGGAGAAATGGGGAGCACTTCACAAAAGTTATTTTCCAATTTCTGTAACTGTCAAAAATCTAACAGTGGGGAAAAAAAAGCATAAGAAGTTGGTTGTTTAAAGAAATAACAGAAAGGCAACAGTGACTTTAATCTCAGCAATATCTGCATCATTAAAGGTAATTTTATCATTCTCTTTCTTGATTTAGGTTTGATGTGGGCAAGGTATCTAGCATATAATCAAAACTTTCCACACTTTTTTTCTTTTTTGCTAAATAAACATGCAGCTGTTATGCAATGTTTTCTCCTCAAGTTATTGCTTCTGTTGTGAGGATATCATATTTTTAATGTTCTAAGTTCAACATAGTATACTTTAGGGGGAAAAATATTCGCTGTTAGTGGTTCAGCCATTGTGATTGCCATTCAAAAGTCACAAGCCACTGTAAGCCTAGGCTTATAAAAATTAGACTTGGAGAGTGTGTTCTCCAACTCAGGGCACTGAAGTGAATGGTCTGAACTAAAATGAAGCCAAAAATGTAGCAAAATGAAGGGATTGTTCTATTGACAAAGTAAGGCCATTTCCACATGGGGTAATAAAAACGGTGCAGTGCGTCCTCCATGGAGGACGTCTTCACTTTGGAGCGGACTGGATCCGGACTACTTACTGTAGATCTGCACCTCGGTCCGCTCCAGAATGACCCCAAGTGGTCCTCCAGTGTGCTTTTGAAAGACCTGATTTTTCTGGTCTTTCAAAAGCACGGAGCGCGCCACTGCGAGCCTGCTACCTTGTGCAGATTTGCAGGCTTGCACCAATGTGAGCCTGCAATCTGCCTAGGGCGGGCTTTAGGCTGGCAAGCTTCAGCAGTAGGTCGAGACCCACGACCAACCGGAAGCCGCCATTTTGGACGCTGGAGCAGAGCGGATCGACGACCACACACTGCTCCAGAGCAGCCTGGACTGGACCGGGGAGCCAGAAGATTCGGTAAGTAGTGGCATGGGGCGATTCCCTCGCCCCGTGCGGAAATGGCCTAAAAAGTCTAGCCTCCCAGTATTTTTACCAGACTTAGCCAATCCAGCATCTTCTCGCTGCCTTCCAGACACCTAGACCTAACACTGTATATTCTTTTCCAAACCTCAAGAGAGGTCTGAAAGTTGAAAACATGCAGCGTACAATAGTTTGGGATAACCCAAACTGATTTTAAGAGATACTTGCCTGAAAACAGCAAGAGTTATCTACCACATATCACCTGTGGCATGAGTGGGGATGGGTGGTTGAGTAACATGCCATTCAGCAACCACACAGATGCAGTTTACTGAGGCCAAAGAGCTCTCTGGCTGAGATTTCTAAATGCCTCTCCCTAAACTGCAAACCCCAGGACTCCACAGGATGTTGAAAATGGAATAATAGCACTATAACAGTGTAGTGTGGAAACGCGCTAAAAAACACCTTGGAAGTCACAGATTTTTACTTGTCCTTCCTGATTTTATTTTGGAAGCACTTCCTGGAGGCTCTCAGCATTACCAAGGACTTTTCATTTCCATACCCCACTTCAGTTTAACAATAACCCAGTGTTTTCTGAAATGAAGTACATGCATTTGCCTGTTTGTTTGTACTACCTCAGAAGCAGTAAAAATGGCTGCTGGCAGTAAACACAGCTATTGTTTCCAGGACATGGATTCAGTGGAGATGAAGCAAGGCAAAGAGGAATGCTAGCACTAAAATAAAATGATACTAAAACTTAACTAGTATAATATTGCTACAGCACTGTAGCGTTTATCTGTAACTCCTGAATAATAATAAAAAGAGATTAGTGAAAATTGGTGGAAATCAGTTTCTTAACTGTTGCATGAGATGGGATGTGACACACGATTGGTAGGAGTGGGAAAGGAAGTATACAAGAGATGAGGAAGAAAGTAAACTTGGCATATTTCCAGAAAGAGACAGAGTGCAACTTCTAAATAAGCAGATATCATTGAAACAAAAAGAACTGGAAACTCTTAAGATTTCCAGGGACTTGTTTTCCCTCCTGGAGGTGCCCTGTGTCAAGGGGAAAAAATGCGCAGGTCCCCATAAGGTGCAACTAGAAAATTAAGAAAACAAAGACCTCAATAGATTTGTAAAAGCTGCAGTATATCGTTTCCTATTTTAATAATTTTTTTTTTAGCTTTTCGGCAAAAGTCTTGTAAAGCTTCTTTATCTCATTGAACAGATTGCTATAAAAAAACCCAACAATCCTAAGATGACACTAGAACAAGGTTTCAATTTTTCACTGTAAAATGTGTAGTTACTGTTGCTGTGACTCTCATCAACTCACTGAAGTCAATTTTTTTGGTCCCATAGGTGATTAACAAGTAATGACCACAAATCAAGTTCTTTCCAATGTGCACAGAGACATATATGTGTGGCCCTTACTGCACCACCATGCCATCCTGGCATGGGGATGTGTTGCTGCCGGTCTGTGACATGTTCCATTGCACAACCTCATTGCCGTCTCACTGCTGTCATATCTCCAGCTGTTGCAATAGTGCCATAAACCATGACCGGAAAAAATCCAGTAATGCCCTACCTTCGCACAATGATTCCATTGACTTCAGGTGTGTGGGAAAGGCGGAAGCACTATCAAGCCCTTCCTTCCACAATGCATCCCAGAAAGAGACCAGCTGTACTGTGGAAGTGAGCATGTCTCGAATACTACCCATCCACCGGCAGCTGACTGATGCGATGGGAAGCATTCAAGTCCCAATCCAATCCTGGTGATGGCATTGCCAGGATTGCGGCGGGACGACGTGGGATTGCCGCATAGTGTGGTAAGGGCCTGTGACTTGGTGGAATTGTATAAATTGAAAAAATGCATAGTTTCATATTCCTTCAACTAAAAAAACCCTACTTCTTTAAAAAAAAATCATGACAATTGTATGATATATGTATTTTTCAAAAGGAGTAAAATAAATAAGAAATGATAGTATTATATTTGCCTTTCAGTGGTTATCATTTTTGTAGTCACAGATCCCAAAAATAAACTGTTTTTATAAGGTCCTGAACGTTTGACTCAGTATAGCTGCATCAGTTTAATGTCCTTGAATTATCTGCATAAAATTATTTAATGTTTTTTCTCTGTACGTTTATCATTTTAAAAACAAATCTTAAGTTGTATTTATGAACTCCGAATGCCATTTGGAATGTCTCAGATTTTAAGCTGGGTGGAGATCAGAGAAGAGGTAATGTCATAAGTTACCCTCTGGAATGTGAGAAATTTGATGTAGAAGGTTTGGATAGCAAGGGGCTTTTAGTTCCGGATGACAGTTCCTTATCTGAGAAGCTGGTGGCTGAATCTGAGAAGCATCTCAGGGGCTTTCTTCTCAGCAAGACTGAATGGATGCCCAAGAGATACTCCAGTCCTTTGAAGTCTGGTGAAAAGAGAAGAAATAGTTATATGACTCAAATCTTTTAAAGAAAAAATGCTGAGTAATCAAACAGCTGGCCATATAGTCAGCCACCTATAAATCTCCCAGCAGCTACTAAGAGTCCTCATTGCTCACAATCATTCAATCTCCCTCATTGCTTATGTTCTCTGTGCTCATGTATTTTTTTTTTTTTGCGGGGGGAGGGAATACTTGACATCTGTACTGACTAGGTTTATAATTTCTCCTTGTCTTAGTCTTCCAACTTTCTAGACTACTAGCTTCATATAGTGAATTCTGGACTGTCTGAGACCTTGCTCCTATGACTCCCTTTATATTCTGTGAAGTTACTGGAATTACTCACGCATGACTGACTTGACTTACCTGTAGAAGCTATGATAACCTGTTTCTCTAGTCATTCACTACCTGTAGGCATAGGACAAGTAAACTGAACTGAATGGTTAACATCCTACATCATGATGATGGAGTGTAAGTTTCTGCCAGTGTACTTAGAGAAGGTAGTGGAGACTGCCTGATCACTTCCCCTGGCTCCACATTAGCCAGGTGGATTCTGGCCGCAGTACCATTTCACCAGCATGAGGTGGATTGATCCTCCCTCCCTCCCTCCCTCCCTCCCTCAAGAGCAATCAGCAGAAGTCCAGACTTATCCATGCAGCCAATCCCTGGCAGGAAGATTGAGCTGTTCCCAGCATTCCCCTGATTACTGTTGCATACTGGGTAGGGTCTTATGGAACAAGATAACTAGATACTTCTTTCCACAAGGTCAAAAAAAGTACATACCTTCAGTTATACCTGCATATGTCACCAAACGTATGCCAGTCTGTGTATCCTTTCACTCATCTAATTGACGATCAGTCTCATCTTATGAACCATACAGTTCTCCATTCAGATAAAGCCATGTTACACTTTTTCTAGGCGCACCCTCAAATTTAAAAGCCATGCCATTCTTCCACATGTTTGGCCTCAAACTACAGCTCACTCTATGATTATACTAATTATCTAAAATTAAGTCTAGAAGTTCAAAAGCCTTGGAGGTCAAAGCATTTAATACTGAACCACGCTGTGCAATAATGGTATTTCTAAGAGAATTAATTAAATACACACTGCCTTTGAGCAACTGCCATGTTCAAGGTTGAGTGTAAAGAGAGTTTTTACTCAAATGTTCTTGCAGCAAAAATTAGCTTGTTCACAATTATGTTGCCATTCATTCTAACAAAATTTCAACTAGATTTTTATTTATGCTAATATGTTTTTAACTGGACACATTTAAGTACTACCACATCCCTAAATGTTTGTGTTGACTCATAGTGTCATGTCATGTCATGAAAATACAGGTCTCTAGATTTACATATCTATTTGTTTGTTTATTTTTAATAGTTGATGCAGAAATGCTAGGCACAGAAAATTCATTGTGGACCAGCCTGCTGATATCTGGAGTAAAGGCTTCAACTTACATACATCATGATTTGCCTTAAAAAATGCACTGGACATTTTTGTTGCAGTGTGGGACACTGGCTGGGGAAATGAAAGTACCCCATAGTAAAAGTGTCAATATATTTTTTGAAGATATTTTTGGCCTTAGAAAGTAGAAAGAACTGAACAATCAATGGCTAGATGTTTATTATAGTGCAGTGAAAATGTCCTAGAAGAAAGATTAGTCTAATCCTGTATCCATTCAACAAGACAAGAATATATTTACAGAAGTAAAAGGTTCTTTTGAGAGGTTGTTTAACTGGAGCAGAATGTTCAACAAATCTCAACAGAAATAAGCTCGTTAGCCTTAAGCTAGAAAGTGAAGCACTAAAAATGTGAACTTCCTTGGTTAGTCTTAATTAGGAGTCAGAAAAGATTGGGAGGATTCACTTTGCTAGGAATTGTTACAGTGAAGTCCCAATCCTATCAGTGGTTAGATGCACACTACAGCCATTTCTACACTGCACTGTTATAATGTTGTTATTCTGCTTTCAACATCATGTGGAATTCTGAGGTTTGTAGTTTACTGAGGCCAAAGAGCCCTCTGGCTGAGAATTCTAAATGCCCCTCCCTAAAGTGCAAACCCCAGGACTCCATATGATGTTGAAAGTGGAATAATGGCACTGTAACAGCGTCATGCCAAAATGACCTACAGTTTCATTATCCTCAATCCAGGAACTTTCAGTTAATGAGAAACAATTACATTTCTTTGATGTTTCCAATACTATCATCATATTTTCTGTTTGGAAATACTTCTGGACTCAGCCTTGAACTTGGATGCTCAGGTTTTGGTGATCATTCAGAGTGTATTTGCACAATTAAAACTAGTGTGCTAACTGTACCTGTTCTTTAGGATGTCTGGCGTGGCCGTGGTGACACATATTTTAGTTACATCCCAGCTGGATTACTGCAAAATGCTCTAGATGGGGCTACCTTGGAAGAGTGTTCAGCTGGTCCAAAGAGCAGCAGCCAGTTTGTTAATGAGGGCTGGTTACAGGGAGCAGAAGTCTCCCCTAGTACAAGAGCTGCATTGGCTGCTGGGTCATTTTTGGGCACAGTTCCAAGTTTTGGTTAAAAACCTGTATGGTTTGCGTCCAGGCTATCTCGTGGACCTTATCCTTCATCATTATGTGAAGACCTTTCCAGCAGGTGTTTGGAAATTGATTATTTACCATAATGGGTTTTTTGTTGTAGTGCTGTTCTGTTTTTAATTAATGTTTTTAAATTGTTTTATGTGGACTCAGTTCTATAGATAGTTTATTTTAAGCTTAACTTTTTATATATTTTTAACTATATGTAGTTTTACTTGTATTTCTTCTATCTTGTAGACTGTCTTGTGTCCCATTCTTGGGAGAAAGTCAGGATATTATAAATAAAACAATTGAGTCAGTGAATGCTAGATGTATATGTTTAGATAAGTAGATGAGTGAGCCAGTGTGGAATAGTGGTTTAAGTTTTGGACTAGGATTCCAGGGCCTGAATTCCTGCTAGACTATGGAAACCTACTGGGTGACCTTGGGCAAGTCACACCCTCTCAGCCCCAGTGGAAGACAATGGCAAACCCCCTCTGAAAAAATCTTGCCAGAAAAAAAAAACGTGGTAGAGCTTCCATAAGTCAGAAGCTACTTGAAGGCTTGCAACAGCAACCAATCTTTAAGTGCCAACAGCAGGCTAACACCACTAATGGTACTCTGGTAGGTCGGAAGGAAGCCAGTTAAAACTGAGCATAGGGCAGGAATGGAAGTCAGAATCTTGTGCTTGCTCAGGGATTGGTTTCACTAACATTGGCTTAACAAAAGAGGTGGTTTATGTAAAAAAAACCCACTCCCTTTGAAGGAAGCCAAAGTTCTGGCTGCAGTCGCGTAAGGACATGGGGGCAGGAGGGCAATTTGCCCTGGGCAGCAACGTTTTTGGAGCGTCCCAGCCCGTAGCCACACTCTCGTGCACTGTGGCCATTCCCCCAAGCACAGTGGCCATGCCCGTTGCACCGTAGCCCTGCCCCCCTCTGCCCCTCCTCCCCACACTTCAAGCTCCGCCACTGTCTGGCTGCTCACTACAGTTCTGGCTCAACTCCCCAACTCTCACAATACTACCCAGTACCAATTGTTTGTTGAAACAAGGGAGCAATAACATCAGACAACAGGGAAATCAGAATTCTCTGGTCACTCAGGATTTCATCTTAGTTGTATTATGACTTCAAAAGGGGTAGTGTAAGTTAGAGTTAGAATCAGAGTTCTGCATTAAAAAGGAGGCTTAGAAAGAGTGTTTTCATCTTCTGCTTCTGCAGTCCACACAGTGTCCATGGTAACTAGAGGGTACTGAGAGCTGTAATCCACGAAAGTAACATTTCCAGGCTCTAATCCAGACTATATATCTCCAGTATTAGTCCTATGACAGGATGTTAACTGGCATTGAGTTTGACTGGCCTTGAAAATAGCTTGGAGATTTTCTTGGCAGTATGCTTTTGAAGATAAAAGTACTAGACTTACCCATTATGAAAGTCATGAGTTTAAGTGTGTTGATATTTGCAAGCACTGTTGGATTTTTCTGTATTATACACATGCAGTGCTTGTATAAAACTTGTACCTGGATGAAACATATGGGCAGCACGGAGGGGTGGCAGGATGCTTTGTGTTATTTAAATAAGGAAAGAAAATAATATTGCAGTTGTCTGTTTACAAGAGAGTGTTAATATACATTTTGAAAAAAAAAACGGTTCGGTTTTCCTCTGAGTAGCAATAAACAAAATATTAATCTCTCATTTTGATGAGACATCTACATCCAATAATCAAAGGTATATTTTCATGGACATTTACTAATGGGACTTCATGGTCTGTTTTCTTTCAAGGGAAAGGCAACTAGAAAGTGTGCATATATAATTTAGTTTTTCCCATGAGTCTATTGTCAGGAAAAGAAACTCTGGGAATTATATTGTTGTTGCTCCTTGTTTTTGCAGTTTCCGTTCACCTTTTCCAATGGCCTCATAAATTAAGAACTTCGCTCACATTCTACGTTGGCTACTTAGTTACATACACATATCTAAGTAATATTTATTTATTAATATTATTTATTATATTTGTATGCCGCCTTTCTCCTGGAATGGGACCCAAGGTGGCTTCCAACAATAAATTAAAATATTAAAACATTTAAAACAATTAAAAACATTAAAACATATAAAATCATAAAAACCTAAAACAATACACAGTTTAAAACAAGTTAATAAATAAAGCTTCCTGGCTTACATAAAACTCTGTTTAAAAAGAAACATTTTCACCTGCCAGCAAAAGGAGAGCAGGGAGGGGGCCCACCAAGCTTCTTATGGGAGGGAGTTCCACAGGGTGGGAGGAGCCACTGAGAAAGCTCTTTCCTATGTCCTCAACAGGGAAGCCTGGGATGGTGGTGGGAGCGAGAGAGATCCTTTTCCAGCAGATTGTAGGGCTCTAGCTGGTTTGTACAAGGAGATACAATCTTTCAGGTAGCCTGGACCTATTTTCTGGCCTAACCCTCCTAGCCCACCTTAAGACTCAGCATCCAGATAAAGCAGAGAAGGTCCATTCAGCTCCTGATTGGTGTGCAAGGAGAACGGTATTGCCACTCCCTTCTGCCAGTGGGTGAGGCTACAACAAGGACTTGCAGCAAAAGCCCTGCTTCTGATTTTCGCGGTCTCACTCATTCGTGGGATGGGGCTGCAAACATCCTTCTCCTGGCAGCCAGATTGTAAGCTGAAGAACATCTTTCTCCTAAAATGGCTGCTGGTTGTTAAGATGGGCTGGGATGGCTTTTACATAGCCTCATAGTAAGACTATGTAGTCTTAGTGAATATAAAGCAGGTGCAGATCCATAATTCTAAGTCACAAATCCATAACCCCAATATTGAATGCCAGTCAATACTTCCAACTCTTATGATTTTTTTTCTTATCTTTTGACTATGTTATAGAAAGGAAATCTGGAATTATCAAAGCTGTGAAAACACAGCTATTAAAACCGTAGTTGTACTAAGTTGTTAACTGTAAATGACCACTAACACTTTCAGATGGGGTTGTGCATCTAGATTGTGCATGCTGATGCTCATCATGCCCTAGTGAAAGAACTAGCTGCAGTTTTTATTACTGGCTAAAAAAAAGTGAATCTATCTATATCAGTGGGGTTAAATGAACATCCTATTGTGTAATGATCCAGGTGCTTATTCACATCTGCACTGACTCTGTTGAATTTGAACTCCTAATTTATTTGGAATTGAATCAAAACTCTTTCTAAAAGCAATTGAGCTTAGGTCAGTGATCATTAATAAATGAGGTCTTCTTATTTGCAGTTCTCCAGACTGTTTCAAGACACTGTTAAAATACAACCTGCTCCATAACCTACTGCAATTATCTTTGTACAAATAAATCAGCAACCTCTATATATATATATATATATATATATATATATATATATATATATATTAAAAAACTATGGAATTCTCTTCCATTTTCTTAACTATTTCAACTTTTTAATGACCAAGAATTAGCTATGTTAACATCACCTTTTAAAAAAGTGTGTTAGAGAATCCCTGCTCAAAACCAGAGCATATAAGCAAAACAAGCACAGTACTACAAAAGACTATTGTTACTGACATATTAGACATAAAGGGTTCTTTCTGATAGAAGCTGATATTCCCTAAGAGCTTAAAAGTGCTGAACATCTAGTTTGTTAGAAATATCTCTCTATAGAAGATCATAAAGGGATGGCATCGTGTAGCTTTTATGCAGCAGACCATAAAATGTAGTTAGATTTCCACATTGATTCTCCCTGAGGGAAGATTGGTCAAATGGACACAGTTATATTGCTATAATAGCTTAAATGAATGTAACCTGTGTAATGGAACAGAATTATTATAACATCACAGAGGAATGTCTGTCATTGCTATAATCAATGTAAACTAGGGTAACTGTAAATTCAGTTATTTAAACATCTTGACAGTTTATGAACAGGCTATCTCATACTGGCGCAATGTCTAAAAAAGGCAAAAATCTGGGAACTAAGGCCAATGCTTTTAACAGAAGTGTCCTGTGTCACTATAGCTGTTGTGCAATTTTAGAAACTGTGCTTGCATGCAATGTATCCTCCATTTCCTTAATCTTTCAGGCCTAAATTCAGATGGAGAAGATGGAGTGCCTTGGAGTAGGACTGACTGGTGGGACCAAGATTAAATCTACTTTGGGTTGCAGTCTACTTTTTAAAGGAACTATCTAAATTTATGAACATCAAACACCTCCAAAACAGCTTTGGCATTTTGGATAGCTCCTTTGAAGTCTGGAGTAAAACTTAGAACAGATTTACTGTTTTATACTGAAATCAGAACTACCAGAAGCCACCATCTGGGATGAGTTTGGTCCTCTATTGCCTTATGAAGTATCTGGGGCCCTTTCCGCACCAGGCAATTAGAACAGGGAAGTGCGTCCTCGGACGGAGGTCGTCTGCACCTTGGAGTGGACTAGGAGCAGACTACTTACTGGAGATCTGCATCTCAGTCTGCTCCAAGATGACCCCAAGTGGTCTTCCAGCATGTTTTTGAAAGACCGGAAAAAACAGGTCTTTATTTTCCTGGAACGCGCCATTGCGTTCCTGCTCTCTTGTGCAGATTCGCAGGCTCGCACCAATGCGAGCCTGCCATCTGTGGAGGGTGGGCTTTAGGCGTGGTGAGCTTCAGTGGTTGGTCAGGACCCACGGCCAACCGGAAGCTGCCATTTTGGAAGCCGGAAGCCGCCATTTTGGAAGCCAGAAACCGCCATTTTGGAAGCCGGAACCGCCATTCTGGAAGCTGGAAGCCGCCATATTGGAAGCCGGAGCAGTGCGGATCTACAGACCTCGCACTGCTCCGATTCGCCCTGGACCAAGGAGGAGCCCTGCAGAAGGGCTTCAGGGACAGTCTGCGTTGCTTCGGACCCCAGAAGAAGCAGTGAGCAATGGCAGGGAGCGATTCCCTTACCTCGTGCGGAAAGTGCCTCAGTTTCACTATATGGATAGACTTTTGGTTGTCTAGATGTTTTGGACTTTGTCTGTCTATAGCCCAACTGATATGACCAAAGGTCAAGGATACTGGGATCTGAACTATCTGGACGACCAAAGATTGAGTCAGTGGTCTAAGGGCAAAAATGGTTCCCAACTCCTTCATAGTTGTTCATGCCAGCTCTAGTGGTATACATTTCTGTTGTTTTTTTTTTAGTTTAAAAAGAATTAATAGAAATGGACTACAGTTCCTGAAACAAAGAGTTTTTTGCACCTAGACTCTAAATATATTCAGCAGGAAGCTAATCACTCTTCAGTTGTTAACTGCATGAAGGGGTTCTGCAGGATTAAAGAGACATTGGGGCCATGTTACCTGCTCAGTTCCCAAGGTGGCTTGCTTTCTTTTGTTTGTCTACTGTGTTGTCCCCTTGGAAAACCCTGTCCCAGGGTCTACAACTTTGATATAAAATTGATCTAACCCACCAGAGAGGTCACTCGAATGTGCACGTAGACAATAACGGTTGTATGATCGAAAGAACCAGATCAGGCCAGTAAAATCCCCAGTCACGTAGCAACAGGAGACCTCATGTTGTGATAACCCATGTTGGTCCAAAAGGTCCTTAACCTTTAAGGAGTCTACTTGAAGGGAGTAAAAGTGTTCCCAGAAAATTGGGCACTGGAAGCAATAAAACCTTATCAATTCCATCTCCAGAAACTCACCACAGCCTCAAAGCGGAGGAAGATCCTGTTATTTAGATGACACTTTGTTATCTTCCGAGAAATGCCAGGTGTGGTGGTGTTTTTCTTATCCTGTCTCTGTTTGTGTTCCCTGGGAAGGGATTTGCCTTCAAAGTAAATTTTTCCTACAAATAGTCTCTGTTTTTGGGCTAGTTAGGCAGGAGAGGAAAGGTGATGCAATGAGTATGATGCCTTTCAGTGATACCAACTAATCGCTCCCCCCTCCCTCCTCAGTGTCTCTTCGCTGAGCTGGTACTCTATAGCTGCTCCCTAACCAGAGGATTTCAGGAGAAGGTGCAGTATTCTCTCTATCTTATTTCCACTCTTTATTTCTATTAGCCCTTGGATGTGTGTATGTGTGCATGAGTGCAAACTATTATTATTCAATAAAGTCTATCATTGGACCTTTGTGTGTGATTTCTGACTGAGCCTGACCCCGTAAACATTGGGTTAAAGATCCTTAATTACCCTGTCCTCTTTGCATTTCTAAAGCAGTACTCTTATCTAATTTTCCCCACAGGAGACAATTTTGACAGGTGTTGGGAATCCTGCTAAAGGACCCTCAGCAAGCACGGTAACAACTGGCTCCAATTTGTTTCCGTTTGTTCAGCATGGATGCTTGAGAAACTGAATTGTGTGCACAGATCACTATGCTAGTAGGTATCCACTGGAACTGGCATCCTGATCATGCCAAAACCAGCCTGGATCCATGGAAGCCACCACATGTATCCCTTGATACTTCTTGGGAAATGTGACAGACAATAGTGAAAAAGGAATCAATCAGAGTAATCAAATAGACAAGACAGAAACTGAATAACAAGAAGTCTCATACTCACCCCTCACGGGGTCTAGCAGAGAAATAAATAAGCTTGGTCTTCTTTGTAAAACATGTGAAAGTAGCTTTAGTTAGAAATTACTTGTTCATAATCAGACACATGATCTTATGGAAAAGAGAAAGGAAAGAGAAAATGGCTGCAGGTAAGACTGATAAAGGAAGAGAAGGTGTAGAAAAAGTAAGCAAACTTGAAGTGACTAGAAAGATATATTGTGCCTAGACTCCTATAAAGTAATATGCGAATCAGTAATTAGTTACTACAGGTATGGGAACGTTGTTAGATTACCATACTTAATCAGTCAGTGTTCAAGGAATTGCATAACCTTGGGAACTAGTCAGAATTGAGAAAATCTACTCTTCTAGACAACAACTCCCAGAATTTTCCAGCAGCATGCTGGCCAAGAGATTCTGGGATTTGTTGTCCAAATAAGTAACTTTTCTAAGCTTTGAGTTTGTTTCCACTCATTGTTTTAACTTGTGGTGCTCCTTCACATGATGAACAAATGAAGGGGAATCACATTATCCTGATTTCAAAGGAACTAACATCCTTATAAGTATGCTTGGGATGTATTTGTCCTCATGCTTCCTTTTAAGATAGCATCTCAAGGTCTCTGTGTTTATTTGATGTATTCACTGTAGACAAATGATCAGGACATTTCAGATGGCACAGCACTCAGCAGAAGTATCAACAGAGTCAAGTATTCAAGGAGTGAAACCTGAAATGAATAAGGAATAGAACAGTACTTTTTCAATATTCATCCAGATGTTATCTAGACTTGGACACTGTCAAAAATGATGTAAAGTCATATCATATGTCTTTAATTTTTATTCCTGGAAAAGAAAAAGACTCTATCAATGAAAAGCTCCCAGAAATTTCTAATGAAAAGCAAGGCTGAACAGACCACAGAAGATGTATACGATTGAAGTTTGTCCAAGACTTAGCAAATATTGAAGAGCCAGGGGTATAGTGGTTCGGATGTTGGATGAGGACACTGGGAGATCAGAGTTCAAATCCCTGCTTAGCCTTGGAAACTCAGTGAGTGACTTTGGGCGACTCATGCTTTCTCAGCAAAAGAGGAAGGCAGTGGTAAACTCTAATTAAATCTTGCCAAGAAAACCCTGTGATAGAATTTTCATAAGCTGAAATTGACTTGACATCCTATTACAACTGCAACAGGAAATATTAATACAGTAGGCCCTCCACCTTCATGAGGGTTTGGGGCATAGAACTGTCACAAAGATGGGAAAACCGTGAATAACTCCCCCCACAATTCCCCCCCTCATTCCCTTCCAGAGTTTCCCCCTTTCAGTTCCTTTGCCTCTGGCCCTGGCATTGGAGGTTGAGGTGGGGAGAAAAAAGACAACCTAAAAGGCTTACTGGTACTTTCCCTTCAGACAGAGAAGCAGGGAGTTCTGGAGTTCTAATTACTTCTGGCAGCCATCTTGAGAAAGGAGCACCTGACCAATCTGCAGCCAATACACAGCATAATGTGCAACCACATGGCAGAGAAGTCATGCTTTCAGCAATGGGAGGGGGCCTTGCTCACCAAAAGGAAAAAAAGTCCATTTTAAACACAAGCCTGGCAAGCCAGGGGTGGGAAATGGAACGGAATAGGAGGAGGAAAATGAGCGAGGGGGAGGCAAGCATGTGCCTCATGAATAATCAAATTTGCAAAGGTCAAACCCACGAATGTGGAGGGAGGACTGTATAAGTGAAGGGCTATATCAAAGACAAGATTTGCTTTGGGCTTTGTGTTGGCTTTCAGATTTTATATGTGCTTGGAAAATGCTGAGATTCTAAAGATACTACCATCTGTGTGAACTTGAATGTCTTACTGCTTTACCTACTTTTTTTCTAACAGGCTTGATTTCCTCTTTGACTACAACCCTCTGCCTCATAGGTTGCTCTATAATTTATATCAGGGATATGCAACATCAGCAGGTCAGGAAGCAGTCAATTTTTGTCATGGGATCATCTGCAGACTGTATAAACTGATACAATACCAAAAATGGGATGGAGTTGAGGAGAAAGTACTGGAAATGGCCAGACATCTGGTTTTGAAAAACTGGATTTTTTAAAAAATACCAAACAATGTATGTTTTAAAAGGTTAATTTTCATTCCTGGTGGCTTCCAGTTGATCCAGAAGACTCCATGGGGGCCTCATTAGAGTGAACAATATCTGCATGCTAACAGATTGCTGGTTTGCATTAGATGTAGAATATTTATGAAAATTCTTGCTGGTTATTTTAGCTGCAGCCTCTTTTTCCCTGAATCTCCTAATCTCTGTTAGTTTGCAGTAAGTTTGAGTTTGTTCATCCTCCATTTTGTGTGTACTGTTCTCCTTCTTCTTCACGTTTGAAGAGTACACGTTAGCAGAGCCTCTCACTATGAAATGTAATATAATCTTTTATACTAAAAAAAAAAGCTTTGAACTCAACACAATGCATGGGATTTAAAAATCAAATACTTACAACCCATGATACGCAAGAGGTCCTGGAAAATTATTCTCAGCTCCTGTCGTATTGGAAACATCACTGAAATGCATAGAGAGGCAGCCCAGAAAATTTAAAAATAAAAGGTCAGCCTCCTGGTTTGACAAAGAGTGTGTTGAAGCTAGAACTCACTTAAGATGTATCTATGAGCAATACAAGAGAGACAATTGTCAGATTCTACCTCAGAGTTACTATGTGCCCAAAAGATACTACAAAGCCCTGATTGCTAAGAAAAAGAAAGAAGTTATTCATAAACAGTGGACACCCTTAATATATTTCTCCTTACAAAAAAGCACCAAGCTGTTTTGGGCTGCAGTCACAGGTATTTTAGGTAACATTGAAGGCTCACCCCCTTGCAATATCCTTGCCCATGTGTGGGAGGATTATTTTTCCTCCTTATATAGAGAAAGTGGGGAGCAGGGTTCTGTGGTTACTGAGGAGCTAAGTTCTCTTTCCTCGGACTTTCTGGATGTCCCTGAGTGGCCTGCTGTGTCCCAGGCAGAATTAAAAACATTAATTGGTCAGCTTAAATTGGGTAAATCTCCAGGGCCAGACCTAATAATGCCTGAGCTCCTGAAAAGTAATGTTACATGGTGGGCTTCTTTAGTTGCAACTTTATTTACCCATATCAACCAGACAGCTAAACTATCAATCAGTTGGTCACAGGCAGTCATAATCCCCATTTATAAAAAGGGGGATAGAAATGATCCATCTAATTATTGGCCCATAAGTTTACTTTCTGTTGTTGGTAAATTGTATGCTCATTTTCTCAACAACTGACTTTCTGACTGGATGGTGAGTGAAAATATTATAGAAGATGAGCAAGCTGGTTTCAGGAAGGGAAAGTCAACTTATGACCACTGCCTGGTCTTAAGTCACTTGGCAGAGAAATATTTTAATTCACATAGTAACAGGTTGTATGCTGCATTTATAGATCTCAAATCAGCTTTTGACTCAATACCAAGAGGGAGATTATGGACCAAACTCCTTGCCACCTCTATCGATAAGAGACTACTGTGGTTAATTACTAACTTGTATAGTAACACCACCATTCAAGTGAAATGTGGTATTTAAGATTATCTCACAAATACAATCCCTGTTAAAACAGATGTGCATCAAGGATGTATTTTGGCACCATCACTATTTAACCTGTATCTCAATGACCTTCTTATATCTGTTTCCTCAGGGTCCTTCCATCCACCTAAACTGGCATCAGTCAAAATACCTTTACTCTTGTATGCAGATGACGCTGTGCTACTCTCACTCACTAAGTAGGCTTGAAATGAATGATGAGAGCTTTTATGGGCTATTGTGAAGGAAATCATTTAATTATCAACTACAGTAAAACTAAAATAATGGTTTTCACCAAAAACCAAGCCTTGTCTAATTGGGTCATAGATGGGCAGAAGATAGAACAAGTTAAATGGTTCAAATACCTAGGAGTTACATTTCAATCATCTGGTTCCTGTGTTACCCTGATTTCTGGGGGTCCCGGGAGGCACACCTCAATGTGCTCAAAATAATGGGGAATGGGAATTAGCTAGAGCACTAGTTAGCAATGCAACATAGCGAGATCTTTTACCCAGTGTCTACGGGGTCAGGCCGAGTCAATAATCAAACAGAAGTAAATAATAATTGTTTTTCTTTATTTATAAAATCACAGCAAACATATGCACTCACTCACTTAGAAAATTAAGAAATACAATTGCGCAGCCGCGCACGCAGTCCTAAAGAAATAAAGAGTGGAAAATAGATAGGGGATTTTCAGAAGGAGTTTTTGGGGAAATACTACACCTGGTCCTGAAGCCTGGTAAAAGGAAAGAAGCTGGGGAGCGTAGGTTTTCAGCATGTGGAGGCTGAGGGGAGGCTCGTCAAATGGAGTGGCAGCAAGTTGGGAGGCAAGTCACGAGTGATCCGATGAGATGCTCAAAGTCAGGGGTTCTTATAGGGGAAAATGTGCCCTCAGGCTAGTCCATTCCCAGGGAAAACAATGGATTTTGGGCGGGAGACAAAGCCTCCGAAAGCTCAGTACTTTAGATGTTTGAATTATGATAGCGTTGTCAATAACATAGACAATATGCAAACGCGGAGTGCTTGAGAGTTGGATAGTCCGCTGGTCAAGCTGTCTGCTTGAGGCAGAGGATCTTTTGTAAACAGCGTGCATACATAATGTGATCTTAAAAGGTACTTGCCTTGAGGTCTCCTAAAGCTGCAATTGGCAATTACTGGCCTGCCAGTATTGTGATTTGAATGGTTCAGCTATTTTCGGCCGCCCCTGTGTGCGTGCTTGTCCAGGGGCCTCACAAGCATGTGGAGAAGAATGGGTAGGGAAGGCCAAATTCTTGATATCAAATGATATCTAATATTCCTCAAGTTCGGACTAGAAACTGCAGTAACATCTGGGTGTCCCATCGTACTGTTGTTACCCAGTCAGCATCTAATACCACTAAAGCTTTAGTTTGTTTTTTTTACACCAAAGGTGGTCAGTTCGTGCCAGCTGTGATTAGGGTATTTCAAGCTAAGGTGCTGCCACAACTGCTGTTTGGCATACTAGTATTGGTTCTAGGTTTCTCCCCACTGCTGGAAAGCGATTTTTCAGCCTTCCTGCGGAAGTTGTTTGGGTTACCAAACTGCGTGCCATCAGCTGTTTTACAGCTTGAAGTTGGTTGCCCCTCAATTGAATGCACTGCTTGGAGCTGGGCTTTAAGATACTGATTGAAACTTTTTTATGCAGGTCCTGAGTCTGGCTATTCTTATCTGGTTATGAATGACACTTATACCACCTGCTGGTCCAAAAATATTAGTGAAAAAAAGCTACTGCATATGTTTTTACTAAAGAAGACTAAGCCTGCTTTTTTTTCTTCTTTTGCTAGATTCTGTGTGTGTGGAGTGGTAGTGGTGTGGGAGTGGTTGTTGCTCATCTTCTATTTGCCAAGTGTAATTGCTCTGCTTGTGAGATACTATCATTTCTCACATTTCCCAAAAACAGTAACCTTGGGTGCCTCGTGTAGCCACACTTTATCCACCATAATCTACTGGGATAACAGTGGTACGCTGAGGATAAACTCACCATTCCCAGTCCTTTCATACCCCCCCCCACCAAATAAAATGAAAATTATTCTGTGGCCAAAAGTAAAATTTACCTAGCTGCATTATGATACTATTTAGGATACTTAATTTTGTTTCCACAGTGAGATATGCTGGTCTTACCATGCTACTGTCTTGTTAAACCATTTCTTGTGATCCATGGATCTGACCTCCCAAGCTGAGTTGAGAACCAGAAAACTTACACCCAAGGGCCCAGTGGACAAAAGGTTCACTACACAGAATTGCAGGCTAGCTCTCAAGATAGGTAGGACACTGTTTTGCAGCTAGAAAACAAATAATCCCACAATATAAAAATGTGATTCTGTGGCATGGTAAACATACAGAATGGTAGTAGTAAACTGTAAAGTATCTGTCCTTTGAAACAAGAAAAAACAAAAGCACAGATAGCCTTCCTATATTTAAGTGTCCATGTCATCTCTTCAAAGTTATTAATGTTTCAAGTCTACACCCTTTGGTGAACCAACCTTTATATCAGAGAAAATGTTTGAGAGAGTCTCCTCAGGCAAAAGTGTGCACCATATGCTATAGACATTTTCCCTAGCTGTAAAAACGAAGATTAGAATCACAGATGTTCTGGCTTACACCACAGGATTTTTTTTTAAAAAAGACCTTTGTTTTCCTTCCTTGTAGATCAAATGAAGAATAATAGCCTTTTGTCCTGGAAAAGCCCAGTTAAGATAACAGTGAAAATGAGAGCTTCTTACAGCAGGGGTTGCATTTGTTGAGTCCATCCTTTACAGCTTCCTTGACTAAAAGGTGAGGGGGCTCTAGTTATTTTATTATATATTTTTGTTCACTGTTGCTGCTTGAGAATGAGAGTTCATCCAACATGGCAGGGAAGGGTATCTTTGCACTGAAAAGATTCAGATAATTATCCATCAAACAAATGGCTAGGAAAATGAGTCAAACACATTACAGGCATTTTTCATTCTAGGAGTTTGAATAGGATGAAAGGTCAAGAAAATTCTGGGTTTACCAAACTTCAAATGAAAATAATCTCAGAGACAGAAGAAACTACTAGAAATTATTTCAATATACTCTCACATTCTCATGGTATGAGATTTATTTTCATAGAATTGTGAGATGGATGTTGTACTTCTATGGATGCAAAATTACACACCAATGCTACTCAAAGTAGTGGTCCATGGACCAGCACCAGTTCAGAAACTCTCAGATGCCAGTTCCCTGTAGAGTTTTCAGAAAAGAAAGAAACAGTTGCAGTCAATGGACACAAATATGGTATTGACACCAAGAGCATGGCGGGCGGGCGGGGTGGTAGTGGTGGAATTGCTGGTCCCTCATGTTAGATAGCTTAAGAAACACTGCTATACACATATCTTCCCCAGAAGCATTAGATGACAGTTGCTATGATCCCCAGGTGGTATGGCCAAGTCATAGCACTGTAATCTAAAAACTGGAAGATCATGCTGGGAAAGGCTGCTATGTTGGGCTGCAGTCTGAGAGACGGCTTGAGAAATACTACCACTTTATCAGAAATATCATCAGAGACACTTACTATATTCTTATGGTGGGAGGGGCCACATCTTCAGACAAAGGCCATTTCCGCACTAGCCTGTTATGGTGCTATTATTCCGCTTTCAACATCCTATAGGAACCTGGGGTTTGCAGTTTAGGGAGGGGCCTTTGAGGCCCCTCCCTAAACTGCAAACCCCAGGATTCCATAGGATGTTGAAAGCAGAATAATAGCACTATAATAGGCTAGTGTGAAAATGGCCAAAGAGGAACCTGCATTTACAATTGTTGCAATGTTTCTCATTTCATTTTCCCTTCTCTATTTCATCAGAATCTGATCAGTTTTACATGGGTTTTAATGTAGATCTAATGTATTCCTAATGAGCATGTTTGCTATAGGACTGTTTTTCTTAACGTAAAGCAAATAGGCTATATGCACTTTTAATAACAGTTAGGAATATAAAAGAATCAAAGGTGTTTTTTTTGTCTTTTCAGTAATTTGACAATACCAGCAATGACTTTTTTTTAAAAAAAATCCTTCGCTTCATTAAATATCATCAGTTTGATATCAATTTGTCATTCCACCATTATTGACAGAATTCAGAGACATAGCATTGTTGGTCTGGATCAGTATGCAAAAGGATCTTGTGTACCACCTTTGAGATTTACTGAGAGGAAGAAGTTGGTAGCGTAAGGTTTTGCAAGTTTAAGTCTGCTTCATCAGACGCATGAAGTGAAGTGCCTAGGAAGAGACCTTTGTAGCTATAAATGAGCAAGTGGTATGACAATATACCACAAGATTTTTTTAAAAAAAGATCTTAGTTTCCTTTCTCACTAGATCAAATGAAGAATAATATCCTTTTATAAAATGTCATGAACTTTGAGAAAGTCGGTATTCTTATAATATAAGATGAGTGGGGGAGGAAAATGTTCAGTACAGTAAGCCCTCTACATCTGCAGGTTTGACTTTCATTGATTTAATTATTAGCAAGTTTCTTCAAGCCTTGCCCCCACCCTCAGGTGCTTTTTCCCTCTTGGTGGCTCTGATCAGATTGTTCAGCTCTTTAAAAATGCACTTCTAGTCCTCCTCTCCCTCCACTAGCTACTGCCTGACCAGCTAATGATGGATCACAGCCCAATTTCTCAACACTATGAATCCTCTCCTGATGCTCCCCCCGCCTCAGTCTCTTCCTACAGGCATATACAGGAAAATTTTGTAATTTTTCCACTTTTCAGGGGTCTAACCCTGACCCTAACCCTAGCAAATGTGGAGGGCTGATTGTACTATGTTTTTTTCAGTGCTTAAAAAGGTTGCCAGCAAGCATGTTGATAAGGATAGCTTTGTGCACTAGAAATTTTGATAGAGCTTCTTACCAAAGAAGACACTTACATAAACTTTGAAATCATGGGGTAACACAGGGCAGACAACTGCGGCAAGTCCAGGGGGCAGTTTTCTGTCTCTGGAACCTCTGAAGGGGTGCAAGAATAACCAGAAATCCAATCAAAGCCAAACACCAGACATTAACTACAATTCTACTTCTGGTTTTGAAAAGCATGTTATCTTTGATATCAAACAGTGCAGGAGGCAGGGGAGTACAGTCTTTTTAAAAGGAGCTTTGCCTTTTCTGAAGGCTTCCAGGAGACACAATTCACCATGGGAGGGGCTGCAAGAGGAAAGGTTTAAGGAGTTTGAAGAGGTGAAGGCCTGCACAAACGGTCCTGGAAAACTGCATGTGACCCCAGGGCTGCTCTTTGCCCTGGGGTAAGGGAAGGATCTCTTGTAAATCAATAAAAAGTCAAGGAAAAAAGTTAAGGAAAAAAGCAGAGAGTAGGAAGGAATAGAAGTTCTTACTTGCATGGATGTAAGAAGTAAAGTAGGCAACCTGCCCCCCCTTGCTATGCAAAAGTGTCCATAATTGTTTTCAATGTTTTCTGAATCAAAGACATGTTTTCAAAACTATATGTGAATCATATACACACATGCACATGTGTAAACACACACACAGATTTCTATTATGTGCATGTCGCATCCTCCAAAGCATTACAAAAATGTAACTATACGTTTCCTTTTTGTCTTCTTCAAACTTGGTTTTGCCCTAGGACCTTACCCATAAATCTTATCTTATATTTTTCTTTGTTACAAGCTTTATAAAGGCATCGAATTAATCTTGCTTTTCTTTAGCTGCCTAGCAGAATACAACCCTGATGCCACATATCCAGCTCAGTTACAGATGTAATGAGAAATATAATATTGTGAGTGTGGGAGACTCAGGGGAGTTGGAGTCATACTCATCCCACAAAAGGGAAGCATTCTCTCTCTCTCTCTCCTCCCTCCCTCCTCTTTGTTTCTATGTGTAGTTGCAATCTGGGGATGTGGTGCACGGCGACACAAAATTGGCTCAGCTCAAACTGCAGAACTGTCAAAAATCCTATTCTTTTTAGGATGAGCTATTCATGAAAGTGTCAGATTATATCAAAAATAAATCAGATCATCTCTCATCTTCAGTGCAATGCAGATACAACAGAAGTGCAGCAAAAACTAGCTTAAACCAGCTCTTGTTTTGCAGTCTCTCCTCAATTTTATCTTTAATTTCTTTCATACCTGTGTGTATTAAATTCTTATCAGCCTGTAGTCTACCCTTTTCCTGGCAAAGAACCAATTTGAAAAAAGAGGAAAAACAGCAAATCGATAAATTGTAAAAATGTAAAAAGAGAAAAACTTGAAAGTGTTATGACAACAGCTGGCATTTCTAAGCCACTTGTAGAGTTCAATTCAGAGGAGACAGATTTCATAAGGATTCTTTTCTCCTATAATTAATTTAGTAATGTCCTGATTGTGATGTTTTATGTTTGACAGAAATATTTCCAGATTTTACTATTTAAGTGGCAATCATTCATTAGCCACCTACATTTTACCTATTTGCACATCCTTTGGGGTGCTTCAATGACCTTTTCCCCGGATCTTCTGCTGCTTTGGAATATATATTTTTAGACTGAAATGTGTGATGCCAACCAATCAGAGCTCATGTAGTGAACTGGTTGGTGTCACCGTATCATACTGTCAATCATATTTGCCTGTGAGACAGTGCTACTGAGAAAAAGAAATCTCCCTGTTCCTTCTCAGTCTCAGTGGGGTAAAAGAGGGAGAATCTCTTCCCATTCCCTACACAATGGCTCCCTAATTGGATATGCTGTGCTGACGATTTTATTCATGCACTAGAACTGTGCTGCCAGATTTTTATCTTCATCAACTTTTGCATAGTCATGAAAGATTAATTAGGGCAGAATGTTCAAATGTATCCATGTTTACAAGCTGTCCAAACTAGTCAAATCTGTCTGTCTGGATCAAGGTGACTAGGGAAACCAGATATGGATACTGATGTGCTCTAGGGGCTTCTCTGTATATGGGGCATCACACTCTCTTTTTGACAATCTGAATGACAAGCTCCTTGTCCAGATTTGTTCAGCCTCATTTCCCAACATCAACCATAGTTTTTTCATGTTACAACAAAGCTGACAATTAAAAATAAAACAGGTTTATGCAATGATGTTTGTTAAGTGTTTCTGCCAGGTGCAAAATGTCACTTTTAAAGTGGGAGGATGACACCTGATGTCATGTGTGGTAATGAGGTGAATATGGATGTCTTTGTCTTTTACCGGCCTTCCTGCTCTGAAGTGGAACCAGCTGCAATTCCAGGCCTCCCTAGGACTTCAGCTGGTAACAAAAACTGGCACACTTCATTACTGTAAGATAAATATTATTGGTGGTAAATGATTAAGCAGATGGTCCACAGCATAAATAAGCATCATAATCCTTCAGCTGATAGGGTCCAGCATCCCTTTAAGCAAATAGTAGAGCCAAGCTCCTAAACAATGAATCCAAATCAGACTGTTTTAGGCCCAACACTCTAGAACCCGGTAGCTGGATAATGAGTCCTGCAGGCTGTGGTGGACTACCCACTCACAGGCAAATGCAAGATGAATCCCTGTGGATACATAGGGCAGGACTAAACAAAGAAAGCTGAACTGTAGAGGGGTGAGCCATCTCCTGTCCTATGAGAACTGTGCCAGCATGTTGTTATCAGGAAAAATTACTCTCACACCCTGTTCCCAACTGTTTCTATACCTTTGAACTCTAAGTCTAGAAACTACCCGGCACCTACTGCATATAACATAAGCCTTTGTATACCACTGGATAACTGTTAACGTTTGGCCATGAAGAATCCTGAGAAGGCTTCTACAACCCATCTGCCTAGGGACCAGAGCCACATTCACTCTACCCTTCTTCCATTCATCATTAAGACTGGAATGAGCTACTCCAATGGGACAATGATTTAAAGTGGCATTGAACGGCATGATTCACAATGCACTGCCTTTCCAGCTATCATCACCTTGGTATTTATTTATTTATTTATTTATTTATTTACTTATTTATTGGATTTATACTCTGCCTTTATTCTGGGATGGGATCCAAGGCTGCTTGGATAAAGAAAGCTTCCAATGAGGAGGAGCTCATGAGCTTTTAGCACTGTGTCTTTACTTGTGGCTCTGGGTATTCCCCAGTGGCATCCCTGGTTTCACTACAATGAACTGTGGATGTCTGTGCAAGGTCTTCTCATCCCTGCCTCTTATGATGTCAGTACTGCTGCTTGGCTCTTCCTGGACAGGATCAAGTGAGTGTACATCTGATGCCCTCCCATTTTTGAGCAGAGAGTAGAGGTTATTTCTCATTTGAACACTCTCACTAGTTTTTCTATATCATGATTAAACTACCTAATAGTATGGGCCATTTTTGTCCCATTACAAAAAAAAACTTCCCAGAACATGCCACAGGCAGACTTGGACAATATTTCAGAAATAAAGTGTTGCTGTGCACCCATGAATTGATGAGGTAATTCCTATAGTAAAAGTATGTGTGGCATCTAGAGGATTGACATCAGACATTGGACTGAATCTACTTGGTAGTAGTAACTAGTGTGGTCTCACTGAGTTAACTGGGGAGTCAACACATATGTAAATCCCATTGATTCAATGGGTCTGCCTTCCATATCACCACCAATAGGATTCAGCGATATGTTTACAAATATCTTGAAATGGCTACCTTGTAGATATAGTCGTATGTAAATTCTACAACAAAATGAGTGTCTAGGATACTATAATGTACCATCTGGTAGGATGATGTTCAAGAGGCCTTTTGCTGGGAACTGAAATTTCTGGGTATTCTCCTACCTGAGGGAGATATTCCACAACTGGATATGACCACCAAAAAGACCCTCACACCAATAAAAACTGACTGACATTACCTAACAAGGGCATCTGGAGGGAATTTTCTATAGAAAATCTTTAGGTCTACTTTCATGTCTAGACAGTTGATCCTTCAAGAACCTTTGCTTCAAGTCATGAGGAGTTTTAAAGGTCAGACACAACTTAGTTTTTGAATATGTACTGAAACATTATGGTCACTAACTCTACAAAAGTATGCTATATTATTTCTATTTTCCTTCTGAATGGTAAAGAATATGCTTGAACAGCTAACCAAGGCTGAACAATTCATTGGGTGTTACTGGATGATTGAAAAACCCTATGCTATGTGGTTAGAGTGAAAAATAGTCTCTAGAGCCAATTAAACAAGCAGTTAGCCAAATAAAGTCATGCATTTTCTTGTTCTAATCCAGCACCAGTGGTCCTAATGATTAAATATTAATCAAGAATTATATTTGTTGCTTGGCTATGCTTTTTAAATTTAACACAAGATAGATTAAGCCTTTTGGTTTTCTGCCCTAAATAGCTGGGAACATGAAGAAAGAATATATAAATATTTTTTTCGCAAGCTGCATTACTCTAAGCATCAAATATTTAATACCTCTGTTCACATTTAAAGAGTTGCTTAAATCACTTTAATCTGCTAGATGCCACATTTATTTATTTTTTTTACCACAGGAATTACCTCATGAATTTATATGTACATAGCGACTGTTTATTTCTGAAATATTGGCCAAGCTTGCCTGTGGCGTATTCTGGAAGACTAACATGTCTATGAGAAAATTGTATGACCTTAGTGTTGCACTCATGAACTTTAGCTGGTAAGATGCCTTCCCAGACATTTTAGATAAGACACAGTCTTAGACAACAGGAATGTAGTCAGATTCTCTGAGTCTGCTGACCAGCATTAGTTGATGGTTTATATCAATTAGTCTGACAGTGCCTTAGTACTGGTGTGGTGAGAAAGATCTCACATATCTAAATTCTGTCAAGTAATCCCTGTTTCTAATATCTGGCATTCCCTCCAGGAAAACTGAACAGCCCTGTTTGGTCTACCTGGAAATGTTGGCCTGGATCCCCTTGTGTTTTTTTTTCTGGAAAAAGTGTTGCTTGTACACAAGTAGATGCAGTTTTGTGGAAGCTATACAAGAGTGGTATCCTGATTAGGGTTCCACAAGCCCTCCAATATCATGTCAGCCATTGAGCAAGCCTACATGCTTTGCCTCGGAAGTCCACTAAGAACAGTCCTCAGTGGTGGTACGGAGTTGGGGCACCTCTTGCGCAAGTGCATGGTTATGACTCCAGTTGTGTGCTCAGTTGTACAGTGGCACAGTCCAGTATTGCAGCATAGCTATGCTATGCAGAGTTTTATGCTATACAACTAATGAACAGATCTTGGCCCATAATTTCCAACATCTGTTTGGTCTATTTTAACTGAGCAAAGCAATACTTAGAGCTCATTCATGAAGCTATGGACAGTTTCATGAGCCTTAGGAAGCCTTAAGAAGACAGGCTACCAGAGATACCTCCTTTTGTTACATCTCAAGTAAAGGGACAACAAGAATATAGTAGAATATTGAATATCTAGTATACCCCACACATCTAACAGCTGCTTTTTTTGCACCGTCGCTACAGAAAAGGTAAAAAGTTAGCTATCCTGATTTGATGGGAACCATCCTGATTAATCCTCTATCATCTGACTTTTTCAGCTGCTTTTAAAATGTCCCAGTTTCTCTGTCCTCTTCCCACTTTTCCACTTTGTCCTCAGTTTGCTTCAATTGCTGCAGACTGAGTTCAAAGCACAAAATTAGTTTGCATTCAATTATCTCAGTGGAGGGAGAGGAGGGGCAGAATTTCACCCTTCCCTGGAGATCCAGGTGAAAGCAAATTGCTGCAGCTTCATGTGTGTGTGTGTGTGTGTGTGTGTGTGTGTTCTTCCTCATTTGGCATTTGATCATTCTTTGATGTTGTTTGGCCATACATGTCTCAGTTTCCTCTGTGAAATGTTAGAGGGTATGCTTTTCTGTGAAATTCATAGCATCAATACTGAACAGAAAAATCCATCAGACACTCAAATTCAGATAATGAGTGAAAGTACTATCATTAGCTAAGTTTCAGGTCAAATTATACCATTGGTTGGCATTCTCAGACACCTGCTAAGGCCTATGTGCCAGTGGGTGGTCTTATCCATGAGACCCTCTTTGCCCAGCTGCCTCTCCTCATTGCTTTTGCTGTGTGTTCACCTGCCCTCTCCCATCGTAGAAACACCCAGAGACCAAGGAAACCCAGTAACTTCTCTATGTCTTGTCTTACCTCTCAGAGATCTATGCTAGTTAGGCCCAGAAGGAATGGCAAATTAAAGGGAAAGAGAAAACAGAAGACTTGCTCATGAAGGGAAGTTCATTGACAATATCATTTCCAAGTACTCCTCCAAAATTTGGATCTAGAACTGATTTTATCAAAGCAATCAATTTTACCAACTTGGAAATTAACTACTGTTAAGCATAAAGAACAATTGACCATATGACATATTAGAGGTTGACTATCAATTGCCTCATTGGCTTTTGTAGGCCAGACATTTGTCTCCCTCCCTCCTTCTTTCTAAGGAAGGACCCCAAAATGCAAGAATATGATATGATCCTTTGATATACAGATTTAAATGTATGACCAGTTCAAGCAAAAGAGTAAAAGGTCAATCCACTTCAACGTGGTAACAAATTGCCAAGTTAATAATGAACATATCAATTGGAAGTTGCAAAATTTTGGCTGTGAAAACTCACTCTCAGATCATATGCAACCCAAATGTGGTATTCTAACCTACAGATAAATTCTAAAGCAGTCATGCTGGGGATTGCTCTTGAGACCTTTGTTTATAAAGTACTGCAACTTACAATGGTGTTGCCTACTGTTCAGGAAGATTAAAATGCTCCCCCCACTGGGCTAGCTCTGTAAAAATGTTTGGCTTGTGCCCATTCTCTTGCAGTGAGAGTCCTGGTTGGCAGTAGGTTATTATGCTGCTGGTGCATAATGGAATGTTTTGTGTCAGATGATGTGTGAGGTGAATGAAATACTGGCCATTTCCACACTACACTGTTACAGTGCTATTATTTCACTTTCAACATCCTGTGGAATCCTGGGGTTTGCAGTTTAGGGAGGGGGTTTAGAATTCTCAGCCAGAGAGCTCTTTGGCCACAGTAAACTACACACCCCAGAATTACACAGGATGTTGAAAGTGGAATAGCACTATAACAGTGTAGGGTGGAAATGGCTAATAACAGTAGGGATGATGCTAGATCCTGTGATAGTGTTCTTCAGTATGAAAGTGGATACAGAATTACTTGATAAGACATATTATCTATATTCTCTCACCATATAATGAGGAAAACATTTCCACAGTCCCATTTCCACAGATTGGTAGATCAAACACAGTTGTGCTGATAATTTTCTTGGTTCTTGGGAGTGCATTCTCAAGCAGTTAGAAGTACACCATGAAAAATGATCACCTGGTAAATGTTCATGTGTATTTATCTACTCTGTACATAGCAACTGGAATTTGCCACATTCCATTCATCAGAGTTCACTATTCATAAGCATGCTGTTTACCTATCTTTGGGCTGGAAGAAGACAAACAGCTCTTCTTTAAGGCTTTGGAACAGTAAAAATATTTATCAGAGAAAAGAAAAGAAACCAAGGAAGTTCTAGGAGATGTCAATCATTTGCTTAGCATTTAGAAAAAGGTATATGTGTTTTTGTCAAATAGTTTTATGGTATCTAAAGAGTGTTCTCTGATGCATAGTATGAACGAGTAGTGCATGAGATCTTTTTTCTAGCAGGATTACTTCTTCAAATAAATCAAAGTACCTCTAGCCAATTTTTTTTTTAAAACAGGAATTGTTAACAAGTTTTGGCTGAGGGTGGTAGAAAATCTGAGTGGACAAAGCTGAATTGATGTTACAAACATGAACAGTTATCACTCAAAACATGAAACACATGAAAACAGTCCTGCCACTTAGTAGCCAAAAACACTTCCTTGTATGTTCTATTGCCAAGGAAGACTTCACACAATCTTGACAGCTGTGTGTGTGTGTGTGTCTTAAACAAGGAGGCTGGAACCCAAAAGCTCCATATTACAATTTTGTTAATGTGTCCTTAGATGAACTGAGCAGTTTTATAATACTTAAACAGCTCCTTGCAGAAGAGATTGTGGTTGGATTTAGAGTGTATGGATTTTAATGCATGATTAGATGCTTCTTTTGTGGTATCGCACATCCAACAGACCAAAAATAACTTTATTCATTCATTAGTTTTTTTTAAATGGACACTTTGACTTTTGAAGATCTTTTGTTCTATGTTTCTCTCCAATTATAATTACAATTAATGGCTTAAGAGCAACGCTTCCTGGTGCTGGGGGAAAGGGGACTCTCTTATGATTCATATGACTTAATGAGACCATTTCAAACATGGCTAATTACAAATCACTCTTTCCCAAATAGCTGCATATAAGAAATTTCACATCTGTTAAACACTATTATATAAAAAGGGCATTAACTAAACTGGAAGCCTTAGCAAATCAAGATGAGAGGAAAAAAGACCTTACTAAAATATTACTTGAATTTCTTCACACAAAAAAAGAAGAATATATATCTGTATCAGGAGTGGGAATCAGGCAGCCTACAGGCTTCCTGTGGGCCCCAGTGGATTCCTAAATTCAGTACAGTGATTGTGATGTACATGTTGATGAACGAGCAAGATTTGGCAGTCCTGAACCTGAACCTAGAAATGGTTTACTAGGCAGGAGGCACTGGTGGGGAAGCTAACCCTCCCAATCACCCTAGGTCCTAGCTGTAGAAAAGATGTATGGGGTGACTTTGAAGGTATGTGGGCAAAACCACTGCTTTTTGCCATGGTGGGGGAAGGTGGGTAAAAATTTATTTAAAAATTTCAAGGGACTAAGGAGCTTTAGAAGGGCTTCAGGGACTGTAAATTGGGGCCCCATGTGCTACATGCTTTAGAGGATATCATGTCTTAGTGCTGCAATGCACTAAGTCTTGGCTTACTGATTTGCTTGGCGTATACTCTAAGAACTGCATTTACTTCTGACCTCAAGCAGCAGGACAGCAATGGGTAGAGTTACCGTGGTGTACCAGGCCATACATCCCCACTCCATGATATGGTTTAATTGGCAAATATTAATTGGCATGAAATATAACTTATATCCTGCTATGGCTGGGAAGCCTTCTGGCAAAGAGGAACTGGCTGCACACATGCATTGCAAAACTAGGTGAGCGTAGGACCTCAGCACATGGCTAGGGTATAGTCAAGGGAAGCTCTGGTGATAGTGGACTTGCAAATGTCCCTCAGCGACTCAACCTTTAGAAACAATAGCACCTGAAACTGCCTCCACAGAACGACTGATTGCCTTCAATCACATTTTCATTACATTGCATTTCCAGACTGCAGAACATGAAACGCATACTTGGCCTAGGTGTACTGTGTCACTACTTTTCCTATCCCTGATTTTGATAGGAGGAACTGACTTCCCCCATCCAACTTTCTTTGAAGCAACATATGGCATATTAAACATCTCCACCCACTTGCATTACAGCCAAGATAATCTACTGCATAGCAAAACAACACTTTTAATGCAAGCAGCCATGCATTTAGTCTTGACTGAAACCTCTCACTCTCTCAGGAAATTCTGAACACTAACACTGCCTTGCTTCCAAAGGAACTGACTACATAGATATTTCTCCCTTCACACAGACGGTACTTACTTGCCTTGAAAAGGAAGAGCGGGGGAGGAATGTGGCAGAACCTTTAAGACTAAATGGTTTTTATTTTAGCATGAACTTTCTTGGATATAAACACATTTCTTCAGATGCAGTACAGAGTGATGTTAAAAACCTCAAGTTATAAAGCATATTTATACAGTTTTAATTAGTGGGATAGAATGTATTAGGATTCATGATTTTCTGGAGCAAATCATGTCCCATGCCTTGTTTACTTATCTTGTTTACTTATTTTAGTAATAGGCTGATTTTTAGATTATGGTGGTCTTCTGTTACCTGTCTGAGCAGGGTTAGAGCAGCTTCTATGCACTCAGAGCAGCTTCTATGCACCATGTTTTAATCACAAATTGACGAGGCAGGCTTTTTTGGTCCCAATATACTATATTGACTGGAACAAAAAAAGGTATCCAGTGGAAAAATGAGAATAGAAGATTTGTCCCAGACATCTTTTTTTTAGCTATAAAAACAAAAGCAACACACACACACACAATAACCCTGGGCATGTCAGGTGGCTGAAACTTGGGGACACTTTGTAACTTTTCAGGTGACAATGTAAGTCTAGCTCTGTCTGAATTCTGCAACAAATATAATTGTGGGAAACAAAGCTATCCTATCTGACTATATGAGCATTAAATAAACAATATTTGAGTAGTCCCTGTGAAATGTCATTAGCTAAGGTTAAGAGCATCTGATAGATTTATTTCACTTTACTTGTCCATGAAATATTTATACAGGCACTGTGAGCACTGAATAGCTATTTGTAGAGCATTTTTAATTTTAAAGTCAAATGAAACAAAGCTTTCTGTGCTGTTTTAATTAGTTAGATAAATCTATAAAAGGAATCCAATCTTTCAGTTCTACAAGGAACATCTAGACTCTAATAACATTCTTTCCACAGATGGGACACCTGTTATGAACTGGCCTAAAACTAGTGTATTATATCACGCAGCAGTCTGCAACTTATTTACTTCTGAAATACTAAAATAAATGTTTCTACATATAGACCCAAATGTCTGCACTCTTCAGCCATTATTTAACCATACCACTTGGTAAATATATGTTACTGTACTTGAATGCTATAGGAGTTTGCTCATTGGGGCATGACAAAACTGCTGGAACAACTCAAAATACAAATGAGTCAATAACATACAAGTGCAATTATGAAGAGAAAAAATATTAAGGGTGGATATCCATCATTTTAAAGTTCAGTGACATGTGAATTTAAAGGAGAATAAAATTATGATGTACAGACAGAGGCACAGTGTAATCTAAAGTGCAATTTAGATTTCAGATTCCTGACTTTTGATGAAAAGAGTCCTCACAACTCAGCATGGGGCCCACATATATTAATGGAGCATGTGACAAAATGTCTTAATCTATTTTAAGATATGGGCTATATAAATATGCAGGCACACAGCAAAAAAAATATATCATGCTTGTCACCTTTGATGATGATCAGACACAGAGACCTCATCCCTCGTTGTCAAGGCAGTGCTGTCAAAATGATTTTTATAAGTGGTTCTAAGCATCATGTAATACCCACGAAGGCTCAACACATGGCTTGGTATCATCATAATGAGAGTCTCCATGCTCATGCTCCACATTCCTAGAGATATAAGGGGGAAAGACAAAGATTTGCAGCATAATGACACTAGTCCACATGGCATGAGTATTTGTAGGTATGAGTACAGGCATACCTCAGTTAACAAGGCCTCTGAAAAAGAAGCTCTTTTTTACAAAGTCTTTTTCTGCTCATCCAGTCTCTCCTCTTCCCTTCCTTGTCTTCTGTCTACCTGGTGGTTTTGTTTTTTAGCAGTACTGGAACTGGGGGAATGGTGAACAACTTTCAGTTGCTGGGTTACAGCAGCATGTCTGCATTAAACAGTGCAATTAAGTTTAAGCTGGGAAAGAATGGAATACTCCTCAGTGGATCCTACTGTAGTTGTGTATGCCTGCTTACCGAACATGCATGAACAGCAAAACAGAGAAAGGGAGAAAAGAGTATTAGCCTGCCTAACCAGCTATCCTCAACATGTTAAACAAGCATATTGCTATAAGATTTGCCACCAAAATGGAAATCCTAACAAAAACAGAGGTTGGTGAAAGGGAAAAAAAATCCTGGATGCATTTTGGAAGCAGCTTTCAAGTGGTCTGTAGAAGGTTCAAACTGCATACTTATGGAAGGCTTACCTGCCCTGGTGGCTTCACTTCACATGTGCATACTATTAGTTTTGAATAAAAACTTTGATGAAATGTGCTGAACTGCTTCTTTTTGTGGTGTAGGAACCTCTTCCTATTCTTTCCATGTTGTCTCTACCTCTGGTACCTCTGGAAACACCTCTGGTATTTCTGGTGTGAAATAATATTCAGGAAAGCATCTACTTTGTTAACTGAAGTAAAGCTGTACTTTTAAGTGGGTTTTGCTTCCCTTGGTTGTGACTACCTTTCCCTCTACACTTCCTAAGGGCCTTTCTGCACTACACTGCTATAGTGCTATTATTCTACTTTCAACATCCTGTGGAAGTCTGGGATATGTCATTTATTGAAGCCAAAGAGGTCTCTGGCTGAGAATTGTAAATTCCCCTCTCTAAACTGCAAACCCCAGGATTCCATAGGATGCTGAAATTGGAATGATAGCACTATAGCAGTGTAGTGCACAAATAGCCTAAGCCATGCACTTCCTCAACAGGCAAAGCCTACTCTGAAAAAGAACCAGACAGGCAGATGTTAAAAACAAGTAGCAATTCTTCCCCTATGGCAAGAGAACCAGTTCTAGCTCTCAAGAACCCATCAAAGTGGCTCTCCCAGAAGAGTGACACTCCTCCTCCCACCTTTGGTGGTAACCCCATTGGCCCCCAAGCCTGCTCCACAAACAAAAGTCTTGGTTTTATGGCCCAGACCAGCTCAGCAGCCGTGCTGCATGATTGGCAGTACCTGCTGAGTTAGGGCCTCAGTCCTGCAAAGAGCAAATTCACACTATTGAAGTAGAAACCCAAGGCAATAACCCATGGCAGCAGGAGGAAACATTAACTTCTCCCCTCAAGCTTCTTTAAGGTATTCATGGTTCTGTCTCTCTTCCAAGCAGAAGCGGTATTCTCCCAAGTATTGAGGATTTCTAGTCCCATTTTAAATGTTCACAGTGTGTGAAAACAACAATAACAACAACAACAACAACAACAAGGGATGCAATTCTACACTTGCTACCTGTGAGGATCTGAAGAAAGAAGAGACACACTGCCTTGCACTGTTAGGCTCTAGGACGTATTTCTCAAAATATAATGATGGTCTGGCTCTCTTCACTGCGTTTCCCCTTGGTATGCATTTCTTTTTGTGTGCTTAATAGAAGATATCAGTGAAAATTATTTTCCAATTCCCAGTAAAGACATCTAGATAGAATGACCAAATGAAAAAGAAAATGGCCTTCAGTTGCATTGATTTTATATGAAACCACTAAAGCCTATCTGATAAAATGATAAGAAGCCATTTTTCATTGCTAGAGTTTGAAAGAGATTTGCTGGTATTGATTTTTTGCTGCTTCTACCTGTTCTGTTCTGCAAGGTTATCTTCAAAATGCACTTTGCCCTAGAAAGTAGTTATTTGTCTGATGTTATGTGTTCTCATCTTAGAAGTTATTTCTGAAGACACAATGTCTCTCTCTCCCTCTCCTTCTTTTTAAATAGTATTAGACAGCCTAGGAAACTTGTATGCTATATACTCCATAACATGGACTTGAAAGTAAGTTATTGCTCTTGCTGTTATTTGCTATCAGTTTAGCTTTGACTTATAGTTACCTGATGAATGGGAAATCTCCATGAGCCCCAGTAACCAACAGCCTAGCTGATGTCATGGAAACTCAGGGCTATAGTTTTCTTGACTGAATCAAACTATCTTTCTTCCTCTTTTCCTTCTGCTTCATAATTTTCTCATGATGATATGTCCAAAGTACAATAGTCTCATTTAAATCATTATAAGGTTCAGGCTTGATTTGGTCTTTGTCCAATTAATTGATTGATTGATTGCAGTCCATGATATCTAGAGAACTTTTCTCAAGCACCACATTTCAAATGAGTTGATTTTCCTCCTAACAGCTTTCACAATCATATGTTAAACTAGAAAATACTATTGCATGGATGGTTCTAGCTTTGGCATTCAGTTATATTTCTTTACACTTTGCTCTAGAAAGTAGTTCCTTGGTGTTACACGTTCTCAACTTAGGCTATTTCCTTACGACAATGCTCTTCCATGTTGTTGCGCTGCAATTCAGGTCCTGAAGGGAGAGGGTCAGCAACGCTCCCCTCCACATCTGCTCACTCCCTGCAGAAGGAAGCATGATTGCTCTGCCTCTTCCTTCTATTGCTGCACTGAGGAGGGAAGTGTCACAATCGTGCTTCTGTGGCTTCTGAACAATGGTAAATATGGAAGTGCTGTGAGATTGGAGGTGCAAAATGGATTTTTTTCCATTTTTCTAAAGTCATGTGAGTGTGACACTTCACGACGGGATGGCAGCGGGATGGAGATGTCATCATGTGGAAGCACGACCTGCCAACCACTGCCATCCTGTGGCAGAAGTGATACAGTGACGTCGTGTGGAAAGGGCCTCAATTTCTCCATAGCTGCTATTCCAGATCTTAATCTTCTTCTGATTTCTTGAATGCAGCCTCCATTTTGTTTAGGACTGAGTCAAGATATAGGAAATCTTTTAACTATTTCAATGTTCTTCAAGTTGCATTTTGGCACAATGATTGTTTTACTCTAATTTTTGATACTTGCAGTTCACAGTTTATGCAACAATCTGCTCCTAGTGTTGGTTTTACAAAGACAATGGAGCTTCTTCATCTTCTGCTTCCAATGCATAGTCTATTTGTTTTCTACACTTGTAGTCGTGTGACATCCACATATACAGTCCTCTCTTTGGTTGCCATGAACAAAATTGCTGTCTTTATAAATTCCATAAGTTGCTATCCTGTTTTATTTCTTGATCCTAGGCAAAATTCTTCTACAGTGTTTGTTTCTTCTCTGTTTCCTACTTTTGTATTCCAATTGCCTATGACTATCAGCATATTTGATGCTGTCCAGTAGCACAAGTCTGTTTGATTTGGAAGGCCCTACCAGCAGCAATGCTTCCATCAACATAGCCTCTTACTTCATTGAAGAATTCAATCTCACCATCATGGAAAGGTGGAAAGGTAATGCCATGAGGGGGAGATACTTAGGAGAACATTCAATATCTATAATATTACTGCGCAATTAATGTACAGGAACAATCCACCTCCTTAACTGAGGTATACTTATACGTAAAATACTTGGGCCTGGGCCATTGACATATATTTCAGATAATGTATGTAGGCAGACAGATATGCCTATATAAACACCAGGACTATGCAGAAATTGTGAAATAATCATTAGCATTTTCATTTTACAGAAGGTAAGCCAATTAATTTCCTATTCAGGTAACTACAAATATCCTTTACAATAAATCTGCATCCCACCCACAAGAACAGTTCAATTAATTTAATCATTACTCTCAATTAATTCCCCCCCACCAAATAATCCAACATGCTCCAAAACCAATTTCTCTTCATTCATGAATCATCGCATCATTAGCCCTCTAAATTCCATTTAATTGAAAATAAATAGAATGCATATTGTGATTCCCTTTGGGTGGTGGGAAGGTGAAAGTGATTTTTATTATGAGATGAGGTGACTGTTGCATAGCAGTGGCCTTCTATCTCTTCTATAAAAGTGTTCTCAAATGAGAGGCAAGTTAGAAAAAGAATCGATGATGCTTTTTCTGAATTCCATGAGTTAATTCCTCTGTGAAGATAAAGAGAATAATTTCCATTTCCCTTTCCAACTTTATTCTCCAACCTATATTCCAGAGAATAGGATCTTTCTTACTTCCTGTTACTGAAGCTTCAAAAGCTTTAGAAGGAAGGATCATTCCTCCTCAAGCCCGTTGCCTAACACATTTGCTGTTCCCCTCTGAGAAATGCACCCACACATTGAGCTTGAGACAGATTGTCATGTGACCAGTAGGCAAAAAGAGATGGAAGTGTTGTTCAAAGTCATAAGGTTTCTGGATGAATGTGTTATGGTACTGAACCAAGGGCAGCAAGTCAGTCACTCAGAATATACAAGTCACGAGTTGAGTCAAGTCAATGCATCATATATTGCCGAGTTGAGTCTGAGTCAAGTCACTGAAGCAACTTAAGTCTGACTTGAGTCCAAGTCTGACTTGAGTCTACATTACTGATGTAAACACCCAAATAGAAAGTAACCATAAACATCTTGTGCCTAAATTCTTAGATAGTGATGTGATATCTAACTATCAGTGATATGGGCATGCAAAAGTCACAAACTTTAGGGGTAGAGCGAGGGGTTCTGGGGTGCTTGGGGAGATGGGGCAAGGGACATTTTTACATTTGGGGGGTTTCTGTATGGTTTGGGGGCAAAAACTGCCTACTGCTTTTCAAATAATGAGTACTACATATGGTTCAAAGAACAGTCTTGTATTTTTTTCTTGTTTTTCTTTTCAGCTATCTTGATTTGTTGTAAAATATGGGGATTAATTTAACGTAAGTGGTACTCTAAATAATTTTGAAAAGAATGAGAAAGTATTAGGGAGTTATATTTGTTTATCTCTCAACTTCAAAACCCCCTTTTATGAGCTTTCCGTTTCTGTTGAGTAGCTCTCCACATTTTAGTTATGGGATATGTAGTAGGAGTTAAGTAGCAGCTTGCTTGTAACAAGGTATGAGAACCAGAGACTGTTAGGTAAACAAAGCTAGGAATGTAGTGATAAGTGCAGCCAGACTACACCAGACACTTCAAGGTCTCTTGCGGGTGGGATGATGTATTCTTTGCCTTTAATGTTTTGAATCTTGCTAATTGCCCCCAGTTCACTCACTGAAGTCCTGTACGATGTATCATGCTCCTAATAAATAGTGTTTATGCACTGTTGTATTTGTGTGTGTGAATTCAATTCCTGACAGAGTGAGTGAACTCCTGTAAAAATACAATAATATGTATCAAAAAACTGAAGAAGCACCGCAAGAAAAGGGAGCATCCAGTGGAGTCGTCAAAGCTCCAGGCGATTGAATCTCCGAAAGAGACGAGACAGTCACCAGCCGGCCTCCTGATGCGAGACCCAAGTCACGGCCCTCGATTCCTCCAACCACCCTGACTGGAGGCCAAACCTGGGCCTGGGGAGAGAGACAAGAAGCTGCTCTACACCAATGCCACCAGGCTACAAGATGGGACACATCAATCATTGTGATCAGCTTGATGGAACAACTTTTAGCCAGAGACGAAGAAGTGGAAAATCAATAAGAAGAAATTTCCAAACTGAGAGCTCAGCTACACGACTGGAGACTTCTGGTGTCTCAGGTTGGGCGTGCGCCATCCCAGGTTCCAGCGGCAGCAGCTGCTCTGGCGGCTGTGGCACCTGCTCCTCCTGGAATACTGGCACCTCAAGTGGGCCCCTGACCTTTTTGGGAGTTGAAAACCACTTACGATGGCGACAGAGCCACCCTGACATACTTTCTCAACATGGCCTCTAATTATATGGTCGACTATGAGAACAGTTTCCCAGACAATGCCGCTTGAGTCAGATACCTGAGCCAGCACCTCAAAGGAGAAGCAGCAGAGTGGGTCACCAGCCTGTTCGACTCATGAGCTGAAGAGACAGCTGACCTGCAGCTATTAATGCATCATCTTAGAGAAAGGTTTGAGGATCCTTTCTTCCAAGAACAAGCCAGACACCAACTGAGAAAACTACGCCAAGGAAAAGGAACCGTCGATGAATATGCCCAAGAATTCAGAAAGTTAGCCACTAAAGTACCAGAATGGAAAGATGACATCCTCAACCAATTTTTCTGAGATGGATTAAACCCCGCCATCTTAGACTGCTGCCTGACCCAAGGAGATCCTGCCAGTCTCCTGGGATGGATGAAACTAGCCAGAGAAGTGGAAAGCATCATGGAGAGTGCCCAGCTTGCCTGGCAAAGGCAAGCACAAGAAAGTGGTCACCGAACCCTGGCACCCCGAAAAAACGCTTTCCTGAGCAGCGAGGAAAAGAAAAAACAACTCAAAAAAGGCACCTGCTTCCAATGTGGGAAAAAAGGCCACATCGCCAGCGAATGCCAGGGATAGAAGAAACCTGCTGAAGAAAAGTCAAGCACTCCCACCACCCGATCTGCATCCTGCAAAGCTGACACTCCGAAGCCGCTAACCAAACGTCCCGCCAGTGGAACTGCTGCTGGAACTTGAGATGGCGAGGACAGCCCACTGACCATGTCCGACTCAGACAGTGATGACTGGGATACCAACCAGTCTGCGAATGTAAGTACAACCAAAACTCGTCGTGTATATGTTACAGTAACCTTACAAGGAAATGATGGGAAATTACGAATGTACAGGGCCTTAATTGACTCAGGCTGCACCACTAGTTTATTGAATCCCACTGTGGCCAAAGAACTTGCAGTAAAGTTTGAACCCCTAAAAAAGGCTGTCAATTTATCTCAAATGGACGGCTCACCCATGGCAGGGGGCCCCGTATGGGAAAGGATCAAACCCATCCCTGTTCAAGTGGGGACCTAACAGGGGCAATTATGTTTCCTAGTGCCTACCAAAATTGGGTTTCAAGTAGTTCTTGGGTATGACTGGCTGAAAAAACATAATCCCCAAATTGACTGGGCCCAAGGTTTACTCAAGCATAACCATGACGCAAATCTAGTGCCCGAACCAAATTTCCCTGACTCAGCACTTACTTTGAGTCCTGAGGAACTGCAGAAAATCCCACTAGAATACCGAGACCTGCAGAAAGCTTTTGAAGACCACGAAGCAGACAGACTGCCCCCACACAGAGACTTTGATTGCAAACTCAGATTGATAGATAGGGCTAAAATTCCGAAACCCAAGATATAGCCTATGAACAACGAAGAACTAGAGGCTCTAAAAAGATTCCTGAACAAAAACCTAAGGCGTGGATTTATTAAACCCTCATCTGCCCCCACAGCCAGTCCCATATTTTTCCGCAAGAAAAAAGATGGAGGAGAACCAAGGCTCATCGTGAACTATAATTTAATTAATCAGGCAGTATTGCGTACCCAATTCCTTTAACTAAGAATGTCCTAAATCAATTGGTTAAAGGCAAATTCTTCACCAAATTGGACCTCAAGGAAGCTTTCCACAGAATACTCATGGACCCTGAAAGTGAGTGGTTGACTATTTTCTCAACCGCCCTAGGTAACTACCAATGGACTGTTCTCCTTTTTGGATTACAAGCTGGTCCCACAGCATTCCAAATGTTTCTCAGTTCCGTGTTACAAGACCTCCTCTATGAAGGTGTTGTTGTTTACCTAGATGACATTTTGATCTACTCAAAAACCCTTGAACAACACACTGAACTCGTGCGTACTGTGTTGCAAAGACTCATAGACAATGAACTTGTTGTTAAACTTTCGAAATGCGAATTTCACTCTCAGACTTTTGACTATTTAGGGTACCAAGTTTGCAATAATACCCTAAATATGGACCCCTCTAAAATTGACACCATTTTAAACTGGCCTGCCCCCAGAACTAGAAAACAACTGCAACAGTTCCTTGGCTTTGCCAACTTCTGTCGTAATTTCATAGAAGGATTTGCCACAATTGCTCTCCCTCTCACCGATCTCTTGAAAAAAGCACACAATGACAAAACTAACCAATGCAACTGCATCCTCTGGACTGAAAAATGCCAAACAGCATTTGAAACCCTCAAGAAAAAATTTACATCCAAACCACTGCTCTTATTCCCTGATACTAACAAAGAATTCATAATTCAAACTGATGGCTCCAACTTTGCCATGGGCACTGTTCTTCTTCAACAAGACACAGACGGTCACCTTAAACCATGTGCCTTCATCTCCAAAAAATTCTCCACACCACAGCGCAACTGGCCAATTTGGGAAAAAGAAGCCATGGCCATCCATTTCGCACTTACCTCATGGAGACACTTCCTTCAAGGTGCTAAACTCCCTTTTCAAGTCTGGACTGACCATCGCAATCTAGAAACTCTAAAAACCACCAAAAAACTAACTCCTAAACAAGCACACTGCGCTGAATTTTTCCAGCGATTTAGATTCAAAATTGTTTTCAAACCTGGAAAATCTAGCACTTTGGCAGATTCACTCTTGAGACTACCTTGCCACAAACCACCCTCCTTCTCTTCTCCTAGACCATAAATGAAGTCCATGACAGACCATGAATGAAGTCCCATGAAATAGGACTTTCATTGGCTTTCATTGGAACGAAAATCTACGTACCACCAGCTTGCCGAATTGGAATTTTGAAAAGATACCACGATTCCAAACCTGCTAGACATTTCGGCTTCCTGAAAACTCCACATTGCACCAGGAAACTTTTCCACTGGCCAGGTCTCACAAAACAAGTCCAAGAATACATAAAAAACTGCCCCATTTGCAACACCTGCAAATCTTCTTCATCAAAACCTCATGGACTTCTCCAAGCACTTCCTGTTCCCTCCTTACCTTGGGACACTATTTCATGGGACTTCATTCATGGTCTGCAACTCCAACTCCTGCGGATTCCATACCATTTGGGTTGTCACTGATCATTTCTCCAAACAATCTCACTTTATTCCACTAAAGAAAGTGCCAACTGCTGAAAAGCTAGCCGACCTCTTCATTAATAACATCTGGAAACTCCATTGACTCCTTCCACAATCATTTCTGACAAAGAACTCATATTCACTTCCAAATTCTGGACTTCACTCCTTAAATCTCTCGGCATCTCTTAAAAACTCAGCAGTGCCCTTCATCCCCAAACTGATGGACAAACCGAATGCACAAATCAAACCCTGGAAAGATACTTGCACTGCTTCATCACTTCTGACCAAAACAACTGGGCACTACTTCTCCCTTTTGCCGAATTTGCTTACAACTCTGCTCTCCGCTCCTCCACTGGCAAAACTCCTTTTGAAGTTGTTTTCAGCATCAACCCAAAACCCTTTCCTGCACTCCCCACCACCCTCTCTACAACACATCCTACCTCTCTACCTCTTGGATTACAAAAATCTCTTCTACTTGGGCTTCTGTGCGTTCCGCTCTTGAAGCTTTGAAAGCTTCTCACAAACACTTTGCAGACCGAAAACGACACCCCAGTCCTACCTACAAGCCTGAGGATCTTGTCTACCTCTCCTCCAAGAACATTACCACTGATGGCCCCTCCAAAAAACTCCCCCAAATACCTTGGTCCTTTCCCAGTCAATAGGGCCATTAATAATATCACTTTTGAACTTTCTTTGCCTGACACTTACAAACTTGTTCATCCTGTTTTTCATTCCAGCTTACTGAAACCAGCTCCTTTGAATTCTTCTTCAGAGATTAGCTCATCTACTCAAGCGACTGTTCCTGCATCGCCAGTCTCAACACTCCCTGCTTAACTTCTGTCTTGCATATTTGCATTTCAACTGTTGTCTCCCCTCTTCCCCTTTCTCTTCCACATCCCACATCCTTCCCCTTTTGCCCTCTTCATCAATTGCTGTGCCGTGTGTAATTCATTTTTTCCAGGACGGGCAGGATGTCGGGTAGCCCTCCGTATTTTAGTTATGGGATATGTAGTAGGAGTTAAGTAGCAGCTTGCTTGTAACAAGGCATGAGAACCAGAGACCGTTATGTAAACAAAGCTAGGAATGTAGTGATAAGTGAAGCCAGGCTACACCAGACACTTCAAGGTCTCTTGTTGGCAGGATGATGTATTCTTTGCCTTTAATGTTTTGAACCTTGCTAATTGCCCCCAGTTCACTCACTGAAGTCCTATACAATGTATCATGCTCCTAATAAATAGTGTTTATGCACTGTTATATTTGTGTGTGTGAATTCAGTTCCTGACAGTTTCTTATTGTCTTTTACACAAAGCATAAATGCACTGTCTTGTTTTTAATGGCCTAATCCCATCAATATCTCTTAGAAGTACCTTTTAGCCTCTGCTCTGGTTTTTTTTGTGCTGATTTGGCTGTTTTGGGAGGCTTTAATCATTTTCATTTTTTATTGCTATTGTTATTTTAAATCGTGTAAGCTGCTCTGGGAGTGTTTTGGCTCAAAAGTGGGTTATTAAATCTTCCTCATAAATAAATAATGGGCCACCGCAAAATAATAAAGATGGAAGCAAAACACTACTTTCAATTTGATGGTGCACATTGACAGGCACTAAAGCAAAGAGTTGCACCTGAGTGAACCTAGGCATGCAAATCAGGAGGAAGAAACCAGGAAGGTGATTGGTAGAAGTCTTGCTGACATCATAAAGGATGAAGTTCTGAGTGGGTGGCATGATACCTTGGCACATCTTAGGTGCTAGATAATGCTGTCACACCATGGCTGGGGCTGAGGGGAGCAGCAATTTCTGAAAGGCCAGTCATGGCATCATGTGAACACCATATCAGAGGTACTGTTGCAGGCCAAACTACTTTTTGTAATTCACATGTATTGGTGTTGTGTGATTGTTTTTTAGAATCCTAAATGGGAACTAGCAACGTGACTTCATGATTGAGACTAATATGCAGGCCAGTAGTGGTTAATTCTTTCTTGTCATTCTGCAGATCTGCCAAAATCACCACTCTAAAGCTGCAGTTTGCAGTGAGAGAGTACTCACTGACTGAGTAACTCTAATGTTCAACTAGAAAACTTGGGTGGGAATTAGATGATATATTTTATTATTATAACTGTAATAATAATACAGCATGGATTTATATAGTGCTTTAAAAGGGTTTCACATGCATTTTCTTGTAATTCAGAAGAGCCTAGTTTAGTAGCAGAGTAACTGCTTTGCATGGAGAAGATCCCAGGTATGGAATTGTATGAAAGCCAGCACGCTGTGGTGGTTTGAATATTGGACTATGACCCTGGAGACCAGAGTTCGTTTTCCCATGGAATCAGCCATGGAAACCCACTGGGTGCCTTTGGGTGTATCACACACTCTCAGCCACAGAAAACACCACGATAGATATGATTTTATGTATTTTGAAAATAATAAAATCTCTTAAAAAAAGAAAAAGAAAACACCATGATAGGTTTGCTTTAGAGTTGCCATAAGTCCAGAAACAACTTGGAGGCATGCATTAGGGGTATTATACAACACTGTCATGTCCACCATGGGCAGCAAAATGATTTGTTGTGTGGAAAATAGATCACGCAAATGAAAAACAGACCAGAAATATCATGGAACAATCATTGCACAATGAATAGCACATGGTAATCAATACCACATTGCACATATTGTGTTCCTTTTCTTCACCGTGATTGCCACAAGACTATCATGTTTAACATTATGTTTATCTCTTTTGCTTCCTTTGAGGGATATACAGAGTGATGCATGGATGAGGAGCCCACATTCAGCAAATGGAGGAGGGTGGAAATACCAGAAATCTGGCAGAAGAGCCTCTGACTATCCGCAATGATCACATGATAACTTCACAAGAAAGACAACGTACGTCCGGTGGCCGGAGAACAGCCACTGAGTACCCAGCCTTAGATTCTTTTTTGCTGCCTTTGCTACCACAAATTCCCATAGATGCGAACCCTATGGGTGAGAGAGCACAATATTCCGCAAGAGGGGAACCAGCTATACACATTCCCCCGCCCATTCAAGAGTCAACACTTGCAACTTGCCAGCAGATTGTTGGCCTCCTTGGCCAGATCACTGAACAGCGTGAGTATTAGGAAGTATTGATTAGGTATGAACAACATTTCCTCTATGTGTCCCTTCCTACTCTGCTGGTTTTTAAAATCTTAATTTTTTTTTAAAAAAAACATGAACTTACAGAAATATATAACCTTGGAAAAGGGCTTGAACAATATATCCCTAATTTTCTTGGTACCTTTTGATCCATTACCAGCCCCCCCCCCCCCCAATTTCACTATGCACTAGTGACTTATTCCCATATGTTCATTCAAAACATATGATATAGTTACATATATAGTGAGTATGGAAACATGCTGACTGGGGATTCTGGGAGTTTTATTCCAACAAAGGAATTTTATCAGGCTTCATATATGTATGCCTAACTGGACTGTGTTAACTGCAAAGGACAGAAGCGTATCAGATGTTGAACAAACTGATTCTTACTTTGCATACCTATACTTGTTCCATCAGTCTACATACTTTATTCTGTTAAGCTGCAAATGGGATGTATAATAGAGATGGTGATGTCTCTGTTCTTTCTGTCTTATTATTGTGGAAATGCAACAACGTTTGAAGATTAAATGTGTCTTAGAGAGAGCAGCAGTGATTGGGTTAATTAGTGTTTCAGTGACCTAAAATCTCCTCGTGTCTTATCCACCTACCTTAACCTCTCTTAAACTGATAATTCTTAGGGATCAGTTCACATCTTCTCTCTACATCCTTTTTGCTTTTTGCTTGCTCTAAAACTAAAACTTAGTTCTCTACCTGTTATGGCTTAGCTTAACATAGCACTCTTACAGAGCTTTCCTGTCTCTAGTGGAGTTCCTATAATAGAAGTTTAGTTTATTTCTTATAGCCATTGGTGTTAATACTCCTTAGTCACAGTAGCTAGGCACTGCATGCATATCACAGAAAAGATAGTCAAAGGAAAAAAAACTTACTATACTCTCTATTCTTGACAGAGGATGGCATCTTGAGAGAATTACGAGCGATGCACAGAGAGATGCGGCTTATGAAAGCTGAACAACGCCGGACCAACGCCAGGGTGGTTTCTGTGGCCCATGACCTTGAGATGCTCAAAGAACATTTTCTGTAACAGTAGAGGCCAAAGGCATTACTTTTCTCCATGGATGCAACTTCTGCCAGCTAGCCTGATACTGTTTCTCTGTCTGAATGCATCTGTTTCTCCATGGATGTTCATTCATGTTTAGTAAACTACTTGCTGCATGAACTGTCCACTGATACTGTATTTTGACTGGATGCTCAAAACTCAGAATTAATATTCTATGATTCTGCGATACGGTCATAAGTTTCTTTGAATCCTGATTTGAGGGAGAAAGCTCAGAGAGGGTATATTTTAAAGCAAGAAATTGGAAAAGTCCCTTTTTTGATTACAACTTCCAGAATCCCAATGGATTCAATTCCCAGTAGCTGTGCTGGCTGAGGGATTCTGGGAGGTCATTGTTTCAAGTTTTGTTCAAAAGCCACTGTTTCAAGCTGTATTATGAATGAGCTGTTCCCCTTATTGGGCCAAAGCGCACATTGCAGGGAATACACTTTCTTTAAAAGCATGCCTAAAAATGTACCCACAACCTAGATTGGGGCCCCAGGTGGCTACTTTTCTTTCAAAATAAAAGGGCCCGTTAAGTGTGTTTAATGTAATTTGGATTTTGATAGTGCAGAGATACGCTGGAATTTGCGATGATTTTGACCATTTCAACATAGTTTTTTAAAACAGTACACTAGCGTGCAGTCCTAAATTTTACTTACTATAACATTTTAAAAATAGTAGCAAAATAATAACATAGTAAACCTAAAGTATACTTCATAGACATATATTCCCATTTTTCTATTTGGCAAATTAAATTAATTCAAAAATCCAATGTGCACACATAAAAAAGATGGTCTACTTAATGATCAGGCTTTCTAATATATAGTTGTCCTATGGGTATGTATTTTAGTTTATAGTAATAAGCAGCATTCTTAGATCAATTCAGAAATTTTTAAAAAAACATAGTTTGCCACAGTAACAAGTCTGCGATGGGTGACATTAATGTCATCTCAATATTGTGTATGGTGAAAAGGTTGAGATGTACCATTACGCAATGTGAGATAACCACCACATGCAGCAGATGCTGTAGGTGGTAGAAGCAGCCCTTCAACCTTTCTTCCTTCATTGAGGACGTAATTATATGCGACACACAGTTCATCCTACACAACCTAAATTATTCTGCTGTCCTCTTGTGTGCATGGTGAAGAACATTGTCCCATCACCACTGTTGAAGAAGAAATCAGCTATGCGTCCAGTTTGCTTCTATAGGTGGAATGGTAGAGCATGTCCCTGGTCTTTACCTTAGGCAGCCGAGACATCTTGGGCTAGCCTTGGTGCTGAGACTGATAAACAGTGACTTGTTGAAGTCCTAAGAAGCCCATGGATCCATACTTCTAGGCCACTATTATACAGTGTGCCCTCAGTGTATTCAGGGGGTTTTGTTCCCTTGAATGTAAAAGAAATGTAAAAGAAATGTAAAACAAAACAAAACAAAACAAATATAAAGCATTATAGTCAACAGATGCAATGTGTGTGTGTCCACTGTGTCCATTGAGTATAATGGGACATGATGCTTCACAAAAACTTGCATTTGTGTGTGTGTGGAGGTCATGGTAAGGGAGAGGCCAATGTATAATATCTGTCTTGCGGCTAACTGTAATTGTTAATCCTAGCTAGAGTAAACTTATTGAATGAGTGGGACTTCTTCAGTCAACACATAAATCAAATCCTATTGATTTAAAGGATTTACTCTAATTGGGACTAACAATTGGATTTAGGTCTATTCACAGCATATTCTGAGACATATGTTTTTAGCTTGACCTCTCCTGATTCATTAGCACTCAATGTCTTTCAGACTGACAACATGGTGCTGTGGATAACCCTGGCAGCGGTTTTTATTCCGTAACTAGTCTCATTCTCCTTGTTATGCTGAATATCCCATAACGTATAAATAGCTAGCAGTTGCTTCAGTTAATGGACGGTAGATTCTTATACTAATATTGGCGCATGATTAATCACATTTTATTTTTACTGTTACAACAGTCGCTTATTGTACTACAAAGAAAATCTTAAATCCACTTGTATACAAATGTAAGTATTTTTCATACATGAAATGTTCGATTTAATCCAGCATCATGCAAGAGGACTTGGCTCATATAATAAGATTTTCCCTTCCTTTCTGGCATCACCCAGCCTCTTCCTTTGTCTCTAGATCTGATCAGAAGCAGACTTGGAGGCCTTCAGGGTACTGAAAGAGGAGGAATCCATTCCTCTAACGTTGTCTGTTTCTCTGGCATATGAGACATAGCTGGGTTCAGAAGCTACGCTTTCGATGTGCTTTGTTTGACTAAGCATTTGTACACCCAAGCTGTCTTTGAGTTAATAGGCCAACTATGACAAAGAGTGATGAATGACAAAGGGCAGTCAACACCGTGTGACAGACATGCTGACATACTGTGCCTGTTGACTGAAAAGATAGATTTTTTTTTTTTACTTAATGTCATTACTTCATGCTGGTCAGTCAGGCAAAAAAGCCTTTTCAATAGCTTTTGATGTTGATAAGATTTGTCTATACTGAGCATTCCTGGCAATTGAGCTAGAACGTATATGCTAGTGACGATGAAGAGAACAAGTATTTCCACATGTGTTTATAGATTCAAATTACCCATAGATGTATGGAAACCCCATGAATTTCTTAGGCTATAGGTGAGGAATGCTCAGAGGTGGCTTGACATTGCCCTTCTCTGAATGGTAGCCCATGGCACCTGATATTCCTTGATCCAAGAACTAACCAGGCCTGACTCTCCTTAGCTCAGATGAGATCTGATGCCTTCAGAGCACTTGGTTGGAAAAATGATATACTTTTCATATCCAAGAAGAATACTGTTTGTTTTGATGCAAACAGATACCACAGGTCTATATAAAAATATTCAAATATTCATATTCATAAAAGATAACAGTCTTATGGAATTCAAGAAACATTGGAGAAGGATCAAGTGAAGAAAAAAAAGGCAGTAATAGGTTTTGGTTAGTTGAGATAGTTACTTATATTTGTAGTAGAACTGTATTAGATAACTTAATAGGTGCTGTATTTGCAAATGAATATATTTACATATATTTACATAATACGCATGGAGTACAATTTGATAGAAATATAATCTGTTATTTGGCTTTTACTGCTGTTGTCTTCAGTCCTCACATGGCCAAGAAACAGCGGGGCCTCTCCCTGTATCAACTCTCCCTCAAGACCATCTGAAATACCATATTTAGCAACCATCTCAAACAAGATGCGGGCCCAGGACTCTGACATCACCACTTTTTTTCCTCCTGTATAATTTTAGCATTTTTGCCTGATGACGAACCCAGTGAGCCTCAAAAACTAATGTAATGTATTTTGGTTGACCGTTTCGTTGGTATCATCATCGTTATTCTTGTGTAGCTTCAAGTAGTTTATGGAGACTCTAAGGCAACCCTATCATAGTTTTCTTGGCAGAATTTGTTCAGAGGGAGTTTGCTTTTGCCTTCCTCTGAGGGTGAGAGAGTATGACTTCTCCAAAGTAACCCAGTAGGTTTTCTGGTCTCCAGAGTCATAGTCTAACACTTAAACCACTCTCCAAGGTATCATCACCATGTGTATTTGGGATTTTGTTGTATTTTACTAGTTTGTGTTTAATTTAAGGTATCTCTTTTGACAAATGGAAAGTCAGACAGAATGTAGAGAAAGGGTCTATAAAAGCATTTTTTACTTGAAAGGCTTATTTAAACTGGACATCTGAGTTACCACTGCTTGACTTATATGGGCAAAAGATTAGCAGCATTTTGCACATTAATGTCACAAGTAAATCTGCCCTTAGCAGTTTAACTGATGGTATAGCACTTTCTAGTTTTCTGTGTTGTAATCTTTCTCCCAAAGAAAATCTCAGAAAATGCTGAAAAGAAGCATTCAAAATTTGCATATGGAGGCTGTTGTATTTATAATGGGACTGCAATTTTGTAAAAATTCACAATGCTTCTGAAATAAAACTATATCCTGAGAAAGCATCATTTCTGAAGCACTATGTATATGTATGTGTGAATATGCCAGCTTTACAATTTGGAGCTGAGGAAGTAAAGTTCCCAGGTGGTTCATAGACTGAGTAGGGAAGATGCACCTCCTCCTATTATATTAGAGTGAGCCCCCCACTTGCTTGGTCCATTTTTTTGTTTTATATTTTTGTCAGAATTTACCAATTGCCAGTAAATAATTAAAGAAAAGACCACAAGGGCTAGTTGATGCTTTGAGTACTTGGAATCCCTTTCTTCTTCACCTCTCTCTTTTAAAAGCTTTGTTATTGGGAAGACTGAAGGGAAGGAATAGATTGGAAAAATGTGTGTGGATGCAAACTTACCTGTAGCAGAGGGGAGGGATCAAGCCTGGGGACTTTGTAGATGACCCCTTCCATCTCTGTTGCTCCCTCTTGCTCTTCTTCCTTTTCTCCTTCCTGCTGACAGAGGGCTGCCTCCAAGTCAGTGATCAACTTCCTTTTCTCCTCTTATTTAGCCTCCAGCAGCATGCACCTCTGAGGAAGAGTAGGGCTAGCTGGGAAAGCTTGTGATTTGCTGCTACTGCTGCTGGAGAGAATGATTGAGAATGAATCAAAGCATACACTAGTCAGAGAGGGGGGTGCTGTTTATTTTCTATCTCCACAACAGGCTGTCCAGCAAATCCAACAAATTTTAACATCAGGCTTGGGCAAATTGATGTGAGCCAGCTGAATTACACAACAGTGGATAGGTACAGGCTGAGAATGCACATCTGCAGGCACAATGGCCCTGCATGCACAACTCTGCATCCACACCTTTGAAATGAATGTGCACATTGCACACTGGACAAAAGTATTCAAGAACTTCCACAGAGGAAATTAGTCATGCATAAGAAGCATTCTCCCCTGTGTGCTTTAATCCAGCAATGTCAAGTCTTGTATAGGAGGGGTGAGACTTAGGGAAGCACAGCCACAGTACTAGTGCTTCTGTGTGGCTCTTGGTCCACATTTTAGTCTGTGAATGAAAATATTCTTTTGTTAGATGAATAGGTTTCATCTGATTATCGTTAAATTATCATATACTGGTGAGCAATTAATGCAGCAGAAAAAATGCAAGTGCAAGTCAGCAGAAATTCAAATAATGGTGAGATGCTGTAGCAGATCCCAAATGGAGGTGACTTACAAGACACTTGAATTAAATGAATATCAGTTAGCCAAGGTAGAGTGAAAAGCCACAGCAACACCTTTGCAATTAATCTCAACACCCAGGTACACAATTCTATCTAGAAGAACACTGTGCTCCCGAGTATTAAGTGGAATTATCAACTCTTTGACTAAGATTAATGAACACAATATGAGACACAGCCTGAAAAAAAGAGATTATTACAGGCTTTCATTAGCTGTCTCATTGGTGTGACCTTGATTAAAACCAGATTTGATTTTATCACTGTCATAAAAACTCTGTCACCATTTAAAGTAGACTATTTCAGGATCACAGTAGAAATGTACTACTATTACATTTTGACAGGAACCAACTGAGTTTAGGAGAGAGAGGAGTACAGGATATAAAATTATGTTTTATGATTATGTGAAAGGAAAACACAAGAATAGCCATTATTCAAATCTTGGTTAAGCAGTGTAATTCAAATTCAGTATGTGTCTCCCCACATTTATCTAAATGCAATGGATTCAGACTACATACAATACAAATTGCATACAATAAATGTAAGACTAGAAAATCAAAGATACAAAGAGGGCAATAAATGTCCATAACAAGTAATATAAGTAAGTATTACATATGATCAATTTGCAAGGCAGTGAAATTGATGAGAAGTATAATTAATTTACATTTATTTCAAAATGAGAGATTTGTATATATAGAAATATTGCATATTCAGAACAGGTACAGTTATTGTGGTTGTGGTGGTGAGGAGACAGGTCTTTGCATTCACTCTCTGGGTGGTAGTGCAGAATTTCTCTAGCAAATGGATGTTACTGTACAATACAGCATAAAGTACTTTTTAGGAAACAAAACTCTACAATCTGTTTGTCAACAGCCTGAGAAACATGATTTGCCATACTAGACCTGTGAGTATTGGTATTTGCATTACATTTTTTTCTCCCATAGGCCAGTAGCTTCCTTTAGTAAGTCATGTATAGATGGCTTACTAAACTCCATATGAGTCACCCCATTGCCATCTTAAGCCTATGGTCTCCTTTGTAAAATTAAAATTTTGTAAAGTTGTGCAAAATTATATACAAGATACTGCATTGCATGGTTTAGCAAACAATAGTGAACAATGCTAGAGGTTCCCAAAGAATGACATACTAACGGCCACAGAAAAGCTTACATTCTGTTAATCAGCACTACCTGGGACCCCTTCATACTACACAATATTAATAGGATGATTCCACTTTTACTGTCATAATTTTATCCCTATGGAATTATGAGGTTTGCAGTTTATGGAGGGGTACTTAGAATTTTCAGCGAGAAAGTGCTAGTGTCTCACCAAACTATAAACTAAATAGGATTCCATAAGATGCAGCCATGATAGTTAAAATGGAATCATAATGTTATCCTTACATAGTGTGAAAAATCCCAGCAATCTGCTAAATAGCAAAGCAACAGAAGCCATATCCCCTATTCAATTTGCCAACCCTCCTCTGGATGACAAAACAAATTTTCTTTTTTTCATTTTATGAAAACATAATTTTCTTGTGAGTATTTCCAACAATATGTTTTCCTTTACTATTTGTACACCTTTGTTACTTCCTTTGGTTTTTGAGACAAAGTTGTTTTGGGGGTTAGCTGTGTGGAAATCCACTGCAACTCGATAGCAAGTTGCTAGGCAACAGGAATAGCACCTCAAGAATAGAACCCAGCACAGTGGTGTGTGTGTGTGAGGGGCTTATGGATGAGAGGCATTCTATATCAGACAAGGTTTCTGTGTCTCTTGAGTCTGCAGTGAGATTTTGGTCAGGTAGGGTGGCCGAGTTGTGATTAAGCAGCTGCGGAAAAGACACAGAGGACGGGTGTCTAAGGCTGGGAGTTATTTCAGAGTCTATCAGGAGTCTGAACAGTTTAATACATCAACACTATACTATACATGAACGCTAACAAGAGACATTATTTCCAACGTTACTATAATAAATGTTAAATTAATTTTATAACTACTGAGTCGGTCTGAAAATAAAGAGAACATGCCATCTTAAATAAATGGTTTAGTTCTGAGTGAACACTTAGACTCTAGCCCTGGTATAAAAAGGTTGTGATAAAAAGGTGGAGCCAGAACTAAGTACTACTGACAGGGCACTTTATTAGAATGGAATTACCAGACCATTCTGAGGAGAAATAAGGGCCTGTCGCAAGTGCTCCTTGTTGTTTTCATTGCTGGAGTGCACATACAACCATGTGGTACCAGGTCTTATGATGCCAGGCCCTTCATACTACACATTTATAGCACTATGATTCCAATTTAATGGCATGGCTGCATCCTATGGAATCCTTAAGTTGTACTTTAGGGGAGATTATATAGATTTCCCAGCTGGATATCTCTAGTGGCTCAACAAACACAAACTACACACCCCAGAGGTCATTACAATGTTGGAATTGCAGTTTAAATGGAACCATACTGCCATAATTGTGTAATGTGAAAGAATCTTTATACTTGGTGCAAATCCATGCACTTCTGATTTTCAGTTTGTTGAGCACTGTGAGAAGACCCATGCAAGGCTGGTTTAAGAAAATTGGGGGCCTAAGCAGTTTTTTTTAAAAGCCTGACTCCAGATTCTGCCCCCTCCATACATTTTTTAAAATGTGTGGCCCACTCAGCACAGCCACTTCTGAGTTGCTGGAAATCAGGGGAGTGAGAGATGATGTGTCCAGCTCTATTCCATGTTCAGCTGTGGATGTGCTTTGGTAAGTCAGGAAGACACAGATGCTAAGGCTGAATGTAAGCCATATGAATTAGCTCTTGTAAATGAAGCCTGGAAAAAATAATGTAATAATTTATGGTTATAGTTCATGATATGATAAAACATTTATATTTTACAAAAGATCAAGCTTTGTCAATTCTATAAAATAAAGCCTCTTCAGATGATAGAATTTTAGCAACATTTGCAACTACAAATGAGTCAGTTGCAAACATACACAGAAACAATTGTGTTCAGAATGAGTTTGGCTAAATAAACAAACCTTTCCCCCGTCAGTTCTCATTTGTGCAAACGTGTAAAGCTTGTTCTATTTTGAATGAAATTGCTTTTATAAATACAAACAAAAAAATTTCCATTGCTATTCATCCTCAATATATACATGTACTTAACTTGCGATTTAGAGAGTGCCACAGTTTATTTCAGTTCCATTTTTGAAAGGACTGTACTATTGTGTATCCAATAATATGCAATTGCTAAAGGACTCAACTAGATGGAAGCCAAACCTTCCCCTTTTCCTCTAATGTGTTGTCATCACAGATTGTAAGGTTTCAGTGTGGATTTATCTCTCTCTACACACCAGATATATCACTGAATATTAAAGTTAGGATTTTCCATGCCATTGTATTTCAAATTTCTATGTATGGTTGTGAAAGCTGGATAGTGAAGAAAGCTGATAGGAACAAAATCAGCTCCTTTGGAATGTGGTACTGGAAAAGAATTATCAATTATCAATTATCAGTCTTGCATGTGCTGTCTCTCACTCCAGCTGAACAAATATATGCTTCCATGGTGCTCAGAAGCAGATGACACTCCTTTCCTTCACTATTTTCACTCTTTGTCCTTTCTAGTTTTTCCTCTTGCCTCAAGATTAGAGATGTGATTTTTCATTCATTTTAATCATGGAGAAAGCAATGAGTAGTTTTAGCAATTTTTTGCCCACTTCTAGAAACTCTTTGAATACCATGAAGTTTTCAAATCCTATTCACAGTTCAAGGCAAAATTCCTCTGTGGCTATTTTGTGCAAAAACATCGTCGTCATCTTTGTTGTTGTTGCTGTTGTTATTATTATTATTAGGAAACAACATTTTCTGCAAAGAAAATATTATCCCACAATATTTTTATATTCTGCTCAAACCAAGCACATGCAAATTTTGTGCAGAATAAATTTTGAATTGCAAGGATTCTTGCCAGTCCAGGATTCTTCTTGTCAGAATTTCTTGACATTTGAAGTAGATGTTTTCCTACCATTTCCTAAATGTTTTCCAGTATTTTTTCCATTCCTTCTCAAGATCTAATCCCCCTTCCCTAGTCTGTCTTGGCAGGACCCAATTGCAGCAGCCCAGTACTCCAGCACAGGTGGTAGGGAGGCAAGGGAAAGGGAAATGGCAGCAGCAGTCCCTTTGCAGTGGGCACAATGGTTCTACCTATCACAGAGGTATTGGAAGGTGGGGGCATTGGAAGGCAGGGTTGGTGTAAACAAAGGAATACACAATGGCAGGCAAGAAGATTCTGTTCAAGTGTCCCACTGAACTGCTAGTGTGGCAATTGATCTTACAGGATGATTTTCTCCTTTTCTCCCTCTTTTCCCCACTGTAGCTTTCACTTGCATTCTCCCTTTCCAGAGATGAACAGGATCTACTGCCCAATACTTGAAGGCATATCCCATGCTTTCCTTATTTTCTTCTTCTTTTTGTTGCAGTCTCTTTCCTTCTCAAGGTTGGCCCTCAGTGAGCAGGTGTTAGAGCTGCCAGGTAAAATATGGGGTAAGTCTTTCCCTTTCATTCAAGGATAGACAAAGGATCAACCTGGGACTGTTTTTATGGCCCTCAACCCACCCAAAATCTGCAGATTGCCCATCTTCTGGCAAAAAGACAAGGATGAATTGTTGGTCCCAGAAGTCTTCAAGTACAACAATTTACATTTGAAATAGGTGGCAGGGACTTCCAGTACTGTTTAATGTAAAAGGCTTATTTTTGAGAACCAGAGGTAGACTTCCAGCCACTTTGGGGTTTTTGTTTTATTTTTTCAATAGTGATTCTGACTCTTGAAGGGTCCCAGGATATTACAATGGCTCCAGGCCTGTCTCAGTTGCCCATCCTTGATTTAATGGTTGTATAGAAGAAGGAATTTCACCAAGTGTTGCTTGTTTGACAGCCTTTAACAGAACAAGAGCTTTGTCCTTTATTTCACTTGGCAACCCTAACAGATGTTTCCAGAGGCCAAGCAGAGGTGGTGGGGCAGCAAAGGAAGGAGAAATAGTTGTGGGAATGCTGTTCATGTTCAGGACATACAAACACTCATGAATGCATCCTGGTTCAGGGGTGTGAGAAAATGGAACTGGGACTAAGATGGAACCATCTTTCTTTCTCAGTCTTTGCTTCTTTAGGGATACATCCCTATCAGATGGACTGATGTAACTGCCTTTTTAAGTGTTCAGATTGTTTGATAAGAAGATGTGAGGGAAAAGAAAGAGAAAGGCAACTCAAGACAAATTGGGGTTCTGGCAGCCAGCAGTTGCTCACAACAGTTGCTGCCCTGACTCACAAGGAACTTTTCATTGTGCTCTGCCCCTGGGCCTCCCTGCAACACTTGGTGAAGAGAAGACTGAGGGGTGGCATGATTGTACTCTTTAAATATCTCAAGGGCTGTTTTTTGCTGCCCCAGAGGGTAGGACCATGTCTAATGGTATGAAGTTCCAGGAAAGTAGATTTTGATTAAACATTAGAAAGGATTTCTGGATAGTAAGAGCAGTTTGTCAGTGTAACCAATTGCCTAGAGAGGTGTAGGGTTCCCTTCTCTGAACATCTTCAAAAAGAGTCTGGACAGCTACTTGCTGGGGATGCTTTAGCCAGACATCCTACACTGAGCAGAGAGTTGGATTCAATGGTCCATGAGGCCCCTTCTAACTCTAACTGTATGACTTGGTCTGGAACCATTTGCACCAATTGAACTATTGATTATCTGGCCCTGGAACTGGACACTTCTTGAAAATTCCACACAGTTGTTTCTCCCTCTACTGCTGTTGACTTAGCTTAAGGAGTGCTGACATTAGCATGTAAAGGAATTTTCCATGGGTTCTGTCCACATGGTCTGGGATCTCTCTCCTTTGGCTGCAGGAACTAACAAACAAGGATTCCAGTAATTTTCATCTATGAAGTCATGTCATAATTATTGATTCTAGATATTCAACAAGGATGTATGAACATTTGTGCATGTACCTCATGGTTTGTTTCACTCTTACGCTATCTTCCTGTAACGAGTTGCTTAGAAATGAAATGTATTTGAAATATGCTGTCATCTGAAAAGTAACAGGAAAAAAAAAAAAGAAAGAAAAAAAATCCCCCAAAAAACAAACAAAAAACCAGAAGGGAATATTACAAAACTCAGCAGGAATGGGATGTAAATACTGTGATAGAGTTTTAGATAGTCAGTCAGTAGTGTCTAATGATCCGTACAGGGGAGAGGATTTCATTAGTACTGCATTGTTGAATGAGCCCAGCAGGAAGAAGATACAGAAAATCCTTAATATTGCAAAGTTGTCATAATTAAAATAGAATGATGTATAATGATGAGAACTGGAGAGCTTACAAGACATAGTTCCATTCTGATTAATTCTAATGCAACACTAAACTTTGAAAACAAGAGGTCTAGTTCTGAACCAGGATAGTAAATGAAAAATTACCTATACAATAAAAAAAAAATGAGAAACATTTGTCTGGTATATTTTGATCTGCAAAGGAGGTATTTATGAAGAGTGGTTTTTATTTTGATTTTTAACAAGAGTGAATTTTAAACAGTCTTATTCAATAGATATTCTCTCTGCCATAGCACTCAGAAACTTGATGGCATAGGCATTTAGAGTGTGGTATATAAGAACCCCGAACTGGCATTTCTTCACTATTTTTGTTTATTGTTATGGTTTTTCAAGTCCCAATGGATTTTCTTTTATCTATTCCAGCTCTGAGGTCATGAAACCAGGCCAGCAAACTGGGAGTACTCTTGATTTGTCACCTTTTAACATTTATTTCATCTGATAGAAACATTTAGGGAAATTTGCATCTGAAGTGGAAATAAAATGATTTCCTCTGAGTATGTATTTTTGTGTGTATATCTGCTGTATGTATTTGGGTTTCATGGGCACACAGTATACTGTGTGTATTTGAGTGACATGGACATTCAATAACATAAACTTATTTCAGTCTACTAATTTGTATTGGTCTAATCTTTCACCTAATCTTTCACCTAACCTCCAGTTCTGTTCTGGTGGTGGATGTAGTTTCAGAAGTCCCAAAGATTTTCTTGATACCAAAAACTGGCAGAAATTGCTGCTATAAGATTTAGGGTGGTAAATGATGCAGCAGATGGTACATAGTAGAGGTGCTCCGTAACTGTCTCTCTGATGAGGTACAGCATTCCCTCACAGACAATCATAGAACTGAGCCCTAAAATAGTTCTACCTAGCCTATCCCCAACTGGCAATCCATTCTCACAAAGATGGTTAAATAGGAAGTCCCTGGATTGGGGTGCACTCCCCTGGGCAAAGCTAATGGAAGATGGGCTCACAAGAGTTATATCATGCAGAAGCAAAGTGTGCATGACATAGTCCCCCACAAAAGCTGCAAGAATTGGTCAAGCAGGTTAAGAGCAGGAAAAAAAAATCACTTCACCAATCTGTTCTCAAGTTCATATCTTTTATCAGATGCAAGAAGGCGAAGGAGGAGGAAAAGGAGAAGCCATTTAACAAAGCCACTAAAGGCTTTCTATACCAGTTCAGAGCTGTTAATGTTTGACCACGATGATAACAAGGATTCCAAAAACCATCTCCTGGTGATGGAGGCCCAGTTCACTAAAATTCTACCACACTTATACTCTCCTCTTACACTCTATGCCCCTCCATTCACTCACATTTATTCATTTATTTATAATTTATACCCTGACTTACTCCCAAGATGGGATCTTGCTTGAGCAGGCATCACAACTCCCAAATAAAGGAGTATCAAAGTCAGAACAATGCTTTCATAACAGCCAGCATTATGCCATCTCTCCTTGGGAGAGTGCCTTAATGTGTGTGTTTTTTTTAAATACGGTAGAATAACATTGAGTCATTCTGTGTTGTTAATTGGTATGTATTCTCTCATGACTGTTTTCTCAACATTTTGAACCAACAATTTAGCCCAAATTCTTCTGTGCCAATCCTCATATGCTTATGTAATTCTGTCTTTCATACGTATCTACTTAAGTTATCTTTATTTGTGGCTACAGATACACTGACCCTATGAAATATTAACTTTTATGCCAAACAGTTTTTCTTCTTTCTCATTTCCAAAATCTTGGTAATTTGGCAATATTATCAAGGATCTATACAGCTATTTGCTTATCTGTTTGATGTATTTAATCTCAAGTATGATGTGACAGCCCGTATGGGCTTGTGATGTGAAGTTGCTGAGATTTATAGATATCAACTCTGTGATGGTTAAGCTTTTAATAGATGGGAAAGAATGACAAGGAGCATAAAGTGTGGGAGGGAAGTGGTAACAGAAATTTAGAAAATAGATAAGTTGAGGTGATGCATGACAGTAGACCTGTTAGTATCAGCTCATCCACCATACCTTCCATAGTGCTCATATATTACATTATTCAGTGATATTTGTGATTATTCCTTGATAACCTAAATATGCTAAAAAATTGCTGCCATTAATATTGTGCTTGGTCATCATTTTGTCTTATAGAGTATGGCAATTATGAGGATGGAGAGCCAAGCTGGAAATGACTTTTGCATGCTGATGTCATGACTGTACCTTCATTGTTAGTCTATTGCCTGATGTGGCAAGATAACAACAATCTATGACAAGTAAGAGTGAATATAGATGTTACACAAAAACACTGACAAATGGCAACACACTTTAACTATATCTCCATAGCCTACATTCAGTGCTGCACTAGCAGATGCCTATTAGCATGATGGATCTTTATCCCCCCTCCCCAATCTTCACATGGCAAAAAATTTTGTTGGAGGGTGTTTCCCAGAATTTTAGACATGCACAGAACAGTGGAGAGATCACAGCTTCTGGTTCTGGTGAGCAAACTTGTTCCATCAGCAGAAACAATCCATTTCATTTCATCTCACATCAATTATCAGAAACAAAGAGTATGAGAACATCCTCTGTGAAAATATAGATTTTAGTGAGAATTAACCACATGTATCTTAAGTCCAGCAACATTGTGCAAGGAAGTATTTCAGTGCTCTGGACCATCAATACTGTCTATATTGCCTGATAATAGTTCTCTTAGATCATGAGCAGTAACAATTCATCTGTGCTAGAGTCCTGGAGGAAACTGATCACATATTAAAACAGGACTTGTTAATCATAGGTGATTGGAATGCAAAAACAGGAAACAGAATAGAACTAAAGATTGTAGACTAATTTGGCTTATATTCAAGAGATGCAAAAGAGCAACTGGCTGAATTTTGTGAGGCCAACCATTTGTTCATCACAAATATCTTCTTCAGGCAACCAAAGAGGTGACTCTATACATGGACATCTCCTGATGGGTAATAGAGAGATCAAAGAGACTATACAATTCAAAGCAGAAGGTGGAGAAGCTCCATTTTTTTTTCTGTAAAAACAAGACCAGGACTAGACTGTGCCACAGACCATGAATTGCTAGTGTCAAAAAATAGAGTAAAGCTAAAGAACTCTAAACCAATCATAGTTGCAAAATACAACGTGAAGAACATTCCCACAAAATTTTGAAGATAATGTGAAAAATAGATTTGCACTATTAAGCCTAATTGACTGGGAACCAGAACAACTCTTGACTGAAGCCAGGGACATTGCTAGGGAGGAAAGCAAAAAGACACTATTAGCAGCAAAAAAGAAAGAGAAGCCTCAATGGATGACAAGTGAAACTCTTCAAGCAATTAGGGACAGATGAGAAGCAAAAGTAAAACATGACAGAAATTGGTTCAGAATCTTGAATGCAACTGAATGTGCAGGGACAAAAAGAACTACTATAATAAACAATGCAGAGAAATAGAAAATGACAGCCAAAAAAACAAAAAAAAGGGAAGAAAAAGAGACCTTTTCCACAAGATCCAAGAAATCAAATGGAAATTTAAACCAACATGCTAAACAACCAGCAGGGGAATGCATTACACGACCAAGTGGACATAAAAAGATGGTGGATAAAATATCCTGAAGAACTACATAGAAGATAAGCCTACAATTTTAGAAAGTGAAGTAGAAGAGCACTTGGGAAAAATAAACATGAAGAACAGTTGACATACCATCAGAGTAGCTTCAAGCTACAGAGACAAGGTCTATTCAAGTTCTAAGTAAAATCAATGTTCCACAGATAGGAGACATGCAATGCAACCAATGGCCCACAGGAGACATTCAATATACACTCCAATCCCCAAGAAAGGGGACAGCAGGGATTGTAGTAAATACATGACCATTGCATTAATCTCACATGCAAGCAAAGTAATGGTAACAGTACCACAAGAAAGACTTTTACCATATAGGGAATGAGAGATGTTAGGTGTCCAAGCAGGGTACAGGAAAGGAAGAGAGACTAGGAATAATGTTGCAAACATACTTTGAATAATGGAATGCACCAGAGAAGAGAAGAGAAGAAAATCAGCTTGTATTGTATGTATCGTAACAAACCCTTTGATTGTATAGAACGTGAAAAAAAATATTATTTGCTCTTAAAGAAATGGGTGTACCACAACATTTGATTGTCCTGAAGTGGAATGGAATGGTTTGCAATTGGCAAGGGAGTCACGCAAAGCTGCATTTTATCATCGAATCTGTTTAACTAGTACAATGAACCCATAGCAGGATTAGACTCAGAGGAAGGAGGCATGAAAACTGGAGGAAAGAATTTCAACAATTTAAAATGTGAACATGACAGCATGAGATGACATTGTGAGGGCCAGCGTGGTGTAGTCATTTGAGCACTGGACCAGGACTCTGGGAGACTAGGGCCATTTCTGCACCGGTCTAGTAAAACGGTGCAGAGCGACCTCTAACGGAGGTCTTCTGCACCGTAGAGTGGACTGGGGTGGACTACTTTCTGTAGTTCCATACTTCAGTCCACTCCGGAGCGACCGGAACTGGTCGCTTGGCTTGTTTTTTAAAAATCTCTTTTTAGAGGTTTTTAAAAACCACGGAGCGCGCAACCCTGTGCCACTCCGTCGCCCGGCTCCAGAGCAGATTTGCAGGCACGCGCAAGTGCATGCCTGCAGATCTGCCGGGGGCGGGCTTCCGGCTGGCGAGCTTCTTCGGTTGGTGGATAGCCTCCACCAACCAGAAGCCGCCATTTGGGACACGGAGGACTGCGGAGCAGCAAACTCGCACTGCTCCTCGTGGCGATGGACTCGGCCAGCTGGAAAACAAAGCCGGTAAGCTCTGTTTTCGGCCGTTCCCCCCCCCCCCCACATGCGGAAAAGGCCTCGGATTCCAATTCTTTGTCAGCCTTGGAAACCTACTGGGTGACCTTGGGCAAGTCACACATACTCAGCCTCACACTGAGCAGTGGACTGGACTAGATGGCCCATGAGACCCCTTCCACCTCTATAATTCTATGGCTCTATGCCTTAATATTTTAATGCTCATACTTTTTGTATATTTTTAGCTGTATTGCTCTTCAATTGTAAGCTGTCTTGAATTCCAGTTTTGGGAGAAAGATGGGATAGAAACACTGGTAGCTCAAGCGCTAAGTCACTTGCTTGCAGAAGACATTTCTAAGGAGCTGGTTTACTAAACGGTACCTGTAGATCACAGGTGGGCAACTATGTTGAGGATCAAGGTCCTGCTGTAAGTTGCTTCCCCTTCCTCAAGCCCCAATACCTCTATTTTCTCCTGAGGCCACTCTTAAAATGGGGATAGGAAGAGATGCCCCATTGTTTCCTATTACCATTTTGAGAGCTACTGCTGAGGAAAATGAAGGTATTATCTCTGTGGACCTGCATAAAATGGTAACAAGAAGTGAAGATACAGCTCCTCCTCTTGCCATTTTGAGAGTGGTTGGAGAAGAAAGTTATTTGGGGGGTTGTGTGGGGTATAGGCTGTGCTTGTGGAGCATAAGCTGGGGGTATTTGCATGTTTTCCTCTCTTTGGTGGTTTTCTGTCTGATTTTAGGACAAATATTGCCCTCTCAATTTTTTTGAAAAAAGGGGTGGTAGGGAGGCTTCAGGGGCTGCATATGACTTAGAGGCTACACTTTGCTCACCCCTGCCATAGATGCTTAAAATTAAATATCTGTGAAAGATTGCCATTCATCCTCCACCTCTTGACCCAGGAGGGACTGATTTTGCAGTCACATGGTAGCATTTTGTTTTCTCCTAGAGATGACTCCAAAACTAGCTACTATTGTTGTTTCTGTCCTAAAATGTGTTTGTGTGATGAAGATGAAGACCATGCAATCAGCATGTAATAACACCAACAATTTCCAATCAGAAATCAATAAAATAAATCATTGCCAGCTATGTTAAAGTGCAGTCCTGAGGACAGAAATTTGCCCTAAAATGCATGGGATTTTTAAAAAATGTGGGGGGAGTTGGTGGGCTGCAGGGACTTTAGGAGCTACAAAAATGGAGTTCAGGGGAACTTTTGCCACCCCCTGCTATAAAACAATTTCTGTTGTATAGTTCACATAAAACAAGTGGACATATTTTAACCTGCATATCAAGAGTGGCTTTTGACAAGAATGAATAATTACCTACTTATGCCACTTTTTAGACATTTAAACCAAAGTCTATTACTGCTGAAAATATAGAATGACTTATATAATCCTCAGCAACCTACTCACTATTCCAGGTTGTTGGTGCTTTACTGAAAGCCATTTGATCTTAATTTAGCCATTTCAAAAAAGGTTTTGACACTATTCTATCCTTTCACAGTTATAAAAATGCCACCCTTGAAATTTTCATTTTCTGAGTGCACTGTAGAACTAGCACAAAGCTTCAGGTGGTCTTCATGGCTGGGTTTGAGATTGCCAGCATATCTTTATTCCTCTGCACTTGGATATGACTCATTCTCTTATTAAAACCACTGACAGAGAAAAATCTATTTCTAGAACACCTGCCTTTTTATAAAGGGAAAAAGTTTGAAGGAAAGCAGAAACTTTTTTGAAAAGAAGATAGTGACCATTTTTGTCAGTTTTTGTTCAGGCGTTCTTGTGACTACAAGTTGTTTTCTTCAAACTGGTTTTCATTTGCAAATGACATCTCCTTTACTGGAGTCGTGGTTAAGTGTGAGATTGTGTGACAGCGTGCATGAAATCAGACATACACCTGTCATTTTCAGGACCTTAGCTTAAGGCTGATTTTGAGAGCTGAAAATATGTATGTAATAGATTAGCATGGTAAATATAGCAAGACAGGTGTATTGACCACACCTAGGAAGTGAGGGCAAAGACAAAGCTCTGGAGCAGCCTTTTCCTAACTTGGGCCTTCCAGATATTTTGGATTACAACTCCTATCACCCACAACTTTAGTCATTCTGGTGGGATTTGTGGTCCAAACCAAAACACCCAAAGAGTATCATCAAAGTCTTTTAGAAAATGGAAGCTTTAGGCTCCATATTATATTTACTATGTTGTTTAATACAAAACAAAACAAACAGAAAGATTTCCACACACTATTTAACAGTGTGTTTGGCAGTTGTAGGTGGCTGAAGAACACGACATGCTTCACCAAAACTGCAATGAAAATCAATGGAAGCCAAACAGTTCTTTCTGCTATATGAGTACAAAGATAAGCTTAAGTCTAACACTAGGAGCGCAGTAATTGCGAAGATCCAGGGCACTGCCTAGTTTGCTTTCAAAACTGTTCTTTCTTTCTTTTTCAAAAATATTTCTGTACCATATCTTGAAATGAAATCAAAGATAAAATTATTATGCTATTGGCAATTGAAAGAATTAATATGGCCATGAGAAAGCAATCGGACATATAGACTGGCGTCCTGTTGGGAAGTTACATCATTGTAAACTGACTTAGTATAGTATAAAATTGAATTGCACCATTGCACAATGTTTGTACTGTCAGGGGAGAGACAGTGATGTAGCTACACCGTCAGGACCATTGCAGAAGCTGAGCTGGCAGCATGGCCATTGCATACCGGTCCTGACACACAAAGTATCTTGATGCATAGCATGTCCCATTGTGCAATAGAAGCCCCCACTGCACAATAGAACATCTTTGTACAGCTCCCTGTTGTGCATCATGCAGTTCAGTAGCATGCTCATGTATCTTGTCTGTGATATAGCTGAATCACTGTAAAGTTATGCATCATAGCCTCTGATGCAGCACCACAGTCAAAATAATTAGAATGAAGCTAGCTTGATGCCCAACAATTGTGCCAAATGATACAGAAAATGGATGATAGCTAAAGTGATAGGTATTCTGGCCTGATCATCCCTTTTTTATTCTCAGGCATTATTCTTCAATAATTTCTGGCCATCGGGCTCTGTTTTTCCTATGTTTGTTGCTCCTTTTCTTTGCTCTTCATTTTTAATTCTGAAATAACAACAAGAAGAATAACAATAAGAATAACAACAAACAGAAAGTTTACATCTCCGCATTTGTAGATGATTGTCCCAATCTGGACTGAGACATGCATGTTTAGTTCATAATATTGAAATCAGAGTACTGTCATTTATGTTGGTGCTGGTGACTGTTAAAGAGTACCATGTGGGCTCAGCCATCCCACATGCTGAGATTTTGGTGATGTTTGGGCAGCAGTGGTAGTGGGCTTTTTCTCTGCATGACATGCTTAAAACCAAACACTTAAAACAATTAGCTAATTGGCATGAATTCATTTTCTCAATAAGCAAAATATAGCTACATTACATTTTCACTGTAACTTAATGAGGGTAAACAGCAGTCTGTGGTGTAACTGTAACTTTGTTATGGCCCCATGCATACCCCAAGATTGATATGGTTTAATTGTCATTATTACTTAATTGGCACTACATTAATTGGCATTTGATATAAAATAGAACCTTAGGTGACTGGAATGTTAAGCTGGCAAGAGGAAAATTACTGACTGTAAATGTGAGATTGCAAGGCAGGTCAGCCATACCCCCTCCTAAGCAAAACTGAAGTCATTGTCAAACAGATTACAAGGCAGAGACAATAGGCTTATGCTAAAAGTTGGACCTCTCTGAGCAGAAAAGAGAAGTTCGCACCAACTTGTGATTGTTTTAACCTTGATCTCTCATATCTGGATATTTCCCTATTTTGTCTTCCAAACCTCTTCACAATACAGGGCTATTACAACAGCCATTACCCCTTTGTCACCTAGACACTAGGACCATTAAAACTGTCCAGACCTCATTATTTGCGTTGCAACTCCCATTGTTCACTCAGCTGGGAGAGTGATTCATGCACATACCCATAGAGTAGATTTTGGGTATAAAAATCCTCAGTTTTCAGCAGTCTCTCGACTTACTGAATGCCACACTGTCCATTTGATTTCCAAATGAGAACTATCCTTAGGTGCCTACTTAAGCCACATTGCCACTTTTCCTTGCTTCTCTCCAGACTGGTGATTATCACCCAAATCCTAAAATCCCTCTATCCACAACTTTCGTCCCTTTCCTTTGGTGAGTCTTTGTGTGAGTGCATGAGTACTTGAATCTTTTGTGTGCATGTGTGCATTTCTCAATAAAACATACTCTTAGTTAATTTTGGATTCCCTGGCTGGTTCTTTCTACAAGAGCCCATAAACATTGGTGGAAAGATCTTGTTAAGTTACCCCCCTCTCGCAGGCCCCCTAATGTTTGAGCTAATTAATTCCCCTCTGTCACTTGGAGGTACTGGCATCATGAGTGGACTCCTGAGTCACCCACGTTTTGGGTTAACAAGTTTTTAGTTACCTTTATAGCTATAGTGTGTGGACTGACTTACAGTGGGGGAGGAATATCACATGGTTCAAGTACTAATTCATTTGTTTCTAGAATGCATGCTTATTTAAATATTAAAAAAAAGTAAAAAAAAAACCCTTATTATCAAGTAACTTTAAAATGCATACTATCCTGTATGACCATTAGATACTAGGCAGCACTGTAACTATGGTATTATGTAGCGGATTCTGGCTAGACACCTGACCTAAACCTCTCTTACTAGTAAGCAGCTGCTGGCATTGACGGGCATCTATTCCCTCAAATCCCACTTACCATGAAAGTCTCCCACTTACTGGCTAAGCACTTGCTGTGATTAATGTGGATCTGTTTCTCTGTTGATTGAGAAATAGCTGCCTGATATTGCCACCCCTCTTGTGATTGATCTCTGACATGACAGGCAGAAAAGAATGCCTGCTGCAAATCCCCCTCTTGCCAGAGACTTCACATATGGGTTGGGTGGGTCAGGATGAGGAAGGAATATCAGGCAGCTACTTCTCAATCAAAAGGAAACAGACTTACACCGATCTCAGTGGTTGCTTACCAGTAAGTGGAATTTGGGAGGCTTTCATGGTAAGTGGGATTTGAGGGACTTTCACTAGGGGCTATATAGGAATACATAGCAGCTTCAAATGTGTAGCTCTAGGCTACATATTCGTAACTACCCAACAAGATCTCTGCCTATGTACTTAATGTAGCATGCAGTTTAGTTCTTCAACAAAATCTAGAACATAAGAACCACAAAATATACGAAATAGAGCCTCCGGTATTTTACCAAGTAGAGTTTCTGTGTGTGTTTGTGAGTGTGCATGTGTATAGGAGATTATTTTAAAAGCAAGCAGCGTTTAAAACTGGAATTGTTGGTTTGGTTTTTTTTTTAAGGCAACTTTGGAGTAGTGTTTGTTGGTTTCAGAAGAATTGAATGGAATGTGTCTTAGATAGCTCCTTTGAGGACAGGGAATCTTCCAGGTTTCAGAGAAATAGGTTCAGGGGTGAGGGTCTTGTCAATAAAACATAGTATGTCACCAGAAATGGGGATGGAGTGGGTTAATAGTGTGGAATTTGTGTTCTCTTTCATTTTTCCACTCCTGAAAATTCTCAAATGCCTTTTCCTCTAGCATTGGTGAATAGGCTCTGCTGGTTGCTAAACAATTGCCTGGTTCAGCAATATTGAAACACTGCCATTGCTAGAAGGCAGATTTATGGAAATAGATGTGAGAAGAGGAAAAGGATTGGTGGATTGCATAGAGATGCCACAAAGGCATGGAAATATGAACACTGTGCCAGTTGTACATGTTTACTCCTGCATTCATCTCTGTCTCTCTTAGTCTTTGCATGTTGTTTCTTTTACGTCTATTTTTAGATTATAAGACCCTTAGGATATGCTCTTTCCTTCCAATTTTTGGGGGGAGGTGGTAAAATTTACTGTACATGTCTGGTTTTATTATTAGAAGGAGCAACAAAAATACTTGCTTTATTATTAACAATCATGGTAATATGTTCTTTGTAAAAAACAGTAAAGAATATTTTTGTTGGCCGAGAATTAAATAAACTCTGGATACTAGCATATCTAGGTACTTTTAATGAGCATTTAGAATAGATTTTCCATCCATATTTCTATCCTTTTTGTGCCGAATTAAGAAGGAAAAAGGCACAAGGCACAGCTGAGGCTATTTTTAGAACTGGTGTCAGGCTCATTTTAAGTGATAATACACTAAAGCACCACAAACTGTCACATACTGGAGAATAATTACAATCAACCTCATGAAACTTTAACACAGAAACTGCTGCATTATTTAGAACATTAATGTGGTTTCAGGAAAAGTAATTACTGGTTATCTATTGCCAGAGACATCGTTTGCTATCTGACTCCAGGGGTACTGTCTGAAGCAGGGATCAAGGCAGCATGTGTGAACTAGCCAAAGGAAGGCTAGATCAATGCCCTTCTGTGATGGTTTCCTTGCTGTCTAATGAATCTAATCTATGTTTTAAGAAGTAAAACGAGAAATAAAATCTACTTAAACCACAAAATGAGTTAATCGCACGTTGTTCCTTCTGTTTGGGGAAGATAATGCCCAATGAAACTGACTGTAATGCTTTGTGGGGCTGGGAAATCTTTGTATGCACCTTTGTCACATTTTTTGGATGGCATCATGGCTGGATCAACCTCAGTGTCTAAGCTTCTCTGGCAGGCAGGCATTAAACCATTAAGGCAATTCAGAATGATCTTCAGTTGCATCGTTGACTAGATTGTCTTGGTTCAGATTGCTTTAGAAGAAGGACAGAGAAGATGTCACAGCTTACTCTAATCCAACTTTGCCACAGCTCAATCCTGTGGAATCCTGGCATTTGAAATTTGGTGAGATTTTAGCATTCAGCAGCAGAGAACTCTAGTGCCTCACCAAACTAGAAATGTTACAATTGTGTAGTGTGAAAGAAACTTTATTTACTCTTTATAGCCATGAACTGCCTGGGGTCCCACTCATTTCTGTGCCCCTGACAGGCCTAGAGCTGCTTTAGCTTCCCAAAGTTAGACTGAAAGGAGAAATGTACTCTTTGAATTGTGATTCTCTTGTAAAACAGGATGTACTTCATGTATGCTTTCTTTTGTCCATGAGGGGTCTAAAACAGGGCTTTGGGGAAATATGGAGAGACCACTGATTATTTATAGTGCAGTAGTTGGTGCCTGGAGGCATCGATGGGTGTGTATAGACCACCTGGGGTGGGAGTGGATTGGCCCCTGAATTAGCCAAAGTTGCCCATCCCTGCTTTAAAATGCTGCAGGTCTCTGTTGTTTTTGGCACTCTAAAGAACTGGCACTATAAAGAAAGTCGACATACATGATAATAACCTCTAAGAACTTAGATAATGCCCTCACAGGTGTTCCCCATGGCTCATTTTGAAGGACCCTTTCATACTAGATTCATGCTAGATTCTAGCATTCTTATTCCATTGCCATGGCAGCATCCTGTGGAATTCTGGGGCACGTTGTTTGGTGAAACATTAGAATTCTTTGTCAAATAATTCTAAATGCCATTCCCTGAACCACAGATTCCAGGTTTTCTAGGAATAGAAGCATGCAGTTAAAGTGGAATCATAGTGCTATGATTATCTAGTATAAAAGGGCCCAAAGTACTATGTTAAGTGTTCATCACTGTTTTAGCCATATATTATTTTTTCTTATATTTTGGCTAGCATCTCCTCACTGTCTTATGCTGGCATACAGCCTGTTACACTGGTATTGGGCAATTTTTGGAAAGCTATATAGCAGCAACAGCAAAATGACAGAAAAAGCCATTGCCAGTCCTCCAGTCATCAGTTCAGTGTCCACAGCCATTTTACCCTACCCACCATGAAACCATCTATGCTGCAACCACCACCATCTATGCTGGTGTAATTCGGCTAGTCAACAGGACCATGGCTGTTACATGCAACCATGTGATGACTGAAAAGTGCCTTGTGATTCTTAGGCTCAACTTAGGCCCTTTCCGCACCTTACCTTCTTCCGGCGCTGGGGTGCAGGGATCGCGGAAGCAGCCTCCAGCGAGAGGCTCTCACATCCGGGGTCCTTTGGCTCTGCACGAGCTGCCTGCTTGCGTGAGAGCCCCGCTTCTTCCTTCCGCAGCACAGCTTGGGAGTTTCCCAGGCTGCACTGGGGCAGGAAGCATGACCGGCGTGGCTCTGGAGGCTCCACACGCCAGGTAAGTGCGTGTGGGGCCTGGCAGCAATGTGCGATCGCACACCATTTTTGGCTTCTAGCTGAAAATGAAAAGGTGCGCGATCAGCGCCTGCCGGCTCCTGGAGCGTCACATGATTGTGAGTGCGTCGCACAGATCGCACCTCACAATCACACAATGCTCTAGGGGCCCTTTCGCATGGAAAATGCTGTGTGGAAAGGGCCTTAGATATGATATGGAGATCGGTGTGTCTTCCCCATTGTGTTATTTCCTTAAAATGAAAAGTAGCCTTGAGGTATTTTCATCCAAGCAAAAGAAGCACAGTAGTGGATATTCTTACTCTGTCCTTTGTGTCTTTTTCTTCTACTCAAAATAGCCACTCTCATTCCTGTGGGTGAAAAAAGTTCCACAGAAAGCTCATGTATTGTCTTTGCTTGTGTAAATAAGTGCCATATAAACAGTAGAACTGATTCCCTAAGAAAATGCATTTAAGTTTGATCTTCAAAAAGGAAAATGACAATTAATCCTGTTAAACGATAAAAGGTTGTGCTGCATGGGCTTTCAGGACCTCTTTTAACTCAGTAATTCTTACTCTAAGATTTCGATGAATGGGTTTCCTATCAGTGCAGGTTGCCTGAGGTGCTTGCTAGTAGTCTTGCCAAATGCCTGATTCCTTTGGAAAAAGTGAGATATAGAAAAGGCTAGAACAGGGATTCTTTGGGGACTCTGAAGTTGCTAACTGTTCTCCTGGAAATCTGAAGTGGAACCAAAGGTGAACTTTGAAAATCTGTTGAATTCTGCTCTCTACTTGTGTTCAATTGGTATATTTGTAAATAAATACAAATATTAGTAACACCAGTAAATATCCTAAAGACTAATGTAAAAGGAAACCAAAACGAAAGCAAATACTGAAATTCTCACCGCTGAGGAATTCTTAACCAAATGTAATATCTGCATGGAACTTTCAAGTGTTCAATGCAGTATGGACTGTAACCCATAGAACTACCATGATTACAGTTATCACAAAACCCTTTGGGAAGATTAGGAACAGGTTGGCTCCCTGTTAAAATTGTTATTGCAGAAGCATATAAATTGCTAGATGTTTTCTGTCCCGCTGTCAGCATTCTGAACATAATGATGTTATGCAACTTCATTGTGATATATAGAGCTGCATAATTCCTCATTTAAAAGGAAACATTGCTGCATAAATTGAGCTCTAAGCTTTTGTTTAGGAAGGTAATAAATCAACTGTTGTGGGTAAAAATAAATTCAGCATGCAAACCAGATGTAATTAAAGGTATATTGTCTTGCTTTAGTCTGCTAGTGATTGAACCAGTGTTGTAAAACCTGCTGCTCACTAATTGCTGTGAAAACTAAATGGCGAATTTCATTGTTTATTATTTGAGCAGAAAATGGTCAGTCCAAGTGACACAGTTGTGTGTCTGTTAGTTTACAAGTCCTGTTGTTAGAGAAAAGAAATGAAGTCTTAAGTTCATGTTATTCCTAAAGTGCCAAATAAGATGGTTTGTTGATATTTGGCTTCAGCGTTGAATTTGAATCTCAGCAAGGCCCAGTCTTTTAACTTGTGAGTAGTGCAATTCTAACTAAGACACATTGGCTGTAAGGGGTCTGGATTTAACACAAGCCTCTTTTGTCAGCAGTAAATTCAGAGAACTGCCAACAGAGCAATCTGCCTGCAGAACTGCCCTACTGGCTAAGATCTGGTGGCAGAAGAATGAAAACAGGGTGTAGAGAAGGGATGGACTGAGGGAGGAACTGTTATGTCAGATCCAATCCTTTGCTCACCTAGGGACACAACTGAAATGGGAGAAGGTTGGATTCAGCAGAGCAATGTCTGTTTGACTGGCCTTTGGTCATCTTTGCCGGTAAGGACTGGAAGTTGCTACACGCTTCCCTGAGAGTGAGATCCACTGAATTCAACAGATTTTCTATCTAAGAAGATACACCTGCACTTTTCCTAATGGCTTAGCAGGAGAGCAAGGCTCAGAAACTTATCTTCAAGAAAACTGTTTATATTATACATGTACACTCATTTGAACAAGCATATTTCTGGAAAAGTATATTTTGAACAATATGAATACCATATGACTAATATAATATAATATATGAATAATCAGTGTTTTGAAGACAAATTATTCACATTGTGTGGGTATGAAAAGAATATTTGAAAATATTCAAAAAATTGTTGAAAAACATGTTTTTTGAGTGTCAAGGAACCTTGATGAGAAGAATCTTTCTGCACTACACTGTTATAGTGTTATTATTCCACTTTCTACATCCTATGGAATCCTGGGATTTTGCAGTTTTGGTAGGGGCAGGTATTTAGAATTCTCTGCCAGAGAACTCTTTGGTCTCATGATGCTGAAAGTAGAATAACAGCACTATAACAGTGTAGTGTGGAAAGGCCCCTGGACTGACAAGAATCTTCTCCATTTGAAATTTACTCTGCACAAAGTTTGCACTTGGTCGCTTTGCACAAGAAATTTCATTTTCTGTGTAGAAAACAACATTTTTTGCTTAGGAAATAATATTGATATGCAGAAAAGGTGTTTCCTGCACAAAAATTGCTGTAATTGTGTGCTTATTCTAAGCAAAATGCACACATGAATGATTTGCATAGAAAACTGTACTTCCCATGCAGAAAATAATCTTTTTGTACAGGAATATTTTCTGTTCAGAAACTGCTGCTTTCCTTGGAGACAAATGTGCAAGTTTTGTGCAGAATAATTCCTGAATTGCAAATAGGCTTCAAAAACTGTGTGATTTTTGAATACTTTCTTGCAGCAGGAATTAAAATGCTAAAACATCTGATTGCTTCCTTTAAGAAGAAACTTAGTAAAGAATGACAATCCTATCATGGTGATTAACCGTGACAGCCATTCATTCATTCATTCCACTTTACTAATTAAGATTTGGCACAGAAGAAGGGAAGAGGAAGCTGATTGTCATCTTATAATATTTTATATTTGTGAGGTAACAGTAAAGTTTGTAAACTGAAAAATTTAACAAGGTTTTAAAAAATTATGGGAAGAGGAAAAGGAAGGGGGAATACAATGCTACATGGACGCCATCCAAAACTGAGCAGTAGTGGCATGATCCTGCTGCTGCTTACTTGTGGATGCTTCTCAGTGTCACTGTCTTAATTCTTCTTAAAAGCAATGCAGCAGAGCAGTATTAATCTGCCACACGCAGAGAGCTCAAATACCACTATTGCTGAAGTTGTGTGCTATCCTTCTTCTTAAGGTCATGGTCTCAGGATCCAGTGGACAGAGAGAATGACACACCAGTGGGCAAGGAGTCAATTATTTAATGCCCTCTGACATCTAGTCAGGAGTAATAGACACCTTGTGCAGCATGCCCTATTATGATAACTTGATCAGAGATGGATATAGGACAGAGTGAAGGAATGGAAAGAGCAAAAACCACAGCAAGGACATGAACAGACAAGGGGCTCTGGGAAACAGCACTGAGTCCCTTATCTCATGGGATGGGCACAACTGGTGCCTCATGATGCAGACATAACCCCATTCAATCAAGTGACTTCTTCATACATATGTTTAGGTTTGCAACAGTTTAAAATGAAGAAGCTCTGTTGGGGTTAAGTCCCATTGACTAGTGTACAATTTGCCTTCAATAAACATGCATAGCTTTGCATGCATAGCTTTCTCAATGCATTAGCTGAAAGTGGCTTTGTGATAGGTGTGGATAAATCTGGGGATGCCTCTTCTTTCCAACCTAAACTTTTGTGTGTTGACTGTCAGGAATCTCTCCCTGCCAAGCCGCAGCCAGCAAGGGAGGAGGGAGGTCAGAAATACTTTCAGGAAGAGTCCGAATATACCAAACACCAGGAAAACACAAGCCGAGCCAGGTCAAGGTCCAGTCCAAAGGTTCAGGAGGCCGAGATCTATCCGGAGGGTTTCAGGGAGCAGGAGATATGAAGGTTTTGAAGGCTTGCTAGTAATTTGCTGCAAGCAAAGAGCAGCCACGCTGGAAGACTTAAATAGCCACTGTGAGCAGGTGCTGCTTGTTATTGTTTCCTCAACCTAGTCCATGCAGCCTCCCTCTGAGCAGCCCGTTTCAGCCTTCTTCATGATTGAGGGCTGATGGGCACAGGTGGCTGCCACTCTTCTGCATCACTGCCGGTTCCCTCTCCATCATGAGCTGGCTGGGGCAACTCTGTCTCTGTTTGACCTTCCAGTGCAGGGGATGTTTGCAGGTTGACTTGCTCACTCACTGGCCCAGTCCTTGGCACAGTCAGTTGCTCCTCGATCTCAGAGGCATCATCTATCCCATTCTCTGGCTCGGTCCCATGCACAATCAGTTGCTTCTCAATCACGGCAGCATCTTCTATCACATTGACAAAGGAAGGCTACAATGGTGCCAGAACTACTGATTATAGTCAAACAAATGGGAACTCTGGTTGATCTCAGTTCCTACTCTTGTGAAGCTTTGTAAGTATGTTTAGAACTCATTTACACATATACTTGGGAACTTTCCTTGTCAATGTGGGGAGGTTAGAAATGCAGCAACCACAGCTGGAGTGTATATCCCTGATTTTATCAATGCTTATGATAAAGCCCTGTTTGGTGAACACATAAAGAAGGCTTTAAAAATCCTTCCCCTTTCACATTAGGGCCAAATATTGATTTAACAGAGTATTGAATGACTGACAAAGAACTTTGTGTTTCTGCAGTACTACATTACCTCTGGTAGCCTGACACTTGCCATCAGTAAATCCTTTGCCAGACAAGCTGCACTTTTATAAACAATGTGTTTCTGTCCCTGAATTTTATTGTATTTTAGAAATATTTAACCTCCTTGGCAACCTAGAAAAGAAATGTTTGTGACATTACCTAAAGCAAAGTAAAAAGCATATGAAATGGGTAATCCCTACAAAAATACCAATAAAGATTAAGTCTAGGAATTATTATCTTATCCTTCAGTGCCAGTCTCTGCCTACAAGGAATTTGTGGCTCTTTTTGCTACACATGCCTGTGGGGTGTTCTGGAAGATTAACCGGTCTGCTAAAAACATCAGAAAAAAAAAAATCCTGATTGCAAAGGCTGTTTGGCAATGGAACAGATTCCCTTGGAAGGTGGTGAATTGTACTTCAGTGAAGGCTTTTTTTAGTAGAAGTTCTATGCCATCCTCTTAGGGGTACTTTATCAGTGGATTCCTGCACAAGCCTGGAATTGGATGAAATAGCCCTGGGATTTCTTCTAATGCTGATTTGATGAAAGACAGAACAAATAAAATGATCTCTTTTACATCTAAATTCTAAGTTGTGTCCAAGTTCCTGAGTGTTGTAGGACTCCGCAGGACTGGTGTTGGAATTAAATGGCACCATCTTCCAATCCTGTTCCAGTCTTGTTCTTTATGCGAGGACCTCACATGTTTATGTTTAGGACCTGGCATCATCTGCCAAGACTTAAGACAGATGGAGGAGTAAGTGCAATACAAGGGGTTTTTTTTCCTTTCCTTTTTTCCTTCTTTCCTGTAAAAGAGGCAGGTATGGGGAATAATTCCTTCTACGGGAAGGAATTTTAAACCCTATTTCTGCACATATTTGCACACTGTATTTTTTTTTAAATCAAGGGTTGTGAAAGCTGAAATTAATATTTGTTCTGTATGCCCTTTAACCACTTGCCAGAAGGGAATTATATTTGTGAAAGGTGAAATATCTGTCAGCAGTTGAAGAACTGTTTTAGCAACATCACACTGAGATCTCTAGGGGTCCCTAAAGAAGATTTTTTTCCTTCACCTATCAATCCTGCTATAAAAAAAGGTTGCATCTTTTGACCTTGATAAGTCGAATTTCATTTCCTGGGCACTTGACAGGTGGGAAATTATAACTGTAGAAAGAAGAAAACCTTGAAGGCAGGTAAACATGAGTGGCAGATTCTTGCTCAGAGAAGGTATTCATATTTAAAACATTAGGATTTTTCAGTCCTCATCCCAAATCTACTGTATACCTGCTAAATGAAATATCTAAATATCCATGAGTATGGCCCTTCATATTACTTATTTGCTTCTTGTCTAAATCTGCAGTCAAATTGTAGATTTGGTTTGAGACCTTTGTCCATAGATTTTTTGCCTTGAAATAGTTCATATTTAGCAATTAATTCAGGAGAATAATTCAATGCTTAATCTAGCCAGAGAGTTAAACATAATACTTAAAGATCTGCCACTGCAATCACTGGGATTTAAAAGTGCCTCAGTCTCTCTGGATTGTGCCTGCAGGACCAACAAATGTCAAGTGTAATATGCTGCCTTGGAGTGTGGTGGAGTCTCCTTCTTTGGAGGTTTTTAAGTAGAGGCTGGATGGCCATCTGTTGGGAGTGCTTTGATGTGTGTTCCTGCATAGCAGGGGGTTGGATTGGATGGCCCCTGTGGTCTCTTCCAACTCTATGATTCTATGACTCTATGAAGATGAAGAACTCTTCTGTGAGGAAAGCAAGTGGGCACATGGATGACAAACATAAGGAGCAGGAGATTTACAGCATAGAGGTGAGGAGGAGGAGAATGAAGAAAATGAAAGCAAAAATACTCAGATGTGATGAATGTTTAACAACTATGTTACACCAGCTCTCCAAAAAATGTGTTTAGGATTACGTTGTCATGGTTCAGCATTCTGGAAATACGGAGTAGATTCCACATAGATTTCATGTTTAAAATATGATGCTCATGCTGTATTGCACTAGCCATGCTGGGTGGATGTTCTAGGAGTTATAGTCTGAAAAAACATAATTTTTCCAAGCTCCAATAACATTCCTGTTCATGCTGCTAGGTGAACTTAGACCACTGACTGACAGCTTTAACCAGTCTTTCAGAACTGTGATAAACATACTCTGAGCTCCTTGGCTAGGACAGCTAGGTAGACTTATGTTCAGATAGCAACTGGATCTCTGGAAATTAGTCCAGTTCGGCTTTATTTGGGAAGGAGAGAGTACTGCTGAATGGGAACTTTCTTTTCACCCTTTTATCTACACTCTGGGAAACAGGTGTAATTACTCTCGGACAAAGTAACTCAGAGGTCCTGGAGTCTTTCCCTTCCGTTTGGCTAAGAAGTGTCAGCAGCACACCTCAAGCAGTTAAGGGTGCAAGTGAAGGTGAAAAGTAGGAATTTGTAAGGAAGAAATATTTTCTCTGAAAAAGGGTATGACAGCACATTAAAAAAGTACTGCATGTAGAAAGCATCTCACTCTGAGTGCTCCGTAAGAAATCCCAGGGCTACAAAATTGTTTTCAAGACAACATTCAGTCAAGTTCAAAATAAGACCCCGACACACTTCTGCATCACATTTCCTCTCCTACTGACATTGACATAGTCAAACTGGTCTGAAAGTATCCATGGCAGGGAAGCTAGCAGTCTAAACGTTGTTGTCCAGGCTCAACTGTTGCTTGAAACAAAGGCAGTTGAAACCTTGATTCCCAGGGCCATTCACTCATCCCCTTTGTGACACATATGCACTCTCAGGGACTGCCCTTTTAAAATGGGAAAGGGAGAAATACAATTTTTTTTTTAAATTCCAGGGCCTCCCATGACTCCAGATCACTTCCTGTTAGAAAAAAAGGACCTTTCCTGGGCCTAAAACAGCTCAGAGAGAACCGAAGGTTGATGAAATTGCCCCTAGGGGCAATTGGGGACAAGAAGATATTTTTTAAAAAATTCCATTTTCCTAAGAGACATGTGTGAGCGTACAGCCCTCTAAGGTCCCCAGAGCACCAATGTAGTCCCCTAATGCTTAATAATTTTTCAGCCCTGCTTTAAGCAGTGAAGAGTCTGGAGTTTTCCAGTGATGTATTTAAGTCTTTTGCTCCAAGGCCCTTTTTGCATGGCACTTCTGAAGCGAAAGGGCCCCTTGAGCGTCACGTAAATGTGAGGAGCGGTCCATATGATGCAGTCACATTTGAGCGACGCTCAAGGGACTGATGTTGACCATGCACGCATTTTTTCATTTTCGGTTCAAAGCCGAAAATGCTGCACGGTCGCATATCGCTCCGGAGCCTCGTGCGCACTTACTTGGCATGCGGAGCCTCGGGAGCTGGGCCAGTCGTGTGCCCTCTCCTCAGTGCAGCCTGGCAGGTCCCAGGCTGCACTGTGAATAGAAGAGGTGGGGTGCTTGCGTGACCAGGAAGCAGCTGCAGAGCCGAAGCAGGAGGGATGCAACAGTGTTCCTCCCAAGGTTTCCTGCGCGAGCTGTGCAGCCCAGCACTGGGAAAAGGTAAGGTGCGGAAAGGGCACAAGTCTCAAGTCTAGTCTCAAGTCCTTGCAAGATACTTTCAAGTCGTGTCTCGAGTCAAGTCTCAAGTCTGGGAGCCAATTTTATACCCCAACCTGTATTCCAGAAGTTCTGGACAGGGTCGAACAAAGTCAGTTTTAACAATTTCAGTAGAGTCAGCCTTCTACTTTTGTGATTTTGCCACCTGCAGCTTTGGAAGTGGGGAATAGGATCTTTCTTCTTCCTATTTGCAAAGCTGGAGGCTTTTTCAGAAGTGGGGAATAGGATCCTTCTTATTCCCCATTGCTGAAGCTTCATGAGCTTCAGAAGGAAGGATCCTTCTTCCTCAAGTCCACTGCCTAAAATATTTTCTGTTCCCCTCTGAGATGTGCACCCTGCACTCTGGGCACAAGTCTTGCCTTCTGCTCTTAGGAAAAGTTTTAGAAAGCTCCTCCTATATGTACTGGGGAAAGGCTGCTGAGCAAACCTCAACCCCACCTTAAGCCCGTAGCCTAACCCATTGGCTGTTCCCTCTGAAAAATGTGTGCACACTTTGGCCTTGAAACAGATCAACATGTGACCAGTAAATTGTAAGGTTTCTGGATGAATGTGTTATATTACTGAACCAAGGGTAGCAAGTCAGTCACTAAAAATATGCAAGTCTCAAGTTGAGTCGAGTCAGTGTGTAATTTTTGCCAAGTCAAGTCCGAGTCAAGTCACTGATGTGGCTTAAGTCTGACTTGAGTCCGAGTCAATCGACTCAAGTCTACATCACTGGAATTTTCTGAACCCTTCTAGTTCCTAGGTGATGACAGTGGGCAAGAGGTGTTCCCTGAGATTCTTCGATCTTGCTTCAGACTATCCCCTAAGTTTTTGCTTTAAGCCTGTATTCATGGTGCTCTAACATAGATATAGGTTAGTTATACAGTCAGTTTACAAGATCCTTGTATATAATAAAGACAGGGGCCCTTTCTGCACCTTACCTTTTTCTGGCGCTGGGGTGCGGGGATTGCATGAGCAGCCTCCAGTGAGAGGTTCTCACGTCCCTGCTGCTTCAGTTCTGCACGAGCTGCCTGCTTGTGCGAGAGCCCCACCTCTTCCTTCCGCAGTGCAGCCTGGGAATTTCCCAGGCTGCGCTGGGGCAGGAAGAGTGACCGGTGTGGCTCCGGAGGCTTTGCACGCCAGGTAAGTGAGCATGGGGCCTGGGAGCAATGCGCAATCGTGCACCATTTCCAGCTTCCAGCTGAAAATGAAAAGGTGCGCAATCGGCGCCTGCTGGCCCCTGGAGCATCACGCAATTGTGAGTGCATTGTGCAGATTGCTCCTCACAATCACACGACGCTCCAGGCACCCTTTTGCATGGAAAATGCCATGCTAAAAGGGCCAGGATAATGCTAAGATGATATTATTACAGGTTCATGCTCAGAAGTATCTTGTTGCCATCCTAAGTCTGAACAACCTGTAACTTTTCTATCAAATATAACAAACAGTCATATGGCTACCTAATTGAAAGTAAGTTCTACTACTGAATTCTGTGGCCCTTATTTCCAAGTAGACATGAAAAAGATGGAGTAGCAGTTGAAAAGTCTCTTCTGAAAATGTTTATACCCCACTCTAACAATGTGTGTATAAAAATGTCAGAGAAAATAGCTCTTTTTAAATATTTATAGAGTCTTCAACAGCTGTGAAATCTTAGTTCTACGAAAGGAAGAATAATGATTCTATAAGGGCTCTACTGAATTATTTTGAATTCCTGGGTCTACAGAGTAGGGCACATTATAGTTTTAGCAAGCTGTACTTCTGGAGAATTGTTACATAGCTTTCAAGCAAGAATCAGACACTAAATTGTTGAAGGAAATGCTGTAGGTAAAATTGCCTTGGAGTAGCTACATGCAGTAGATTTCTTTTGCTATGCATTAGTTTGGCCACAATTCAGATGCATTTTTATAGCTTTCAGGGTCTCAAAGTGCAAAACGAACTCTTTTGAATGTCTATTGTAATATTGCTCTATTTGTCATTCTGCTGAACAGGCTGTCAACTTTGCAAGGTTACCAAGGGTTTCCTCAGATCAGCATCTCTTGGCTGTGCAAATCTGTTTGAGGGAAAATAAATATTCATTTTTATCTGAGGAGGGGCCATTTCCCAGGAGTAGATTGTGGTGGAGAATTTACACTGAGTTACATAACAATAATCTCTGCATGTGGAGTCCCACATTGATTGTGCTGAATGGCAACATTATACAATGAAATGCATACCTGAGTGTGACACAAAATAGACAAGTGACTGTGCATGAACATGAACATCTTCATGCACAATGGAAGTATGTACATAACTCATATATGAGCCTGTCTAGACTCTGAGATCTTCAGCAGAAGCCCTTCTTTCAATCTTGAGTCCCCTCCCTAAACTGCAAACCCCAGAATTCCATAGGATGTTGAAAGTGAAATAAAGCACTATAACAGCCTAGTGCAGAAATGGCCATAGTTTTTCAAATAGTTTGGACTACAACCCAGAAAGATGACATCACTGGCCATGCTGTTTGGGGGATGCTGAGGGTTAGTTTTTCCAAACTGTGGGCCTCACATAGTAACAAAGGCTACAGAACAGTATTGCCTTATGACGTACGTTTAAATATATTCTGATACAGGCAGCTTCTTCAGCTTTCTTTGATAAGCCTGCTCCAGGATATCTCAAAACAGGTACAACTATCACACCTAAGGAAAGAAAAGAAAACAGGCCACAAATTCTGGAGTGGAAAGGCTTGATGAATGTTACTGAATGTTAATGAGTTCTCTTAAGGAACTAAGACAAAATATATGTATGGCATGTTTTAAAAAATGTGTATGAGATAACAGAGAGGCAGCATGGTGTAGTGGTTTGATCATTGGACTACAGTCCTGGAGACCAGGGTTCAACTCCCCACTTGGCCATGGAAACCTGGGAGAACCTAAAAAAAGTACTGACCTATTTTTTCCTATACTATCCACTGTGGCAGTGCTACTGGCCTTTTTGAATGCCTGGGTGGGAAAATGGTCTCAGTGGTAGCGGCCTTTTGGTATTTTCCCTCAAAGGAGTACCAAGAGAGTAGAGGGGGTTGGTTGGTGCTTCTTTTAGGTTCTTCTGGAATCGCCTAAGCTCTCACCGCTACACTCAGGGAAGGAGAAGTTTCCTTCTTTCATGAATTAATACTGTACTTTAATTTTTATTTTTAAAAAAATCTTTCTCAGAGTAGAGTAGTGAAAGACCTTTTCGAATAGCTGGGTGGGAAAATGGTGCTGGTGTCCAGAGGTGGCTGGCCCTCTGAGGTGGCACTGGGGCTATCCCTTCTCCCTGGAATGAGCCCTGATTTATTCATGGGTCATATCACAGTCCATAATTTTGGCCACCAAAACCTGCCCTAGATTTATACATGAGTATATACAATAGGATTTCAATACAGGATTTGGAATTTCCTGGGACTGATACATCTTAAAGGCCTTCATCATGTTTCATTGAACAGTCATTAATTACAACCCAATTGATCATTTGTACCTTAATTACTTTAATTAATTTGGTAAAACATTGCCCTAATTGTCTTGACATGTGGCACAGTTATAGCATCACCTCTGCTGTAGTGACTTTTAACTGAGACTATATGTGAATATTAGAATAAATCCAATTAATTTGTCAATGTCTAAGCAACAATAATGGGAATTTGTTGAGGAATAATTATAACTACATGATTTTTAAAAAACTCACAAAATACTGAGACTTGTTTCAGGTGCTGTTTTTTATAATCTGTACTTCAGATATAGACAGCCAGTGTGATGTACTGACTGAGGTGTTGGGACTAAGGATTAGGACTCCCAGAAGCCAGGATTTCAATCTCTGTTCAGTCATTGAAACCCACTGGGTTACTCTAGGCAGGTTACACTGTCTTAGCCTTAGGCCATTTCCGCACTAGCCTGTTATAGTGCTATTATTCCACTTTCAGCATCCTATGGAATCTTGGGGTTTGCAGTTTAGGGAGGAGCCTTTGAGGCCCTTCCCTAAACTGCAAACCCCAAGATTCCATAGGATGCTGAAAGTGGAATAATAGCACTATAACAGGCTAGTGCGGAAATGGCATTAGAGGAAGCCAATTGCAGGCCTCCTCTGAATAAATCTTGTCAAGAAAATTTTGTGATAGGTTTACTTTAGGACCACCATAATCCAGAAATGACTTGAAGGTATACAGCAATGACAATCATGAAGAACAGCAGATTCTCAGTTACTTCAAATATCTTCATTAACTACAAACACTAACTAAACTTGTTCAAACAAATCTTACTGAACAAATTAGGCAGATGATGATGGTGGTGGTGATGATGATGATGATGAGTTTGCTACCCTTTATTTTTCTATTAGGATTGAGTTCTTAATGCGAGAAGAAGTCCTTAAAAACGAAAAGTGCTATTTTCAAAGAGTATCTCTCTATATATGGCTGTGTAAGGTCAATAGATAGAATTGCAATCATAGCCCATTACTGAGCCTTCTTAGCTCAGTTTGGAATAACTTTAATATTTACAAACTTTCCTGGTTAGCTTATTTTAAACCAGCTGTCTGTGCATCCCTTGATCTGCATCAAATCTTATTTAAGATTTGAAGCCAGAGAAGAACTTCTGGGGCAGATGGCACTCCATTTATAACTCAGCTGAACTTTACAAGAGAGACAGATCAATACAGTAGGACAAGCAACTTCAAATTTTGGCAAATCACTAATGCAATCCAGTGCAAATATCCGATTTGTGTGACAGCTTGATTGACTGCTGTCTGATAAAACAGATTTATCTGGTCTTTGTTAAGATTGCTGAATTCCTTTGTAGAGTTTAATGTGGTTGAGGTCTTACTGCAATGATTTAAATAAACAAAGCAAAATTTTGCTAGAAACTAAAACTCTCATGTCTGTGCTCATGCAGAAAGTTGGAGCAAGAGATCTTCAGACAGAGTCATCTATTAATATGCGAAATGTATCTGCATCTAGGAGGCTGAATGCTCTGATACACACACACACACACAAAAGGGGGGGTGGGGGCCCTTTGAAAGGCACAGCAGGGCAAAATCTTCTGGGTTACTTAATTAGATTTCACATGAAAAGGCTGTGCATTTGCCTTACATGAGTCATCCAGGCAGGTTGAAAGGCTTCTTTAGGAAGGAGTGAAATGAACCAATATATACCTATGCAAATCAGAGGAAATTAAAACATTGTTTATCTGGAGATCTAATTAAATGTTGTTTTTGAAATCTAATTATGTATTTGCATAGATGTCTGAATGAAGGGATGAAATATTATAAAACTTAGCTGGAAATTTTTTGTTTTTGTCTAAATCTGGCTTCATAAGTCTCAATGATAATTAGCAGATGGGAGAGTGCAGAGAGAGATAGAAGGCTACACAAACATACTGATGTTTGCTTTGTGCTCTCTAAGGATGCTACATCTTATCTTCAAGTCTGGAGAATTGGAGAGGTTATGCCACTATTTGGCCATAAAGTGCAAAGGGAAAACTAAACTGATTTCTATTTCACAATCCCAGTTCATGCATTGGTCAATGTGGGAAGAATGCAGTGGCATTCTCAGCTTAGGCCATGAGTCGCTCATGAAGCAATGCACATTCTAGAAATGATACTCTTTTGGTGGGTGGACATTCACTTCTTCTTGGCTCCTGCATCATCAAGCCACAATTTATAGCAATAGCAAAATAGCAATAGCAGTTACATTTCTATACCGCTTATCAGTGCTAAACAATCCCTAAGAGGTTTACAATGTTTTTATCTAATTGCCCCCAACAAGCTGGGTACTCATTTTACCGACCTATGAAAGGATGGAAGGCTGAGTCAGTCTGGAGCCCTGCAGAATTGAACTCACAATGTTGTGGCTGCAGTACTGGTATTCAACCACTGTGCCACCAGGACCCTTAGAGCAGGTTCATCTTTCCTGCAGGTTCATCCTCAGGTAGAGCTGAGAAATACTCCTGCATGGAAACCTGTACAGTCACTGCAGGCCAGCAGAGGGTGAGACATGGCTTCCCCAGTGTTGTTGGACTGCAGCTCTTATCAACCCTACCCAATATAGCTAATGGCTAAGGCTGGTGGAAACTGCAGTGCAAAAACATCTTAGAGGGTCATAAGTTGCCTGCTCCTGGTCTAAGTAACACTGAGTTAGGGCCTTTCTGCATTACACTGTTATAGTGCTATTATTCCACTTTCAAGATCCTGCGGCATCCTGGGTTTTACAGTTTAGGGAGGGCAAAGAGCTCTCTGGCTAAATGCCCCTCCCTAAACTGCAAACCCAGGATCCCGTAGGATGTTGAAAGTGGAAATATAGCGCTATAACAGTGTAGTGCAGAAAGGCCCTTAGATGGACCACAGGTTTGATTCAGTATATATATATAGATTATAGATAGATAGATAGATAGATAGATAGATAGATAGTATATAGATATATATAGATTCATCTTATGTTCCTCTTTTTCTATGGTCTCTCTCCCTTTTTGCTGTTACTCACCTCTCTTATAGGTACTACCTCATTGCCTGCCTTCTGTTATACACTGGCCTGAATTCAGGAAGTGACATATGTACCTGGACTAGGCTTTGTGCACATGATGCAAAAACCTTGCCATTGCACAATAGACAAATTCAACAGGCAGTTGTGGAAGCAAAGGACTGCAGAACACAAGATTGTATGATGGGCACCTTCAGGAGGCTGTGGCAGAAGTACTGTCCTGCAACCAGCAATGCTGTGCATTCAGGATGCAACACTGGAAGTATCACTGTGCAACCCACAACACTGCACAGCAATCATAGCCAGCTCAGTGTGTCATTCACAGACAGATGGGTTATGGTGTTATGGTGAGAGTGGGTGAGGGTTGGGTGTTTCTGCCTGTCCTGCTTTCCCCCTTTTACCAGTGCTCTATTGAACATTTCTCTTTGTTCTTCTTGCGGTATGTGTCCTCTGGTTTGTTCTCCTATCCTGTGCCACTGCCTTTTTGCCTCTGTGCCCATTGAGCATTGTGGTTTGGCCACTGTGCAGCTCAAGCATATGTCTGTATGCATTGCCCTACATTGCCATTCTGCATGGGGTTTGTGTATCATTATGCTGGTATATGTCTGCATGCAGCTCTTTATGCTACACTAAGGGCGTATTGACCTTGAGGCTACTATCTCCATTTCTTCTCTTGATTCCTTTTTTTTTTCTTCTCAACCTTCTTCCAGTCACACCCTTCTTCTGATTCTCTGAAGGATGTGTGATATGTGATGGAGTATCCCTCACAATCTAATTTGGCAACAAACTCTATTTAAATTAGCAAAGAAATTAGCAAATATACCAATTGTTCTGTCATATGGAATCAGGATATTAGTCTACGGGCATTCATATAAGTATATGAAACACTACTGTTGGTCATTTCTAATGATCCTAAATGAGTATGATTTAGTTTAAATCAGACAAACTAACAAGTATATACAATAAAACACCTTATCTTTAAGTGGAATTCAGTAGAATTCTGAAGACACATAACGTAGACAATGTTGGTGTACACATGTATCTCCCCTTGGGTTGCAAGAATAACTAAAACAATTCAACAGACGAATTAGCTCCATGTACTAACTTAGTATGGGTGCAGAACCAGTCCTTCCACTAGAAGGAATTCTTCATAGCACACATCCATGTAAGAATTTTACACACAGCTTGGTGTACACTTGGAGTTGTCATAAGATAACAGAATAGTGTTGCAGAACCTTATCATTTGTGATAAACCTATGAGTCTGCATTATATGGAGACAGGACATTAGGACAGTATCATCTGTACCAGATTTTCTAACAAATTGACTGCAGACCATGATGCCTGGAGGCACTTCCCATGGTTCCTACCAAGGTCCCAGCCCCTTCTTATCTGAGTTTTTAAAAAACATCTTAATATTTGGGTACTTCCAAAACAAAGAATGTGGTTATACCTGCTCTCTGTAATTTTATTTCCCTAGAATATAACTGGGCTCAATGTGGGCCCACAGGTGCAGTATCCTTAGAGATGGTAGATAGTTGCAGTTAAGGTGTTATCCAAGATGTTGAAACTTATTTTCCAAATAGGCCCAGAATGTTTATATGTTTCTGTTAGGTTCAGTCTAAATGTCACTCCACTGACATGTATACCATCAGCCACCACGCAGAACTTTTTGCATACAAAAGCTTCTGCTTTCTCCAGCTTTTTTGTACTACCTGAGAAGTATTTAAGGCAGGATAAAAGTTCTGCAGGGAAAAGTTACATTATTTTGCAAAGACAAAGATCTATTTAACACTTGCCTGGGAACAGCTATACTTTCCTTGGCCTTAGACACCATGTTAGTCTGTTTGGATAGAGGCTTGTTAAGACACAAAGAAAATAATGAAACACATTAACAAATATTGGCTGACTGCATAAAAGTTCCCATAGCAAAGGAGATAAGCATGTTCTGCTTCCTCTGATAGGGAAGCTTTGAAATGTTCAACTCCAGATGGTCCATGGCTTTCCAGTGTCAAAACAGCAATAATTGGTGCACGTGCAAGGGAGTCAAATGAGAATTTTGACAGGGAAGAGAGTTATTTACTTTTTTAAGAAACGCAAAGAAGGAATTTGGTATACGACAGCCTGGGGAAGTTGTGACAACTAGAGGGAAATACTTACCCAAAATATAGTTGAATTAGACTATAATTTCATATGCACTTACCTGGGAGTAAACCCTATTGAAAGTATTGGCATGTGCTTCTGAGTAAAGGAGCTGTGTCATTTGCTTTGAGAAAATCCAGCTATGCATGGGTGGTTGGGTGCAGTGCAGTGCAGTGCAGAGTTGGATTTTTTCCCCCGCCTGTAACCTATGAAAACTACAATTTAAGCCCTCAGGTAATGAGGGGTTCCCAAATACACACAACAATAACAAATTTAATTCAGAGGTGTTCCTGGTAAGTTGAAATGCAAATCAGGGAACAGCCTGTGCTGGATGGGGTTACCTTCCCCCTTAAATCTAAGGTTTGGAGCTTGGGTGTTCTCCAGGACTCACCCCAAGCCTGGATGCCCAGGTTTCGGAGGTGCCCAGGAGTGCATTTGCACAATTAAGACTAGTGTGCCAGTGGTGCCTGTTCCTTGGGAAGTCAGATCTGGCCACAGTAATGTACGCTTTGATTGCACCCCATTTGGACTATTGTAATACACTCTACAGTCAGCTGTCCACATTTGCAAGGGTTAGGGGCACAGCAAATATCAAAATGTGTGTGCATCTATGGGAAAGGGATTGAGGCATGGTGGGGACAGTGGGCACCCAAGGTCCAAACCAGATCAAGGAAAGAAGTGGGAAAAGGGTGGTCAGCATTGTAGCTGTATACTTCTTCTCTCTTGCCTTTCTCAGTCTTGGGTGTGAGGAAGCGCTGGAAGAGGGTTTGTAGTGCTGAGAAATCAGCCATCTTTAGCTAGCCAGATGGTGGAGGAGGAAGAGGACTAGAACTAGGGTTTTAAAGGACTGCATGCCCTGATTGGAGCTGCCAAGAAGGAAGGTTTCCCCAGGAAAGAAGGACTTGGGATGGGAGTAGGGGCAGAGATTGGGGAAACTTGCAAATAATCAAATCAGTGAAAGTCAAGTCTGCAAATGTGGAGGGCCGACTGTCCTTGGAAACTGTTCAGAAACCTCAGTGGGTCTAAAATGCTCCAGTCAGAATGCTGACTGTGGCCAATCATGGGGAGCACATAACTCACTTGTTATGCGAGCTACATAGCTCCACTGGCTACTGATTGTTTCCAGACACAATTCAAAGTGTTCATCATAACCTATAAAACAGTTTATGGCTTAGGTCCAGAGTGCTTGAAAGACAGTACTTCTCTATACAAACCTACCAAAGTCTTAAGATCCTCAGGGAAGGTTTTCTCTCAGTCCTGCCAGGTCTGTTCAGTGAGGACACAGAAGAGAGCCTTTTCAATGGCTGCTTCCGCCCTGTGGAACTCTCTTCTATGGGAAGCTAAGCAGCTTCCTTCTCCTGCTTCTTGTTTAAACAGAAAGCATTCCTATGGTGGGTACTCTAGTTTTAACTTTTGTATATTTTGAAAATGATTTTTTATTGTTTAATATAGGGTTTAAAAAATGGAAATCTTTTAATTGTGTTTAATTTTCTTGGTATGTTTTTAGCTGATTTTTATTGTTTGTGAGCTGCCCCGCATCGCACACTAAGAGAAAGATGGCATATAAATGCAATATATAAAACAAATAATAACCAAAATATCAAAAGGCAAAAATTAGTAGAAATCTGTGCAAATAACAGACATTTTTATAATGCTATGATCTTTCAACATATCTCAATCTGTCCTTTTATGTCTGTATGGCCTATCTATCTGAATAGTAGTAGAGAGGGTTAAAATGATGCTGCAGACTGCAAAGTTAAAATAGAGAATGGCAGCAAACGGTGAAGTGGATGAGGCAGCTACTTTCAAACTGTGGCTGTTCTGTATTTACTCATCTTTCACACTTGGAGAGCCTGAAATGGGAGTTTCCCTTCCATTTATTTGTTCTTAGCTACATTTTTGTAGCACCACTGCCTCATGACAGAACATGAAACAATATACATAGAGTCTCATATGTAGAAACTAATCCTATGTCAAGTTCATTTTAAACTTGCCATCTCTCCAAGGAGCTGAGGGCAGTATAAGCACCTTTTCATCCACACAACAACTCCACAAGTTAGGCTAGGCTGACAGCATCCCTATTCACTTGTTTGGGAAGCATCTTAATTCAGCACATAAAAAGGGGACCTTCAGCCTCCTTCTCTCTACTTATGTCATTCTTCTCATGTGGAGAGTGATGAATCTGAGCACATGGGAGCACTCTAGAAGGTCCCCAGTTGTACAGGGAACTTCCATGTGTAGAAGATATGAGACAAATGCAGAATGTCCCTTAAAATGAGGAATGTTTCAGAGGGACATTATGGAAACAGAGGCTTAAAAGCAGCTGATGGTCCCAACTAGAGTTTAGTCATCTTGACTTCTAGGCAGAGTGCAGGCTTGATTTGCTCTAAGACCCTTTTATTTGCCTTTTTAGCAGTCCACCGTATCCATAGAACTCTTCTTTAGCATCACATTTCAGATGAGTTGATTTTCTTCCTATCAGCTTTCTTTATGAGGAACTATACCCCAAAACCTTGAATTCCTTGTGATGAATTAGTATCTGTGTAGATAGCTCAGAGAGGCTAACAATTTATATAAAAACAGTTGCAAACCTAAAATCACAAACTGCCATATATAAAATTAGAAATATTGAAAATCACAGATCAAATTGTCTGCTAAAATATGATAAAAACAATACAAATGAACAGCAGTGTAAAATATGTATTAAACACTTCCTTGTTCCCTGTAAGTATGTATTGATAATATATTATATTTAAATAAAAGTTAATAATATCTAAATATAAATATTTTCGCCTAGTGTCTGAAAGACAAAAGTTTGGGAGACAAGTGGATCATGGACAGAACAGAGTTTGAGAACTGAGGTGCCACTGCTGATAAAACCCTGCCATATGTGCTAGCCCTACAGAACATCATTGAGTAACATATTATTAATATTAAGAACAAATATACATACTTGTATTGGTGTTTGCTAGCCCTTTAAATTCATTTTTCTTTCCATCATCATGAGATGTGAGCAGTATATCATCATTTATATGTATCTAAGATTAGTCAAGGCCATAGCTTTCAGATGACAACCAGTAATACTGAGGATGGAACTTCAATTTTTTTTTCTTTTCACATAGGCCAAAACTGATAACATGTACTAAACTGATACAAATTTGCAATTTTTGTCCATACTTCAATAACTGTGTCATAGAGTAAATTAGATTTATACCTAGCATTTTATACATTCTGATGTCAATAAGATAAATATTTTATAACTCCAACTGCTCAGTTTCTGTTAGAAGACTGTAGTACAAAGTAACCTAATTCTCTTTAAGATATCAGATACTGCTAATATGAGCTATGCCTGGATGAAAACCTGTTAACTATCACCATATAGCCATTAATAAACAAAGTATTTCATGGTATAAATAATTGCATAACACAAAGCCGAGGGTAAGGGAAATTACATGGGTAATGTATATATATATATATATATCTGCTAGAAATGGTTAGCTAATGGAAACTTTAATTGTCATTATAAATGTTTTGGTTTGGAAGTACCCATAACTATATAGAGTAAAGAGATCATTTTCTATATCATCTGTGAGGACAGATCTTTTCCCATGTGATCCATGAAGAAAGAATTTAGAAATCTGCTCAGGCAAATATAAGGTTAATAAGATGGTCAGATAGATGTTTCAGAGAACGGAAATCAAACAGAACAACAGAATACTTCATATGCCATGGGCCATGGGCAGAAAAGAAGTCCCTCATCATTTTCTGTAATCAGAATGGAAACATTCCAGCACTTTGAAGATCAACCCTTTATATCATGCTGGTGATATCAAAAGCTGGCACGATATCCAGTAGAACTTATAGGCTACATTCTTCCTATCCCTTTTGCAGAATAAATCATCCACAATGGAATCCAATGCTATTTTCACCCCAACCTAGATTAATCTAAGCAATTGGTTTCTTCCATGGCTATTTCTATTTGAGAGGCCTTCGAAATTGTCCTCTGTTACAAGGGTTCTCACCACCGCCTTCTTAAGAATGGAAGGAATTTGACCTTTCTCTGAGAAATATACCTGAAACCTACAAACCCAGGCCAACTCTGGAACAATTCAACAACATAGATGAACAAAAGTCTAGACCATATTTATCCACATCTTCCATTTGTAAAGGCTTAAAAATGACCATATTAAAAATGTCATATGGTGTCCTAGTCGTAAATCCATCTCTGACAAAGTTAAAACAATGGTGTTGTTACCGCCATTGCTAGCCCAAGCTTGTGGGATATTAAAAGATATCTTTTGATATCAATAATTCGGCCTTCTGTACCCATTCCTCTCCACATGCTTACGAGGCCCCCCGGACAAGCACACACACAGGCGGGGCCGACAATAGCCAAATCATTCAAATCCCACTCTAGGCAGGTCAGTTATTGCCTAATGCAGCTTCAGGAGACCTCAGGGCAAGTACCACAATTGTGTATGCATGCAACTCACAAAAGATCCCCTGCCCCATGCAGGCAGCTTGATGAGCGGACGATACAACGCTCAAGCACTCCGCGTTTGCATACTGGCTACTCTAATGACAATTTGGCCATAACTCAATCATTCAAATACTGACCTTTCGGAGGCTTTGTCTCCAGCCCCAAACTTATTGTTTTCTCCAAGTACAGACTAGCCTGTGGCCACAATTTTCCCTATAAGAACCCCTGATTTTGAGCGCTTCCTTGGATCACTCTTGGCTTCCACCCCACCTTGCTGTCGCTTTGGCCAGCGAGCCTTTCCCTCAGCTCCACGTGCTGAGATCCACGCTCCCCAACTTCTCCGCTTCTAACCAGGCTTCAGGACAGGTATAGTATTTCGCACACCAAACCTCCTCAAAAATCCCTCTATCCACTACTATCTTTATTTCCATAGTTTCTTGCATGAGTGTGTTGCATACATTTGTTTGAGTGTGCTTAAATAAAACAATTATTAATTTCAACATCTGCCTCATCCTTGACTCAGCCTGACCCCGTAGACATAGGGTTCAAGATCTCGCTACGTTACCCTGCCTCTTGCATTGCCAGCTTGTGCTCTGTGCTAATTCCCTCCCCATTGTTGTGAGCCAGAAATCAGGGTAACAGTGTCCATGTTGGTAAAGAAACAAACAATTTTATCTGCAAAACATAATGCAAAAATTATCATAGTGGGACTTTGAAGAGTGTTCCAATTGATCTCTTTGATCTGTGGTCAGTGGGACCACTATCACTTGAAACAACTTGAATCGGAAACATTGTGCAGATATACATGTTAATGGAAGAATAAAATTTCCTTGCCATCATCACTGCTATAAGTGTGAAGATGAGTTCTTCAAATTTGTGGTGGTGATAGCAAAGAAATTGTACTTTATATGTCCATTTACAAGAAGACAAACTATGTCCCTTTATGAGTTCATGTCCTGAAAGGCTAGGATTTTAGCACTTCCACAGTCTGTGTCCATTTATGAGGAGAAGGTCTTCTCAGTGGCTGCTTCAGGGCAGTGGAATTCCTCTGCATGGGATATTTAGCTTGTCCCCTCTCAGCTCTGTCAAGCAAAGATCTTTTATTTATTTATTTATTTAGGCAGGGTTTTGGCTCTTAACATGTGGCAGAAGAATCTTTTGATGGGGTGTGCTTTGATTTTATCTTTTTTACTATGTTTTAAATGTATTCCAGACCGTTTTAACTTTGTGCTTTTAATAGAATTGCTTATTTAATTGTTTTTAAAACTTTTGTATAATAAAATATTGGCTATATTTTATTTTAATTTGTGGTAATGTGCCTTGGGTTCCATGCTGGGAAGGACAGTTAAATAAATAAAGAAAGAAAAAGAAAAAGAAAAAGAAAAAGAAAAAGAAAGGAAGGAAGGAAGGAAGGAAGGAAGGAAGGAAGGAAGGAAGGAAGGAAGGAAGAGAAAGGAAAGCAAGCAAGCAAGCTTTTGTTTGAATAATGATTTATGCATTATGAGTCTCCTGCCACTTGCACTCAAGACTTCAGTCTCATCATTTTATCACCTTCAGTTCCTCAGGATATTGTGGAGCCAAAAAGTCTCTACAATTTACTCAAAGTAGCTTGGAAACAATTGTACGAATAGACTGAATCCTTCCAAGCTAAAAGTGCTTCTCCCCCAAAGAGGTCAGAAAATCTTTTAAGATTCACCAGTATCAAACAATGAGTCACCTTTGATTTCGCCCATTCTTGCAAAGGTCTCCTGAAAGTTAATGTTAACCAAGTATCAATTTGTCCATGACACATCCAGGAAAGTATAAGGAGCCGACTGTGGCTCCCAGAGATAATTTTCCCCCTAGTCTAATACAGAAAACCAGATGTATACTATAGGTAATATAATTTAAGCCAAGCCCACAATCAGAATGAAAGATCAGAAATCCTTTTGCACTTTGAACTCTGTTTGCAGCAATTTAAATAAGTCAAGAATAAAGAAAGAATACACTTCCGGTGGAAGCGACGTGGCGCTTGGTCGGAATCCGCGGAGCTGCGGAGTTCCGAAGTCTTGACAAGGTCGGAATTCCCGATTAAAAAAACTAAAGAAGAAGGGGAAAAGACCCTCTGGTAAGGGAGATCACGGAGGCAACTCGAGGGGGACCCAATATCAGCTCCAAGTGTGCAAAGAGGCGAGAGAGAGGATACCTGCTCATGGAGAGAGCTGAAGGGATCGCAGAGCCGCCATTACCTGCCAGACAGTCCTTAGGGCTAATGCCATGTCACCACCGTTTTTGTTAAACCAGACTTGATAGAAAAGAGGAATATCACCATAGGGGGTAAGTGGAGTCCGACGTGTCCTTATTGAGAGGATCCTATAATTAAAAATTCTAATATACAAGAGGCTGCATGATCGGGAGTTAAACTCTCAGACAAGTAGAAGAAGAACATGTAGAGGCACTGTGTTTTTTGGGTGTCTCACAGACTTAATATTTATACTTATAAATCTCCCAGCCTCACGAACTATTATATATTTTTCCCTGATTTTGATTCAGATAATAGACTGTAATTTGGACAATAGAACTTAAATAAAACATAAACAAAACAAATTATAAGTGAAGAAAAGGAAAGTGAAATACGGAGATTTGGAAATAAGGAAGAGTGAAAGAAGAGCCACCAGCTTGTCGTTTGATTATTAAATAGAAGGAAAGAGAAAAAGAAAAAGAAGGACAGTAAATCGGGACAGAAGAAGATACTAAATTGGGAAAGAATAAATTCATTCCAGTGAAAAAAGAGAATAGACTTAAAAGACAAGAAGGGAAAATGGAGGCGATCTGTCGGGGTTGATATAGAGGAGACGACACCAGTAAAACAACAACATTGATTGAAGGAACAGCGGGAAAAGTAAAGGTGACAGAGCAGTGGAACAGAAATAAACAAAATACTCAAGGAGAAATATAACTAAAATAAAGTAAGAACTTACAAACTTAAAGTGACAGAAAAAGACAGAAAGAATTAGAGAGAGTGAACTGAAAACAGTTCCAGAACAGTTTCTGAAGATTTGAAAGAAAGACTGGAGTGGGGGGAATATAACAAAGGGAAATTGTGTGAGTAACTTATTAAATAAGCTAAAAAAGTGGAACTGCTATCTTAAAAGTACTGTATGCTGTTTTATTAAATTGAATATATTGTTGATGATATACGGTAAAAAAATGGTATATTAATAACAGTTTGTGTTAATGTCTATGAGGAAAGTGGGAAAAGCATTGCTTAAAAAGAATATTGAAGCATTGGAAAATTGATTTGAAAGCACTGGTTAACTTATACCTGAGAGAGACTTTTGATAATTTGAAAAGGAAAGTAGAAATTTGAAATCCCTGTAGGCATTAATATTTATTAATGTATATGGGAGTACTGTAGAAGCAAAGAAATGCAGAAATTGAAAGAAGTGGGGGGAAAAAAGACAGTGCAAAGGGGAGGGAGTGATAGTATAGCATACTCAAGGTTGCTCTAAGAGAAACAATTCAAGGACATTACAGATAAGAGTAACGTGTAGGCATTAAAGGGGGGGGGAAGAAGGCAAAGTAAGAGGAAAAGTAAAAGTAAATAATAAAACAAATAAATATAATAGACAAATTAGGTTAAAAGGAATCTCCCCTAAAATAAAAATAAAATAGTATATAAAATAGGACAAAGAGTAAGGATAATAATTACAAGGACAAGAAAGTTTAAAATCAAAGACAATGATGGCAGCAGGGAAAAGAAAGACAGCAACAGGAGCTCAAACACAAATACAAACATTGCTGCAAAGAAGAGCTTCTACAGAAATCAAGATACCAAGTACAGAAACAAAGACATTATTAATGGAAAGTCAAAGTATGACACAAAGTAGTGGAGCACATATTACAGAAGAAGTAAGAAAATTAACTATGACATTTAAGAATGAAATGAGAGAAACAAGAGTAGAAATGAAACAAATGAGAACAGAAATAAAAACAGATTTAAAGAAAGAATTGGAGATGTTTAACAACAAACTGGATAATATTACAAAGGAGCTAAGATATGTGAATGAGAAGGTTAAAGAAATAGAAGAAAGAACCACAAGAACGGAAACACAGTCAATGAAAACGGAAGAAAGGACAGAACAACTAGAAAAAATGACACTATTAATGGACATAAAAAATAGAAATAAGTCAATCAAAATAAGAGGATTACGAGAATCACCACAAGAAGATTTATATGAAAGGTTAACTCGACCGCTGGCGCAATTTATAGGTTGGGTACCAGAACAAATAGATTTGGAGCTGGACAGAATCTTTAGGGTTAATTCAGTGGTAGCTAAAAGAAGGAAGATACCCCGAGACATTGTGATCTACTTTCTACGGGAGAGAGTGAAAGATTTGGTCCTACAACAAAGCTACACGAAAAAACTTGTGGTGGGCGGAGATGAATTAAAAATCTTTAAAGATATACATCCAACATTGCTAAAGAGAAGAAGGGAATATAATTTCATAACACAACCCTTAAGAAATCAAGGAATACGGTATACGTGGGAAAGAACTGAAGGTATTTCTTTCATATGGAAACAGAAAAAATTTGTATTAAATACAATTATAAAAGCAAGGGATTTTTGGAAAAAATATAAGGAAGAGTTGAATAGAAAAGATGAAGAAATACAAGATCAAGAAGAAGAAAGTGTTAAAGCCAGTTTACAACCTTCACAGGAAACAGGAAAATTACAAGAGAAGCAAAAGGAAAGAGAGAGACCCATAGATCAAAAGCAAGAAGAGGAAGTAGAAGGAGAGCAAGAGGAGGAGATTGAAGAAAAGGAAGAAGAAAGAGAAGAAGAATCAAACTCCATAGACCTGGAATTAGAAGAAGAGATAGAGGAAAGTGAAGAATAAATACCGAAATATACAAGATATAAAATGAAACTGAGAATATTGTCCTGGAATGTTCGAGGTATAAATTCCCCACACAAAAGGAAATGTGTTTTTCATCAATTAGAAAGATTAAACTTAGATATAGCTGCAATACAAGAAACCCACATTAAAAATAAGGATTTAAAATATATTAAAAACCCCAAATTAGGACAATCATTCTCATCATCAATAGATAAGAAAAAAAAGGAGTAACTATATATGTAAACAATAAACATGAGGCAAAATTAATTTTTAGCGACGAAAAAGGACATTGGATAGCAGTAGAAGTAATCATAAGGGATTTAAAATTAATAGTGATAGCAGTGCATGGACCACTAGAAAATAAGAGTAAATTTTACTCAAATTTATTAGAAAGATTGTTAGATTTGGAAGTAGAAAATCATAAGATGATTATTATGGGAGACTGGAATGGGGTATTGAATCCATTTTTGGATAGATCCAGTAATAAAAACAAGAAAAATATAGGTAGTAATAATCAAGGGAAACTTCCAAAAACTTTTTTTGAGTTATTGGAACGTTTATCTTTAGTGGAAGCTTGGAGATATGTAAATAGGGAAAAAGAGGAATATACTTGTTTTTCGGATTGATTTAGATCATGGTCCAGAATAGATATGTTTTTTTAATCAACAGAATTGGTAAAAAATATTGAGAAATTGGAGGTTCTCCCTAGAACAATTTTGGATCATTGTCCAATATTGTTAAATATCCAACAGGGAAGAGAACAATATAAATGGAAGATGAATGATAATTTGTTAAAAAATGAATCAGTAATAGAAAAAGCAAAGAAAGAATTGAAATTTTTTTTTTGATATGAATTTAGGAAAGGAGCAAACAGAACAAATAGTATGGGAAACAAGCAAAGCAGTTATGAGGGGCTTTTTTATAAATCAGCAAGCTTGGATAATAAAATGCAGAAAGGCAAAGGAAATTAGAATATATAAAATGTTGCAGGATAAAGAATCAGGTTTAAAAAAGAACCCAAAAGACCCAAAAATATTAAAGGAAGTTCAAATATTAAAGAAACAATTGTCATTACTAACGATAAAGGAAATAGAAAATAAGATCAAGTTTACAAAACAAAGACAGTTCAAGCACGCGAATAAGATAGGGAGATGGCTGTCATTTAGATTAAAAAGAGAAAAGGAAAAACGTTGGATTAAAGGGATAAGAGAAGGTCAAGATATCTATTACCAACAAGTAAAGATTAAAAATATTTTTGTTAAGTATTTTGAAGAATTGTTTTTAAAAAAGGTACAAACACAAGAACAAAAAGATAAGATGATGAAATACCTAGAACAGACAGAGATCACTAGATTGTCGGATAATCAAAGAGAAGACTTAGAGAGGTCAATAACACTACAGGGAATTATAAGTGTGATTAAGAAACTGAAAATAGAGAAAGCCCCTGGTCCTGATGGCTTTACGGCATTATATTATAAAATTTTTCAGGAAGAGTTAGCGTGGGTATTAGGTCAGGTATTAAATTCAGCTACTTACAAAACATTCCCAAATACATGGAAAGAATCAAACATAACTTTGATTCCAAAAGAGGGGAAAGATTTAATGGATAAAAAAAAATTACAGACCAATTTCGTTACTGAATGTCGGTTATAAAATATATGCACAAATCTTAGCAGAGCGATTAAAGAAGATATTGAAAACATGGGTACATGAGGATCAGAATGGATTTCTTCCCGGAAGACATTTGAAAAAATAATATAAGAATAATTTTAGATACAATAGAGTACTATCAGAAACATAATCAAAAACAATTGGCATTACTATTTCTAGACGCTGAAAAAGTTTTTGATAATGTAAATTGGTCTTTCATGTTTGCAATAATGAATAGGATGGGAATGGGAAATAGATTCATGGAACAGATAAAGGCAATATATAATGAACAAAAGGCGTGTTTAATCGTAAATGGGGAAAAAACGAAACAATTCGAAATACACAGGGGCACATGACAAGGATGTCCACTTTCACCTTTGCTTTTTATAATTTGTCTAGAAGCCTTAAATAACAATATAAGAAATGAGAGGATAATAAGAGGAATCAGAATAAGGGAACAAGAAATTAAAATACAAGCATACGCGGACGATCTGGTAATAATATTAGAGGAACCCCTAAATAGCATTAAAAAAGTAACAGAAGTATTAAAGCAATTTGGAGAAGTAGCCGGACTTAAAATTAATAAGGAGAAATCATTAATGTTGACCAAAAATACTACATTAAAACAAGAGAATGAATTAATAGAAATTTCAGGATTTAAAACAACAAAGAAAGTAAGATATTTGGGGATAATAATAACAAAAAATAATTCAGAATTGTTTGATAATAATTATAAAAAAATATCGAGTGAGATAACAAAAGAAATGAAAAAATGGAATAAGTTGCATCTCTCTATATTAGGTGGAATATCAGCAATTAAGATGAGTGTTTTACCAAAAATGATATTCTTATTTCAGAATCTACCCATAATATATAATAAGAAACCATTTAAGAATTGGGATCAAGAATTGAGTAGATTTATTTGGAATGGGAGGAAACCAAGAATCAAAATAAAATATTTAAAAGATATTAAAGAGAGAGGAGGATTAATGTTACCAGATTCAAAACTTTATTATGAAGCCTCCACATTAGTATGGATAAAAGAATGGATCACCCTGAAAAACTCTAAGTTACTGAATCTAGAGGGGTTCAATTTGTATTTTGGATGCCACGCATACCTATGGTACGATAAACACAAAATTAATAAAGAGTTCAAGGATCATTACATTAGGAAATCAATTTTAAAAATTTGGTTAAAAGTTAGAGATAAAATATATATAAAATTACCTGGTTGGGTGTCACCTCATGAAGCTTTTTATCGATTAGAAAAGACCCAAATGAAGGAATGGATAACATATAAGGATATATTAAAAAAAGAAGGGAGTAATATTAAGCTTAAAAATAGGGAAGAATTAACTGAAGAGGGATACAAAACACATTGGCTTTTACATAGACAATTGGTGGAAAAATATAAAGTAGATAATAAAATGTGGGGAATATCACTGGAAGAAACAGAGTAAGACAAATTGATGAGAACAGGTGTAAAATGCCCCTTAAGTAAAATTTATAGATTATTATTAAATTTAGAATTGGAAAAAGAGATAGTAAAGAACAATATGATAAAATGGGTGCAAGATTTAGGACACCCAATAACTCTACAACAATGGGAGAATGCATGGAAAATAAATCAGGAGTTTACAAGAAGTCAGAATTTGAAAGGAAGCTTTATAAAAATGTTTTATAGATGGTATTTGACACCAACACAAATCGCAAAGATGAAGAAGATAGAATCAGCAGCTAATTGTTGGAAATGCAAAAAAACTGGTTCCTTTTTTCATTGCTGGTGGAGATGTAATAAGGCGAGAACCTATTGGTCACAAATACACAAGCAGATAACGAAATATTTAAAAATCAAATTTCCAATGCAACCAGAAATATACTTATTAAATATGTTTGGAAAGACAGATAAGACAGTCAGAAAAAAATATTTGAAAATTATATGCTATATGACATATGCTGCAAGAATTGTGTTTGCTAAAAAATGGAAAGATACAAATATACCAACACTAGATGATTGGATAATGAAATTATACGAATTAGCAGAGATGGATAAATTGACATTAAGATTATATAATAAAAGTAACAATACATTTAAAAGAGAATGGGAAATTTTAAACCCTTTATGGGAAGAGTATTGGGGAAACCATGCATTACTAGGATTATATGATTGATTTCAGTAAAATGTGGTATACTTACTTATTATTTTTAAATTAAAGGAAAGAGAGGAGATATCAGGGAAAAGTAAGGAGTGAAGTAAAGAAGTTTTGGAGTGTAAGATAATAAGAAGAGAAGAATACAAGAGAATTAATAAGTAGATAATATTGTAATGTAATATGTATGGATTATATAATGCAATATATATGGATATGTATATTGCATTATATATAATATATACATATAATATATATAATGCTGTACGTGTCTAGTGCATTTATGTATGGATATATATAGATTAGAATATGGGAATTGCTATAGGGACTAGAGAAAGTATATTTAAAAAGCAGGATGATAAAAATAACTAAATAATCTACCCAATGGTGAAAATGAAAGAAGTCATTGTATATGTGAGGTGAATGTATGCAGATGTACGGAGAGGAAGAGGTAGTATGAAAGTAAGTATGCAAGTAGTTATGATATAATAATTGTTGTATGTTTGTTGTTTAGTGTTTATTGTTTGATAAATTGCCCACCTGTTGTTAATTGTTAAATGTTAAATGTTATTAAATGTTATTAAATGTTATGATATGTTCATATACAAATTAGGGAAAATTAGGAAAATGGTTATAGACACTGATGAATAAATAACAAAGGGAATGTAGATGTAAAGAAAATCTATATTAGACATATATCAGTTTGTCTATATAGTTTATAGTTTAATTGTATAATATATGTATATTATACGTAAGTTGTTGTGGTTGTTGTGATGTATTGTTGTAGTATGTCAATGTTTTTAAATAAGAATTTAATAAAATATTTTTTAAAAAAATTAAAAAAAAGAATAAAGAAAGAATATGAAAGAAGGGGAGAGGAGCTAATACATATTTCAAAACAGCTGATAAAGTAAGATGGCAGAGGATTAATCAGGGCCATCTCTGTCAAACCAGAAAATTTAGAGCAAATGTAGTAGGCACGGTAAAAGTGAGACTGCCACAACTAGTTTCCAACTGGAGGTAGAAGGAGGAATGCAATTTTACAGCATATCCAAACTCCTCTTCTCCTGAGGGCCCTTCAGCTACATTAATCTAGATTTGTCATAACTAATTGCTGATTGCTGATTTTTCTTTCTTTTTTCTTTTTAAATTAAATTAATTGAAATGTATAAAAGAACACAGTGAGTGGAGGGGTTGCATCAATAAAATTATACTTTTACAGTTTTTACAAGTATTCTTATTGTATTTGCTTATTTATCCCAATAACATTTAGCATTTCCCTCCTTCCTCACTCCACTCCTTCCTCCCACCCCCTTCCCACCCCCTCCTCAAGAAGTTGGTGATTAAATATCTGTTCCTTACCCTCTAAAATTTCTGTATCGGATAACTCTGAATGTCCCATATTTCCCTTATCTTCTTTTGTTTTCTGTACAAGTCTATTATATCCTATCAACTACTTGTTAATTGCTAAGAATAAAAATATTAACAGAGAGCTTATTTACAAACCATAAAACATAAAATTATCAATTTCTAATACCTATCAATGCTTATTTTTGTAGCCATATCTATCTTATTTTGATAATTTTTCTATGATAGAGATATAGATTTTCACCCCATTTTCACATCCTTTAATACTTATATTATTTCCAGCTAATTAACTTAAATTTTCTAATCCTAAGATTGCCTTCCTACTCCATATATGTTTCCAAATGGGCATTACCATTTCCTATCCATTTCTAATCTGTATTGTAGATTTTTCTGATGTTACTATCTGGATTTTGTCATATTCTAACATTTCGTATAGTTTCAGTACCCAGTCTTCAATACTTGGGGGTTCCAATTGTTTCCATCTTTGTGCAAAGCATAACCTTGCTGCCGTTACCATATATAATAAAGTTCTTTTTTGTGTTTTGTCCAATTTATCAAGTTTGGGAAGACAATTGATCATGTTCAATAAGTATAGCTCTGGTGTCAAAGGGAATTTTGTTTTAAATGTTGCTGAAATTATTGTGTGGATCTCATTCCAGAATTTTTTTGCTTTTGGGCACATCCACCATGCATGATAAAAAGTACCTTTATCTTCACATTTCCAACACAAATCCTTTCCATCCATTCTCATTTTAGCTAACCTGTTCGGTGCTAGGTGCCACCTATGGATGATTTTATAAAGATTTTCTCTCAGACTAACTGATTTTAGTAGAGACCGTGACTGAGTCCATGACCCTACCCATTGTTCCAATGTAATGGAGTGACCAATATTCCTTGCCCATTTTATCATACTATCTGTTACTGTTTCTTGTTCCACATTGATAGCTAATAAGATTCTATATATTTTCCCCACTCTATGATTTACTTTAAAAGTTTTTCTATCTCTTTTTCTTTAAAATCGAATCCTTCTAACTTGTTATCTTTCTTAAACCTTTCTCTTAGTTGTTTTAGTAATAGCCAATGGGTGGTGAAACTCTGTGCCCTTAATTCTTCCTCCAATTTAAAGTGTACATTGCCCTTTTGATAATTTAGAAGATCTCTATATATGATCCATTTGTCTATTCTTGGCATTTCCCTCTTATAAAATGCCTCATGGACTGAGATCCAAGAAGAAATTTTTAAATATAATTTCCTTTTGTATTTTGCCCATACTCTTAAGAGGCCTTTTCTTATACAATGATTAGTGAATGCTTTATCAACTTTGGCCTTCATGTACCACAAGTAGGCATGCCAACCAAAGTAAATGCCCTCTCCTTCCAGTTGTAACAGTCTTTGATCTTTTAGATTAATCCAGTCTGTTATCCAATCTAAGCAGTTAGAATCATAATATAATTTTAAGTTTGGTAGTCTGAATCCTGCCCTTTCCTTAATGTCTGTTAAAATTTTTTGTTTAATTCTTGTTTTTTTCTTTTGCTAAATAAACTTTGTCAAATCTTTATTCCATTCTTTAAATGGTTGTTCTTTTGTTAGTATAGGCAAGTTTTGGAACAAAAAATACATTTTAGGTAATATATTCATCTTTGTAGCTGCCACTCTACCCAATAATGATAACTCCAATCTACGCCATTTTTCCATCTCTATCCTTATATCCTTTCAAACTCTTTTATAATTATTATCAAATAGTTCTGAATTATTTTTTGAAATTACAATTCCCAAATACTTAGCTTTCTTCACTACTGTGAACTTAATTTTCCGTTCCAGTTCGTTTTCTTCATTCTTTGACATATTTTTTGTAATTATATATGTTTTCTCTTTGTTTATTTTAAAACCTGAGACCACCCCAAATTCCTGCAAGGTATCTGTTAATATACTTATATTTTGTAAGGGATCTTCTAGTGATATGGCCAAATTGTCTGCAAATGCCCTGATTTTGTAGTTTTGATTTTTAATTTTAACACCTTGAATTTGTTCTTCTTGTCGAATTTTTCTATTAAGTACTTCTAGTATAGTAATAAACAATAAGGAAGACAAGGGACATCCTTGCCTAGTCCCCTTTCCAATTGTAATAAATTGCATCTTTTCACCGTTTTTTATTACTTGGACTTTCTGATTTTTATAAATAGATTGAATCCATCTATTGAAGTTATTTCCTAGGTTGATCTTATCGAATACCTCCTTCATAAATAGCCAGCTAACATTGTCAAACACCTTTTCGGTGTCCAACAATATCAGGGTTAACTTCTTCTCATTATGTTTGTGATAGTATTCTAATATCTTAAGTATATATCTAACATTGTGTTTAAGTTGTCTTTGGAGGAGAAAACCATTTTGATCTTTATGTATCCAATCTTGAAGGATTCTTTTAACCCTTTCTGCTAACACTGAAGCAAAGATTTTGTAGTCAGTATTTAACAAAGATATAGGTCTATAATTTTTCATTTCCAATTTGTCTTTCCCTTCTTTAGGTATTACAACAATATTTGCTTCCCTCCATGATGGAGTGATATCCTCTTTTTCTAATTCTTGAATTACTCTTTGTAAAGGGTTTAGTAATTGTTCTTGAAATGTTTTGTAATAGAGTGCTGTGAATCCATCTGGGTCTGGTGGTTTTCCAGATTTTAATTTTTTTATTAAGTCCATAATCTCATTCTTCGTAATGGGTTTATTTAGTTCCCTCCTTTGGGATTCTGTAATCTCCGGTATTTTATTCTCTAACAAATAATGTTAAATCCTGGCTTCTCTCTCTTGATCTACCTCTTCTTCGAAGAAGAGTTGTTCGTAATAGTTTGTAAATGCTTTTTAAATTTTATCTTGGTTAATATGTATCTCTTGCCCTTCCTTTATCTCCTGAATCAATCTTTTTTCTTTGTCTTTTCTCAGTTTGTATGCTAACCATTTATTTGGCTTGTTTGCATTAAAAACTTATCTTTGTTTCGTAAACTTCAGTTTTTTCTCTACTTCCTCAGTCATTTCTATATCCAATTGTTTCTGTAATATTTTTATTTCTTTACTCACTTTTCTTTTATGTGGATTCTTTTTAAAATCCTCTTCTAATTTCTTTATTTCACTCATAATCTTATTTTCCTTCTCTCTTTTTTCTTTCTTCCATTGAGCTTCTTGTTGTAGGAAGAAGCCTCGCATATATGCTTTCCCTGCCTCCCATACCATTACTCTTGATGTTCCCTTATCCAGATTGTCTTTAAAGACATTTTCGAGTTCTCTTTTGGCCTCCTGTGCTATTTTTTTCATTTTTTAATAGTAAATTTTTCATTTTCCAAGTAAATACATATCTTTTTTCCTCTAACATTAATCTAATGGGTGCATGATCAGGTAATATTCTTGGTAGCACTTCCATTTTCTGGGCTTGTCTATCTATTGTTTTAGACATAAATGTCATGTCTATTCTAGACCATGATTTATGGTAATCTGAGTAGTATGTGTATTCCTTTTCATTATCATGGAGTTTTCTCCACACATCCGTCAACCCTAAAATATCAATCATCTGGAAGAATGATGTGGAGAGTTTACCTTTTCTTTTCTTATCTTTTAGATTCCCTGTTCTATCCTCTTCAGGCTCAATCACCCCATTAAAATCCCCCATCATTATTATCTCTTGATAGTCAAGGACCATTACTTTTTCAGATAATTTTTTTTTATAAAACTAACTTTTATTTTCGAGGGGACCATATATGCCAAGAATTAGGGTTTTATTATTAAATGTATTTAATTCAATTCCAATATATCTACTTTTTGTGTCCTTCAAAATCTCTCTGGCTTTGAATTTTTTATTCACATAAATTACAACAACTCTCTCTCTTTTTTTTTTTCAGTTGTTATGGTGAAAACTTCTAATTTGGGATTATTTAGTAACGATAAGTCTGAATTCCTTATGTGTGTTTCTTGTAGGCATATAATTTCACATTTTTTTTCTAAGAAATGAAATATTTTTTTTCCTTTTTGTTAGTGAATTTAGCCCTCTAATGTTCCAAGAAAGAATTTGAATTTGTATCTTTTCATATTACAAAAATATAATTCTTGAGTGTTTCTGTCCTCTTCTATATTTTCCTCCTCTGAAACTAATCCCGTTTCTTCTTCTTCGTGTCCTGTATTAGTTCCTTCCTCCTGTTGCAGTGATTCTTCCAAGTTGCTGTTCCTACCTGTTGCCAACTCTTTTAAAGATAAGTGTTCTTTTCTTCTTTCCTCTTTATCTGGCTTTTGTTGTCTTTCCTGTCTCTCAAGCTTGTTTTCTTGTGTATTTTCCAAAACTTCTTCATATCTCTTCAAAAAATATTTTGCCTTCATAACAGAATTTAGTAGATATCTTTTTTGTTTATACATAAAAATAATTCCTTCAATTTTACCCCATCTGTATGAGATTCCTTTTTTCTTTAAGAGCTGAGTCAAAGAATTATAGTCTTTTCTTCTTTTCAAAACTTGGGACAGTACATCTTTAAAAATTTTTAGCTCCACTCCTTCCAATATCAGGTTACTGGTGTAACTTTGTTGAATTATTATCTCTTTCACTCGTTCCCTCACAAAATAAATTACAATGTCTTGTGGAACCTTCCTCTTCATTGCAATTAGTGAGTTAATTCTAAAAATTCAGTCCACTTCCAGGTCTAATTATTCTGTTGGCCAGTTTATAAATTGGGCTATTGCTGGGATTAATTTAAGGTACAAATCTTCTCCTTGTTGTTCTTCCAGACCTCTTATTTTTAAACATTTCTCACAGTATTTAATTTCTGTTAATGTGCATCTCATTTCATTCTGTTCAATTATTGCTTCAACTTCTGTTGTGCGCTTCTCCATTTTTTTTTGTCTTTTTTTGTACTTTATCAAGTCTACTACTCATATTTCTCAAATCTTTTGTCACTAATTGGAGTTTCTGGCCAAATCTTTCCACTTCTTTTCTTACTTTTCTGATCTCTTTCTTTACATGACTCCTTTCTGCAGCTTACCTTCTAATGCTGCTGGAGTGTATGCCTTGCATGAAAAGCCTGGGCAGCAAGGCTCTCGCAAGCCTCCTGCTTCCCTGCTGCTCGGGATCCACAGCTCCTTCCTCCTCTCGCGAGAGGCCTGCCCGCACCTGCCCCTTCCTTCCGCAGTGCAGCCTGGGAGTTGTACGCTGCACTGAGGAGACGAAGCAAGACTGGCCCAGGTCCAGAGGCTCCGCACTGCAGGTGAGTGCGGCCCAGGCCTGTGAGCCTTGTGCAAGTGTGGTTTATTTTCGGCCAAAAGCCAAAAATAAGAAAATGCGTATTTGCTGCGCTTGTGGGGCTTAAGTGTGGTGGAAATGGGACTGCATCATGCAGACCACTCCTGACATTTACGCGATGCTCAAGGGGCCCTTTCACTTGAAAACTGCCATGCGAAAAGGGCCTTCAATAGTCATATCTTTCATTTCCATGCTCACTTCACTTCTTATTTTCTTCATTTCTTCTAAACAAATTTGATGAGGGTCTGGAATATTTTGCTGCGGTTCCAGTGATGGTCTTCTTTGAGTCAAAGTCTGTATCTGTGTCTGAGTCATGAATTTTATCTTCCTAGCAGCTGCTGCCATCCTTAAGTTCTGTTTGGGTCTTCTTTAATCAGTTCCTTGCTATTGATATTAATTCAGTGCTATGTCTTAAGTCTCTTCAAATCACTTTTGTTGTTTTTTCTTATTATTGAATAATTAAATTATTTATGTGTTTTTGACTTATTAAATTATCTACTTCTTAAATTTAATTCCTAATGATTATCTGAAACTACACTTAATTGATTACTTCTTAAATAATTTAAACTAGTTACTTCTTAACTAATTACTTTTAACTAATTGTAGTTACTCTCAAAAATGAATTTTTTTTACGTTTCCTTCTTTTTCTCTACCTTATTTGTATATATATATCTGTATTTGTATTTGTATTATTATTTATTGGTGCTTTTTAAAAAAATCTTAATGTTGTTGTTTTATTTTATTTTTAACTATTCTTTATTTATTCTTCTTTTTTATTTGTATAATTATTTCTACTGTGCTTTGTCTGAGTTAGTAGATCTATTCAACGTTTTAGCACTCAAATTCCCTCTATATCTTCAATATATAAATTAATTCTACAATTTCTTGCTGTTAAATTTTTAAACCAATAGAGGGCACTCTTGAAACACTTTACCTGAACATCAGCTTTTATTCAGGGACACGATACTTTTTTATGTGTGTGTGTGTGTACATATATATATATATCTTTATTTCCTACCTACTGTCTCTCCTTGTCAGGCATCCCAATTAGTGTTTATGTTAGTGTTACTGACTTATCTAATCTATAACCTAGGAGTGCTCTCTACAGCTGCTCAGCTGCCTTGCCTATCTGTAATCAGGCTCTGTCCAGTCTCCTGTCCCGTATTTTAACTTCTAATCCACTTCTGTCATTGTTATGTCTATCTAAGGTAGGCAAAGTTTTCACAAAATATTTTAAACACAGTCAGTCAATAACAATGCAAAGGGAAGGGAAGAGCAGAAGATGTCTAAATTAATCTGTCTACAACTCTAAATGACAAGGCGAGAGGGAGAGAAAAAGAAATCCTCTAAACAGAAAAGTATCTTAACAAAACAAAAAGTTCAATTGTCCAGCTATATACCAGCTTCTCTCCTCTTTCCAATTTGGCTTATCTTATACAGTTCTATATAGGTTATGTATCTTATATATTATGTATCTTATCTAGCTCTACAGCAGTCAAACCATCAGTCCCCCCGCCCCTCTTATCGATTTTAACAATCTACCGTTTTTAATTAATCAAAAAATGAAGAACTTATATTTATATATCAACAATGCTTATATGCTTATATATCTATCATATCTCAATTTCCATAATCTCCAGTGTTTTGAAAGTCAAATGTTGAGAATTTTCTATGATTATTTCTTGTCTTGTCGAACCATAGTGGGATCTGTTGAACAGTTGCATCTCAACTCTCCTCTCCTGTTGATCTGATGTTTTGCTGTTCTTTGTAGTGTCTCTACCAATATCAGTTTTTCTCTGTCGTAGCTCCTCCTGAAAATTCTTCCAAACTGTTCTGTTTGTAAAGTCCAGGTTTAATTGTTCAGATAATGAATTGTCTCTTCTTTTAAATAAACCCCAACAGTGAAAAGTCCCCTTACAATATATTTTCTAGTTGGTCTCCCTTCTGTGGTCAATCAGTCCAGTGTTATTTTCCAATCTCGAGTCTGTTATTTTCAGTCTCGGTATACTTTAATTATTTTTAACTGTCCAATTTAACAAGGTCTTTTTTCAAAAATGCATGGCAACCTTTATATTTCCTTGGTTTAAAAAATCTCAATTAATATTCTGTATGTAGAAGATGTTACTTTCTTTAGTATCCTGTCTTTTCTCTGGGGTGATTCTCTTGAAAAGTGTTGTCCATTATATTGTTGTCCGTAGAAATTATAAGCTTTAATTATAATAGTCCACAAGCAATCCACAAATAACAGTCTTCAAAATAATATTTTATGCTTCCTCTGTTATTTAAATTTCGTAGCTCTTTTTGGCAGCGTGAATCTCCTCCACTGCCTATATATACTTGTTAAAGTTTTTTGAGACTTGCTTGTCTCTTGAGGGATTGATTAAGTATTTTCTTTAAATCTTAATGGCTGGAACAATCTTAATAGAGAAGTGATCAACTTAACTAAACTTCTTCAGGGTAGACTTTTCATTAGTTATCTCCCATGTCCTATTAATTGTTAAATTTGGAATAATGACGAAGCTTTATCCATTTACGAGCGCCGATCGGGGGACTGGTGGTTCTCTGTCCACTCTTTGTGACTTTCATACCTGATGCTTTTTCTGGTGATCTGTCCTCCGCTTTCCTCCTTCTGGCACCTTCTTTTTTCGGGTACAGTCCACTCAGAGTCGTCCCTATGGGAAACCCTTCGAACCCCTTTTACCAAAGGGGTTTTTCAAACCCATTTCTAGTTACTTACAGGGGCTATTCCTCTCAATCGCTGGCTGTCTCTCTGCAGCTGTATGAAGAGCGGCCGTTTGGTATGCCATCTTCCCCGACTCTCCTGATTGCTGATTTTTCAAAACAATCTGGAAAAACCTGGTACAGCTACCTCTCCTAAGCTGATAGGGTTTGGGAAGTGGGAGATGATTCAGCCCACAGTTGCTACTGCATCCATTCCACTCAGCATTGCTCATTAAGTTTGTTTGAACTGAGGTCTTATTTAGATCAATGTGAAAATTTATCTTTGAATGAAGTTCAAATTGAATTGAAAATCCCATTGATTTTGGTAGGAACTAAGTCCAGTGTTTTCTAACGTCTAACCCTTTAACATATACAGACTCAGATTTGTATGAATATTGGCAGGATGGGTATATTCAGCTCTGTGTGGATGAAGCTTGCTCTGTAATACAGCTCTCCACCCCTCCCAGTCTGGAGAGTTTCCTGACAATAAACAGCAGGGCTGCAGCTCCTGCTGTTACAACATGTGACTGCTTCACCCTTATTAAAATGAAATATGATGGGAAGGTAATTCAGGGGCATCCCCTTTTTTTTGGCTAACTACACATTGGTTTCCCTTAGAGCTCCTTGCAATCCAGAGGCTGTTCTTCCTCAGCATCCGTGTGTGCAAAGTTTTATAATAGCCCATAAAAGATCTCAGCAGGCTCAATGCACAAGGTGAAGGGGGTCAAAGCTTTTGAATTGGGGAAGAAAAATTTAAGGGATAGTCTTTGATAGTCTTCTAACAGAAAGCTGATGTGTTGAATGTTTAATTCAGATCGAAAGCTATTCCATCTCGCTTGCCTGTTCAGCTGTTGTCTGATTTGTCACCGGAAACATTTAAGGAATTGAAAAGTAAGTAATTTTCTTTAAAGGTGAAACCATTTATGTGCTCCCTCCTCAGGAAAGGAAATGTATTTTTATCGTGATTGCACTCTCTGGAGGTATTTAGTGAAGTCTCTTAATCAAAATGTCCTTGGTACCTTTAGTTCAGTTTTGTGATTTGTGTGTGTGTGTGTGTGTGTGTGCGTGTTTTTAAATAATACACCTATTTCTGGAATTTTGTTGAATATTTGAGTTGTGCCTTTCCTTTGACTTGCCTTTGCTTGAACTTTCATTGTACAGATTTTTAATATCTTAATCAGAGCTCAGTCAAAGTTGACAATAAAACATCAACATATCTATATTTATCATAACATAAAAAACCCTGGATGGCTCTTTTGCAGAATAGAATGCAGCACAGCTACATCTTGTAGTCAGGAGTAAGGATTTTTTTTTAAAAAAAATACGCTGCTTACGTATGAAATTTTTAAATTAATCCTTTGGATTTGTCAAACATGTAGCACATGAGGATAAGTGAATAGTTATCCAAGGGTATAATTTTACAGCTGACATTTGGTCAGCTGAAGACTGGTAGGAAGCAACCTGCTGTAGGGGCAGATAACAAGATTATGACTGGAAAGGTAGTACTTATACCATCTGAGTCTTCCTGATACGCCCACAGAAAACTTCGTGGGTGTAGCTGTCCCACCAATGGTACCGGCTGCTTGGGGCTGAACAAGAACATTCTGCAGATACACCAGGAAAACTAAAGATCCAAGATATTAAACTCTTTGTTCCCCCTTGCTCTCAGAGTATGCCAGCCCTTGGTACTATCACTTCTCACCCCTTGGGACAAATGGAAAAGGCATCTCTGCCCCTTTATTCTACTTTGGTTGCAGTGAATTGATAAGGCTTAAAAAATGGTGGTAGTTCCCCCATGGAATAATCCTCTCAAACGATTGCTCTGATACTCTGCAGTTCTGTCCCCTTTTGCTGGGGACAAATCACATTTAACTTAATGAGATGTGTATCTAAGAAAACTGTTGATAGGATGTGTTGGGGAGCAGGGTTAGTCTGTGAGGCATCGGTTGTTGGTTTGTAGAAAGTTTCCACTTGTTAGTGCTGCACAGAAGGAGGCATGGTAAACCCCTTTTGAATATCTTTTTCCATGAAAACTCTATGATGAGACAATCCAAAGTGAAACAAGAGATAGTGCCAGAAGATGAGACTCTCATGTTGGAGGGCACTCAATGAGCTACTGTGGAAGAGCACATGGCAAGAACAATTAGTGCTGTGGTTAATGATGCAACTGGACTCAAGCCAAAAGAATGTTCAGCTGTTGACATGCTCAGAGGTAAAAAGAAAGTCCAAAGCTGCAAAATACTTATTATAGGAAAATGGAATGTGAGAAGCATGAAGCATGGGAACCTAGTCATAGTAAAACAAACAAACAAACTAACAAAAAATGGAAGGTATAAACTTTGCAGTACTTGGGGTGAGTGTGCTAAAGGGGACAGGAATGGGACATTTCAAATCAGATAATTACATTGTGTTTTACTCAAAAAATGAAAATCAAAGAAGAGATGGGGTGGCATTAATAATGAGGAGAGACATAGCAAAAGCAGTCAAAGGCTTTTGACTTTTTGACCAAATCATATCAATAAGACTTCCAGGAAAACCCATCAATATACCCAGAATCCAAGCTTATGCTCCAACTACAGAGGCAGAAGAAAAAGAAGCTGAAAGATTTTGTGCTAGAGTCCAGGAAGAAATTGATCATACACTAAAATAGGACATATTGATAATCACAGGCAACTGTAATGCAAAAGTAGCAGAACCAGCAGAAGCAGAGCAGACCCAAAGATTGTAGGAGGATTTGACCTAGGATCAAGAAATGAAGCAAGAGGACAATTGGTTGAATTTTGTGAGGTCATCTATTTATTCATTACAAACATATTTTTCAGGCAACCAAAGAAGCAATTCTATATGTGAGAATCTTCTGATGCTTCATGTCTTTGCCAGTCTTGGGAGTATAAAATGGATATTTTTACAGAGAAATGTGAAATCATCTATTCCATTGATAGGCTGATTAAGCAAAACCCATGCTTTTGCGGATCAAACAGATGGAGGGTGCCAAAACAAATGGGACTATGAGAGATAAACTAGAAGTCAACTAGAAGTGTTTTATCTGCTGTTGTATCTGAACAGGACATTTCAGGACTGGACCAGGAGTCTCACAAAGGCCATTTTTGCACTGGACTGTTGTAGCGCTATTATTCTGCTTTCAACATCCTCTGGAATCCTGGGGTTTGCAGTTTTGGGAGGGACCCAGCCAGGCCCCTCCCAAAACTGCAAACCCCAGGATTCCAGAGGATGTTGAAAGCGGAATAATAGCGCTACAACAGTCCAGTATGAAAATGGCCAAAGACATTAGACTGGCCAATGAGATTCCTTATGTGACTTATGGAAACATGATATCTCTCCAAGTTCCATAAACATACTGTATAGAAAAACCTACATGAGTAAGAATTTACAATAAATGGTTTCTGGAGCAAAGTTACCAACATATGTAACTAGTAACCAATGTGGAGTAATAACCAGGATGCAAGGTGGTTTTAGGCATTTTGTCCCCTCTTGACTTGTTCTAAATGACTATTTGTTATGCAGATTTCTCTACCTCTTCCTGTTCCAAAGAGTTAGTCACATTCTGCTCTTCCTTTGTTACAAACAGGTAGTCAAATCAAGGCTGTTGTGTCCCTCATGGCTACCAGCACACTCCAATACATGGTTATGTTCTTCTCCTATCCAATTCCTAGACATTTTCCTTGAAATAATAAACTCAAGATGTCTGGAATCTGAAAAGAAGTTTTCTCATATGCAACTAAACATTTTCCTCTTGGATATCACTTTTCATTAGCTGCCCACCTGTTTTAAAAAGTTTGAGAATTGAGTAGTATAGTGTTGTTTTTTTAAAAAAAGAACTGCTGAAGAAAATGTTGCACCTAGTTTTATTTTAAACTGCTCCCCTGTCAAATCTTCAATGTTCTTTTTAAATTTTCAATGAAGCCTGGGGGTTCTTTAACTTCTGAAAATTAAATTGCTTTAACAAATGCTGGTACACCTCAAGAGGTTTTCTGAATATGTACCTTTCCAGTTTGGGCTGACTTTTGAGCCGATGAGATTGCATTCATTGTGCCAAAAGACATTATGAGATAAACTTTCCTGCTACTTTTTAAAAAACCTCTCCATTGGAATGTATTGATTTTCTATTTCCTGCCCTGGAATCACTGGCAAATCTTTACATTTTTATTCATCTTTAAATAAATACATCAACATTACCATGGCTATTTTTAAAATCAAATGTTATAACCATTGCTTTTTATATGCATAGTAACTCTTCTGCTGTAATGCTATATACATTAAAAAAAAATATAGGGCTCACTGTGAAAACCATGAAGGTGATTGGGAGAGACTGTCTATTGTGAAAATAATGGAAAGTCTTTAAAAGCTTCTCTAATGTGAAACCTCAAAGCGGTTGTGTGTATACATGCATATCTCTTTTGTGCTTAGCACTTCTCTTCCAACCTCTCCCTTTGTCTCATTCACCTCTTCTAGATTTTAAACTCCTGCTAATGCTACTCTGTATGCGTAGAAGAGCCTTCCAATCAATAGCCATCTCCTGACCTCCTTTATTTAAAAACAACACCATGTCTCAACCTCTGTAGATTATTCTGTCCTACTTCCCATTTTAAGTTGGTTCTGTACTTGAGTTGATGACTTACGCACCCTGTTCACTGTTAAGGGAGCCTTCCCTAGGCTGATGTCTTTCAGGTAGGATGTACTATTGGCAAGCCAGTAGTCAGGAAAGATGTGAGTTGTTGTCCACTCCATCTGGAAAGCACCGTGCTGTGAAAGTCCAATATAAGGTCTACAAAATGAAGGACTTAATAGGCTATTCTGTGCAGGACATAAAAAGCATAAAAGAATGTTACTTTTGAAAAGGAATGTATGTAGCCTGCTACCCATTAGGAAGAAATAATCTCCAGCTGACTGTATGAATGCTTTCAAGAGGTCATAGAAAATGCTCTTTGAACTCCCGAATCTGTCCAAGGAAAAGTGTTATTCTCAATCCCTCAAAAATAATGAACTGGAGAGAACGTTTGACCAATACTGAATGTGATGTTCAAGAACTCAGCAGTTCTTTTGAACTATCTCTTCAAATAGAAGATGATGTGACTTTTTTTTTTGGTAACTAATGTAAAAGTTGATGATGTACAAATACAAAGGTTCAAATGGACATGTTGGACTCTGTCTCACTGGCCGTATACTTCAAAAAGGGATTGTGCAGGATGTTTTAGACTTGTAGAATCATAGAATCATAGAGTTGGAAGAGGCCTTATGAGCCATCAAGTCCAACGTCCTGCTTGCTGCACGATCTCTGTGAGGAAAGGTTGGACATGACCTGTAGTCCAAATAAAGTATATATGATGCACATTGAGGTTTGCACCTGGGAATGACAGTGAATGATGTAATCCCATGTCAATCTTGCTGAGACATTGTAACATGTAATCGGGGCAGAGGGCATCAGACATGGGAACATGCAAAGTTGGCTAGAGTTGCATCAGCAAAGTATGCATATAAAGGGCTGAGTCCTAGCCAACTGTCCGCTCGATTGTCTGATGGTGCGGCTGGAGGTTATGTCGGATGCATGCTGTGGAATGCTGAAACTCCGTTGCAGTACTGTAAATATGTTTTTATTGTAACTGAAGAGCAAAAGCCTCCAAGTTGGAAGATAATATTGAATGGGTGTATTTTTGTGGCTTCAGAGCAATGCTGCTGGTGTTTATACTCTGCTGGGCACGCTTCTAAGCTGTGTGTATAGTGCTCTGCTATATGGTGGTTTTTGTCACACTTGACTCTGGTACAGCATTTTGGCCAGAGCTCAGTGCAGGAGGGAAGTGCTATCATGGTTTTTGTGTAGCTCCCATCATCCACCAATCGCTCCACAATTTCCACCTAAAGCATCCCCAGCAGGTGGCTCTACAGCCTCTTTTTGAAGATACCCAGAGAAGGAGACCCCTTCACGTCTCTAGGTCATTGGTTCCAATGCCAATCTGCTCTTACTGTCAAGAAGTTCCTTCTAATGTTCAGTTGAAATCTATCTTCCTATAACTCAAAACTACTAGACCTGGTCCTACACTCTGGAGCAGGAGAGAACAGGCCTGCTCCCTCCTCTCTGTGACAGCCCTTGAGGTTTATGAGAAATACAATCATGCCACCACTCAGTCTTCTCTTCACCAAGCAGAACATGCCCAGGTTCTTCAACCTTTCCTCATATGTTTTCTTCTTCATATCTGTTATTATCCTTGTGGGCCTTTTCTGAACATGCTCCAACTTGTCTATATCTGTCTTAAAATTTTGTTGTTGTGCCTCACATCATAGGTGGAGCAGGATTACCAGGTCAAGACCGTCCCAGGCCCTGAGATTTTACAGCCAAAATCTGACTCTAAAGAACCTGTGATGTCACAAAACAGGGCCCTGCTGATGCTACAAGGGGGATTTTACAAGGATCAGCCTCTGGCAATGTCATGTACATTATGTACTAAGTACAATTGCTTAGGCTAGACAATTCAGATCAAAAACACCACGTACAATTTTCTAGGCAATTCTCTTGACTTAAGATTCTTCCCTCTTGTGTACATACCAGAGAATAGGTTGCCCTGAGGTTTGGCAACCCCATAGGTGGGAATAGGGAGGGATAGAAGAAACTTAGTGAAGAATTAGACCCCTAGCAGAGAGAAATTTTGTGTTTGTCCACTGCCCCATCACATACAAGTCATTCTAGCCCAAAGAAAGCAAGTTTTTTTCCCTTTAAGAAAAGGAACTAGTCTGGAAAAGGTGACCCAATGGTGTGTTTGCAGTCTTTCAATGCAAGAGTGGACAGACGATGTAAATTATACAGGAGCACTAAGCCACAGTTAAAGAGGAAGATCAGAAAATGACCATAAGGCCTAAGTAAGATAGAGCCATGCTGAAGGAAAAAAAAAAAGACTGGTGAAACCTTGAAAATCTTATAAACTTTTGAGAATTTCAAGTTTAATCAAACATACACAAGGCATTCAGAGCCATATCCTCAACTAGCTAGAACACCAGTGAGATAACAAAGACTAAGTGTGACATTTTGGAAATAGTGCTTGCTCATAGCCTTTTATTGCTCAGTTTCTTCCAGTGCATGGATTTGTAAAATTGTAACACTTGATGAAACTGCCTGGTAGCTAGTCAGCTCTGATCACACAGGTCAGACTCTGCTTGGTGCTGTATTTATCTAAATAAACTACTGTGTTCCGCTGAGTAACAGACTCCATTCAGGAACCTTAAAGGATTAACTTTCCCCACCACAGGCCCTTTTCGCATGCCATTTCACATGTGAAAGAGCCTCCAGAGCATCACGTGATTGCGAGGACCATTTCACATGACGTCCTCACAATTGTGCGATGTTGCCGTGGCCAGTAGGTGCTGATCATGCAATATATCATTTACGGCTTCTTGCCAAAAATGATGTGTGATCGCGAATCGCTCCAGGGCCCTACACGCACTTACCTTGTGTGTGGAGCCTCTGGAGATGTGGCTCTCGTGCTTCCTCCCCCAGCGCAGCCTGGGAAAGTACCCAGCTGAGCCGTGGAAGGAAGAGGTGGAGCCCTCACACTTCCTGCCAGGCAGTAGGGAGCTGCTGTGGAGAAGAAGCAGAGGGGACACGAGTGCCTCTCGTAAGAGGCTACTACAAGATCCCCTCGCGCCCATGTCAGGACAAGGTAAGCTGTGGAAAGGGCCATAGGCACACACTTCCCCCAAGATCTCAAAGGCCACCCTCCTGATACCCCACAGAGTGCAGTTGGCTCTCCACATTTGCTACGTTTAGAGGCCCAGGACCCTTGCAAAAATGGGGAAAAAGTGTGTTTCTGTGGGAAGGGGACTGAGATATGAGGGGAAGTGGGGTCCAAATGAGGTGAAGGAAGGAGGATGAGTTGGCATGGTGGCCCTATACTTCCTCTATCTTGCTCATCTCCTCCATTGGGAGTGGAGGGACATCAGAAGAGGGTTCATGGCGCTGAGAAATCAAGGTGCAAGGCATCTTTAGCTGGCCAGGCAGCAGCTGGTGGCACAGGAGGAGGACCAGAGGCAGGTTTTAAAGGGCTGGTCAACCTGAACAGAGCAGCTGAGAGGGAAGTTTCCCCTGGAAAAAAGTGCCTTAAGTGGGGAGGGGGATCAGAGGAACTCACAAATAATCAAATCCGTGAATGTCAAATCTGCAGACATGGAGCTCTGGCTGTACTTGTATCCTCCAGAAAGTTTGAGGAATAATTTCACCACATCTCTTTCACCCAGACTTGTGTCTTCCCCCTACCACAAACCCAAAGGTCATTTCCAATTCTGAATCCCTCCTAGGACTAATGCATGTCAAGGCAAACATATGGTAAAACTTCCATTATGCACTTTAGAGGAAGGGTGGGAAACTGGTATAAAACCAGGGGCAGGTTTTTTTCCCCACTGGGATCCTGTAGGAACCACATGGACTACCAAAATACTAAAACAAACAAACAAACAATCAAGGAAACAAACAAAGCCGCTTCAGGTTTTCCTAAAAACATTGCATTTTTAGGTGTTACGCAGTGCAAGGGTTTAAAAGGTGAAGTGCTACTCCCAGAGGCTTTTAGGAGAGGCCATCTACCCTTTGGTTTTTGAAAAAAAAAAAGTGGTCCAGGAACTCTGGAAGGATTGAGGGCAACAAAAACAGCCTTGGGGACCACATGCAGCTCAAGGGCTGCACTTTGCCCTTCTCAGTTCTCAAGTGGGTTTTGTTTGTCTGGAGGTGTTGGGAGGCATGAGTTGCTGGCACTGTACACATGATCACTGGCTGTATTTTGCCCATCCCTGTCTTACTGGGAGACAAGTTCATCCCATGTTATCCTGATGCCTCAGGCAAAGATCAGGATGGCACTCTTGTGACTCCTTCCATGTACAGAAGTGGAGAAGACTGCCAGTTGAGTCCTTTCTCAGGACTGCATACCCTCCAACATTTCAAAAAGGAAAACCAGGATGTGAGAGGCCAAGTGTGGTTAAGATTGCGGAAGTTATTAATGAGGAAAAACGCACAAGCAAAGAGAAGCTGCAGTAGTTTGCTTTTGCCTGATTCTACTGGGAAGGTTCTGAGCCTCCTCTCCCCACACTGAGTTAATTAAGCACAAACTACTGGGAGTTTCATGTTAGGGATGGGTATGTAGAATTCACAGCCAGAGAGTTCTAGGGCCTCACCAAACCCCAAGATTCCACAGGAGTCTGCCACAACAGTTATAGTGTGAAAAGCCTCATAACTAAAGGTATCAGGAAAGTTCAGACCTGTCCTCCAACGAAGAAGAACATCTTGGGGTGGGAGAGCTAAGAAGAAATAATAGGGGAAAAGTGCCTTAGTGCTAGGATTTAGTGGTAGGACTCGCCTTTTAAGCCGAAGAATTCAGTTCCTTCATCCTCCTGCACACATATAACATTTCTACAACAGTACAATATTGTCCCAGCAAAGAGGAGGCGGGGTAGGAGGAGGACCTGATGTCCTTTTAATATTTTATTGCACATTTCTGTCTGCAGCAAAGACATTTGCTAAAGGTGAGCTGATAAACTGGAAAGTGACCTTACCAGTCAAGCTTTACAATAGCTCAAGGCTTGAAAACACAGACACGTTTGGTGGAAGTATAGTCTCAGAAAAGTGTTTTAGCTCCCTCTTATGGAGAATGGACTTCTTTTCACAGCCATCTTTTCAACCCTTAATTTCTAGGAAGAAAGACAGAGGAAAATTAAAGAATTTAAATCTATCAGGATCCCTTTTCACTTTATACAATTAAAACACAATGATTCTACTTCAACTGCCATGGAATCCTGGGGTTTTCAGTTTAGGGAGTGATATTTAGAATTCACTATCAGAAAGCTTCAGGATCTTACCAAACTAGATACCCCAAGATCTCATAGGATGAAGCCATGGCAGTTAAAGTAGAATCATAGTGCTTTAACTGTGTAATGTGAAAGGGTACTTGGAAATGCCAGCCTCTTACCTGACTCTTCCCCTTGCAGAAGCTTTACTCAGTCTTGAAGAAAAGGCATTCTTCACCTGCTCAAGTTTACTTTCTTCTGTTTGGATTTCATATGAGAGGGAGTATATCACACTATTTAAAACTACATGTTCATTAGATGATCTTGAACATCCAACAAGGCTGTTGTGAAGACTACATGAAAAATAACATTTATGCTCCTCTCAGTATTTTGCCCCAGAAATCCAACCTATTAAGGTCATTGTGAATTCTGAAACTGTTCACTGGGGTATTAGCTACTCCTCCTCAACCCACCCAGATCTTGCAGGTTTTGGCCTGATGGCCAATTGGATAGGGAGACCACCAGGGAATATGGGGAAGGCCCAATTTGGGTTAGGGAAGAGTTCTACCTAGAAAGGCATTGCCAGTCAGAGGTGAGAGGACAGGGCTAGGTGGACCAATAACCTGACTCAGTATAACTTTCTATCCTCTTAAAATAGATCTCAGAGCAGTATGGTGCCCAAATTGAGGGAGAGTCTTGGGCTACAGTGGTCTCAGTGGATCCCATTCCTCTTCTTCATCAGAAGTGCCACTAAGGCTCATCCACCTGCTGCTTTTTCCAGGCCCAATCAGCATCATTCTCAGAGAAGGAAAGAAAGGAAAAAGGAAAAAAAAAAAAGAGAGAGAGAGAGAGAGAATGATATATATATATAGAGAGAGAGAGACTTAAGAAAGGGGGCGAGGACATGGTCTGAAAACCATGCCATATGAGAGTTGGCTTAGGAAGCCGAGTACTTTTATCCAGGAGAAGAGAAGGTTAAGAGGTGACACATGATAGCGACATTGAAATATCTGGAAGGATGTCATATGGAAGATAGGGGCAAGCATATTTTCTGTTGCTCCAGAGACTAGGACATGGACTAGTTTGGGCCCCTTCCTAAACTCAGAACCCCAGGATTCCAAAGGATGTTGAAAGTGGAATAATAGCACTATAGCAGTCTAGTGTGGAAATGGCCCTGGTGTGTACTCATATAAATTAAATATTTATGGCCTGCGTTCTATGTTTTACTGCAAGTAATTTCATCCCCAAAAAACAATTTCTTCCATGTGCACATCTTCAGTTTAAATGAATCTCTTTTGAGTGAAATATTTTCATAGCTTTCACAGCCAATGGTTGCTATTTCCCATGCACATGAAGTGAAATGAGCATATTTAGCATGTACTTGTAATTTTCCAACAGGTGGGGGGATTTGCATAGGGAGATCCTGGGTTTAGACCACATTAAGCTCTGAAACTCACTGGACAGTCTTGGATCTACCATTTGGTTCCAGCAGGATCTATTTCACAGGGTTGTTGTGTGGACAGTGCAGGTAAAAGGTTTGTCATGGATGCTAACTTGAGCTCATTGAAGGAAAGAAGGGATATAAAATTCAATATAATCAATAAATAATAAATACAATGGGCCCTCAAATTTTATGAGGGTTTTGGGTGCAGAACCCTCGTGAAAGGAAAAAAAATGCAAGTAACTCCCCCCACCCACCAAGAGAGATCTCCCCCTCCCATTCTCTTTTAGGGCTTACCCCCATTCATTTGCATATCACCCAGGCATGCTGACTTCCAAGCACCTGGGCAATAGGTAAGTGAGTAAGAGGGGTGACAGCTGTGCACATTCTCTCCGCATTCACTTGTGTTTTTTTCTGGGCGGACTGCCAGGTGACAGGCAAGCGGATGGCAGGGGGTGGCAAATGCACACATGTGTGCTTCCCTCCCATTCTGCCCAGGTGTGCTGCTTTCCAGGCTCACAGGGAATAGGCAAGCGAATGGGAGGGGGCAGTGACATGACTGGAGAAGGCACACAGGCGGGGCTGCCCCCTGCAATCCGCTTGCCTGTTGCCCAGGTTCATGGAAGGAAAACATGTACACCGGGCTAAAGGTAGGGGGACGGGAGAGGGAGAATGGGGGGAGGCAAGTGGACCTCTCGTGAGCAATCAAGTTTGCAAAGGTCAAACCCACTCTGTCGGGAGTGCTTTGAGGGTGTTCCTGCATGGCAGGGGGTTGGACTGGATGGCCCGTGTGGTCTCTTCCAACTCTACATTTCTATGATTCTATGATTCTATGAGTATGGATGGAGTACTGTAAAGTGAAATCCATGTGAGATTTTTTAAAAATGAAGTGATCCTAAGAAACAAAAAAACAAATCCCCGCAAACATCTTAGAGTTTACTAGGAAATTTTTCGGAAATAAAATAAAATTGTATTACTTTCAATTTCATTGGCTCACTCAGTTGAGCCTATTTCCCTTACTATACTTTTAGGGTTTAACTTTGCAAAGAATCTTCATGTTCCAACTACTCAAAATGTTATATAATTACACAGTCAATTGAGAAACTCATGTGCATAGCAGTATCACTAGAAATAAGTGACACAACATATTCATCATGAAAAACTTACTTCTTTAGCCCAGCTCTGATTTAGATTTATAGGATGTCCTATATCTAGTACAATCCAGTTGTCAGCCTGTGCATTTTTTAAAAATTGTTATTAGTATGGCATCAGCAGCCAGACAATTTCAGAAGCTGCTAAAGAGACCCATACACTGCTAGAGCGCCAGCTGGGGGTGATGATACTTTGCCTGTGCTTCTGCTGCAGGCTCCTTTGTGTGGGTGGAAATCTGAAAATATTATAAAAATGGTTGTGTTTCTTGAATGTCGAGGAGCCCTGATGAGAAGACTCCTGGACTGATGACAATCTTCACAGTTCAAGAATTATTCTACACAAAATTCACAAATGGTTATAAACAGCAAGCAGCATTTTGTCCACCAGAGGCAGCGTTTTTTGCACAAAGATAATATTTATGCATATATACTATTTTCAGCTGAGAAAATGCTGTTTTCTGTTGAGAAAAAAATCTGAATGATGTGCAATATAAATCCCTAGCTACAATATATTTTGTACATGAAAAAGCATTTTTTTACACAGAAGATGTTATTTTTCCATATGTTCTGCACAGAAAATCCTGTTACCTACACAGAAAAGTTTGTTTCTTCTGCAAAACAACCATGTGCAAATTTTGCACAGAAAAGATTCTGAAATTGCAAATAGTGTTTGAAAACTTCACAGCAGGAAGAAAACTGCTAAAGTAGTGGTACTTTGAGAAGAAAATTTCCAAAGAATTATGTTCCTGCACCTTCTGTTATGGGAACTGGCCCTCGTTCCCACATCCTGGATGGAAGAAACAAAAACTAGGAAGCATCCAATAAAATCAGCAGAAAATAGGAAAGACATTATAAAATGCACAGTGGATGAATGATTTATTAATAAGTAGTCTAATCCCTTTTTGGCCTGTATATAATCCCAGTAGCCTTCTTCAAGGAACTCTTTGTAATATAACTTCAGAAATATTTGAAGCTGAAACTTTCACACCATCTATTGGACAAAAAGAAGAAAACCAATACAACTTGAAAAAGTCCCTTTATTGGAAAGCTGTAGTCCAAAATACTCTGGTTTCCAGTTAACAATTTTCACTACTAGCAAAGCCCGTCCAAAGGCTATCCAGAAGTGTGGCTTGTGGCTGCAATCATGCTGAGCTTTGGTAGCATTTTGCTTAGGCCTCATTCAAACGTGGGGTCAGCTCTTAATGACATAAATATAATGTGACGAACTCAGTTCAATGAAGGACCTTGCTAGTTTCATGTGAAACAGCTATGCAGCATGCATTTTATTAAAAGAAAAGCACAACTGCCCTCTGGTGGAGAAGTGGTTCTTTACAAGTATTTTATGTATTTTCGAGGCAGTTCAGAGCCCTAATGCTGGTTTTGTAGAAACAGGATGGCATGGTTATTTCTACTAATAGGCTTTTGCTTTATAAGCCAGCTTGGTTCACTTATAGGTCAACTAGCACATCCCACAGTATTCTTCTTTCTGTACTGGGGAAATCTGAGCAAAGAAATCCTTAGATTTTCTTTGCTTTCCACTACTAGCAAAATGGTTTTTTTAACCATAACAAATGAATTTTTAGGTTAAAAAAAATTGACTTTGAACACTGCTCAGATGGACATACAAAACTGTAGAGCTGCATAAAGAAACTTGGTTCAAAACTCCTTACAGTGAAAACACATTAAGGGAAATGAACCTTGAGAAGGGAAAATACCTATTTAAAATTTTTGAACTAATCTATGCAAAGTTTTTAGAACTGAAGTGAGCAAAGTGTGGCCCATGCACCACAGGTGACCCTAAGTGTAACCCCTCAAACCCCTCAGAAGTCCAGTGATGCTGACCAATTTGGGTAGAAGGGTGGAAGCTTCAAGATGTTTCCAAGAAAAGAGGTTATAAAACATGGTGCCATGAGGCACCAGAGACAGACTGAGAGACTTTAAGACTGGTGGAGAGGGAGAGGAAGTGCTGCCCGCCTCACTATCCCTAGGGCAGCTTGCTCTCATAGGCTGGACAAAGGGGGCCAGACTCCCAGCTTCCCATGAGCATCCAAAGACCATAACATCACTGGTATCATCACTAGCATAGGAATGTTCAGCTAGTTGTGTTGGGGGTTACGTTTCTTCTAACTTTGATTAAATATGACATAGGCTGTTTATCTATTCCTAAGTAACGCTTGAAGGAAGATGCATTCATGCAGAAGACACTCTTTTGCTAATGTAAAATTGCTTTCTTGGAATAAAAACTTTCCTTTAAAATTCTCTTTTCCACATACTCTTCATGTGCCTTTGCTGGATGTGTGCACATGTATGCATATAAGATTCTCATCTGCCACTGGAGAGGAAGGGACATCTCTGTAGAACCAGAGGTGGATAATGTGCAAATTAAGCCCCTCACTGACTCCCACTGGGTTACTGAGTCACATGGAGTGAATTAGTGGTGGTGGCAGTGTGACCAGCTTGTCCATAGGCAAGCATAACACTCTCTGGACAGAGTCTAATAGAATGATCAGATAAACCAGTGACATAGCTGTCTGTCCTTTCCTATGCCAGGGAGATACCCAGCTCTTCCACCAATGCCTGAAATTCAATCAACAGCTTGGTGCAATCCTCCCTGTTCACCCTACCCATTGTAAGGAAGTTGTCTAGGTAGTGCATGATGTACAGTGACCCTGCCCTGCCCTTGTCTGCCCATTCAGTGAATGTGCTGAATGCCTCAAAGGCCACACACAAGTGACTAAGCATCCAAGGGCATTGCTTTATCTTAGCATCAGGAACCATTAAACTTAAACCCCAGCAGACAGTGGAAATCAGGGTGTACTGGAAGGGTCCAAAATGTGGACTGGATGTTGCATTTAGCCATGATTGCTCCTGGACCATATACTTGCACCAACCCAACTACTTGATCAAATGAGGCATAGTGGACAGAGAGAAAATGCCTGTAGGATGGTGTCATTGACCGATGCTCCCTTAGGATAGGACAGGTGGTGAATTAGCCTAAATTCAACAGGAGTTTTCTTGGGCACTATCCCCAGCAGAGAAACCACCAGGATGTGAAAGCGGGGTGATGAAAAGGGGGCCACTACCCTACCAGCCAAGCATTCCTTCTCTATCTTAGGCCATTTCCTCATGATGGGGCTAAAGGGACAGGATGGCAGCAGTTGGCCAGTTATGCTTCCACATGACATCATTGCCATCCTTCTGCCATTGGGTCCCCAAGTGTCGTGCTCACGGACTATTCACCCAATGGATTAAATCTGTTAGGTGACTGCGAATGTGCAAAGCTCCTGCCCTTCTCTGATGTGCAGAAGGGACAGAAGTGTGATCATGGACTTCCATCCCTACTGCAGCAAAGCAAAGGTGATGGCTGCAGTACAAAGGGAAGGGGGAGGTCTTGTGCACTTCTTTTCACAGCCAGCTGGTGACATGCGAAGAGGAGCACAGGGGACATGTGGCAATCCCAGCAGAGGTGTTGCTGGGATTGCCTCAGGATAACGTGGAAGAGTGTGATCATGCAGAAACTGCCATAGATGCAGCCACCTCAGGAAGCTCCCTAGCCACCTTGATGTTGCCTGACTTGTTCGCTACCTGAGGTCCTAGTGTGGGGATCCTAAAACCCACTGAGAAGCCCTCCCAAATAAACCTAGCTGCCTTCTAACCTAGGTATGTGACCAATAGAGGGGTAGTGCTGCCAATCACATGAAAGTGCTGGCCAGTGAGCCATTACTGCTTGGGAACCCCAGCTCTGATGTTGGTGCCAATGGGGGCATCCCATCCTTCTTTCCTTCAGGGGTGCCTGTGCAACATCTTGGGCAGAAGCCCTGTTGGCCTACTTCTGGCTATGGGCAGGGGAACTTGGGATGGGACCTGAAGCAGCTTTCACCATTGTGCTCAAACTTGTATTGAGCTGTTTGACACCTGCCCTAGTTGTATACCCAACAGAGCAACCTTCTGGCATCTTTTTTCTTGGACCAGTGAGAAAGCTATGAGCCATCTGGTTGGTCTTTTATATGCAGTTGCACTAAGTCAAGCCATAGTTTGTCATTAATAAGGTCACAATGTGCAAATTTGCTCTGGGAGGCTCTCTTCCTAAAGGCTGAGTCATATTTTGTGGTGGCTGACTCATCTGCCAAAGCCTGTGCCTTTAAACAGGTTTCCCAAATGGTTAGAGAGGTGCCAGCCCCTTTTTGGATAGCCACCTGCACTGCTCCCATGAAAACCGAATACCATGCTAACCAATTGCTGAAGGAACACTCAACAGATTCATTGTTCTCTTCCTTCTGCTTTTTAACAGAAGTGCGGATGCACCCCTCCTCACCCTCTGCTTTTAGTAGTGAGAGGACATCAATATAATACCTATTGATTATGTGCTCCCTAGTTTTTTCGTCAAGGTGGATACCAGGTGGATCCTTGTGATCGCTAAAGGTGGTCTGTGTGACCCACCTGACTGTTTGCACCTCTCTATCCTAAGTGCTTTGTCTCTTAGACCTGCCCTCATCCTTCTCCTGATGGTCAACCTAGGAAACTCAGGCACATGTGCTACCACCCTCCAACAATCCCTGTCTCCTTCCTTATCATTTGAGTACTCACCTAAGGATCCCAAGCTGTCTAAGTCCTAATCACTCTGCCTCCTACACCTTTTGCTCCTACCCTTTTTCTTCTGTTTGTTCATCCTATACCTGCTGGGTGATCCCTCCTCTGATTCTAATGAGCTTATGGTGCTCCTGCTGGATGGGGAAGGTAGCCTCTGCCTATGACCTGCTCTGCCCACTGCCTGTTGTTGTGGGGTTGCTGGTTCTTTTGCCAAGGCTTCCCCCACTGCCCTGGAATCCAAACACTCCACCTTCTCTACTAGCTTCTCTAAGGTCTGTGAAAGGCCCTCTAGAACAGACTCACTGGATAGAACTGGTGCTGACCTAGCTGGGGCTCCTGTCCCTGCTTGTTCTCAGTATGACTCCCTGATGGGGCTAAATCTGAACAAGGCTTGCAAGGCCACCCTGTCTGTCTCCTAGTTCTGGGTAAGGATTCCCGTAAGGTTGTTCCTTCTTTTTTAGGAGCCATAGTTCCTGAAAAGAGAAAACTGCAACTGAAAAAGGTTAGTGCAGCTGGCAACTGTTGGTTGAGTATACTCTTTGTCTCAACACTCAAGAGAGCCTACTGCCCAAGAGAGCCCTTTGTCTAACGTGCCCCAACAATGTTCCCACTACTCGGCTTGAAGAAGGATTGTGCCAGTGCCCAAGTCCTCAGGGTAAAAAAGGGGGGCAAAGCCCCCAAAAATGTACCGGGGGGTGACCTGATCAGTGACCCCAGGGAGGTAGTCCCAAATGGGACTATGAGGTGCTGAACATGACCTGAATATCTCCCAGCTACCAGGACTCCTTAAGGATAGTGGACTGTGCCACTGCTCGAGGCCGGCCCCTGAGCTCAAAAAGAATGAGAAAGCCAGACTATGGCCTGAGAACCAAGAATGCCACCTCACATATAATAAGGCCTGAAAAGGGTAGGCAACCTGCCACCCACAAGCAGGACTGAGCAGCTAATGGCTGGCCTAAAATTCAGAATGTCCTAATGAGGTTATGCCTAACAAACAAACAAATAAATAAATAATGAAGGATAGGACACTACAGCTACCCCTCCCACTGGTAAGTTTGTCCAGATGAATGAGTGCTGAGTGCTAAGCATGTGCACGCTAGCAATTTCAGCTGAATAGCCTTGAAAAGGGCTGTTATAACGCAGCAGCCTTCATGGGCTTCTTCTTCATTCTGCTTCTCCTCCTGCTGCTCCTTTCTGAGGCTTCTGCTGTGTTGCATTCCTGATGTCCATCTCCTAGAGCTGATGAAGGAAGACTGGCAAGCAGCCTGTGAATGGCTGCTTAAATACCCAGGAGATGGACCTGAGTGAAGTCTGCAAGCTTTCACTCATGCCTGCCTCAGTAGCCAATGAATTCAAAGTTGCAACTTCAAATTCATTGGCTGTTAGCAAAACAAAAGGGGAACTCTGGGTTCTAAGAGGACAGTGGCCTGGAAATGGCCACTGTGATGAACGAATGGGTTCCGGTTGAAAAGTACAGTCCTGAGCCAAAGAAAGTTGAAACTGTGGAGCGAGGATTCCTTGAGCTGTGACGAGAGAATTCCAGGAATGCTGATTTGGCCAGAGAAGATAGTTTGCAAACACGATAAGAACTTGGTACAGAGTGTACTCCTACATTTCCTGACGACATGATATATGACGACTTCTTCTGCAAGCAACCTTTTATCAGTATGGTACAAAATGATATGAACTGGTCTTTTAACTGCTTGATTGCCATACGCAATGAAAGTCCTGGAACTCTGGCAACCGTCAGAACATGTTTCCTCCCCCTCCCACAAGAAGGGAGAAACATGGGTATAAAGAGTGGAAGATTTTTAAGCTCTGGATGCTCCGACACCGGCTAGGAGTCATCCACCTCTTGAGAACGCCTGATCAACGTTCGGCGAAAGGACTGTTTGTGAGTATGTCGTGTGAATGTGTGTGTGCAAGAGCTCTTGATACAAATGTGATTTTGTGTTTTATGTCTTAATAAATGTTACATGAATAGTGTTTAAACCCAGATCTGGTTTCCTATGTGCCTTTTGTTGGGAATCCTATAGTCTGGGGTGGCTGAATTTCTCTCTGGATATAAAAGGACCAAAAATCTCGGGTCATGACACCACTAGCAAGCTAGAATAGGTTGCTAGCCACATGTCTGTGCTCTGAGCTGCAATGGCATTGGCATAGTAAGTTCTGCAGCACAAGTACGTATTTCCTTTTCTATCCAGTATAGCTTTTGCTATTTTTGTTGCACACTGAGTTAACATTTTAATTAAGCTATCTGCAACCATCCCAAGATTACTTACTTAGTTGCCATCAGCTCACAGGTGCAATTGGGAGATGGTATGTTTGTCACATTTTTTGCAGAGGTGCTCCCACAAGTGGGGAAAAGGCATCTGCAGATACTACCATGTGATTTTCCTCTTCTACATACTTTACTGTCCTTTGTTTTTTGTCATTTAGGGAGGCAGATGTCTGTGTTAAAATTCCTGCTGTGGAGAGAAAACAAAGAAAAATCCCTCAAACTTTAGTTTGACCCATAGTGTTCTAAATCCTACCTCACAATTTCTATGGTAACTTTCTTTCACTATCTTTGGCAATCAGTGACTCCCTGCTTCCATCTCTTCTCTGTCAGTGTTACTAAAAAATTCATTAAGCTGTCCCACGTGGCTGTTCCATGCTTTGCACCAAGCAGGTTGGCTTGGAGAAGCCAGATGAGAAATGATCACAGCAGCAATGAGACCCTTGCAGTACCTTGGCAGATCTCAGTGTTGATCTATTCATTTTGAGTTTGGATGTGGGGGTGTGGCCAGATGCTTCTCCAATCCTGCCTGCCTGCCTGCCATGAAGCACAGGCCATTTCCGCACTACGCTCTTATAGCGCAATAATTCCACTTCCAACATCCTATGGAATCCTAGGGTTTGCAGTTTAGAGAGGGGCCAGCCCTTGAAAATAGTTTAGAAATTTTAACTTGCCTAGAATTCAGTAGTTAAAATTCTGATCAATTTGTTGCATAGATCCATATCACAACTGTTCTTAAAGGATTACATCGATTTCCTATTGGCTGCCATTTAAGTCAAAGTGCTGGTTAAAGTTCTAAAAGACTTGGGATTTTACATACTTGAAGATGTTCCTCCTCCCATACCCTCCTGGCTACAGGTTAAGACCTTTAAATGAGTTGTTTTTTATCCTGATGACTTTCAGTGGAAGAAATACAGTATTCATTTACAAAGGAGAGGGCCTTCCCTCAAGTTTGATATGACCTCTTAAAGGAAATATGGCTGGCAGTACTCGTCTTATGTTCTTTCCAGGTTCAAATCAAAAAAAAATTTTTTTTGCCAAGACATAATTTTATTAAAAATAATTATGTTAACATTCATTTAAAGAACTGATCATGTGTGAGGAGTTTTTTTTTAGTTGTAAATTTTCTAGTTTAAGGGATTTTATTCTCTTAATTTGTAACTGTATGTTTTCCCCTTCAAGTATTATTTTTAAGCTTAAAATGTCAAGGTCCCTTGTGAATGAGGATCAGTTTATATGAAACCATCAGGTTGCTTATATAGAGAGATGTTGGCCAGAATCCAGCTGAGATGTTGCATCTCCGTCAGTGGGCTTATGTCTGCACGAATTAGAATTGTGTAGTTGTGTAATATCTATATCAAGAAGAGGTCTGCTGTTATATTACTACATGGCAGAGTCAGCAAAGTGCTAAATGTGCATTGGTGCTCAATGCCCAGTGGGACCAATGCACCACAGGGTAGATGTGTATTGGTTCCAATGCCCACCACATCAGTCCTGATGTGCATCACATTGGTCCCAATGTGCATCAGGCACCAACACATATTGGGCACTCTTGTTACCATACCTTACATCTCCATCCTGCGGGGAGCAAGATTGGTGGGGAATACCATTTTCATATAAATTGAATATATTTATGACTGGAAAATACATGATTGAACCAACACTGATCTGACATGCCGGCAACACTGACATGCCGGCACTCAGTGAAGAGCTGTTGCCCACTGAGACTAACCTGAGAAGTGGTCAGGCCATAAAGTTCAAAGAGGATTAGATAGAAAAGCCTTGGCATAGTGTTTCAAGCTAATCTCTCTTCTGATCTCAGATCTTTGCATTTCCAAAACAATCCCAGTAAGATAATCAGAGACCATCCCTTCTGATCTCAACCAGAGACTTTTCCTACCCTCTCCCTACTGATCTAAACTTCAAATGGTTATCACAATTCCCATAAATTTTGTCTATCTGTCGTCAAAGCAACTTCCTATTCCAGAACCCTTTCGTCAGTCAGTCTCATGAGAAATTTTTTAAGCTTTGCCAGAACAGCCCTTCAAAGTGTGGAACAGGATATTTAAACTCTGATTTTGGCCCCAGCAATTTGTAATCAGATTGTCAGCATTCCTGTCAGCCTGTGTTATCCTCAGACGACAGTCAGAGCATCCGGACTTCATTCTGTTTTCTCAGGACTGGCAAACATGCCCTCTTCCATCTCTAAATTTCCCTCTAGCCAACCTTTCATGCCTTATTTTCCAATAGCCTTGTATGCCTCTTGAGAGTGTCTCATTTCTTGCGTGTGTGCTTGTTATTTCCAATAAAGCATTTGGTTTATTTTGAAACTGGAGCCTCTCTCTGCAGTTAGTACCGGTATACATCAGTGAAAAGATCCTGCCATTATCCTCTTCTTGCAGGCTTCCTTTGAGATGTAATTTCGCCAAATACCAATGAGAAACTGGCATTGTGGGTGGTTCCTAAAATCCTCCATCTCTTAGGGTAACACTTTTGCTGGTGTCTCATTATGCATCTTTGCAATTCAGTAACCAAGTTGCTTAGCTGCTCTGCAACTTACTAGGTATACACAAATTTACATTACGTAAAAGGTCATATAGGATTCTGGTGGTAGTAAATTATTTCTATGTATTAGAAAAGGGAAGACTCATTGTGAATGATAGCTGCAGCTCTTGCGCAGGAACTGTGTGGGTCCATCATTACTTTACATCACGGAAAAAGATGTGGCACTCAATATATTGTTGGACTGCAACTCCTATTATCCCTCCCCACAGTCCATGTTGGCTATAGCTAATAAGAGTTGTAGTCTAATGACACCCAGAGTGCCACATCTTCCCCACCTGTGCTCAACATATATGGATTGCCAGGAAGAGGTGAGATGCAATAAATGACCCTATACAGGCCATGATCTGCAACTTAGCTCTTATCTGCAGTATCTTTAGATTGCTTTTCCCTGTAACATTGTGTGCTAATGAGTAGGTTTGGTAATATGCTTAGCATTAACTGTCGATAAATTCTGTCATGCTGTTGCATGACTAGAAACTAATGTTTTGCTTTCATCGTTAGATAAATCCCCCAGTAAAAAGTGACAGTGAGTTGTATCTCAAAGAAGAATTAAAGGACCCAGAATACCCATTTCCTTTCTGGGGAACTGGGACATCTTCCAGGGAATAAAGAATTCTAAATAAACAAAATAAATCATTATAATAGCTCACAACAACAACAAAAAAAAATTAGAAGCTTTGAGCAATTATCCCAAGTGCTACTACACAATGCTATTGTTATGAATTATCTTACTTGACAGGAGTGTTGTGGAGCTGCAATAAAATCTTCACACATATGGATAATTTGTATCTGTCAGTGGGTATGGTGTTTGTTTGTGTCCTATTCTGAGAGCCACTCATGTGATCATGCATTATGATTCTGCCACTTCTCATGGCTATCAGATGGTGCAGAACTGATGTTGTTTAGCAAAAGCTTCTGCCTTTTTTGGCTCCTTGCCTGTACCGTTTCCACCCCTCCCCATCACAACAAACAGTGAATAATGGAACTAAACAAATCTGTTGTTTAAACTTCTTGGCTTTTCCTCCCCCCTTTGGGTATTTTTGGCAGCCATTCTTGAATTTTAAATAAACGCAAATCAAAAGAATAAAGGAGATGTCAAAAGCACATACATCCTTCCTTTATGCACAAGGAAGAGAATGAAACCAACTGTTTTGTAACTTGGTAATTATGGGGATTTAGGATGATGGTTTCCCATTTTCTACCTACAGGTTTCCCATTACAATGTCTCCCTTCTTTTCTTCATTATGCTTTTTGAAGGGCATCCAACTTCACACTACTGGAGCTGTGAATCACTTACCCAGATCAATCTTTAGTGACCCGGAGTCCTGCTGGACCATTGATTCTCTTCCTTTTCCATTGTCATCACCCAATATGAATATCGTTTAGCACTTCTGTCTTGAATTTTAAGTGTTCATAGTACCTGACATAGATCAGCTCCATGGTTGTGATCCCTGCTTCTGCAGAACAGGCTCAACCATTGACTGGTTTTGTTTTTAAATGAAGCAACATTCTTGGTTTTCCTCCAGCTTTGTAGTCTGATTTTACATTGGATTTACAAAGGCTTTGAGTGAGCATATTTTCCTCCCCTCCCCACCTTACAGAACATCAGGTAGTTTACTGAAGAAACTTGTATTAAAACATACTTACAACAATTCTATAAGGCAGCCAAGCATTATTATTATACATTATTTGCTCTGGTAAATAACTTGATAGTTGTGTTACCAGGCTGTACATCTCTTCTCCATGATATAGTTTAATTGGCCAAAAATATATTTAACTGATATGAAATATAAATTATATCTCGTTATGACTGAGAGCTTGCCGGTGAAGAGGAACTGGCTGCACACATGTGTTGCAAAACTAGATCAGAATGAGACCTCAGGGCATGGCTAGGTCATAGTTAGGGAAGCCCCGGACAATGGATTTGTAGATGTCTCTCAATGACCTGACTTTTAGAAACAATAGCTCCTGAAACTGCTTCCAGAAAGGCTGATTGTCTTTGACTGTCTTCTTTTGTTTTTGGAAACTCTCTCTTCTGTCCCCTCACCTGTCCCACCATTAAGAAGCTATCATGATTCCCATCAGTCCTTTGTCACCTAATGCTAAGGCCACTAGCTCATTCCAGATCTCATTGTCCACTCTGCAGACTCCATTGCCTACTCTGCCAGAAAATCATGAACACCTTCCCACTCAGGGTGGAAAAAGAGTATTTAAACCCTGCTTTTTGCCAGATAACTCATAGTACTTTTGGCATACTGACAGTCACTCTGCTGCTCTGATTCCTGATTTGTACTATCCTTGGACCCCTAGTCTGAGCCCCATTGTTTCACTTTGTCTCTGCTGGATTGGTAAACATCACCCACTTTTCCCTAAACTCTTGCTACCCAAACTTTTCCTCCCTTTTCCTTCAGTTAGCCTTGTGTGATTGCAAAACTGCTTGGATCTTGTGTGTATGCAATTGTTAATTCTTCCAATAAAACAAACAAGCTTGCTTCTGAAACTCCAGCTGGTTCTTTCCTGCATTAATACCTGTATATAAAAATTATATAAGGTTAACCCCCTCTTGCAGGCTTCCTTTTTGAACTAATATCCCCCACTATTCCATGGAGGCACTGGCATTGAGAGTGGACCCCTGTGTCACCCACATTTTGGGGTAACAGTTGCAAATGGTAATCACTGTTGGTGTCTCGTGCTGGATCTGTAGTGTTTTTAAGAAAAATTGCTTACTCCGGTCTTTAGAACAACAACAACAACAACAACAACAACAAAATTGCTTTGGACTACAGTTGTCAGCAGAACATATTCCACTGGCAAAATGGTCCGCTCTCCTATCTACAGCTTCTTACATCTTTTACCTACAATCCCTAAATCTACTCTGGAGGACTGTGTGATTTTGGGAAGCAGATTTTGGTATGTTCAGAGTTGCAGATGGGAAGAGGTAAAGGGGCAGTCTCATTGCATAAAGAGAAGCCCATTTATGTGGCATTGGATGGCACTGTAAGAAACATTTCTTTATGAGAGCTCATGGTCACAGATTGACAGAGACTGATGAGTTCTGGCTTCCCTTTAAACCAGTTGGTTCACTAGCTAATGGAGGGCAGGGCCAGTTACTATGTCTTAGCCTAACCCCTTCCTCAGGTTTGTTCTGAAGGTAAGTGAAGGAATTGAGAACTCTATGTGCTTATAACATGAGCTCCTTGAAAGGATATAATGACGACGACGACGACGATGATAATAATAATAGACATTTATAACACACCCCATCTTGTAAAATCAATAATCATTCACTATTATGGCACTATGTATGTGGCAGCACTATGGCCCTTTTTGCACCTTACCTTTTCACGCTGCTGGGTTGGGGCTTTCGCGTGAGAAGGCTTGGGAGGAGCGCTCTCACAAGCCTCCTGCTTCAGCTCTGCAGCTCCTTCCTACTCTCGCAAGCGCCCTGCCCACGCCCCACCCCTTTCTTCCACAGTGCAGCCTGGGAGTTGGAGGCTGCGCTGGGGCAGGAAGCATGACCGGCGCAGCTCAGGAGGCTTCGCACAGCAGGTGGGTACGCCCCAGGCCCCTGACTGGTGTGTGAGCGCGCACCATTTTCGGCTAAAAGCCGAAAATAAAAAAATGCATATGTGCTGTGCGTCTGGCTCTTGAGCGTCGTGTAAATGTGAGTGAGTCATGCAGACTGCTCCTCACATTTACGCGATGCTCAAGGGGCCCTTTCGCTTGCAAAATGCTGTGTGAAAAGGGCCTATGTATGTGACACTGTATATGTCACTATCACAACAATATGTCTGTGGCATTGTGAGAATCCCCCCCTTTTTTTAAAAAAAGCAATCAACAGAAGCTTTGCTTCTCATTTTGAATGCTGGGTACTGTGATAAATTGTAGTGTTTGTCTCAAGCTAAGTCATCAGTTTTCACAAGCAGAAAGCAAGCAACAAGTCCCACCCCAACATCACATCCACAGAGGTCTAGCAGATAAAGAAAGAAGATTTAGCATTCTTTGATTGTAACATAAGAGGTATGTTTACTTAGAAATACTGAACATTTTACATGGTGAGAGCCTGTAATGTACATGCTTCAAACACAGAGGAGAGAGACAGAGAGAGAGAGAACTGCAGACTACAAAATGTGGGTAGAATAAACTCAAACTAACTGTATACCAACAGGAAGGAAGAGGATACCCAAAGCCAACAAACAAGAAATAACATGAATGCATGGCTATGCCTAAAATTTTTGAGAGACAAGCAAACTAGCAACTAGTGAGTACTGGCATGCTAAGGTTGCTACTTCTAACACTGAATCATCATCTTCCCTTCAGTGGTTTTCTTATTCACTGATACATGGGAACTGCCTGTTATCACATGGTGACTGTCTTTGAACAATTTAATACCAAGATTTTTTATGAGAAGTGAAGAATATCAAACTGTTACTGTTTATATTGCAGTTCCCAAAATCCCACGGCCAGCATGGCCAGTATCCATGCCATGTGGAGAATTCTGGTAGTTGTGTCACAAAAAATATATTTCTCAGCTTTGATGAAGGGTGCTCTGTTATGAATTGTTTAAAAATGAAACATGGAACAGGAATGCATTCATCTCTAGCAGTTCCAGCTCCCTGGCAATTATATCTTTACAATGCATGTACTGTACTTTCACATGGCTGGTTTTCAGCCACATACAATTTTGCAGGTGTGTCTTTTTTTTCTTTCTTTCTTTTTCCTATGCATCATTTCGGCTGCACCTTCTTCTTGAGGGCTGCTGCTGTTCTTCCATTTCCTCAGCTCCCACTGCCATCCTTTTCAAGATTCCATTCTTTTTCTTTCCTTTCCTTTTTTTTTAAACACACAGCTTCCTCTTCTTCACTTCAAGTTCTGCTAGCTGCTATCTCTATCCTCTTCATATTAAACTTATTAAAAGGAAAAGATGGCTCGTTTTGTCTTTCCATTCCATCTTCTTCTCCTCCTCTGCAAAACTGCTTAAGCTTACTCTTCTAATCCATGCCCTAATCCTTTTATAATTTAAAAAGAAAATGAAAGCAATCCCACAGCCTCCTTTCTGCTAACCTTTTGTTCATGCTTGCTCAGTCCCTAACACCCACCTACTACCATTATTTTTCAAAAGAGCGCTGTTTAATTGCATTGTAGGCACTTTGGAAGGGAAAAATGGCACAAATTCTAAAACACAGGAAAAAGATTTAGGGACATGTGTTGCCCTGACCCTGTACATTACAGCAGGATTACTGTAAGGTTCCCAGTGGAAAAGCAGTAGCCCATAAAAACAGGGAACATATATTGGAAATAAAATTTTTGGAGTGTACCTCCAATCTGACCCCATTTCTAATGGACCACAGTGAGGGCAATAACAATGTCACTGTCAGATTAGGCCATGGAGAGCCTGTCTGTGAAGAGACAGAACTAGGATCCAGCGATGGAGTGTGCAGCAACCAGGACCAGGGACCATATCAGAATTAAAGAATGAACTAGGAAGAAGAGTCAAAGAGTAAGACAGAAGTCAGGATTGGAACATAACCAAGGACATAAAAACATATCAGACTAAGGACAGACCAAGGTTTTCAAGTCAGACTAAAGTGGATCAAGATGCCCTTTATACTACTTCCTGTCCAGAAGGACTGAATGGCAGGCCTGGGTGGGTGGTGGTGGTTGAGGATATAAGAGACGTCACTGAAAAGGCTGTTACCTGTATTTCAGCAGATCACCACACCAGACAGCTGCACATAGTTTCCAGCAATGTCTGACAGCCTCACTAGGCAGTCATGTCCCAAACTGTGTTCATCCAGTAATGACACCTTCAACTTGCACCAGAGTTCAGATGTACCAAGATCCAGAGGACTGGATCCTCCGCATTCTATTTAGAGTTCATTTTTTTTAAAACATCCATTAGATGTCAGGTAAATTGCTCTAAATATTAAGGTTTGTACCCAGGGATGTCACTGAGTTTATGCAAGGCCTGTTGCCCAAAGGTTGTGCATTGTCAGAGGTAGGTCAAGGGTAGTATTTGATTCAAGATTTTTCATGTTGGAAGCAGTTGAACAAAACAATTTGCCCAAGAGGTGGTGTGTGTGCAGCTGAGCGATACACAATGGATTACACAATTATGTGCATGTGCAATGGTGCAATCCAGAGCAACTGCACTAGCGGGGGCTTTTACTTTTCTCATGGTCAAATGGATTGAGCCCTATTTCCATTGTGGTTTGGGCTGGTCCCATATAAAACTTGTTTCAAGGGACTTCTTAGTGGCTGTTGTCAGATGTGGAAATAGACTGGGTCCTTCCTTGTTATCCTTTAGTAGGCAGCTGAAGACTTTTTTGTTTGTTTGTCTCAGCAGGGCTTTGTGGGCAGATTGTTCATAGGGAAAGGACCTTTAATAATAAGCTGCATTGTTTGTATTTACTGTTTTTCTTTTTAAATGGGTATGCTTTGGATCGTTTTTAATTCTATTGATAGTTTAATAATATTTTAACATTTGTATATTTTTAGCAGCATCTATTTTAGGTTTTGCAAGATGCTTTGAGTCCCAGGACTGGGAAAAAGGTGTGATGTAAATAAATAAACAACTAGATTAAGAAAAATTAAAATAGTTCCAGTTTCTTATTGGCCTTGGTCTTGTGCCTTTAACAAGAATTGGAAAGAGAAAGTGTGTGTGTGTGTGTGTGTGTGTGTGTGTGAAATTTTCTGGCTGCTTTAAAATTTAGCAAGGTGGTCTTAGCTGCACCACTCAAGTTTACTACCATTCATACAACCTTCAAAAAGAGGTAGGAAAAAGGCTACCTAGTTCATTCCCTGCCATATAACAAATAAATTTTCTTCCTGGCATCCATTGTCCATCGTAGTTCTAGACAATGTACTGTGACGCTGCCTCATATCTTCTTGAACTGAAACGGGGGCAGGAACAGTGAAGATACCAAATTTCTATAGTCAAGTTTTGTAAAGATGGATGAATTTGTATCTAAAGCAAACTGAAATGAAATTGGCACCCATCTCTACCAGACCTTTCAACAAGAGGCTTGCATTTTTCTGGCCAGGAGTGCTGGATCCAAGATAGCATTTTGTTGTTGTTAGCTGCCATCAAGTTGACACTGACTTAGAGTGGCTCTATGAATGAGAAGCATCTGAGTTACCCTATCATCAACCACCATGTTCAGGTCTTGCACATTCAGGAATGTGTCTTTCTTGATTGAGTCTATGCATCTGTAATGCAGTCTTCCTCTTTTCTACTGCCTTCTACCTTACCAAGCATTATTATCTTTTGTAGTGAGTCATAGCCAAAATACGACAACCTCAGTTTAGTCAGATTAGCTTCTAGGTAGTCAGGCTTGATTTGCTCTTTTTAGCAATCCAGGGTATCTATAGAACTCTTTTCCAGCACCACATTTTGCATAGGTTGCTTTTTCTTCCTATCAGTTTTCACAACCATACACAAAATTGGAAATACAATGGCAAGGACAATGATAACTTTAGTGTTCAATAATATATCTTTACACTTCAGGATCTTGTCTAGTTCCTTCATAGCTGCCCTTCCAAGTCAGAGGCCCTTTACACAGCACCCTCCCATCCCACAACGGGGATGGGAGAAGGACAGGACCGTGATGACACTTCTGCATGACATCATCACAGTCCCATCCTTCTCCTGTCCCCAGGAGGTGTGACTGCAGATTAAATCATTGATGGGTTTTCCCTGTCAATGACATGTGATCGCATCACCATCCTGGACTTACCTGTCCTGCAGAAACCACAGAAGCACAATGGCTGCACTTCCTGCCCCAGCGCAGACTGGGAAAGCACCTACAGGAGAAGGAAGAGGCATGGCCATCGTGTACCCTTCTGCAGGGAGTCAGCCAGTGCAGAAGGGAGTGCTCTCATCACGCTCCCCTCCCAGCAGAGCCACTGCCAGGATCCCCACTGGATAACTTTGGGAAAAGGTAGAGTGCAGAAAGGGCCCTAGTCTTCTGATTTCTTGACTTCAGTCTCCATTCTGATTAATGACTGAACCAAGATATGGAACATTTTGAACTGTTTCAAAGACTTCATTGTCTATTTTAAGGTCATGTAAATGATCTGTGATCATTATTTTTGTTTTCTTAGCATTACCCTACTTCTAAGATGCAAATTATCTCCCCCTTCCCCCTGCGACACCTACCTGCAAATGCCATATTCATTTATATAAGAGCCTTCTAGAGCCGCATTTCCAAAGTATAAAACAGATGGCAATGTCAGCTAGACCTTCGCAGAAAAAAACCTGCCTACCTTTTAAAGCAGTTGTTTGCATTAGACATTTCTATTGCCCCTGTTGTTTTGAAAGGACAGCAGATTTCCATTTCATTTCACAGACCTAATGAAAAGCTCACCATTTGCCATAAGTAGTTTAAGGCTATGAACTTTCCCTTTACAGCATGTTGAAGATAATGCATGGTCCTCCTTGCAATTACTTGGCAGTAATTAAATCTGTGGGTTTTGCTGACTTGTACCAACATGTTTTTTCCCCCTTGAGGTTTTATTACATCAGCTGAATGGTTCAATTCAATTGCAGCCTTGTGCTAAGTGCTGTTTGCTTTTAATCCTAGTAAGGACATTTTATAAAGCCTTTTGTTCTATAGATAGGAGCCCTGGAATAAGATTCTCCTCCCACCCTCCCAGTAATACTTGTGGAAGGAAGTACATAGACTATTATTTCTGCAGGACAATTGGGATGACTTTTGATTCTGTATTCTTGCAGCACTAGTTGCTTCTCCTGGTCCCTTTCAAGCAATTGGAGCAGTTAAAATGGCTGTTTGTATATGGACCCATCCACACGGACTGCACAAGCCATAAAATTCTGTCCTTTCCAATTTCTTTTGAGATCTTCGTGACATTTTCCTCATCCTGTAGTATTCCCTGGAAATTCCCAGCACTTTTTATTCTCACTCCCCAAGCCAGTGTAAATTAACCCACTATAGTCACAAAATGAAATGCACCTCTATGTTTGTTTGTCTGAGTTATCCAGAACTAGCTAAAATGATGGGCGCCAAGGAACATAGTGACTATTCCCAGGACAGCAGATTCAACAGAGACCAAGTGAGGAAAAGAAGGCAGCTAGTGAGTAAAGAAAATGATCCTAATGCTTAATTAGTGTATTATTGTTAAAGCATTATAATGTTTTGGCTATAACTGTGGAAGAATAATTAAAAAGGACTCAATGGAAATTGGTGAGAATCAATTTCTGAAATAGGTGAGAAGGGGAGGAGGAAGAATTCAAAGGAGGGGGGAATGAGAGAAAGCTGTGATATTTCATGAAAGAATTTGGATGCAAAATTATAAATATGCAGGTAAAATCAAAACAGAAAGAACTGGAAAGTCTCAATACTTACAGGGACTTTTTCCCTTTCTCAGTAGGCCCTATGGAAACTGTATCCGCTGTCTTTTCCCTGAGGAATTCTGACCAATTACTGAAAGAGAAAGAGAAATGAGAGACTCTTAAGTTTGTGATCCTGTTCATGCACTAGGGATATAAAGCTTCATAAATTTCATTCTCATAGGCAAAATTAACCAATTTTACCATTTACCTCCTTGCTATAGTTGTCAAAAAATGTGTATCTTTCAAAGATTATTCACACTTTTGGACTTAATTCTATGCTTCCCCCAACAACAACAACAACAACAACAAATGTGGGGGGGGGTGCAGAGAAAATAGCATTTTCTGTATAGAAAGCAACCAGTTTCCTGCACCGAGAACAACATTTTCTGTGCAGAAAATATTATTTTCTGTGGAGGAAACTAACTTTCTGCACATAAATGTTTTCTCTTCAGAAGACACTATTTTCAGCACAAAAAGATGCAGTTTTCAAGCAAAATCAATCCGGATTCTCAGCATCTAAGAGTCTCCTCATAAGGACTTCCCAACACTCAAGAAACTCAATTTCTGACCATTTTTCAAATATTTTTGAATACACTTTCACTCTCTGTGGTGCACTCTGTCTATTAGCAGATACAACTTTTCCCAGGGACATACACTAGTCATGAGGAAAGATGAACAAAATCTTCCAGCTCTGAGCAGCCTACTTCCCCAGTGTCTTTCCCCCTTCACAACTGCTGTGCTCCTGGCATTTTCGCTCTTGCTGTCACTGCCTCTGATACCACCAATAACATAGTCATCCACTCATAGTGCAGCAACAGGCTTCCATCCTCCCTCCTGATTTTGTTGTCTTTCTCCAAAGTCCACCTACAATTTTTCTCTGTCTCTTGTTTTCTGCTCAGTCGCAAAGTATCTTGTTTTCTTTCTGTACTACAATGGTGTGCATTTTAATGCATTATTCCAAAGTGCACATGAATTAGCTACTTTACACAGTTTTTACGGTGACAAAATAATGTTTCTGTATACTTTCCCCCTCAACATGCATATTTTATTTCTTGGAAATGCATGGTATGCTTCACAAATACCTGAATATTCAAGATAAGGTGCACATTTTCTCAAAACATGTCTTGTGAAATGTAAAAATGCTATTTTTCTTGAGGCTGTTGAGTTTATAAAGTATGAAAATTTAGGCCTTTAGAAGGATAGGTTTTAGAGTCTGCACCTCTCAGCTCATTTCCAAATTATGAAAGAAACTGGGTTCTATATATGATCAGCATAAGGAATAGTCCACTTTCTATGCATCCCCATGTCACACACCCTTACTTTTCAAGACAAATAAGATGCTGGGCAATGATGCTGTTTCCCTTCTTTCTTTGTTCTTTTCTCCCCCCTTCCCTCCCTCTCTCCTCCCTTCCTTCTTAGAAACTGAATTCCAGTATCTGAATACAGCTGAGATAATAATATATTGAGAGATCGTTGGATCTCATGTCCCATTACACTGGGCTGTTAGCTATCAGCTTAATTCTAAAACATTATGAAGGAAGAGGCCTAGGCATTTTTATGATACTTTTCAACTTGATGAGCTGGATGAAGTTTTAGTAGGAAGATGGGTAGAGAGCTTAACAATACAGGGCAGGATTCATAATCTCATCATTTTTATTAGTTGCTTTTGTTTTCTGCCCCTATGACATTATTATAATGATTTCTCCATTCATGCTGTTACAGTATTGTTTCCTTATTCATTCAGTACATATCTACGCTGTTGATTATCACATTGTCCTGCCTGCATGGATTTTCCCCTTATGTTCTTGTGTTTAGGCCCAAAATATTCGCTCTTCTTCCTGTATCGAGCATTGTGTATCAATAAAGTATTTAATTCATTTCATCTATTGTCCTTTTAAGCCTCTGGTCCTTGTCCCCAGGGTATCATTTCAAAACCTGATTAACATAGATTCCACAGCTTCAGAATTACTTATCTCAAACATTAAAGGGTTTATGCATATTTGATAGCCTTTGTCAGGGACTTTGTGTTTCAAAGGAAAAATTCACTGATTCTTCTCTCAGGGAATTAACCACTTACTGACAAACAGGACTACAAACATGAATTGTCAGCAGAACTTCTTCAGAGAAGGCAACCTAATTTTTGTCCTTCTCTGTAGGTTCCTTGCGAGTACACTAGAGATTAGCTAGCCTTGGTATAAATATAGCTGTATGGGCTTTGAGTTCTTGGCATGAGTGAGAGGGCAGTTCCTGGTCTATGTACATAGCAAGTTTCATATCTCACCCAGAGCTTGGAAATGTTCCTTTCATGGACTGCAGCTCACAGACTCCCTAGCCAGTGTGGCCACTAGTTTTGAGAGTGGGATCCAGGAGTTGTAGGTCTAAATCCAATTATCACTCCTGATGAGATTAAACTCACAGAATCAGCTGGAAAGGCCTGTATGTAAACTCACCATTCAGCAGTTGATTCAGTGGGTCTACTTTGGCTAGGATTATCCAACATATCAGCCAAGCAAGCATAGTCCCCCAAAGAACTTTTTCAAACTTTGATCTCATCACAGAGGAAATGCATCAGCACCCTATAGAACTGGGTATCACATAAGAAATACAGGAAGAGCCAAGTTAAGCCAGGGACCCTTTCACTATACACAGTTATAGCCAACAGTGTAGCTACTGGCAGGGGGGAGAGAAAACAAGGGCATTGACTGCCAGATAGGAATTCTTTCCCAACCTGAATGAAATTGTCCTTCAGTCTCTAAATTTCTAGTGCTGCAGACAGTCAGGCATTAAAAATCATTCACACTGAGAACTCCTATATTTGCTGTGTTCGCATTCCCTTAAAAATTGTGTTTGCATCTGTGGTGCCTAAATTGTGTTTCTAAATGTTCACCTGAAATGTTCGGTTGGTATAATGCTAGAAATTTTGGGAGTGAAGGAAAATTTCATTTATGCTGTCTGCGATTAGACCTTTTCCCATCTCTGTCTTTACTTTACTGAAAATAGCAATGGGAGATGATGAATTTGATTGGGGTTGTTGTACTTTAGATGACCAACATTAATTCTTTTACTACAAGGGGAAAATGTTAGAAAGATAGGTGCAGTGTGGATGTTTTCTGCCGGTGAGGCCAAAAGACATTTCAAAGGGCAGTAGAAAACACATTGGGATCAGACTGGGGAAAGGATAACACCTGGCCAATTAAATAAATCAAGATGACATTTGAAATGTCTGTTTTGAGAGAAAATGCACATTTAGGTACTTTCTAAAAGGGAAAATGCACCTTTTAATAGATATTCAAATGTGCATTTTGAGACTACCACGACTTAGTTACAAATGGTTGACTAAGTAACATCTCCTGACCCAATATTCCCCAAACCTACCTTATGAGTAAACATCTGTGTCAAGAAAAGACAGTCTGTTCAGCTGCTGACTGGGATGCAAGGAAAATGATGTTTCTATCCCCCTTCTACCAATGAGTGAGACTACAACAAGGAATTGTCACAGGGTTCTTTTACTCCCAAGCATGAGTGACTTCGAGGTACATCCATGATGTCAGTGACACTGTGAAACAGTGGGGGATATTAGCTCAAAGAGGAGGCCTGCAAGAGGGAGGTAACATTACAGGATCTTTTAGACCGGTGAATACTGGTACTAACGCAGGGAAAACCAGCTGGAAATTCAAAAGTAAGGTTGCTTGTTTTATTGGGGGAATTAACAATCACACACACACACAAGATCCAAGCAGTCTTGCAATCACACAAGGCTAACTGAAGGAAAAGGGAGGAAAGGTTTGGATAGTGAGAGTTTAGGGCAAAGAGGGTGATATTTACCTATCCAGAAGTGAAGAGACGAGGTGCTGTGGCTCAGACAAGAGGTCCAAGGATATTACCAGAATGACAGCCAGTATGCCTGGTGAGAAACAATAGGGATATTCTGGTAGGGGTTTACTACAGACCTCCAACCCAGACTGAGGACTTTGAAGATGCCTTCCTCAACCAAATGACTGCACATTCAAAAAGGAGAGATACAGTAATAATAGGAGATTTCAATTACCCGGATATATGTTGGCAGTCAAACTCTGCCAAGACAGCAAGGTCCAGCAAGTTTCTTGCTTGTCTTGCAGACAATTTCATGGTCCAGAAGGTAGAAGAGGCCACAAGGGGATCAAATATTCTAGATCTGATCCTGAACAACAGGGATGACCTTGTTAATGAGGTAGAAGTGGTTGGATCTTTAGAGAGGAGTGACCATGCCCTATTGGGATTTGGCATTCAGTGGGAAAGAGAAGATAAGTGTAGCCAGACACTCATCTTAGATTTTAAAAAAGCAGACTTCTGTAAACTTAGGGAGCTGCTGGCTGGAATTCAGTGGTCAAGAATAGTGAAAGGGAAAGGAGTTCAGGAGGCATGGGAGTTCCTTAAAAGGGAGATACTGAAGGCACAGTCTAAAACTGTGCCGATAAGGAGGAAAAATGGAAGGCATCTGAAGAAACCAGAATGGTTGACTAAAGAACTCTCAGCTGAGCTAAGTGTTAAGAGAAACATGTACAGGAAATGGAAGAAGGGGGAAACCACAAAAGAAGAATTTAAGCAAGTAGCTAGGAGATGTAGGGAGGAGGTCAGAAAGGCTAAAGCACAGAACGAACTTAGGCTGGCCAGAGACATCAAAAACCATAAAAAGGGCTTTTTTAAATATGTCCGTAGCAAAAAGGAAAAAGAAGGAGACGACAGGGTCACTGCGCAGAGAAGATGGCGAATTACTAACAGGGGAAGAGAAAAGGCAGAACTACTTAACACCTTCTTTGCCTCAGTTTTTTCCCAGAAGGATACAAGTGGTTGGGGAGCAGGTGAGGTGGTTGGGGAGCTGGTGGTTGGGGAGGAGGTGAGGAAGCAGGGGAAATGAGGCATATAATAGGTAGAGAGGCGGTACAGGAATACCTGGCCCCACTGGATGAATTCAAGTCTCCAGGGCCAGATGAATTGCATCCTAGGATATTAAAAGAACTGGCAGAGGTCATTTCGGAACCGCTTGCTATAATCTTTGAGAAATCTTGGAGGACAGGAGAAGTTCCAGCAGAGTGGAAGAGGGCAAATGTTGTCCCCATCTTCAAGAAGGGAAAAAAAGAGGACCCAAATAATTATCGTCCAGTCAGCCTGATGTCAGTACCCAGAAAGATTCTGGAGCAGATCATTAAGCAGTCAGTTTCTAATCACTTAGAAAGCAACGCGGTAATCATGAGAAGTCAACATGGATTTCTCAAAAATAAGTCATGCCAGACTAATCTTATCTCTTTTTATGATAGAGTTACTAGCTTGATAGATGAAGGGAATGCTGTGGATGTAGCATATCTTGATTTCAGTAAGGCCTTCGACAAAGTTCCCCATGACATTCTTGCAAAGAAGCTAGTAAAATGTGGGCTGGACAGGGCTACTGTTAGTTGGATTTGTAATTGGTTGACCGACCGAACCCAAAGGGTGATCACGAATGGCTGCTTTTCATCCTGGAGAGAAGTGACTAGCGGGGTGCCACAGGCTTCTGTCCTGGGCCCAGTGCTGTTCAATATCTTCATCAACGACTTGGATGAAGGAGTAGAGGGCATGCTCATCAAATTTGCAGATGACACCAAATTGGGAGGGGTTGCTAATACACCAGAGGACAGTAGCAAAATTCAAAATGACCTGGATAGATTGGAGAGCTGGGCCAAAGCTAACAAAATGAAATTCAACAGAGAGAAGTGTAAGGTCCTACACTTAGGTAGAAAAAATGGAATACAGAAATATAGGATGGGGGACACGTGGCTGGATAGCAGTGAAAGGGATCTAGGAGTCTTAATAGACCACAAGCTGAACATGAGTCAGCAGTGTGATGCGGCAGCCAAGAAAGCCAATGCAATTCTCGGCTGCATCAATAGGAGTATGGTGTCTAGATCGAGGGAGGTACTGGTACCACTCTACTCTGCTTTGGTTAGACCTCATCTTGAATACTGTGTTCAGTTCTGGGCACCCCAATTCAAGAAGGACATGGTCAGGCTGGAGCAGGTCCAGAGAAGGGCAACCAAAATGGTGAGAGGCCTGGAAGACATGCCCTATGAGGATAACCTTAGAGAGCTGGATATGTTTAGTCTGCAGAAGAGAAGGTTAAGAGGGGACATGATAGCCATGTTTAAATATTTGAAGGGATGCCATGTAGAGGAAGGAGAGGGCTTGTTTTCTGCTGCTCCAGAGACCAGAACAAGGAGCAATGGATTCAAGCTGCAGGAAAGGAGATTCCACCTGAACCTCAGGAAGAACTTCCTGACAGTCAGGGCTGTCCGGCAGTGAAATATGCTGCCTCGGAGTGTGGTGGAGTCTCCTTCTTTGGAGGTTTTTAAGCAGAGGCTGGATGGCCATCTGTCGGGAGTGCTTTGAGGGTGTTCCTGCATGGCAGGGGGTTGGACTGGATGGCCCGTGTGGTCTCTTCCAACTCTACATTTCTATGATTCTATGCCAAAAATATTCTGGTACTACAAGTTGGTTGGCTCAGAGCTGGGATTTAAATACTCTTTTTCCTCTCTGGCAAAGCAGACAATGGGGTCCAAAGAGTGGACAATGAGGTCAAGAACAAGCTAATGGCTTTAGCATTGGGTGACAAAGAACTCATGGGAATTGTGATAACTCCTTTATGGTGGGACAGATGAGGGGACAAAAGGAGAGTTTCAAAAGACAAAAGGAGAAGGTTGGAGATAATCAGTCATTCCATGGAAGCAGTTTCGAGTGCTATTTTTTCCAAAGGTTGAGTCGTCGAGGGATATCGGTCAGTCCATTATCTCTGGAGATTCCCTGACTATGACCTAGCCATGCCCTGAGGTCTTGATTTGACCTAGTTTTGCAACACATGTGTGCAGGCAGTTCCTCTTTGTCAGCAAGCTTCACAGTCATAGCAGGATATAATTTATATTCCATGCCAATTAATATTTGCCAATTAAACCATATCATGGAGTATGGCCTGGTAGCAGTTCCTGCTTCTAATTGTCACAGCCTCACTCACTGGTGGGAAAGGGCTGGAAACATCATCCTTCAGTTGATGTAGCTGCTGGCTATTAAGATGTGTTAGGGGGACATTTCTGATTGTTGCAATAATGCCACAGTTGTGACTATGTAGTGTTGCTAAATAAGGAGCAAACGTTAGCCACCATTTTTTTTTTAAAAAAATTGCAGACTAATACAGAAGTGGGATGGAATTACAAGTAAAAATATGCAGGTGACATGAATTGGAAATAGATTCATCCAATGTTCACTTCTGCTAAGTGGAGTTGTGAAGAGATTTATGGTGGAGCTGAATACCAAGCACATGGGTCTCCCACTTGAATATCAAGTATATGTGAGTCAGGCAGCCCTGAAAGTGTATTATGGGCATGCTTCTCTACAAAATTGCTCCCACCTTATCACTGAAAAAACAACAACCAGTCCATGAAAATTTTCTCAAAGAGTATTATTGCGTTTTTAAAAGCAGTTGTTTAGAAGAAATATTTATAAAATGAGTGTTTCATTTTGGCTAGCCCTGATTTTAAATCTTTCTATATAGGCAGGTCTTCAATAGTAAATTTTCTGAGAAGAGAGTGAGAAGAAATTACATGATAACATCAGACTGAAGTCCTCAGACTGAATGATTGAGTGCTTTCCTTTAACTATTTCCAGAAAATGATTTACTATACATTTAACTCCTCAGGAAGCCTGCCTGCGGATGCTATACTCTGTACTGTATTACTGATAATGCTGATAACACCTATGTTGCTTATATAGAGAGAATGTTATTAAGCTCTAAAACAATTAATTAATTAATTAAGGCTCCCCTGTACTTAATGAACACTCATGGAGGTTTACAATAAATTAGAGATGGGCCAACTGAATCCTCAAATCCTTGGGAAGGATTTGAGTTTTGCGGATCTGAATCCCTGGGCCAAAACAAGTGCATTGAATCGTTCAAATCCCTGCACACCCAGAGGCCTGAGCTGGTGCGAGCACCCTGGATCAGGCCCGCATGGGCACGTAGGGCCAGCGAGAGCCGCTTTCCTGCACACCCGGAGGCCTGAGCTGGCACAAGCACCCCAGATCAAGCTTGCTTCTGCTGCCTGCCCCAGTGGCTGCCTCCCTTTGCAAGGTAATTATCCTCTATTTCTTCCTATTCTTTTGACTTGAGACTGGAGGGTAGGGATTGAGACTGGACTAGAGGCTGGTGTTTGTTTGTTTCTGTTAAGTGCCTTCCTTGTTTTAGGACTTGAGACTGGACATCAGGGTAGAGAATTGAGACTGGGCTAGAGACTGTTGTTTTTGTTTTTTTAAAGTGCCTTCCTTGTTGCAGGACTTGAGACTTGACTGGAAAGTACAGTGTTCTTGAGATTTCAAGGGCAGCTGAAGAAGATTCCTTTGCATGGCTCCCTTGCAAACCTCTTTCATACACAATTCTGGGGTTTATAGTTGGACAAGGTGTCAGAGCCTTCTCCGACAAAGTGTGCTGGTGCATCATCAAACTACAAACCCCGGGATGCCAGAAGGAGCAATGCAAAGAAAAATCCAGTTTTGACCTGGGTTATCTCTGTACTGTAGTATGTGGTCCTGTTTACACAGGCAGGAAAATGTGGGATTAATAATCCACATTTTCCTGCTTGTGTAGAAAGGGCCTTCATGTCATTTTCAATCTGATCCTAAGGCAAAACTATGACAATTGTCCTGGCCAGATTTCTTCAGAGGCAGGTTTGCCTTTGCCTAGGCTTTTGCTGAGGCTGAGACAGTGTGTCTTTTCCAATATTATCCTTGCCCCCTTTTTTTGTTTTGTTTTGTAATAGTCAACCCAGGAGTCAACTCCAATATCTGGAGCTACTTCAAAATTACATGTAATTCTTAATAAGAAGTATATGGGTATGTTTTACTGAAAGTGAAAACTATTATTTAATTTGTTTTTCATTAAACAAAGATGTCAAATTCTGCTTCAAAACACTTTTCAGTAGAAGTGCTTTGTTTCCCTTGCTTTTTAAACCCCTTTATAAAAAAGGATTCGAAATATTCGAGATTTGTGGATTCACAGAACCTTCTAGGGATTCAGATCCGGATCCAGATTTGTAAAATTCTGGATTCGTCCCATTTCTACAATAAATCATTAAAAACTTTTTTTAAAAAAAAAAAACAATATTAAATGGAACCACCCAGAATAAAGGATTTATAGTACATACCCATCTTTGATAGGCCACTGCAGAACACCTTTTAAATGTCTTTTTTTTCCTCTTTAGCATGATAAGAGAAAAGAAATCCATGCTGAGGCTTACAAGAGAGGAATGTGTGAAAATTAATTACAGGCAGTAATTAAAGAGTAGCAATGCAATTGATTAGTGCAGCAATTACCTTGTTGCCATCAGAAAGAAGTGGAAATGTGAACAGGTGGGTGAGCATAAGTTACAGTCTGAGTGCTCCTAACTTCTGTTGACCAGAGGACTGTCACAGATGAGCAGATTCTGCATGCAGAATTCACTAGGGTGAGGAATTTCATATTTTGAAAAATATTCTTGTAAGTAATGAGGAGTTGAGTTACTTTTTAGAACAACAACTCCCAGAATCTGCCAGCTAGCATGCGTGGAATAGAATAAGTGAGAGCTAGAATCTCCAGCAAGGATCTATCCCTTCCAGATGGGCAGGGAAACTCAAGAAATCCCCACAAGTGCCTATCCAGCATCCAAAGAGCTACATCTAGTGGTATATATTGAGCCTTCTGCTCATGTTACAGGATTTCTTTATCTTAGCAGCTGCCCATGCTCTCTTCTCCAACCCAGAGCTGATCTGGGGTGCATGCAGCTATATGTGGAGACAGTGCCAGCTGTTGACTTCTAGGTCAATGAGTCCATGAATCTACTCCAGCTTTAAATTTTAAAGACATTATCTAGGGTGCTGAGCCTGTTTTTGGGATAGGTTTCAGCGTCTTGGATAGCTCCCTTAAAGGCTGGCCTAACACCTAGAATGGGCTGGACTAACACTCTAGTAATATGGGAACCATCAGCTGCGGGTGATCTCTTACACTAATATCTTCCGCTCTGCTGGCAGGCAGACAGTATTGGATATAATCCTTGGTGGACATTTTCACTTTTAAAGTCTTGAGCGAAGGTGATTGACTAAGTCTCACAGCAACTGACATTCAGATGAGCAGGGATTCAAGAAGCCAAATCCAGTTTTCTCAGTACCTTCACTCTGATACCACCACCAACACACCCCATCTCTCTCTCTCATTCTTTTTTATTCATTCCCATGTGGATGTAATAGAGATAAGCATGGGTTTAGGGAGGTGATATTATTCATTTATTTTGTATCCTGCTTGCCACAAAGTTATTAAAAATAAATAATTCTATTAAAAATACTACATTAAATCAATTTTAAAACACATTAAAACAATAAATAGGATAAAGGCATAACATACTTCTTTAAAAGACTCTTTTTCCACAGCAAGTTAAGAACCATAGGCCTATCTAAACAAAAAGTTCCTTGCTTGCTTGCAGAAAGGGATCAGAGAAGGGGCCAAGTGAGTCTCCTATGGGAGGTAATTCCACAGTATGGGAACAGCTACTGAGAAGGTTCTCTCCCATGACCTCACCAAATGTACCTAAGATGGTGGTGGGATGGAGAGAAAGTCCTTTCACACAGATGTAAAAATTGGGCAGCCTCATAAATGGAGGTATAGTCTTTCAGACAATCTGGGCCCATCTGAGGATAGTAATACACTCTTCTGATGTGGAAAAATGTGAACATTTGCAAATTTGGGTTTTTTGGGGGGGGGATGGAAGGGTTGATAAAGCTTAAAAAAAGCCTGTGCAGGAAAAATTACTTAGCTGATGATTTTAAGAATGAACAATGGCAAATGAAGATAGTGAGCATTGCAAGAAAACATGGCTGGTGTGTGGGAAGATAAATACAATGCACACTGGTGATTGGAAAAGAAAACCTTAACAAAATGTGAATGAAGTCCACAACTTTGCTCTGATCCTAGGAGGGATAGTTCCGTGAGACTTAAGTCAGGCAATCATTTGACAGGATAACCTGAAGATAAAATAAACAGCATAATCTGAAAAGTAAGAGCCTAGAAAAGTTAGACGACCCTCAGAATTCCATATCTAGCATGGCTGCCATGCTGGCTAGTGGATGTTGAGAGCTGTAGTTCAAAGTACATCTTCCAAGTTCTGTAGGAAAATGTGACGGGTGTACACATGCATTTCTGAACACACAGAATGATAATATAAGCTGATAGTGCTGGTAACTGAGAAGGAAAATATGAGACTATGGGCAGAAAGAAAACTGATTACAGAGGAGCGTGAGGAAAGATTAGAATTTCAGGGAACTGGCAATTGATTTGACAGCCACATACATTTGAAAAAGCACAGCTAACTGCTCACAAGCAAGGCAGACTTTGTGAGGAAAAACACAGTTATAGAGTGAAGGAGTGACAAATTTCTGATACCAAGAGGGAAATGATAGTGGTAGAAGTGGAGTAGGGAAGGGAAAATAGTATATAATCATAGAAGGTGCAAAATTGTAAAAATAAATAAAGACAGAAACATTTACTTTGAGGGTGGGAAGGGAAAAGAAAGAAAAAGAGAAAATAAGAATAAGACTGAAAATTATGGATAAAAAGTCAACAAATGAGTGATTAAAGATTTTAACATGAGTGCAGATGCACAAAATGTCAGGGCATGTGTGTGCCTTTTTTGTGGAAATTACTGTTGGAGACCAATTCAAACAGCTCCTGTCCCCACAAAAACCCATTAGGTCACTATTATGTCCCATTTTCTTGAGAGAAATGAGCCTGCTTTCAGTGTGTCTAGCATTGTACAATCATGGATTCTTAGGGCACTTCCACACTACACTGTTATAGTGCTATTATTCCACTTTCAACATCTTGTGGAATTCTGAGGTTTGTAGTTTACTAAGGCTTAAAAGCTTTCTGGCTGAGAATTCGAAATGCCCCTCCCTAAACTGCAAATCCCAGATTTCCATAGGATGGAATTGGAATTGAAAATAGAATAACAGCACTATAACAGTGTAGGACAGAAATGACCTTAGAGTTGGAAGGGGCCACAAGAGACATCTAGCCTGTTCCACTGCTCAACAATTCTTACAGTCAAGAAGTTCTTCTTACTATTTAGGTGGAATCTCTTTTCTTGTTATTTGAATCCATTGGTTCATGTTCCAGTTTCTGAAGCAGCAGAAAACAAGCTCACTTCATCTTCTACATGATATCCCTTTGGATACTTAAAGATGGCTATCATGACACCTCTCGTTTTTTTTTCCCCAAGTTCCTACCCATAGGGCTTGATTTGCAGAACTTTAATCATTGTGGTTGCCCTTCTTAAGATACATTGCAAGTTGTCACTATGCTTCTGGAATGGTGGTATCCGGATTGGACACAGTATTCTGAGTGAGGTCTGACCAAAGAAGAATAGAGTATTTAGCTAATAAGTGAACAACTGAATGCATTACAAACTTCTTGGATAAATTTCTTGGGTAAATATTGCAGTTGCAGGTGGGGAGTACAGAGGAGGGGAATAAGGAAGTACAGTGATGAGGAAGAAGAAAGGAGGCAGCTAGGGCCCTTTTCATACCTTACCTGTTCTCGGCGGCATCCTGTGGGGATCCCCGCAGTCGCTCTGCTGGGAGGGGAGCATGACAGGAGTGCTCCTCTCTGCACTGGCAGCCTCTGCAATCCAGGAAGCATAATGGCCCCACCTCTTCCTTCCATAGTGCAACCAGGTACTTGCCCAGGTTGTATTGGAGCAGGAAGTGCAACCATTGCATTTCTGGACCCTCTGCACACCAGGTAAGTGCAGGATGGTGGCACAAATGTGGGTCATTGACAGGGAAAACCCATCAATGATTTACTCTGTGATTGCACTACCTGGGGATGGGAGAAGGCCAGGACTGCAACGAAGTTATGCATAATTGTCGTCATGGTCCCATCCTTTTCCCATCCCTATTGCAGGACAACAACATCCTGTGAAAAGGGGCCTAGTTTTCAGGAGTCCCCAGGGAGGAGGGAAGCTTTGCCATTTGTTACACGTGCACTCTGATGTCTATAGTGGCCACCTCACTTTGCCTAATGAACCAGTCAGTTTTCCCTTTGTTTTCTTCTACAGGCTTCTGGGAGATGAGATGAGTTCTTCCCTGAGGAATGGAGGAGACTGGAAAAGGTAAGAGGAGAGGATAGAAAGAAGCTCATTGAGAACTGTGTTTGATCTGAATCTAAAGAGATTTTGTCTTTTCTTTATCATTGTTTGAATTCACTCCCTCAAAATCTCTGTAGAAGGACTAACACCACAGTTATTTGGCTGAAACTGTTTACGTAAACATACATCCTATGAAGTTAAATGGTTTTACACCTAAGTAAATATGCATAGGAGATTTCTATATTTGTATTTATGCAATCTCATTTGGTTGTGCATTGCAACCTATCACATGGAAACAAAACAGCACTGGAAGTGATGCTGTGAAAAGCATTTATATTGTGAAGTAGTGGAAGAAAAGGAGGATGGAAAGAGGTCTACCACCATGGATTGGCACTTGCCTTCGTCTATATCTGTATTTATGTTTTCTATCTATCTACCTATCTATCTTACACAAGGGAATATCTTTCTAAATTTTCATGTCAGCAGCCTCTCTTACTGTGTTGCAACAAAAATAACAAAGAGTGTTATGGCTTCTTAGTGAGTTCTTTTAATACATTATAAAGTTTTGTGGATTCTAGCCTAGTTCATCAGATGCATGGGGTGTTGCTTCAGTTGGCAGATTATTATACATATGGTTTGACAGGAGGTTATAATTAATGGAGTGAGACGTAATGGAAATGCCAAAAGTACAGAAGACCAACATTATTGTGTGGTTGAGCAGATATCCTGGCATAGATGAGCTGATTACATATTATTGTCATGAAAAGTTGACCTGGACAAAGAAAGTTAAATGTAGCTAGTATTTTTATCTCTGAAAAAAAATCACACTTTGCTTTCCCCCTCCAATTACTGCTGCTTGTCTATACTTTCCTTTAAATTCTCTCCTGTCAATCTGATGGTGAAATAATTCTTGGGAGCTTCATGTGATATTCTCATGGATTTGATAGGGGGAGAAAAAACCCTTACCAATCTGCTGAGAATGCTACTAGAAGCATGATAGCATGATTGTTGTTGTGGTGGTTGTTGTTATTTGTACTGCAACAGTAATGTGCACAGCTACCTTATGTGGTTCTCCTCTTCCCATTAATTTCCATAGTAATCCTGTAAGCCAGGTTTGCTAAGAGATAGCAACTGGTTAGCAGGTAAAGGATAAAAATTTGAGTCTCCCTCTTCCAAGTTCATATTCCAGGTAACCATTATGCTATACTATCTCTATTAGGGGCCTTTCTGCATTACACTATTATAGTGCTATTATTCCACTTCCACTATCCTATGGAATCCTGGAGTTTGTAGTTTAGGAGGGGCATTTAGAATTCTCAGCAAAACAGCTTTTTGGCCTCAGTAAACTACAAACCCCAGAATTCCATAGGATGTTGAAAGTGGAATAATAGCACTATAACAGTCTAGTGCAGAAAGGCCCTAGGTCAGTGGTTAATGCAGAATAGCATCAAGGATGGAACATAGAGGTAAAAAAAGTATCCAAAAATTGGCATGATTAATTTGCATAACCTGCAAATGTTCATAATATGCAAAGTAGATGTCCAAATTTAAGGAACTGGAAAAGGATAACCTTGGCCAGTGGGAGTGATTAGACACTTTAAAAAAGGCAAATGTTTCTACCTTGTTCCTGAGCTCTTTAGCTTTCCCTCTGTCCTAAGCCTTTGAACAAAGAAGAGAAAGCTTGCCAACAGGAGCTCCCTGTTTCTACCCACATACTTTCCAGTGCCGCCTTCTTTATCCTTTCCAGTAGAAGAAAGAGACATGAGTAACCCAAAGTAAAACCACTTTTCCCTTCTCTCCCCTGGAAAAGGAAAGGAACCTGTGTGTGTGCTGTGTAGCCAAAGCATTCCAAGGCTTAACAGAGAGTTTAAGAAAGATTTTTTTTCTAAGTAAGAAGGATTAGGTTTCTGAGTATCATATCTTGGAACAAAGTGACAGAAAGAGATTACATTCCAAAAACATCTTGGAACCTACAACCAGCTAGAGAAATACTGCAAAAGTTTATGACTAAAAATGATCCCTTACAGAGAAGCAGATCTTCTGTTCTCAGGTTCTCATCATGCCTGAACTCTCCCTAGAAGCCAAGATGGCTAAGCTGAGGTTGTCTTACTTTGGCCATATCATGAGAAGACATGACTCACTAGAAAAGATCATAATACTTGGCAACATAAAAGGCAGTAGGAAAAGAGAAGATTGCATTACAGGTGGATAGACTCTGTCTAGGAAAACATGTCCTTGAACCTGCAAGATCCAAGCAGGGAAGTTGATGACAGAGTCAAAGTCAACTTTTCAGCGGTTAACAACAACAACAACAACAACAACAACAACAACGGGTCTAACCCTTTGGAGATCAGCCTCTACCAGCCTTCCTCATGTTGATGGCCAGCATCCCAAGGACAGCTTGAAAGAACAGGCAACAGCAGCCCTGAGAACAAAGGCAGTAAAGCTTTTATAACCCTGATCTCCAAAGGTTCCAGATATTTTAGCACCTCTATACTCACTGGAGACTTGACTGGCAAAGGGTATCTCACCTTACATAACCCTCTGCCATCCTAAGTGGTAAACTGACCCCTTCTTAGTTAGATATGGTTTGATTCACAGCCCCTAGATAATGTATGAGAGCATTATCACATGAGCATGCCTGAGAAATCATTCAAATAGTGAAGGGGAAGGCAACTGGTTTTCATGGGGCTGAATATTTTCCTGAGGAAGAGGTCCATGAAGAAGGGTGCCTTTTAAACCAACATATATGCCTAGTTTGACATACTAAGCTAACACACTGTAGATTGCAAATATGTTTATCCTCAGCCTGATGTCATTCTACGATGTGCTTTATGTGATGGCTTTTAACTACCTGACATCATAGTAGCCAGCTTTCACTCTATGATCAGCCAGCAATGTGCTTCTCTCAATCCAGTCTCCTCCAGAGGCATGCTTGTTGGGAATGTGGGGGAAAGTGGGAGAATGTGGCTGCTCTCAAAATCTGGAGCTTCCTTCTTTGTAGTTTTTTCAGCAGCAGGAAAAGATCTTTTTCTTTCATCAGGCTTTGAGGATTTGATCTCTCTCTCTCTCTCTCTCTCTCTCTCTCTCTCTCTTTCTTTCTTTCTTTCTTCTGCTTTTAATCTCTGTGTTTAAATTAATGGTTCAAATGGTTTTAATGTTGATTTTTAGTTTGAGGCTGTTTTAATCATAACTCCTTGTATGTTTTAACAATACGTATTTTTATCTGTAGTCCTCACTACTTTCTAAATCTCCCTGAGTCCCAGTTTGGGAAGATGACACAGTGTAAATAAAGTAATGGATAGATGGAGTCATTTCTGTGTACCCTTTTAAAAAAATCTGCAAAATAGCCCCTAGTTGTGTTAGAGCTGTGACAGACAGCTGTGGTAGCTCTTGGGGGCAAGTTTTTGCCCCTGAGGACTTCTAGGGATTTCATTCACTCCCCCAAATGCACAAAAACTTCAACCAAACAAAAATGCTCCCAAAGTATTCACTTCTGTTTGTGAAAAATATGTATTTTTTAATAAACATATACTAAGAGGTGCAGGGGACTGTACAACGCAGAGGGAGGGAACAACTCTATGGGGAGGCAAAAAGAGGATATTGCCCTCTCAAATAAGAATTTCACCCTGCATGACGTTTTCTTCAATCACCCTGACATAAAACGTTGGTTAAGTGTATAGAAATACAGTTTAGGTAGCCCCCAAAAGTGACAGACAAAGTTACCAAGGGAACACAAACACAGCAAAAATAAACATTCTAGGTAGGAGAGATTGTCAGTGTCTCACTCTCTGCAATGGTAGAAGTTTGGTGACTGAAGGAAATAAAATCATTTGGGGGACAAAATTCTTATTTGGAGGGGTGGTGCCCCCATTATTTCCTCCTGGTAGCTACACCCCCTTTGTAACCTATTTAAAAGATGAAATGCTCCTAGGAGCTTGTAGGAGACACCATTTGCCCTTTTTGGGAGAGACTAGAAAAAGGGAAACCTGGGAGTCTAGAGCAATCTACGGCTGCAAAAACATATGTGGCCCCAGGACAATATTTCACTTTCCCCTGTATTAGAAGGCCCAGTTTCATTATGCTTCCTCTTCAGTTTCAAGGTTATGTGCAGCAGCGGCTAACTTCCATGCACGGGGGCTGCCAGCTATTATATATGAAAGCTTTCTGCTATTTTTAATGGCAACAACATATTGCAGTGAAAGGACTAATAATGCTTCATTCTCGCTCCTATGTGCTTTGACCCAGAATATTAACTATGATACTAGGCAACAGTTATTAGTGAGGATTCATTTTTCTCGAACAATCATTGGAAGAATCACACCTCAAAAATACTCTTCTGGAGAGTGAAAATCATAGCTCAAAATCAATATGTGAAGAGCCAATGCCTTTAGCTCTCTGCCTGGAGATATAGTGTCATAAAAGTATCCCCAATGAGCACTTAATTAGCAGATCTAGCTAAAAGGTCAGATGAAAAGTTGCATGCTGCTTCAGCATTTTGGAAACAAAGCATTAGGACATAACAGATAATGAGGTACAATAAGCTGAGCAGAGCTATGATATTCCCCAAAAACATATTCAGGCATATATTTTCTTCTTCTAAGCACAATGGGATACAACAAAAGGCCAGGAAAAGTAAACAGACAGTGGAACCAAGATGGCACAAGTAGTCTGAGAACAATCTGTAGAATGAAGGGAAAACAACTGGCATTGCTTAGTTGCACCCAGTGCCTTTTTAAAGAGCCACAATCCATGTTTTCCTGTCTGTGCTTTCAATTTGTATGTCTGTTGTTGTTGTCATTGTTGTTTTAAAAATGCTCTTTTAAACTAGGAATGAGAATTACATAGCTAGTGAGCCACATTCCCTAAAGCCATTTTCACATCATCCTCATGAAACAAAATTGAAAAAGGGCAAAGGATGCTTGTGGATAGGCCAAATACCCTAAAGGCACCAGATCTCATATGATCTGGGAAACTAAGGCCCTTTTCACATGTGGGGGGGGGGCAACGGGCGAAAACGCCCAAAAACGGAGCTTACCTGAAACCGGGTAAGTCCGTCGCCACGTGGAGCAGTGTGAGCTCGCTGCTCCGCAGTCCTCCGGTGTCCCAAATGGCGGCTTCCGGTTGGTGGAGGCTCTCCACCAACCGGAGAAGCTTGGCAGCTGGAAGCCCGCCCCCGGCAGATCTGCAGGCACGCACTTGCGCACGCCTGCAAATCCACTTCGGAGCCGGGCGATGGAGCGGCGCGGGGCTGCACGCTCCGTGCTTTTTAAAAACCTTGAAAAAGAGGTTTTTAAAAAACAGGCAGCACGGCTAGTTCCGGCTGCTCCTGAGTGGATTCTGGTGTGGAACTACAAAAAGTAGTCCACGCCAGTCCACTCTATGGTGTAGAAGACCTTCGTGAGAGGTCGCTCTGCACTATTTCAGAAGCCCGGTATGGAAATGGCCTAAGCAGGGTCAGCCCTGGTTATTACTTGAGTGGAAGACCACCAATGAATCCCAGGGGCTGTAGGCTATATTTCAGAGGAAGGAACCAGCAAAAACACTTCTGAGTATTTCTTGCCCAAGAAGACCCTGTGTAATTTGTGAAGTCACCAAAAGTCAACAGGCAACTAGAAGGCACAACAGAAACACACACCTGGTTGTGGAAACCTCCGACAGTACTGATTTTCCTTTAAAACAAGGTACAGCCCACCATACCTTGCTTTGTCTTAATCTCTCTCTCCCCCACCCCTGGTTCTAGAAAACCAGAAGTGGATTCTGGGCACTTTGTTTCTCCCCTCCTCAATCTGATGTGTCTCATGGTGAGTCCAGAGGTGAACATTGGCCCCTGGATCTCTGGAGCATGTCCACATCTATTTATGCTTTTTTTTTCCATTGAAAAAATTGCACAATAGAATTTTTTTTAAAAAAGTCCTTTAGCACAAGTTTGTTTGTTTGTTTGTTTGTTTTAAAAATAACACCATCTAGGTTGGACAGTGCTTTCTGCAATATGCATAAATATAACGTCTCAAACTCACCAAAGAGTCAAATGTCTACCACAATTCTGCATGTAGCTTGCAAAAGAACAACAGTGGTTGAGTAGGGCTAGGTTTGCAGGATTGAAAGCTCAGTACAGGCCTAAACTGCAAACCCCAGGATTCCATAGGATGTTGAAAGTGGAATAATCGCGCTATAAGAGTGTAGTGCAGAAATGGCCTAAATAGTAAAATTCTTTTCTACCTTCTGTTAGTCCTAGTCTGAAGATAGTCTAACAGATTTATTCATCCAGGAAAATAACATCAGAGGCATCCTCAAGTTGGCTTTCCACAGCAAAGAATAGTGACAAAAGAAGGATGTAAATAGGATGGGAAAATTGCATGGGGAGGTAGGAAGAAGCAGCATTCTCTTGTAATGCATACATACAAGCATGTGTATGTTTACACAGGCTCATGTGTTCCTCATATTTCCCATCACAGAAATTCAGTGTGTGGGGACCTGGGAATTTAGGTTTTTATACCTCTAATGGTCCCACTACTTTGACAGCAAAGCCATTTCCACCCTACACTGTTACAGTGCTATTATTCCACTTTCAACATCCTGTGGAATTCTAGGGTTTGTAGTTTACTGAGGCCAAAGAGCTCTCTGGCTGAGAATTCTAAAGGTTCCTCCCTAAACTACAAAACCCAGAATTCCACAGGATGTTGAAAGTGGAATAATAGCACCATAACAGTGTAAGGCACAAATGTCTTAAGTAGCCTTTATTGCATTTTGGCTCAGGGTATCCTTTCTACAATGAATCCTAGGAAATGACCATGAAACACCACTTAGTACTTCCACAATATCTATTTGGTCATGTATGTAGCATTCTGAAAGAGCAGCAAGGTCTAAACCCAATTACTAATCCCAACAAGAGTAGACCCATTGAATCAATGCAAACAATGGGATTCGGTGGATCTGGTTTAGTTGGGTTTATTCTAGTTGGAACTACCAATTGGATTTAAGCCTAATTAGTCTCACTAAGGTAATAATTCTCTTTCTCTTATATCTCCTGTTGCTACTTTAATGCTTTCTACCATGTTTCTTCCTATGTTTAGAGAAAAAGTTCCCGCTTTCTGTCAAAATTCCCAACTTCTGTCTCACTCTTTCCTGCTTTAAACTTCTCCATAAAACCAACTTCTTCCAGAAAACTTTCCCAGAGTCAACACAGAGAGACCTTTCCTCCCAGTTTCAATGTCAAATAATCCTTCCCCGCCCATCTCACTAATTCTTTATTGAATTTTAGCCTCTGTCTCTTCACCTTTGTCCTGCCTTATTTCCACAGTAAGCCCTCCCAGGCAGAATCATGTAACATCCCCTCTTTCTGCATTAAGCAGCAAAGGTTCAATAAATGTTAAACTGAAGGAGACGAAAAAGGACTCTTGCCACTAAATGTTTGCAAAGACATTTTCAAAACCTGTGCCATTATAATTATTTTGCTCAGAATATCATAAATAACTAAGGTTTTAAAATGTTTATTGGTTTGTAGAAATAAAATAAAATAACTGACACTTGTCAAATAAATGGATTTGTTTGTGATTATACACACCTCGGTATCAACATATCATAAATCTGTCTTATGTGGCTCTGGTACATTCTGGCTACAGTCCTGTAATAACTGCCTTTCAGCATTTGAGACTTAGATTGTTGAGGGAAAAAGAAAGTCATTCAACACAGAGAAAGACTGGGCCTTGGCAGGCTGAAGATAACTGCTTAATGTCTGAGCTTCTTATGGTTACCTCCATTGCCAGGGCAACAGGGACATTCTTAAGGGAAGAAGATACAATATTTGGCGGAGTGCCTTTCCTCTCATTGTAGCTGACTGCCTGAGCGAATTAAAATGAGACTCCATTGCTTCAGCCCCAGTCCTTGCTAAAAATATAGGACATGTTGAGGCCATTGTTTCTAAATAAAAGGAATTCCAATAAAACTAGCAAATGGCTTACCCAACAATCAGTTTTTGGACTGACTGTATTAAGCCGCAGAATTTCTCCCCCCATCTCATTCAGAAAGTTCCCAGTGGGCAGTAAAATACTCTCTGGATTCCATGGTCATCTCACAGACCTTCACTTTATAAATCATTTCAGCACAAATTGTCAGGATATTTAGATGAAATTCAAAAAGAGGCTTACACTTCAAAGTGTAGGGAAGCTGACTTAAGCTTTAGAATAAATACCCAAATCTCTTATCTTTTCATATTTGTCATTTGCTATAATCCTTGCAGAGTAGCCTCTGCAATAATAGGGAAAAAACCCACCAGATTGGCTGAATGGTGTAACAAAAGCATTAGATGTAAATGCTGGTTAGGAGGCAATTATGGGGCTTTTAAGCTTTGGGAGTGATAAATGCTCATCTAAATTAAAATGTACAGGAATTTCCAGTGGGACTATAGCACTATTTGAAAAAGGACTTTGTTTGGGGTCACTGGCCTACACTCTTTCTTCACTAGACAAAACCTTTTTAAAAAGACATTCTAAGTTCAAGATAAGAAAGTCATCACCTCCTGCCTCTGACTTTTTTGACTGAAAGGTTGCGTGATATTTCCTAGCATATTGGCAACAATTTCACAACACAGTCTTAGCATTCTGGACTGTTTTTGAGAACTGAAAGTATTTCTCAAATGACTCACTTAGATGCAGACCTTATGTTTATCATACTTTTAAACAAATCTTCTCAGTGCTAGTAAAAGGTATTTTGGAGACCACAGTGCCCACTTTTCCCCCCAATATTCGTACTCACTGGGATATTCTGGGAGTCAGAGACCCGTCAAAAGTAATTTTTCCAAGCTCTGCATTTTTGCCATGTACTCCAGCCTCCAATCTGAGTGTGGTGCAGCGATTTGAGCATTGGACTATGACCTTGGGCAAGTCACCATCTCTCAGGCCATTTCTGCACTACACTGTTATAGTAACAGTATAGTAACTGTGTAAGCAGAGTACTAAGGGAGAAGCTACAGATTTGGGAAGAAGGACAGCATACTTGAATTACTCTCTAGAAGGCTCCAGTGGTGCTGATAATTTCTGAGAAATCTTGGAGCATCTGTTAGAATGCTAATACTGTCAGCTCATGCCCAACTATACATATGTGCAAACAAAACATATCACACGCACACACATACACACGTGCACACACACACCACCCCCAGCCCCATAAATCTCCAGTTACCCGATTCCAAGGAAACCAAACTAGAGGTTTGTAGTTCAAAGTTCTCATCACTGAGAGAAGTGAGCTGTAGAGGCCATAACAATATCTTTGCTTTATTCGATATATTCCTTCTCCCTGGATATTGTTTGTGCAAAGATTTGTCAGAGTCAACCAGAACAACCTGACATTCTAAACAAAGTGGAACACTCTTGAATGCTTTCTGGAAAAGAAAGATCCTATCTCAAAGGAGAATTTGTATTAGATCTCTTTTAAGAATCTACTGCTTAAAGCAGACACAGTATGGATAAGAGGTCATTATTTGGCTCTCTTCTGAAGGGGTTGAACCTTCCTGGTTGAGATGTCCAAGGACTGGAATGATTTTCAACTCTTATCCCTCCTCCTGCAAAATGGCATTCCTTCACCCATTCTATGTCAAAGAAATTCCATGTCAAAGAAATATCATGCTTCTTTTGAGGCAAGGTGTGTAAACACAGTGCGGTGTAATGACAGATGCCCTTTCTGCACCCTTCCTTCTTGTGTGGACCTCTGGTGGCATTCCTGACAGTGGCTCTGCTGGGAAGGAAGTGCAATGAGAGTACTCCCCTCCATACTGGACTGGCTCCCTGTGGAAGAGAGCATGATGGACATGCCTCTTCCTTCTGTAGCACAGCTGGGTACCTTCTCAGGCTGTGCTGGGGCAGAAAGCACCACCATTGTGCTTCCTGCCCTTCCACAGGACAGGTAAGTGCAGGATGCTGGTGCAATCTCAGGTCACTTAATCCACAGTCACACCTCCTGGGGAGGGCAGAGGAGCAGGACCACTATGACCTCATGCAGAAGTGTTGTCACGGTCCTGATCCTCTCCCATCCCCATGCCAGGATGGGAGGCTACTGCGGAAAGGGCAAGAAGCGAAAGTATATCAACTGTGGCCAGTAAACTGCAGACAATCCGCAAGAGCATTTTGAGGGTATAAGGACCCAGGCCTCTGCATTTTTTAAATGAAAAATGTTCCCCTACTGTCTAGGAACTATAGGGTCACTTTTGCCACATGAACTGTTTTTGGTCCAAGAGAAGTCTCCTTAAGACCAGGAATTGAACATCAATTTACAGTTTACTTCCTGGTTTAATAAAGGGGCTTAAAACAGCTTGGATTGGGGGCACATGTGGCACATTTTTAGTAGTTTTTCATTTTGAAAATCAAGTTTAAACTTTGGGAGAGGGGAGGGATAATAGGGTCAAGGGATACCAGAGTTCTGGTCTTCTAAGATTTTGTTGCAGGCAAATGTGGCAGTAGTCCAAGCCTGCATTAGAATGTTGAACTGGCCCTTTCCAATTGCAGGTTCAAATCCATGATGGGCCATGAAACTCTGGGTATCCTTGTAATAACCACTCTCTCTCATCATGAATTACGTGGTGAGGTAATGAAGAATGAGGAAAAAGCAGGGAGGAAGAGAACAATGTATGCTGCCCTGGAGGAAAGACAGAATATAAGCAGAAATGATAAATTAATCAATAAAATGATTGAGGAGATTTAGACACTTCTGAATCAACACAGACTAGGGGTAGAAAGAGTATTTGAATGTCAGAAGCAGGGGAAAAAAGAGGCCATTGTGTATCTGAAAACCCCAATGAGGAGAACGCTTCTCAAGCATCTTTCTCACTTTCCCCCCATCTGTGAAAAGATTTGCCTCTCCATGTCATGCGGCACGTGGATGTGGGAACACTAGGAAAGGTTCCCAGAAGGCTACAGCCTCCATATCCTTGGCTGTTCCTCCCTTTGATGTTGTGTTGAGTGGGCAAGGGGAAAACCCTGCCGAGTGAGGAAGTCAACTGAGGATCTCGGAAGGCTACAGACTTTAAATTCTTGGCTGACTCTTCCCCCACATCGCTGAGAGGTGGGCCAGGGAATCTCTCTCCTCTAACTGCCAGAGACTTTCTCCTCATACAAAACCATTTCAAAAAACTGCATAGATTTTTGCAAACATCTGACAGTTGCAATAAAATTAATTAAATTATTGATTTCCTCTTGAAGGAATAAATAATTTAGCACAGCAGATCCCTAACACGGAGGCATCCAGGCTGGCTCTGTTTAGCACTGGAAGATTCGTAATGGAGCTAACTGTTTGTCTAGAGACAGCTAGAGATGGCAGCCAGGTGGCCATCCCTCTCACAAGCTGGCACAGTGGGTCTCATCAGATAGGCAATATGATCTGTGCCATAATTGCAGTGGCTGTTGCACTCAGGCAAGGGTACTAGGAAAGGCTTGTGAAAGTCAGATGAACTTCCAAGATAATTTGCTGGAAAAATTCCATGGGGATGTGCTCACTGACCCCATTAGCCTTGTACCTCCAACCCCAAACAGCAAGGCAATATTCATTACAAGTAACTGTTCCATATATTCCCCTTGTCTTCCACCAGCTTGCTAAACCTCAGTCAACACTGGCTTCTTGTTAGTTAATTAATTTTTTAAAAAATCTGTCATTTGTGAGTCCTGATTTTCCTTTCCTTAGAATTCAGAAATATGGATTTGGCTTCCCCTGAATAGAAGAGAAAAAGATCAGCCCTCCTGTTTTCATAATAAAGGGAGAGCAGCTCAGCAAGAGGCCACAGAGAGGTGCTATAAACCTACAAGAGTGGCTGGTAGCTGCAGCCTCAGAGACCAGATGGAGCTTCTCTGAGCGCTTCTCGAGTCTGGATTCCTGCTGACTTTTGTATACTTCCTTTTATTTTCCTAATATCTCTCCTAGCACTCATCATTCCACAGCATGAGTCCAACAGTCTGAGCTTAAAATAATGAGATTGGCAACTGACAGTAACAAGTCGGGGGAGATTTACTTTACACAATGCTTTCAGACAGAAAATTTAAATGGCCATCATCTCCGTCTTTTTCTCTTTTTAGAAAATAAATAAAACATTTGTTTGAATAAATGAGTGTGTACAGAGCTAGATCTCTGAATGTAGTTATCACAAGACCAGGCTCAGTTCAGGATATTTTAATGCCTGAGGCAGAGGACAAGTTGCCCGTCTCCCTATTCCACATACAGATTAGGTTATACTGATAATGGACTCTTAACAATAGTGACACGATAGCATCCTGCACTTCACCTGGGAGCAGCAGGCTAGCTCAGGGGATTCAAGGGAGGCTCCAGCACCTTGTCACTGCTCTGTGTCCCTTCCACCCTGTATCTGCCACCTGAGGGCAACCCTATCACAACCCATCACCATTTACGTTGGTATACAAAGGTGAGTTCTTAGGTTATCATTTCATTTCGTCATTATATCACTCAACCTGATCTTCAGTTGTTACTAATATCATTTCTCTCTATCCTTTCGTTAACTTTGAACCAAGCAAATTTATTTTAACAGCTCCTGCTTTGCTGGTATACTGGGTAAGATGGAGAGGAGTGGAGCTGCCAAAAAGTAGATGTCTTCTTACCTCTTCTGCCTTCAGTTCGTGGCTTACTACCTGGAAGACTCTATATGCTGAGCTTGTCTTGTCATTATGGAAGTCATGCAGAAATGATTTCCTTTGCACTTTGTAAGTAAGCTAGGCCAAGATTGGCACTGCACTTATGGATTATTTCTTTCCTGACCATGTTAACACTGATCTAGAACAGATCAGGAGATGGTCTGATGGACATTCCAGTAGCCATGAATGGATGTAAAGGAGTCAGGTTCAAGAAAACAGAAAACGACATGCAGTCCTGAATACTACTGTTAGTCCCAATTAGAGTAGATCCACTGAATCAATGGTAACTTAGCAAGTCAACATGTATATAGGTTCCAGTCATTCAATGGATTCATTCTTATAGATATTAATAGTGGGGATTCAGGCTGCTGTGACCATCATGAAGAGTCTTTTCAAAGGAAGACTTCAACAGATTTTCCCTTTTAAGCTGTGAAAGGGAAAGGAGAGGGCCTCCACTTGAAGCCCGTTGACTCACCTTTGGAAAGCCAAAAGTCATGGGATTGTGTGGTGGTGGAATCAGACTTTCCTTGTCTCATTAGCATGAGGCAAATGATGGGACATCATTAGAGAAAACCTGGCTAAATAACCTACCAGGATGTTATTTAAAAAAAAAATAAGAAGGATCAGTTTCCCTAACTCATCCTGATAAAGCATCTGCCCTGGAGTTGTTGACTGTATTTAACATAATCCAGTTCAGCAGATCCTTACAAAATTGAATGAAAGTTGTAGCTTGTTGAAAACCTTAACATTTTAGAATCTTATCCTTTAGGATAAGGATATACAAAGAAAGGAATAACTTGACATTACTTATCTGAGTTCATGGGCTGCCGATATTGACTGCAACAGACTGGATGTATTACCCAGCTGTAATTGTCATGGTATCTTCTCTAACAAAATAGATTATGTCTGTTTTGTCTATCACGCAAATTAGATACAAAGTAGATTGAATCCTATGACCTGTAATCCCATCCCAGACTGAATATGAATATGAATATGAATATGAATATATATATATATATATATTCTCAATGACGCAAATTACAGTTTGGGAGGAGTGTTTTATGGTGAATGAACAATGCATGCATGTGTTCACCACTCTCATATAGTGGTCTCAGTCTAATCCAGGTGCCTCACAGCCTTTAACAATAGTATAAAGAAATGGGAACCAGTAATGGATCTCATGTATCTTGCCCAGTTTGGCTGGTAGGGCCCATTCACATAATGTAGCACTATATTCTGGTCTAACTGGGACTTACAGTTTAGAGAGTGGTATGTCAAATTCTGAGCAAGAGTTCCTCACCAAAATACAGATCCCAGGATTCCATAGGAGGCAGCCATGCCAGTTAAAGTGGAATCATAGCAGTATAAGTGTGCAGTGTGAATGGGTCCCTGGATCTATTCAAGATATTGTGCAGATTGAAGAAGATATTGTGCAGATTGAAGAAGCATTAAGGGACAGAATTTTAGACTGTACAACTTCAGACTGCAAGAGAGTGGTGATGGTTATTTCTTTTTAATATTCCCTATGCAGTAAATATAACACATCAAGAAAAAATAAAAGATTCACCAAATCCCTTTCTCTAATTTACATATGCCAACAGGTTTTACAAAGCATTAAAAATACCATCCCTGCATCAACAATTGATAGTAAGAAAAGGGAGCCTGTGCACATGAGACATGATGTCTGTGAGACTGTTTCTACCATAGCTTTAAGACCAGGAAATCTGGACATCTGAAAGCTGGCAGACAAACAAGGAGACCTCAAGATTATGAACCTTGGCATGCTCTTGGTTACTTAATTAATTTTAATTAATTCATAAAAATCTGAAGTATCACATTGAGTCATTAAGTGGCAGCTAGTCACTAGGTAGAACAACACAAGTCCTCTGCAATGTAACCCAGATTCTTAGTAAACTGATTTTGTCTGTCTCTCTGTCTCTTTCCTTTTCTTTCTGTATGTGTGTGTACATACCAAAGGACAAAATGAGAATTCCTCCTGTCTCATATGGGAGTTAGCAGTTGCATAGGGACAGGATGGGGGCGATGGGGGCGATTCACTTCCCACAGCAATGTTTTTTGGGGCATCCCGGCTCATAGCCATGCCCCCATGCACCGTGACCACACCCCTGCACACTGTGGCCCCATCCCCTCCTGCCCCCCCTTCACACACTCCAAGCTCCACCACTGGGAGTTGGGGAGTGTGAATGGAGTCAAAAGTTGAATGAATGGGAGGGGGTGAATGGAGAGAAGAAAAGTACTATGAAAGAAAAAGAGTAGAAGCCATATTGCTCAACTAGGTCAGTGTTACTTGTAATCTAGGCTGTGCTTCTTGGTGCCTGTCTTGCAGCATTAGCAGCCATGGAGAGTACAGAAGACAGGTAAGGTGTTATTTGCATTACATAGTTCTATCAGTTTCATGCCAATTTAATGTCATGGTGCCATCCTAAGGATTCCTGGAGTTAGTAGTCTGGTAAGATATTCAGAAAAAGGAAGAGGTACCAAGGCACCCTGGGAAGAGAACTAAATAAGCTTAGTTCTGTAGTGAAGAAAGTACTCAAGGTATCTAGGGATCTGTGATTCAGGGAAGTAGACAAGTACACTCTAATAGAGAATTGTGTGTACCTCACCATGCCTTAGCACGGAGTAATGACAAAGTGCTATCAGACTGATCGCTGTATAGTGTAGATACACCTAGCCTTTGTTGAAATGATGTTGAAATCAACAACACTGTTTGTATTGCAAGCAGTGAATCTGCTGCTGCCTTTCTGTGTGTTCAGCCAATCAGCAGAAATGCAACTGTGTTTCACATCCCAGTTATAGGTCTTTGAGCTTAAAACTGTGGGCAGGCCCTTTGACATCTGCTGTTAGAGGTGTCATGATGCCTGAGGAATTTTAGAGGTTGTTATCCTAAGTAGTAATGTAATTTTTAGTATACAAAATACCTTTTCCAACATTAATTCAGTAATTCTTAGTCAGGTCACTATGGTTGTTCCCATTTTGCAGACAGGATGGGGAATGTGGCTAGGCATATGCACTATTAGTTAATTTTAGATGCCTCAAGCACGATTTCAAATTTTGAGGAAACCTCGTTTCTGAGAAAGTGTGCTGAATATCTGCATTTCCTACTGCTTTTAAAAGAATAGGAGCTCTGTGAGAGGAAAAGGTGATAAAGAAAAGGGGCTGGGGTGTATAAAACACCTTGGACCACATGTTATGCATTCTTGAATTACAAAGAAAATTCATGGGTCCATTTCCCATCTATAACATTTAAGTGTGAAATAAGTGGTGCATGTGTGTGTGTTGTCTATGCTTTCATAAGCAAATAATTTGCAAATGTGGTTGCCTGGCCCATTTCAACACTAGACTGTTACAGTGCTATTATTCCACTTTCAACATCTTATGGAATCCTTTGAGGCTTCCCCCTAAACTGCAAACCTCAGGATTCCATAGCATGTTGAAAGTGGAATAATAGCACTGTAACAATCTAGTGCAGAAATGGCCCTGGATTTCGGAAAGTAGTTCATATGCCTACCCTAAGTGTCACCATTAGATAGAGGAGGAGGCAAGAAAAATTCTTTGTTCCTGATAGGGATTGGGAAAGAAATAGAGGAGGAAAAGACTGGAGGAGCATAGTGGATGAAGGAAGCGAGGGAGAGGGAGACTAGAAAGGAAGAAAGATAATTTTGGTGAGGGAGAAAAGAGAGGGAAATCACAGAGGAATAGAATAGATATGAAGGAGGGAAACTAAAGAGTTTCTAACTTACCTAAACTGATATCTGCTGAACGAGCACTGAAATAATATTAGGATGGGATAACACATTTGTCCCAAATGAAAAGTATCAAGGTGAAATGGTTACTTTTGCTACTTTGACAGATTATAATTCAGAACTCTACCAAATTCGCCATTGTGTAAGTAATAGTTCTTTATTGCAGTTTCACTGACAAGAGTATGACACCACATTACCAGATATATAAATTTCCCCTGATGTATAAAGTTATGTGGCAGCCACAATGGCTTTGGTATGACCCAGATGTAGCTCGTACACACTTTTCCTCCTACATATATGCTGGTTGTGTGAAGATGCAGCAATGTATATAGCATTGTTGATGTCCCAAGTGAATATATATCTCTGGACAACATTCCTGTTGCTGGTGAGCTTGTGACGCTGGGAAGGTACAACAGGGTACAAGATTATGGCAGGGGCTAGTCATGTGCTAAGAATTTGATTTCTCATACAAGAATTGGATCCTGAAAGACTATGTGCATTAATTAACAGTGTAATGCTATATAAAAACCTCCCTTGCCATTGAATATCATGGGGATTACTCACAGTTTAGTAGGTATAGAATTGCAGCCTAACAAACATGTTGTTGTTGTTGTTGTTTTTGTTGTTGTTGTGTGCTCTCAAGTCATTGATATCATGGGTTCTTTCTGGGGTTCTTTCTGAAACTCACCCAATGAGTTTCCATGGCTGATCAGGGAACTGAACTCTGATCTCCAGGATTGTAGTCCAACAATCAAACCGTGCTGGAGCTCAAGAAACATACATATTAAAGTAGCTTTATACAAAATTGTAAGAAATAAACCCTTTCTACCTGCAAACTGGAAGAAGAGGAATGTATCATTAGTAATAACAGAACCTGCATGTTGTGTGAAGAGAACAGATTTAATGATTAAAAAAATGATCTCTGATTGTGATGAGGTCATTATTAGGATAGCAAGGGCTAATATTCTTCCAGACTGGCCTTTGAACATTGCTGACTGTTTGTGGTTTTGGAAATTTTTTTTTTTTTTTTAGATCTCCCTAGTCTCTGGTTTTTACATTTCCAGGATAAAGAAGGAATGGAGGAAGAAGCAAAAGCAAGAGAACATGATCCAGTAAGCCTGATGTCTGACAACTCCTGTTTTTGAGGAGGCAACTGCATCTTTGCCTTAGACATTCTTTGTGACAGCTACAAAATGGATGGCGGAAGAGATGGAGAAGCACTCCCCTTTACCAAAGCTTTCAGGCTTTTAAGGCTCCTTCGATGGCAGCACATTGAGCAAAGCTTTTAGTATTCTATAATGTCATTCTGGTTGGCCTCATATTATACTAATCATGTCTTATCACCTATTTACTTTAGCTATGTCTCATGTATTGATGCTTGCTGTTGCTTAAAATTTTTAAAAACCTTCCATTACACCATCTGACTGAGAGAAGAGTGTTCAATTGATATGAGAAGTTATGCTTTGCCTAAGGTTGCGGTGGAGAGATGTCTCATCAGCATTCAGCAGCAGTACTGTAGCATAAAGGGGAGTGAAAGAGAGAGAGAGAAAAAGAGTGGAGAGGGAAAAGGAAAAAACAAGAGAAGATAAAAGGACACCAGAGAGCTTTTAAAAAAAAGCCCTTCTCCATCTGGACCATGGGCTCTCTTCTTAATGGATCTTCAGCCAGCCAACACTGAAACTAGCATGTGATGTATTTGACAAATAGATCAGAAATGTCATGTTGAAAATAGCACATCTCTGAGATACAGGTTTTAAGAGCCAGTCAGTAACCAGGCAGCTAGAGGAAGGTCTGTTGCAGATGGAGAATGTGTTATATATCATGTAGCAGCAATTACAGCTTTTCTTTTTAAAGGAGATAAAAAGACAATCTCTGCCTTGCAGCACTGCTAATGCTATTACTCTCACCAACCCACCCATCCCGGAAAAACACACACCTTGTCAGCTTAGAGTTGGTCACTGTCATATTCACTGTCATTTCCTCCTCTGCCTGGCTGAAATGAGTTGGGTCTCCGTTGATTCTGAGACCTTTGTGGCTGTAAGCAAAGATTAACTGCAACAAGGAAGGAGCTACATCAAATTATTAGTTGGGAAAAAGGGAAGAAAGGATGGCAGAGCTCACTGAGGGAGAGAATTCAGTCCTATCGATTGGACCAGTCCTTTTCATAACTGGTCATTTTCTCTCTCCTTCATTGTTTCCCCATACAATGACTGGAGCACACTAAAAATGCAGGGAAAGCTCTCCAGACTGACTAGATTGGATGGAAGACAAAGGGAGACTTTGAGGAAGGCTGCACTGTACAGAGTTCAAAGGCATCTGTTACATCTTGACGTTCTTCACATTTATTGACAAAGGCCCCAAACTCTATTCTATTGTGATGGGCAAGAGAAAGCATGTGGCATCAGGGCAAGCTGCATGACATGTGCACGTTTCTCAGCAGATTTCAACCCCAAATGTAGTTTTCTCCTGTGGTGGGGTGGTGGGGACCATTTTGAATTTTAAATTTAATTTTAAAATGCCATGCCTAGTTGCCAGAAGCCATTGTGTGTTTGTATGTGCATCATGACTGGTGAACTGAAGCGAGTTTTTTCCCTTCTCCATTATGTGACAATTTCTCATACAATTAGAAGCACTTCTCTCTATTTGCTAAACCTCAGGTAGTATTGTGCTGGGCACTATGGAATGTAAATGGCAAGGTGGCTTTGGCTGGATGGGAGGCCAGCTGGGAGTCCTGTGCTGCATTCTGCTACCAACAGTCATAAGCAATCTAATCTTTCTCCTTCGTGGTGATGTCTGCTAAAGAATTTATGTGTCCACTGTCTCATTGCACTTTGGGGAACGGTAAGTCTGTTAAGTTGCCATCAGAACTGACACTCCTGAGGCTGGGCTGACCTTTTGCCTAGTATGTAGCTTTTCTACTATGCTACCCAGTAATGAAATAGAAAATGTAAATTTCCTTTGTTCTTTTTCATGTAGGGTTCAGTCTCAGACTCCAGCTTTCAGAAGGATTATTCCTGAGCCAAACTTTTGTCTGCAAAATCTAACCTTCAGTCCACATGCCATATTTTCTTGTGGTGAAGATCTGCACAGAAATGAAAGGATTTCTTGTGGGCTGGGAGTAACAAATAAATACTATAAACCAGCAAACGAATAATATAAAGAACCACCACTACTGAGTTTCCTTTTTGGAAGTCACTGGAAGACTTTGGAAAGCACTGGCAGACTGAGAACTGCTCTCCTAGTAGCTCTAGCCAGCATAGCCGATGGCAAGGAATGTTGGGAGTTATAGTTCAACAACCTCTGGGGAGCCATGTATTCCCCACTCCCAAGTCAGATCAAAGGAGCAGTCTTTTATTCCGTTTCAAGCTGTTTGTACATGTCCTTTTCCAGATTTTGGAAAAGTTTCTGTTATTTGGCTTTCTGACTATAACTCATGAAACTCTCTGGGCAGCATGATCGGTGCCCATTCTGCCCAAGCAACTCTAGTAGTCCACAAAACATCCACAACTTTTCCAAGTTCAGTTCCTTAGCATACTTTATTAAGGAAAATGTTCCTTCCTCTGTTTTCTTGACCCTAGACTTTCTTTTCTCTTTTTCAGGTGCTTTTCCCTCTAGATCATTAGTTGAACTATTTATGGTACAGCATTTTGCCTCCTAGACTCTTGAAGAACACATAACATGCAGATAATAGGGCTGTGGAAGAGTCCCATGATTACATCTGGAACACAATCCGGTGTTTAAGATCAAGCCCTGATTTGTCCTGGATACTTCTGGATTTGATCTGACTCAATTGAGCCCTTGAATCTGAATTGAACTTTAGAAATCTGAGTCACTAGCCCTCCTATTGAGATGCATTGGGAAAGCAAAATGGCTTTTTTTGGGGGGGGATGTCTTTTCATATACCTGAAATTTGGAGAAATGCTAGGCCTTAAAGACAAGATTAATCTTGCCAAACTGCAGTTTCAGGGGACTTTTTTTTTTACTTCTTCTTCCTCTTTTTCTTTCTTCTTCCTCTTCTTCTTCCTCCTCCTCCTCCTCTTCCTCCTCCTGTTCTTCTTCTTCTTCCTCTTCCTCTTCTTCTTCTTCTTCCTGTTGTTGTTGTTGTTGTTGCTGCTGCTGCTGCTGCTGCTTTTGTTAAAATCAGATACAGTCTTTTGATCAGTTGGTCTTGCCAATTCACAAATCTTCTGCCCTAAAACTGTCCCCTGGGATTTAGAGAATCTTTCTTGAGCCCCGAGATCATCCAGAACTTTAAAGTTACAGAATTGTGCTAAAGAAAGTCCAATTAAAGAAGAAAAGAGCAGAGTGGGTACTGGGCAGGCAGCCAGTATGTTGGTAAAGGTGGGCAGGAAAGAAGGTTAACAGTCAGAGTGGAGCAGCAGGCAGCTAAATTAAAGAATCCCTTTGTGGAAAGGTATAGTTCCCTTAGATGGAGCTGCCATGCTAGAGCCCAAGAGAACACCTAAAAAGTTCAAAGCTGGAACTGCTTCTCTACTGAATAGTTTTGAGAAGATTCAATATAATAGTCAGAGTAGAAGTATTTGACTGACAGACAGCTTGGGCAGGCAGCAGTTCTTGTCAGGAGTTGATAGGAGCATAGCAGTACTCAGCTAAATTAAGTCTAATCAAGATTTACTTGGCACAGCTCCACTAGTTTGGAACTAAATGTGCTAGAACCCTTGAGGTTCCACATTGAAATACTAGACCGAAGACTATCTAGTCACCCAATGACAAATATTCTAGCAGCAACAATTAGTCGTCCAATGCCATCATTTTACCAAGACATTTGGAGATCTGACATTGGAAACTACCATCTCATGGTCTCATATTTCTCCCATCCCATCTTTTCCATCATTGCCCAACTATACCTCTTGCTGGAAGCAAAGGAAAGAGAATGAAAGCTTCTGCCAGGGATTCTGCACTCTCTGTTCCTGTCGTGAAGATCTTGCCTCTGGTTGGCTGACTGTTGGGACTTTCCTGCTCTTTCCTGAAGACTATTTGATGATGCCTCTTAGGGTACTTCAGCAAACTGCTGGTGCTATAATGTCCTGACCCTTACACCAATACTATTGATCTATGGTTGAAACAGAACACCCTACATAACAGACCTATCTGTCTATCTATCCATCATCCATCCATCCATCCATCCTCCATCCATGTATTTATTATTTCTGTTTTGTTTGATTTATACCACTCAGAAAGCTCTCTGAGCATGAACCATGTTGATTCAATCACAATAACATTCACATAAGCCATTCCTTCTGCCAGAGTTCTATCCTTCTTTTTCAGTGTTTTACAAATATTAGCCTCATACATATTAACAAGTTCAGCACATTCATATTGGTGCTATTTTTTTAAAAAAAAGAACATAAACATATGTTTAAAAAAACATAATTAAGAAGGCAGATTAAAATTTAGAAGGCATCTAATGATCTGTTGTTTCGCAGATGTTATTAATAAAAGCAACCACCATTTCCTAAAACTCACTATACATGATAAAAACTACCTTTATCCTCTATATAATGCCTATAGCTGCTGTTGTTAGCTTTGTATATGGTGTGTAGTTTCCATGGAGATAAATGCCAGTATGTTATTTATTTATTTAAAACATTTTCACTCTGCTCTTCAGCCGGAAAAGACTCCCAAAGACTTACATAGATTAATAATCAGATAGTAAAGGGCCTAAATACCCTAAAGGCACCAGATCTCGGCTGATCTTGGAAACCAAGCAGGGTAAGCTCTAGCTATTACTTGGATGGGAGACTGGCAACAAATATTAGGTGCTGTAAGCTATATTTTAGAAGAAGGAACTGGAAAAATCACCTCTGAGTCTATTTCTGCACTACACTGTCAAAGTGCTATTATTCCATTTTTAACATCCTACGGAATCCTGAGGTTCGTGGTTTAGGGAGGGGCATTTAGAATTCTCAGCCCGAGAGCTCTTCGGCCTCAGTAAACTACAGACCCCAGAATTCCACAGGATGTTGAAAGTGGAATAATAGCACTATAACAGTGTAATGCAGAAATGGCCTTAGTATTCCTTGCCTAGGAAAACACTACGAAATTCATGGGGTCTGCATAAGTTGACAGGCAATTTAAAGGCACATACACATACAATAATCCCCAAGCTTATGATGTAAAAGACATAGTGGAAAAGGAAAATAAATTGGGAAGGAGGAGAAATAGAACAAAAACATGTGCTAGTTTCTAATTACAGTTCTAACAGTTTAATTCTGTGGCGGTCTTATCTGTGTTTTCTTAAAAGTTAAAGGGCAACTGCTAATTGAGAGCCTCTCAAGGAAAGCAACCATTACACCTTATTTGAACAGCAGGGTAGTTTACATAAAAAATGGAGGAAGCAGAACAGTGACGAAGGAGAGTGAAGCTTTGGGAATGTCTATTTAAAAAAAGACAGGTTCTGTGTTGCCACTAAAATTTATGCAGGGACCAATCACATGTTCCCCCGGTTACTATCCATGTTAGTGTCTAATGTTCCAAAGCGGATGTGCAGGAGATGGGAAGACGAAAGCACCTGGCATTGTTAAGTGTGACACACTAACTTGTAAAGAATATTTCCAAATTTTCTTATATTCAATGTGAAAAAGAGTCTCAACTCACTGAGACACCACATTTTTTAAAAATACGGCCAACGACTGCAAAATAGTTTACCTTTTAGAGATTTTTAAATGAAATGAATTGAAATGAAAATTTTGCTTGTACAAAAGCCAGTAACTTTATCTTACAGAAACCATTATTTTTTGCAAGCATGACATTTTACAAAAAAAAATTCAAAATACCTCCCCTCCAAATCATTGCAAAAAAAAGAAAGAAAAGAAAAGAGCCCCTCTTGGAAAATTGAAATCCCCAGCGTACAATTGCACCACTATGTGTGCTGAATGAATGCACAGATGAGATTGTGGAATCATGCAGGCCAGCTGCAGCCAGGGTCATTGGCATGTGTAGCTTACCTACTCTATTGAGGAAATTTCAGCTGATATTGTTTAGGAACAGATTTTCATTCATATCTATGTCTGTGCTTGGGATTCTTTTCAATAAATGTGAAGGAATTATGAAGGAATATCCCAATATGTACAATATGGGTTTTTGGCAGTCCTAATGGTCTCCTCTACGCATTCTAATAACATAGACCAAGTTCTGGAGGACCAGTATTCCATCCCAGAAGCCAATGTGGGCTACATTAAACCTAGAAATGGAGAGGAGAGATCAGAATCAGAAGAATCAAAAGTGGACACTTTTGAGCTTTTTTGGATGGAGGTGTAAAGGCTGGAGGCAAAACAAGATATCGGGGTGGTTTTAATGTAAAATTGTTGCTTCTGGAGAAATAGACATTAGCTTTCCTGCTTTTTTCTTTTTTTTCATGGGAGGGATATAACATGCAGAAGGAGCATGTGCACCCTTAGTTTTTTGTACACATGAAGCATCAGATTAAGGATTCTGGACACAAGGGTTCAAAATCTCTGCCTAGACATGAAAACCCACTGGGTGATCTTGCTCAAGTCACACATTTCCAGTCTCAGGCCATTTCTGCACAAGACTGTTGCAGTGCTATTATTTCTAAACTGCAAACCCCAGGATTCCATAGGATGTTGAAAGTGGAATAACAGCTCTGTAAGAGTCTAGTCTGGAAATGGCCTTAGAGAAAGCCTCCTCTGAATAAATCTGGCCAAGAAAACTTTACAATAATGTTATCATAACTTATAAATAACTTGTAGACACATGACAACAAGAACAACTGTGTCTATGTCTTCTCTCTCCAGCAGGTTTCTAGGCCTAATGGACTAACATTGTAATCTAAACAATGTATGGATCAAGTTCCTGCAGCAGCGCAAAGGTGGAGAGGCTTTATTTTTATCTTTTTGTCAGGTTGCTTTTTAAGTGTAAGCAAGGGAGGAACTTGAAGGGGAAAAAAGGCATGTGTGAGCAGAATGAGCTGTGATAAGAAGCTCTGGAAGCAGCCTTACATGAAATGGGGAGCAATAAGGGTAATGGAAACTGCTGAGGGGTAAAGGACTAGTTTCAAGTGGGCCTAACTTTATTGCAAGACTCTTAACAAATCAGCAGTGCAGTGGTCTTTAAATTTGATTCATATGACCTTTGGATCTCCAGGTAGCTATAGTGTGCCTACACCAACTTCCACCCATGTCAGCATGTGGTAAGAGGTAGGTGTCCTGCCTCCATGGTCTGATTTAGTCTTGAATTTGGCTTTGGCATTTTTTTTTCTTCTAGTAACCATACATAAACATCCCTTTCAAGAGAAAGGGCTCTCTTCTTAGCCTTTTGCATGCCTTAATTCTGCTTGGTGAGAAAAATCTTGTCTTTCTGTTTAAACTATCAGGGTGCCAAAATATCCCACTGTTAATGAAATTCTGAGCTAGTGATATATCCTTAAATATGCTCTGCTGTTAACCTCACAGTCCTCTAATTCAAACAACAGATCTATAAAAGATCAATCCACACTGCAGAAAAATCTGGGAGTGAAAGGCTTAGTCATTCCTCAGTTGTTCTTGTTTTCCTTTTCTCTAAGGTGATAAATCACCAAAGCTGTTCTCCACCCCCCTCCACAAGCTGATATGTCAACAGACAACAAAGTTGTAAAGCAAAGTGATAAACTAAACAGTAACAATACCCATCCAGATGGCATTTGATGAAAATATTGAATGCCTCCGATAGGAAGTTCTAAAGTACTTCTTAAATGCGAAGTGTAATTTGTAACAACAAGGAGTTCCTTTATAGAAAACTCAAACACAAATAACAGAAAACCACGGGCCTGTAGGCCATGATTGGACAGCCAAAGACACTCCTTCCTTCCCAGTACATCAAGAACTCACATGCTACAGGTACATGGGAACTTACCAGTGAAATGGCTGTTTCAAAACTTGCTTCTCCTAACTATATACACTGTAGCTGGAATCCAGTTAGTAGTCTTAGGGAATTAACACTTGCATAAATCCCATTTGCTTTAGTATTACAATATAACAACAGCAGCAGCAGCTGGAATACAGTATGGTCTTTATGTATGTGTAAGCACTGTAGTTATGGTGCTACACAATGAATTCCAGCTCAACCCTTTGCAATCCCCACATACTGGGAAGCAGCCACTGTGATTAACAGGGGTTTGTTCCCCTGTCACTTGGGAAGAAGCGGCCTGGCATTTCCACTCCCTTCTGTGAGTGATCTCTGGTGTGAAAGGTGGAAGAAGGATCCTTGTCACAATTTCCTTTCATGCTGGAGATTGCTTGTGTGAGAGGAGGTTGGAACAGTGGCCAACTGCTTCCTGAATGACAGGGGAACAGACCTCTGGCAATCAGAGTGGCTGCTTCCCAATAAGGGCGGATTAGGGGACTTCCATGGTCTCTACATAGCCCCTAAACCATGTTACTTCAGGTTTCACATTTATAAGTGCCATACAGCATTCTGCCCAACAATATCACCATCACCACCACCAGCACCAGCACCACCAGCACCAGCACCACTGGCTATTGGCTTCCATTAGTGGGGTGGTGTATTTGCTCTGAAGTTTATTTTAAAAGTTTTAAGGAGCTATCAGTCCCACTACTGTCACAAACTGATTAGGCTGCCCCTAATCTCTGGACATCTCTTCTGAGGGAAACCAGAACAATCCGTTCCCTGCTGTCCTTCTATCAGCAGGTAAAGCCTTTTTTATTCTGAAAGGCTTTTAAAACAGAAAGTTTTTAAAACAGAAATGGGCTAAGGGTGATGCATTGCTTTAAACAATTTTTAAAACTTTTTTGTCTTTTTAATTACAAGTCATCATTTTACACATAACTTTGAATGTTTTATGAATATTTTAATTCTATTTTAATATTCACTTTTTGTATGTTTTCAGCTGTATTGTTCTTTTTCAAAAACTGAAATCCATCTTGAGTCCCAATTTTAAAAGAAAGGCAGGACGATACACTGCTACTATCTGATGTATTGAACCCTGCCTCTAAAATAGTTCAAAACCTTGGATGACTCATTTAAATTTTGGTCTAAAACCTGGAGCAATTTCATTGCCCCGCTGACATGGAAATTACACGACCACCACCATCACTGAAAAGTCGATGCTGTCATTTCCTTTCTTGCCAGATTTGTTCTCCTTCTGCATCAGACCCATCTGCCACCTTTTTAGGTGAAACTTCTTCATACAGTTAAGGAGAAGTACTATAACTGTTCGACTACTTTCAGGAGTGTCACACTGAAGAAGGCAGAGACTTATTCTTGGCTGTCTTCTCTACTGTTTAAGGAAACCAGCCCACAACTAGAACAGTAACAAAAAGTTAATTTTGTACTATATAAACAATATCTTATTAAGGCACAAGTATAACACAGCTGGATATTTTTTACTGAAAAAAAAAGGAAATTCATTAATAACTATTTGTAGTTAGTTACTTCCAAGTTCTTAGAAAAGAAAAACTGTGTCTCTACCCTTCTCATTCTCAAATTATTAGGGTTGTTTGAGTTTTAACTATTGTAGCAATTAGCTTTATGGAAAAAGCAGGTCCCTTCCAAAATTTTCAGTTTTATGCATAAGTTTTGTATAAAAATCAGCAAAACACCACTTTATTAAGCACTACAAATCTGTTCTTCTTTGTGCAATCAAGTAATTTCTGATTCATAGGAACCCTATGGCAAGCCTATAATGACGTTTTCTTGGCAAGATTTGTTCACAAGGGGTTCGCCACTGCCTTCCTCTGAGGGTGAGAGTGTGCAGTTTGCCCAAGATCACCCACTGGGTTTCCATGGCTGAGTGGGGAGTTAAACCCTGGTCTCCAGAGTCTTAGTCTAACACCCACACCACCACATCATTCTGTCTTTCATTGCAACTCTAGTAAAACTGTAAGTAAAATAAAATTATGGAAAAAAAACCTGAAAGAAAACTGTAAATTAATGGGAAAGGGAGCACCAAAAGTGTTCTTTACCAAAATTAGTGTTTTTTCATAGAGCTATCCCTGCTTATGGTATGGTGTTAGCTGTCTATTGAACTTTAGGAGAAACATCTTCCCAGTATGAGCAGTTTGACCATGGAGATTTGCTGGAGATATAGTGCAGTAGTGCCTGGTAGCTCCCATCTCAATAGGGCAGTGAATACACTGGGTCTTGATTTTGAAGGCACTACCCAAGAGGTTAACGTGTTTGGAGGCGGAATAGCTCATTTCCTAAAACACTTGACACAAAGGTCACCAGTTTCTCCTGGGTTCTGGGCTCTTTCCTGCAGATGGTCCTTGAGCAGAAAGGCAAGTCAACTATTTATTGGGGATTCTCTTCTTCAGGATTTCTGGAAATAAGCAGATTTTTGGTAGTGTCTTGGCATCTCTTTCTTTGTTTGCTTAACTTAATATGTTTATAGACTAGGGATATAAATTTTATCCTCACATATGAAGAATAATTATAGTAGATTTCTCTCTGCTGGGGGAGAAATTGAATATTTCTCTGCAGTATTCTCACTGTATTCAAGCAGCCTAATATGTTACAGCAGAATTATCTGGAGGAGAAAAACACATGATTTTGCACAGCTTTTTGTGAAAAAACAAAAACAAAAACAGAATAATTCCTCTAGGAGACTTCAGGATACTTGAATACCAGGAATAAAATGCACAATAATGGTCTGTTATTCTTCCTGATGGGGTTTCTTGACTGTCAGGAAACTGGTTTGTCAACCTGGGAATGCGTAATTCCAAATGTTCTTTCCATCATTCTTCTAGAGTGCCCTTCTGTCCTGTGCTCCATAGGCAGTGTGCAAGTTTACATAAAAGTTACTACAAACATTCCGTTTAATGATCATTAAAATAATTCTGTAAAAAGAACAGAAGTAGCAATAAAATTTAGTGGAACTTTAAAGGCAATGTTGCGTTATCTGCAACCACAAAGCCTAAAGAGGAGTTTTTTATGTCCGCAAGGATATAGTTCCATTCTGTGGGTACTCATGGTAGCCATTCTGGAAGAGCTCTAAGTTCCCAGTATGCCACACATGGAAAGATTGTTTAAACTTGGCTACGAAAACAAAAGTAGCATTTAACAGGCAAAGGTTGAGCCAAAAATACTGGAATATTTCATCCACATTTTTTGACTGCTTGATAATTAACCTAGATCTGTAAGGGAATATGAAAGCTATTATCCAGATGTCACCATCCTTGTTCTTTTCTCTCACCTTCTGTTTTCCCTCCTTTCTCAACGTCATTTGTCTCTTGTGTTTTGTTTTGTTTTCTTCTGTTCATATATATCTGTGTCTAAATTATGTGTTGTAGCATCAGTCCCATTTCATAGGGTTATTGCTATGTATGAAGAGGGTTGCTGAATAAAACCACTCATCAGAGGAAACCAGAAGGAGGATTTTTTTTTTTGATAGTGTTAAAAAAAAATGAATATACCTTTAAATAAAAACATGCAATACTAATATGAGCCATAGAACCTAGTTGAATCCTGGTGTGGAAATGTGAAGAAGCAGTAGGAGAATTAGAAGAAGAGAAAAATTGTGCATGAACAGTTAATGAATGTGAGGGAAACAGAGCTTGTGGGTATTGAGTTACAAGTAATATAGCCATTTCTGCACTGTACCTCCTTCCATTGTCCTCCCGTTGCGGTCCTGGCAGCGCCTTTGCTGGGAAGGGAGCACAATATGAATACTCCCCTCTGTACCCTGCTGGCTCCCTGCAGAAGGGAGTGTGAGTGACATGCTCCTTCCTTCCCCAGCGTAGCTGGACTCTTTCCCAAGCTATGCTGGGGAAGGAAGCACATCATCACTCTTCCACCCCTTCTGCATGGCGGCTGGTGATGGGAGCATTGCGCGATCGCAGGTGTTTAACTTTTTTTTCCCCATTAAGCAAATATCCTGTGATCATGATGGGTGGGGGTGCATTGGCAGCAGGACTGTGATGATGTCATGTGAAAGCATGACTTCCTGATGGCTGCCAAAGCATCCCCATCATGCAACAGCAACATCATGTGGCAATGGCCGTAGTTACCTGTACTGAGTTATTTTCAAAAATTTAGTACCATGGGCTTAACCAGATCATATATAAGAAAAAAGACCTAGAATCTGGCAAGTGACATACAGAGGCATAACCATGCTGGTGTATGCACTTTTGGAAGCTTTGTACATGGAGATATCCAGTTCTTCCTCACACAATGTCCATTGAACCAGCTGTGCCCCTTGCTTATTGGATATCAGCCAATGTGTAGGAAGACTAGGCATGGTGAACCAAAGATCCAACTCTATTTAAAGGAAGAAATGCATTTCTGTCTCCCAGCCTGACAGACCACAGAACGGTCTCCATTCTGATAGAATGGGACTCCTGCACCCAAAGCTCTTAATCCTAATATAGTTTGCCAAGGTTGCCAGGTCGTTACTGTGAAACACATGAGCTTGGAAAATTCCGTGAAGCTAATGAACAAGATATAAGTCTAGGTGTTTAGGCATCAATTGGTCATATACAGCATTCTTTAAAGAAAATAAAAGATGCTATGTAACCTTCCTAGTATCAGCTTATTCTTTGGGAGGAATTTGCCTCGCACCAGGAAACACAAATAAAAGAGATGCAAGTACTTTGGGGGTTAGTACATGCAAAACCATTTTTGTTTCCCCTTCATAACATTACTTTTTTTATTCATTAACAGCTCTTTCAGTTATTTTTAGAGGCATTTTGATTTGAATTTTTCAATTTTATGGCAAGTATTGAAAGGCAATGTAACATAATACAAAAAGTGATGACTAAGTTATTCTCTTACACTGTAATTATTAACAACAACATTTTTGGCAGTATAATGAGAATAAATTAAATATGAACAAAAGCAAAACTGACAGCTATAGCTTCTAGTATTTAAAATGTATACTTTCTCCTATATGGTTGGTCTGTTAAGCCAGGACTGAGCTTGATTTCAAAATCCCCTTATCCTTGTTTTGGCTTAAACAGAATTTGAGGAATCTGTGACTCTCTGGATGTTGTTGGACCCCATCATTACTAAACAACATGGACAATGATTAGGGATAAGGAGGAATGTCATTCAACAACATGTAGAGGCTGTTGACTAAGGGGAAATGTCCCTGGAAGGACACCATCTTCCAGACGGCTGATCCCTTTACCACACTCCGGGAAGCGTATGCCCTGGCACGGAAATCAAAGAACCCATTCTTTACCCGGTCTAAGGACGCTTTGGCCGCTTGGGGACTTTGGCTTATGACCAGAGATGCTAGTAGTGCCCTGATAGAGACCAGAGAAAAGTTAGCTGGTGTGGAGAAAGAGAATGCCCAGCTTCAAGCCGAGATCGAGACGTTGCATGTGGACAAAGTAACTTTTGCGTCCTTAGTGCAGGCGTCCACCCAGAAGCTGAATAACATCACAGTAGTGGCACAAACATGGGAAGAGAAAGCCCACGCCTTAGAGGCTGAGCTGGATCATGCCCGATCTGCGGCGAAGTTTATGGTGGGGCAAGTGAGGGAACAGCAGGAGGCTGTTAGCCATGTAGCTTGCCAGAAACAGATTGCTGCACTGGAGAGCCAGCTCCAAACATGCAAAGCCTTAATTTCAGCTGTGTGCCTGGAGCTGCTCCCAACGTTCGCTGAGGACTTTTCTGGGGAGGCACTGCCGGAGGATGCTCAGGCAACCGTTCCCCACAACCCAGACTGGAGTGACCCTAAGGTCCCAGTCCACCTGGTAGAGACACCGTCCATGACGAGATGGACCATCCCCCTTGGAGAAGGCAGTTCTGATAGGCAAGAGAAGCAGGAGACACAGGTCACCAAGACTAGGGTCCCCTGGCGTGCTACTGAGGCCAAAGCAATTGCAGACCAGCTGGGTCCTTTAAACCAGTCCACCAGAATCATGTGGCTAAATGTGGTGATTCATTCTCACCCGACAGCCAATGGTCAGGACCTGACCCAACTGGCCCGACTTTGCATGTCCCCCTCCGAACTCCCTACTCTTGAGTCAGCTGTGGCAGCTCGAAGCCTGGTTAGGCTCGAGGCACACGACTGGATGAGAGAGGTAGTAAGGATTTTGTGGCCCAGACAGAGTGTAGGTGTGCTCCATGTCATGGAGCAACAGAGTCCTCGTGAGAACCCTGAGGTTTACGTGGCACGGAAGCAGCTCCTCGCTATTCTGGCTGAGAAGGTCCCCTTGATGCCCCGTGGGTATAACTTTGACCATCTCGAATTCAAGACACTCCTGTACGGAGGTCTTAATCATGAGACCAAGATGGCTTTAGGTTTGGTGGATCCAGCCACCACTAACTGGGTGGAGTTCGGGAACAACCTCCGACGGCTCTCCGACCTGCTGCACGAGGCAGGATCCCTTAAACTTCCCACTAAGGCACATAGAAAGGAACCCGGGAATTGGGAACCCATATCCAAGGTCACGTACTCGAATTATGGGCCCCATTCTCAAAACCAGAAAACTGCACCAAATTCAGTTCCCTGAGGGAACTGGACTCCACGCCCAGCTCCCAGGCAGGACAACAGGCAGTGGCAGGGAAGAGATTTCTGCAGCCAGCCAGGCAAGGCAGAAGTCCCCCACAGCAGCCCACTGCCCCCAAACAGCCCTCTGACTCGGGCTCTCCTCGGGAGACGTCTGGCGGGTACGATCCCACAGCCCAGACGTACTTCTCGGACAGAGTAAGAGTCTGGGGCATGCTCAGAAGGTTCGGGCTGGACATGAGCCAGTTCGATAAGCGGGCAACATTGGAGCTTTTGGAAGTTCTAGATAAGCAGCTTCAGGCGGGAAGTAAACAGCCAGTCCAGGTCGTGACCGACGGCCCACCTCCGGCTGGATACTACCCTAACCTGGATCTGCAAGCACAGGGGTGCCCTTGGTCCAAGAAGCTTCCCCGCAACGTGGTGGCCAGGTTGAAGCCAGACCAGTGGGGAAGGTTCTGGGTGAAGGCAGGCATAGGGACCAAGAGGGATAAGACTCCTGCCATCCTTCTTCTGGACTCTGGTGCAGCAGTAAATGTGCTGTACCCCAAACTTGTGAGGTATGGTGAACCCACGCCTGAGCATGTCCAGCTTTCTGGATATGGCGGGGGGGGGGGAGTCACCAAGCTAGTGCATGGACAGGCATCCCAATGTCCATAGAGACGTTTCATTTTCAGTTGTGGGCATGCGAGAACCGGGGAGAAGACGACGGCTTTTTAGGCATCGGTTTTCTCCGGGGAAACAGGCTCACAGTTGATTACGCAAACGGGTTTCTATGGCAGCTAGATCAGGGACCAGTAGAGATTTCGGCCGTGCACCGCTGTGCCACCATTAAAGCTCCTGCCCCTGTGCGTTGTGTGACTAGCGACCCGTGGGAGAAAGCATTCCCCGAGGTATGGCTAAAGGATAAAATAGAGTGTGGGACTGTAAAGGGAGCCTGTGTCTTGATAGAAGGCCAGGACCCCCCACCTCAGAAACAGTACAAATACCCAGCCGAAGCGGAGGAAGGCATCGGGAAAACCATTGAAGGACTCATCAAGTGGGATGTAGTCACCCCGATGCAGTCCATATGCAATGCGCCCCATGGCCTGTGCTAAAATCAGACAGCAAGACATGGAGGATGACGGTAGACTTTAGAGCATTGAAGTCCGTCAACCCGTCTGTTGCGCCGGTCATGGCTAAATATAATGAGATCCTGTCCGCCATTGCGGTAGGAGCCAAATTTTACAGTGTTCTAGACTTGGTGAATGCATTTTACTCCATTCCTTTGCACGAGGTGTGCTGGTACAAATTTGCCTTCACATTCCGGGGGCAACAGTATGTGTTTAAACGCATGCCCCAGGGCTTCCATTCCAGCCCAAGCATTCGCCATGCCCACGTGGTAAAGATATGGAACAAGCTGCAGCCAGCTTCAAGGTCCCACGTCTTGTCCTACGTGGACGATATTCTTATACACTCCAGTTTGGAGGAAACGACCTGGGAGATCACTCACGAGGTGTTAGGAATCCTCTGCGACACCGGCTTTAAGGCCAACCGAGAAAAGGCACAATTGGTTTCCACTGAAGTAAAATATCTAGGGCTCTATTTAGGAACCGAAGGTCGCACTCCCGATGCACAGCGGGTAGAAGTGATCTCAAAGTTACCAGCCCCCACAGACGTGCACTCCTTGCGTTCTCTTCTGGGGACATTCAACTTTTCCAGGGACTTTATAGAGTCTTTCACAGCCAAGGCAAAGCCTCTATATGCTCTATTAAAGAAGAATGCCCAGTGGGAATGGGGACCGGCACAACAGCAGGCATTCGCCCAACTTAAGGAGGATTTAATGAGAGCACTAGCCCTTGCACACCCGAGCATGGCTAAGCCATTCCTCATACAACTAGCCACCTTGGACAGGAGTATGGGAGCAGTTCTGTCGCAACAACAAAACGGCACTCAGCGTGTGATGGCCTATGCCTCCAGGAATTTGGACCCACACGAGACTAAATTTACTCCACGCGAGAAAACCTGCCTCGCACTGATCTGGGCTATAACGCACTGGGAGTTTATGATCGGAGGCGCCCATGTGATTGGCCAGACCCCCCACACGCTGCTTAAGTATATCCTGTCAGGAAAAGTCGAGAATGGCCAGGTATCTAATGCCTGGATTGCCAAATGGACCGTTTCCTTGGTGTCACGTGGGGTGGATTTTCAGAAACAACCACAGGAACCACCAGCTCCCTATGGTCTAGTTGTGACCGGAGCCATGCATGAGTGCCCTTTACCACCTATGACTACGAGTCAATGGCCAGTGGAATGGGGAGCCTCCCTCGAGGAAGTTCAGTTATAGGGCTTTGTTTGTTGGTTCTGTGACGGGTCATCCATGCACGTGGACGGTAGCCCACGAACAGGCTATGGAGCGATCCGAGTCACAGATTCCTTCACCCTACAGGGGAAAGCCCAGCCACACTCCAGCCAGGCGGCGGAAGTAGAAGCTCTGTGGGCTATCCTGGAGCGTGAACCGCTTGACTGCCCCCTGGCCATCTATACAGATTCGGATTGGACTGCCAAAGCAGCTAGTGTTTGGTTACCGATCTAGCTCCAAAACATCCTCAAAACATCTGATGGGAAGCCCATTGCCCATCTCGATAAATGGGTCAGAATCACTGCCCAGATTGAGGAACGGACTGCCCCCACATGGGTTGCTCACATCCGAGGACACCAGAAAAAGAACATGGCTACATGTATCTGGAACACCAGCGCAGACGCCATAGCTCGGGATGCCACTTTACAGGACGATGGGGCCCCCATCACCACTATAAATGTCAATCCAAAAGAACCCATGGTACCTCCCATGTTCCACCTGAGAGTATTGCAGAAGGGAGATTCTGAGATCTTGGAACTGGCCAAGAAGGGCTCGGATGAGTCTGGTCAATTCAAGATCTCTCAACTAGAAGGAGTGTATTGGGCTATCGATGCCAGTGGCCAAAGCCACTGGATCGTGCCCCAAGACCTCCACAGTGACATCATCCAGTTTGTGCATGAGCAGGGACATCGAGGGCGAAGTGTGACTCTGGATAGGGTAAAGGAAACTGGGTGGTGGCTGCAGGTCAGGCAGGATGTAGACCAGTGGGTCGACAACTGCTTGGCATGCGCCATGGTCAACGCTGACACCTCTGGCCCCAAGGCGCCCATCCAGCACCAGCGCATCGAGAGTCCCTGGTCGTGCATTCAAATAGACTTCATAGGCCCGTTACCTACTACCCCGTGGGGGGAAAAATACTGTCTCACTGTCATCGATCCCTTCAGCAAGTGGATCGAGGCTTTCCCATGCAGAGATAACACTGCAAGCATGGCAGTGCACTTGCTCTTTAACAATGTCTGGGCGAGATGGGGAGTGTCACATGACCTTGACTCAGACTTAGGGGTACACTTCACTGGTGAAGTTACCCAGGAGTTGTGCATGGCACTGGGCATTCGCCAACGCTTCCATATCGCCCACCATCCTCAGAGTTCAGGTCAAATCGAGAGGATGAACAGCTCTCTGAAGGAAGCACTTCGGAAGATGGTGCGTTCCTCCGGCAAGGACTGGGATAATAAATTGCCAATCATTTTGATGGCCTTCCGAGGCACGGTGGCCTCTCATGGCTTCATGCCACACATGGTGATGACTGGGCGAAAGATGATGCTGCCCGAGGTTTTTTGGATAGACACTAGCCTCCCTTCCAATTTAGAGCCGGTGGTTCTAAATAACGAGTGGGTGAGGAACCTAGTGCAGCACATAGGGCAAGTACACAGGCAGGTAGCTGCCCAGCTGGGCAAAAACCTCCAGAGAATGGATAAGAGATTGGGATGGGTTTATCACCCTTGCCAGTGGGAGGAGGGACAGCTGGTCCTATATAGAAACTTCTATAAGGATAAGCACTCCCTCGCTGCCAAGTGGGTTGGACGTGTCCCCATCATGAAGAGGATCTCCCCTGCTGTATACCAGGTAAGAATACCCAGGAAAAAGGGAGACTAGCTGAACTTTTTCGACGTCTCTCAACTGAAAGAGTGGAAGGGTCAGCTAGTCGACCGAAAGGGCATTACCGAAACAGACTCGCTTGAGGAAGCTATAGGGAAGACTCCCATTAATGTAATCGCTCCTCAAGTGTCTTTAAATTACAAGGAAATTCCTGAAATTAATTTGTCAGAGACGTTTGCATCAATTTACGAAGCATATGACAATGGGTAAATTGACATTGTCTGCACGGGAAGGAGAGAGATGGCCAACTCTCAGACCTCCCGCTTATGTATATAGTTCTTAGTTATATTTGGGTGTTTGGGAAGTGGTGTTGTTTCTAATATGTATTGTTTACTGAAACTAGATGTCCCATCTGGTTGCAAAAGCCTAATCTGAAGGCGACCAGTCTTTAGGTCTGCCTTCGGAGTTCAGCTATATCTGTGGATGGTGATACTGCTCGTTCGGGGTCAGCATCGAACCATCGGCGCTAGGTTGTTAGCTGCCCCAAGCCCTCATTAACATCATCAGGCTTGGAGCTTTGGCTTCGGCCTGAGCAAGGAGGGTGCGAGCGTGCAAGTCCATGTTATACGGACCAGAGTGCGAATGGGACCTTCATAGCTGGAGGTTCCTCTCATGCGGCTGGGAGGTTAACATGGGGGTCTCTAGACCCATGAGCCGATGCGGGACCTGAACCAGCAGCCTCACTGTCCTGACCGATAGCCGTCCTCCAGTCAATACAGCCTTAATCTCTGTTGCTATTTATATCCCCCTGGACCCTTAGTCTTTTCAGTCATGATGACCCAGTTTCAATTCATTCCCAGTAGGCTTTGAGCCAGCCATTTGAGCCGGCCATTTACATTGGATAATAACCATGTCAGTTCTTCTGTTAAAAACTCCAATAGGTCTATTGCTCCAGAAGGCTGGGAAGATCCTGAGGCCGTACCATCGCCCCCGAGTACCGTGTGGGGGTGATGAAGAAAGTTGCCACTCCATCTGATGGCTGAGACTTGGAGATTCCTGGTTCTTCGACGACACCCATGACCGTGAGGGAAGGTGACCACGCAGCCTTCCGATTGCAAAAACGAACTTTTTGCCATTCCTGTTACCGTTTGCTGACCCGAGGAAACCTATGGACTATTCCAGGCTCCAAACTCTGCAAAGACTCATTGATTTGGATATTTTGGTTGTTGTTCCTGCTCTGTTGCCCGGATGGACTTATGTTTTGCTTGCCCGCTCCGGCTAAAAGACTTTTCCTGTTGCGAGGGGGGGGTGTGCCTAGACTTTTGCTTGCACCTCACCTCCCCCAGACTACGAACTTTCATTCCACATTGAACTGTTTGCTCATTGGATTGCCTTCATTGCCAGACCATGCATTGGACTTACCGTATTTCATTGATTGCTTCATTTTGCATTTGCTATTTTACTGCCATTACTCATGCTTTGACATTTCCCTATTGACGGGACATTGGACATTGTTTATTGTTTAATCATTTATTATTGCGCTATTATTGACGTTGGTGTGTGTGTGTTTAGGTTTAGGTTTTAGTCAGGAATGTCTTTATAAGATAGTAATCCTTTGCTCTTCCCGAATTCCCTTTCCTGAGGAGTGATACGGCTACCAACCTGCAAGCCCTATCTGGCTCTAAATTAATTTTTGCTTTTAATTGGAAAATGTCCGATATTGTCCCCAACATTGCCCATTTTCGAGGGGGGGATTGTTACTGCCATGGCTAGTCCTAGCTTTGGGGATATTAAAGATATCCTCTTGATGTCATAATTCGGCTGCACTTCTCTATTCCTCTCCACGTGCTTGCAAGGCCACCGGACAAGCACGGAAACAAGCTCGGCCGCTAATAGCCGTAATATTCAAACTACAATACAGGCAGGCCAGAAATAGCTGACTCACTGCTTTAGGAGACCTCCAGGCAAGTACTCTAATTAGGTGTGCACGCCACTTACAAAAGAGCCTCTGCCCCGCGATGGCAGCTTGATGGGTAACCTATACAATACCCAAGTACTCTGCGTTTGCATACTGGCTACTCTATTGAGCACCGCTACGATAACTCAATCATTCAGATTCTGACCTTTCGGAGGCTTTGTCTCCAACTCCAAATCTATTGTTTCCCCCCAAGTACGGCATAGCCTGCAGTCACAATTCTCTTTATAAAAACCCTTGATTCCAAGACTTTCCTCAGATCACTCCCGAGTTTCATCCCGCCTTGCTGGCGCCTTGCTTGGCGAGCCTCCCCTCAGCTCCACGTGCTGAGCTACATCACACCCCAGCTTCGCTCTCTATTTTTCTGGGCTTCAGGACAGGTGAAGTATCACCCAAACCAGCAATCCCTCTAAGAATCCCTCTATACCACTCCAAGCTTTATCTTCTTTAGTTATCTTGTATGAGTGTGTCGCACACACTGTTTTGCTTGTATTTAATAAACATCATTTATTATTTCAACTTTTGTGTTCTCCTTGACTTGACCCGACCCCGTAGACATAGGGTTCAAGATCTCGCTACGTTACCCTGCCTCTCGTAATGCTAAGCAGTGCTCTGAGCTAATTTTCCCCACCTTTAGTGGAGCACATTTTAGTGTCCCTCCCGGGACCCCAAGTTCACAGGGTAACAGAAAGAGCAAAAGGGGAAGGTGTTCTATGATAAACAGAGACAGAAAAAGATGAAATTGGAAGACAGAGACAAGGAGGTGGTCATACCCACACTGAATTCTAGCTATACCCATTACTGGCATGCTTGCCACTAGTGCCACAACAAATTATCCCTAAGGAAAGTGGCTTTAAACAGCAAAAAGTTTCCCTAACTCTGCATCAAGTTGCAATAGCTAACATCCCTTGACAGACATGTGCTTCATGAACATGTCTAATTCTCTTAAAAATGGTTTAACATTAAGAACCTACATCTCTGCCAGTGTACCTTTATTTTGATGTTAGCAGTGAAGGTGGTGGCAACAAGAAAAAAAAAAAAGGCAAGGGAAACAATGGCAAGGGAAGGCACTAAAAAGATGACAGTAGGGGTGGGAGGAGAATTATGCTATCTTTGAGTCACCTATTTCTCAAATGTCTAGCTTCTTAAGGGGCCCACATAACTGTTACCACACCATACACTCCCACTCTGTGGGATGTGCTATTTTCATAATCAGATGTATTTATGGCTGAAACATATATTTGAAAGTGCATTGGCTGTAAGCATGTTGCCAGGTCAGGATGAGCTCAGACATGATCAGGTCATAAGTTCAATGAGTATTAGATGGGACAGTCAGATGCTAATGGGCTTGTGATATTCCTTTCAAAAACAGTAAGCTACAAGCACTCCTGAAAACAATAGAAGATGAAACTGTCCAGGTGAAGTAATCAGGGACCCTACTGTGAGCATATCCTATGAAGACCTTTCGTATTCACACCACCTGACCAAAACATTAAGAGACTGTCACGACTTCCATCAATGTTTTGTCACCTAGAGTTAAGACAATCAGCCCATTCCAGATTCCTTTGTCAACCCCATGAGAAAGCCATTACTGCTTTGTCCATGCACTCTTCTTCAGGGCAAGAAATAGTGTGTAAACACCCTAGCTCCAGCCCCAATAAATTGTAGTACTTGAATGTAATACATGGTGCCCAGATCTATATTCATTCTTCCTATCCTCAGATGGTTGTGTGAGCTGCTCCACTTTAACCTTCTACTTCAGAACTGGTAACTATCACCCTTCCACCAAATCTCTCTATGCAGGCTTTCTTGTCTCACTTTTCAATAACTTCGGGTTCTTGAGAGTGTCTGATTTCTTGTGTGTTTGTTTGTTAATTCTAAATAAAATACTCTGTTTAACTTTTAACTGGAGTTCTTTCTAAACTTAGTACTAGTATACACAGATGAAAAGATCCTGCCATTATCCTCCTCTCATGGGCCTCTTTTGAGCTGTAATTCCTCTGTTTCTAAGGAGATGCTGACATTGTGGTTGGACCCCAAGGTCTCCCACCTTTTAGAGTAACAGAGCCGAGATACAATAGAAGTGATGAGTGGGGCAATTACTTGTACCAGAAGGTAGGAATTTAAAAAATAGGCATCTCACATCATTATCAATGCTTTCTTCCTGCACAAGCACTTGTGTTGTAGACTATGATATGAGTGGTGTGTTGCTATTGGTACCCAATCCCTGGCTGCAATCCTATCTGGGCATATTTCCCATTAAATTTAATTCAGTAGGCATACTTGAAAGTTGCAATCTTATACATGGTTACTTAGAAGCACATCCCAGTGCATTGGGTGTGATTTACTCCCATGTAAGTTCACACAGCTTGCAAGTCTGTATACATCTACTTCTAAACAAACACTCATAGGATTGTGCTGTGACTGTTTATCCTTGTGCCAATAAATTTCTCCAAGCAATGAAATACAATCTCTCTCTCTCTCTCTCTCTAGATAGATAGATAGATAGATAGATAGATAGATAGATAGATAATATTTTGTGCTTTGGTTAGACCAATTTTCTTCCTCCTGAGCAAACACTGCCAAAGTTTACTCACTTTGTCAGAATCATGGATGATGTTTGGTCACCAAGTGAATCAAACATTATAAATAATTCACTCCTGAAGCTGATCAGTCACTCGTAAACAACTCAGATTCTACTGCCAGAGTTTATTATCTTGGCAGGATTCTTAGCGTAAGTTATGACTTGATGTTGAGATTGCCTATATGGTGTTTAGATTTAGGTGCACCAGTTTGAATGATTTACACAGTTCCCACTTTGGTCTCTGCATCTTCTTATTCAGTTCAGTCTCTCTGTGTCCATCTCCTTGCATGCACTGTAAAACATAAAAGGGTCAAAAGTTCCCCAATCTCAGTTTAGGTAAGACCTAAAATGCATCATAGCACATAATGCATAAAACAATCCCAAAAATTCCTAGAAAACACTTTTTAAGCATAGCTGCTCTCCATCTGCTTTAAAAGATATTAAGGGCATATTAATATTAAGGGCAGAGTTAGTTTGGAAAAGTTAGTTTTCTGCACTAAAGTGTCCAGAATTTTACAGCCAATGTTGATATTACTATTAAGGATAGTTGCGTTACTAGCTGATAGTGGTGTCAGAGAAAACGCTGTCTTTGTAAATACTACTACTACTACTACTACTACTAATAATAATAAGAGCAACCAAAGCTCCTGACCAGTTCTTTGAAGTCCTAAGATTTGGTTCTCTAGGTTTATCTAGGTTTCTTTGGATTTTTTCAGATCCAGATGGGTGTTATAACAACTTTGCAATGAAGCATTTTTTTAAATAACATAAAATAAAACAAAACAAAATATAAAATAAAAAAAGCAGTCACAAGACCTACTGTTTCAGTATTGAAATCCTAACCACTTACAATTAGTTTTGAACTTTGTAGGAATTGGTAGACATTTATAGGACTGTATTCCTAAAACATTCTGGAAGAATTCCAGTAGTTTTTAAAAAAGATATTATTGGTTCATTTTCTCAACAGATTAAATATATTTCAAATGTATATAACCTGGAATGAATGGATTATCATCAGGAGGCCTATAGAACAATCATTACCAGACTTATAAATATCAAGCTTCAGAAACATCCAATTTTACTCACACAGGTGAACAGGAAATGTAAATTTTTGTGGGCTTTGCTTAGTGAGAAAATACAGGTGCTATGCAGAGTTTGAAAAAAGCTACTAGTTTATATTACAGTATCCAGAGACACCTAACTGAGGAATCTAGTCTGGATTTCAGTCTGAACGTTAAAGGAACTGTCCAAAATAATGATCTTATTTGAGGGAGATAGGCGTCAGAACCATGGGTAGCCTCTTTAAAGTTTGGATTAAATCCTGGAATAGATTCATCATCCCATTGACATGGAATCCACTGCTTATGGATCATACTGTAGGATGTAAACTCACACAACTGAGTGTTTGAAAACTACTTGCACATATTGAAATACTAAATCAAGAAGAAGTCCGAAACAGCTTTTCATGGACTAGTTCCACTGTATCATGCAGCACAGTTATGTCCACATAAATAGTTTGCCTCATTTGAATATTTCTCCATAAAACACCAGGTGGGACCTATTGATTTTAGAGTCCATTGGTCCCATATAACCCATATCTAACCTGATGGAAGGGGCTTTATTTTTATTAATTCATCCCAGTAGCATGATGTACCTGCAGTGAGATGGAGGCAATGGAACACTGAAATATAGGAATTAATGTCTGCCAATTCTCTCACTATCCTGCTCCATAATCCTTCAGAAACTTGGCTCCTGTTTTCCTTTGGCTCTACTACTTAAGGGCATGTGGTCATTTAGCCGTGGTCACCACTCTGTGCCTCTCCCCCCTGCAAAACCCCCCCCCCCACAAAAATAAAATAAAAAAAATACAAAACATAAACCTTGGGGGAAATCCAGGAGCACATCAGGCCTCTTCATCGGCCAAGAAAGAGAGAAGTTACTGTGTTGCCACATGCATTTTGAGTTCTTGGCTTCAAGAGAAGGATGTTTTAGCATTCAGTCACCTTATGTGCTGGCAACGTTGCTTCTCCCAATTCTGAATTTGGATGGTACATCTGAAGCTCAGTTCAGGTTATTTAACAACATATTGACAATCTTGCCATCCAACAACGAGTTCAAAGAGATGTGAGATCCGTGACAGATGCTCTCAGCAAGTCTGCCTAGAGCACCAGAAAGACCGGAGACAATTAGTCAAATGTCACCATAGCCCAATGTCTTTCCAGCTTCTGCATCCATCCAGCACCTAACAAAAGAGGATTAAATGAGATACAAAGTGCCAGCATTTTTCAAATGATGCTGAAATCTGCTCACCAGATGATCCTTTGCATTCTCTAAACTCTTGCCTCTCTTTAACATCAATAGCTGGTTTGTTTCTGGCATACTCCTTTGGAGTCTCATGAGATGACATAGCACATTAAACTGGGTTCTTCGGCCAAAAAGACACCATCAAGTCTAACACTTGGTGAATCCTTTAGCGTGTAAGTTGGGATGTCCACCAGCGATATGGTTCTGTGAAATCAGAGACCGAAGAAAAATGAAATTGGATAGTGTAGATTCAAAACCTCAAAATTCTCATTTGTACACAGACAATTAATTTCATATCGTAATAGGCATGTAGTTACTTTGCATAGTTTCATCAATAAGTTTTTCTTTTCAAGTTTTAATCACAGATTTGTATTTAATTATCTCTTATCCTCTGGGCAACACTAAAGCTATTTCACAGAGTTTACTAAAAAGGACAATAGTTTGCTCATAGAAGAAAAATAGAATAGTTATAATCCTACTATATGTCTATCTTTTAAAAAAGAAATCTTGGTATGTAGAATCTACAGCCAGGTAAGTGAGTTGAGGACTGCCTCGTTAGCCACTTCCTCCCATCATAAATGTGTCATTTCATACAAGGCATTGCCATAAAAACAGTTATCATTACAACAACTGTATTAATAAATTCTGACCCTACAATTCAATCAGAACTATACAAATTAATACAGAATTACACGTATTGATTTTACTGTACTCATAGATGTTTTGATGTTTCTTGGATTATGGTAAGTGGTGTAATACAAAGCATATTATATCTGAAAGTACTTCCCCATTCAATTGAAAAATGGGGGAAAATAAGAAGGAGACTCTCAGTGCTGAAGCTCTTGCAAGTTAAAATAAAGAGCTCATTCTCAAATGCTGTCTAGCCTTTAATATTAACGGCTGGAGGGGGTTAGGATGACAAGTTTGTGCCTCTGCACCAGTCCACATCTTCCTCAATGGGGTTAAAAGCAATTTCCATGTAATTTCAAATAGTTAACTTTTTATTAATATTTATTACTCTATACAAAATTTTATATCTATAACACAGAGACATACATGTATATGCACACACATATACATTTTTCTTTAGGCATGTTCATGTATTGTTATAGCAGTTATATTTTCCCTTTGCTTATTACTTCCCCTTTTTCTTTATTTTTTCATTAAACTTTTTATTACTTCTATTTTTTTCCCTTGGTTTTTCATTAAGATTTTGCATTTTTTGCTGAATATTCTGTAAAGTATGCCTTAATGAGAAACTTATATAAACTTCCTGGCCCCCAAAAAACTTTTAAGAAGTTTACTAGCTGTTACACATACATAAAACTTTAATGTGCTAATCTTACCTTTTTAGTCAGGATCAGTCACATAGGGATGTGGGGGCGGGGGAGGGATTCACTCAGGGTGGCAGTGTTTTTGGAGTGTCCCGACCCGTAGCCACAACCCGCGTGCCCTGACCATGCCCCTGTGAGCCCTGGGTACACCCCCATGCACCGCAGCCACACCCCTGTGCAGAGTAGCCACACCCCTCACACCATAGCCCTGCCTTCCACCCCTCCTCCACACACTCCAAGCTCCGCCACTGGTCAGGGTGATCTAAAGTCAAACTGCCTGACATGTCCAAAGCACTGCTGAGATCCTACTAATTGGAGAGAAATGAGGTAGAACTATCATTCCACAATTTTTTTCCCCTTTTGATTACAAATGGTTTAATCCTCCTACTGTTACTTAAAGCAGCCCAGGGCTGGTGTAACTTTTCCTTCTGTAGGACACATGGTCAGGGACTAGCATGGGTTTGGATTGAGCAAATCCAAATTCTCCCCCACTATTTTAAGTGTTGGACTACAACTCCAGAGACCAGGGTCTGAATCCCTGATCAGCCATGGAAATCCACTGAGTGATCTCAGGCAAGGCAGATTGTCTCAGTCTCATAGGGAGGCAAAGGCAAATCTGAACAAATCTTGTCAGGAAAACCCTGTGATACATTCACCTCAGCATTACCACAAGCTGGAAACAACTTGAAGGTGCACAACCACAACAACATGACCATGCACACCCCCAAACCATGATTCCATACCCTCCAACTTTTCACATTTGAAATCTGGGACACATGCAGCCAAAAACATCAGAGCGTGGTTAGTTTGCAAATGTCATTAATGAGAAGAACACACAAGCAAGGAATTATACAAGTGAGAACATCCTTTTCAGAATGTTGCACAGTGAGATATCCTGTAACTCTTTGTGGAAGTTTTTTTTTCCCCTAGCTGTGAAATGGCAGCTGGATGATGCTAGGATGTAGCTCTACTCCCAATACAATGATCATTTTGGCCATCAGTGTGCTGGGAGAACATCCTTATGTCACTGCTATTCTGGCCTCATTGTTCTCTTCCAGCATAAGTATGCCATCATCAGACCACCAGCATAACTTCACTGGTGGAGCAAAGAGGACCTCAGATTTCTCCGAAATCCTATAACCATTTATTTGAAGGTAAACTCACTGAATCTGAAGATCTATAGCAGAGATAGGAACAGTGCCCATGGGCTACATGATTCCCAGTGTCCATTTTTGGGAGAACTTTATTTCATATTTTGCCTCAGAATGTCTCTCAATGCTTCTAGGAGGTATGGTAGAATTTTGTCACAGTTTTGCCCCCTTCTGATGTTTTTGATCTAGGAGAGACCCTTTTCCTGTCGTTTGAACCCATTGTCCTCCTTGTCCATTGCTCCTTGCTTGGGGACTTTGGAGAAATACTTTTGAGAAGAATGGAGAAATAGTTTAGGAAAAATGGAGAAATAGTTTCGAAAAAATGTCAAAAAAAATGGGGCTCATGTTATTTACAAAATCAGCGCTGAGGGGGCAGCATGCAGCCCATGAGCTACACTTCGATCCCCTCATGCAGGACCTTCTACAGCAGATTCGGGCATCCTTTGCCCCTTCAGCAGTTTTGGAGTACAACTTCCATATTCTCTTATCGTTAGCCAAATCAGATGGGCATCTGGGAGTTGCTGTCCAAAACATCCTGAGGACCAAAGACTTCTTTCCTCTGCTCAAGAAGTATGTATGTCCATCGAGGAGGTTTTCACACCAAATGCCCGTATTATTCATGTAGGGACTGAGAGGCTAAGAGATTATTCGTGTGTTACTGAGAAGTGTGAAAAGCAGAAGTGTCATTTCAGTTCCTATAATGTTTTAACTGGGCAAAAAAACTGGAGAAGAGCCTTCATCCTTTTTTCATTAGGTTGTCAAGGAGAGCATGGCAACTCTCATTTAAAGTAACCCAGATTGTGAGCCAGTCACTGGCTTCTCATTCTAAAAATGCTTTCTATGGAACGAACTCTGCTGCTCGGCTGCAGTTCTGTATTTTAGGCTTTTTTTCATTATACTGAAATCTCAGTGCAAAAACATCTTATGCAATTGAGCAATCAGAGCAAAAAACACAAATCAGTTGAATGCCTTTTTCTTTTGTCACTTCCATTAAAGTGTAAAAGAGCTCACAACTGTGTGTGTTAGGCCCATGGATATAAATGGAACTTGCGTGTGCTTAACTCTAGCCAAGACTTTTGCCTAACTCAAGTCTATTCAGTGAACTGAGGTAACCTGAAAGGTGGGGATCCTTGATCCATGCAAAATTCTGCTATTTAAGTTCAATCAGTTTCCTTGGTAGAGGTTTAGGTAAGAAATTATGGGACTTTTAACTTTACCTGGATCCTGCCCTCAATCTGTAAAGTCAGCAGAAGAAAGGAGTGGGGGTGGGGAGACAGTAATAGATCCAAACTGACCTTTATTGGTACTTTGGTGTTTACATCTTGGCTATAATGTTTAACGATGCCAACATTTCTAAATTTATTGGATATCCCTTTCTACATTGTATTTATGAAAGCTATTTTCTTTCTACTTCAGAGAAGAATTTGCAATCAGTACCTAAAATCTCATTATTGTACAATTGTTCCCTCATGATTTCTCTGTTTGCATATTGTAATTATGGATAGCATTAATTGTTCACCAAACTACTTTTCCTAATTATATTTATTTTCCTATATTTCAAATGTCTATTACATATTTTCCGTTTAGGGAATATGATCTTGTTTCACTGTGGCATCTCAATGGGTTCATTATTTTTTTGCATTTTTAATTTTTTTAATTTTTTAGTGCTGCTAAAATGTATACATATAAAATTCATCTTAAGAGCACACAACTGAATGGAAAGAAATGAAGCTTGATATAGATTATTAGTAATTAGAGAATAAAATAATATTTTAATATTGTTATGGTAGGGTTATATATCATAGTGAGCAGAAGGCTACAATCTCCATTTCCTTGTAATATTAGGAAATCAATGGATATCAATGAAGCCAGGGAAATACCTAGTTTGAGGAATTATTGTGTGGGGAGCTATTTCATAGTCCCTGGCAAAATGCCTAAGGAGACACAGAGTGCTGTGAACCCATCATGCCTCACCTTTCCCTATGTGGGCTAATGGTGGTTGGAGTTTAACAATTTTTGGACACCTAATCATATCTGGATTAGGTGAAATCACCGGTTTCGCATATGAGGAGGAAATGACTTCTTTGTCATTTAAGAAGGAGAGGCTCTAGAAGCCTCTTTAGAAGCCAGAGGTAAGGGTTCATTGCCAAAGGAAAAAGCTAGCTGTTGCAACATCTTTTCTTTATCTCTGCAATTGGTCTCGTTGTATCTTTCTTAACACTACTGCTGACATTCTCTGAGACAAGGAAGATAGATTTAGATTGAAACCTGGGAACATGCAACCTTCCGAATGTTGTTAGATTCCATTTCCTATCATAACCTGCCAACATGGCCAATAGTGGAGAATTAAGGAAATATCACTTCATCACCACTCATTGCTGTTTCTTTCTTTCTTTGAAACATTTCTGTCTTACTCTTTAGCCAAAACGTGGCTTACAAATCCTTAATTTGACAGCCCTTGCCCTCAGGCTTGCAATTTTGATAAGACATGACACACAAGGAAGAAGAATGAGGAGAGGAAAATATTATGTTCAGCAGTAGCTGATGGTGGTGTGGCTGCCTGCTGTTCTCCCTTTTTGACGAGAGCAATGGCAGGTGGAAGCTGAAAAGAGGAGCTCTCCGGAGCAACTGCGACCCAGGTGGAATGAAGATCTGGTATCTGGTTGCTCTTCGGATTTAAGTTATGTTGAGATGGAGAATGGTGAGCTAACTAGGAGTCATGCTTTTTGTTTAGATTTATGTTGACTCAATGAAGATACCAGGTAATATCTGTCAAATACTAATATGCTCTACCCTAGCATGACAATTTTCAAAAACTGTTAAGATATCAAATGTCAGTCAATCCATTCCAAATAATGACAGTTATCAGATGACAAGCACCCATGCTTTTAGGACATCATCCACTGAATGTTGGATTCTGAATGTTTAATTCCTGTTCAACAAGTCTATAGAGGGAGATTTTGAGAAGGATAGGAGAGGGGCAATGATCTAAAGCTTTATCTTCCAGAAACTAACCAATAAAGTACTATAAATAGAAAGCATTGAAATGTAGATATGGATGATTCAATATTTCTTTCTTTTTTTTAATGGAATGAATAGTGGATGTGCATATTCTTACTTGTAATCATTCAACCATTAAAAAACTCCAAAAACTCTAAACCTAATCAGCTACAAGCTTTTTCTTCATTTAAAACCTTCTGGGCCCATTCTGGATTGCAAAGAAGGCAACAAGATTTTCATTTCAGTGGTATAAATTATTTGCTTAGCTCCACACGGAATAATAATTAAGGACAATACAAGTAAAAGTAGTTGGGCTGGTAATTCCCCTTAATTTGATAAATTCTTTATACGCTTTCATGTGAAACTATGCTTTTCTCCCTCATGTAATTTGTTTAGCTTTTTATTAGTTTCTCTTTGCTACACAGTTAACAGTGCGTATGAGCAAACCTGCTTTTCCATTCAGCACATATATTTTGCTATAAACTGTCAAAATAATTAAATACTTTGTATAAATTTGGACACTTAAAATGACAAACATGTTGCTGATAAGAATAATGGAAAAACTAGAAAAGCAGGGGGAAAAATTACAAGGGTAATTCGAACTGATTCATCTGTAAATAATGAGGATTTAATGAGGCTGATATTCAAAGAGTCTCTCATTTCTTAGTGTATAAAACATTCATTTTTCACATTAATTGTCTTCCTGGTAGAGGTCTTATAGCATTACGGAGAAAGAAAAGGTTATAAACTTTTTGTGCAAAGTGTGCAGACAAGAGACCTTCCTCTAAAGTTCTGCTTTCAAAAAGAAAAAGTCAGTCCCTTGTCTGGTAGAATAATGCCCACAAAGAAAAGAAGAAAGAGTCTTTTTGTTTACTGATATGATCTCAAGAGAATCTTATACAGGAACTTTGATCTTGAAAGACACCATTGCTTCTCAACCAAAGGGTGGGTGAGTAAAGAAATGGCATCTTGAAGCACCAGAGAGATGTTAAATCCAATGTACAATGAGAGGAAGAGAGAAAGAAAGAAAAGAAGCTCAGCATAGTCTGTAGCATCTTCCCCATGAGGAAAACGTTCACCAAAATCCCCCGTATCCTGGCAAACAGATTCTTCCAAAGCTCACAAGATTTATACCAGTCAAATGAAAGCTTTGCTGCCTTTGTTGCAATCCTGAATATGCCCCAAAAGACTTGTAATGTAGAGGGAAAAAAGCTTACAAAATGCAACAAAAAAAAACAACCCTGAAAACAAAAACACTGGCAAGAAAACCTTGCTTTTACAAAAAGTCACTGGAGGTAATAAGATAGAGTACAAAGCAAAACAAAAAACATACGCTTTTATTTTTATTTTCTTTCTCTCTCTCCCCCAAAACAAATGCTATGAAGCTTGGGGAAAAAATGAAATCTGAATAATCCATCTCAGCAGATATATTGTAGCAACTGGAAGTGTAGGTATGAGGCAGGAGGTCCCTGGTTTAAATTCCACCTCAATCTATGAACCTATTTGTTGGTCATGAGGAAACATGGAAAGATTCCTCTAGCAAGACACTAAAGTCCAGCTGCTTCATAAAGCAATACATGGCTGGGACACTCAGGAGTATCTTTGATGGTCCTAGGCACACTATCCTCCTCATCTGGATTTGGCCCTGAGAGATAAATGCACGGAAGATCAAGATATGTGCGAACATGGAAGGTAAGCTTTTAACACTGTATATCACCATTCTTAACCACAGGGCATATATGTTAAAGATCAGCCTTAGCCCTTGGCATTTTTTCATTTGTTGCTATTGTTGTTCATAGAATCATAGAATTAGAAGAGATCAAAAGACCCATCGAGTCCAGCCCCCTGCCATACAGGAATACATTGTGAAAGCATTCCTGACAGATGGCCATCCAACTTCTGTTTAAAAATCACTAAAGAAGGAGTTTCCATCACACATTGAGGCAACATATTCCACTGTCACAGTGCTCTTACCATTGGGAAGTTCTTCCTAAAATTTAGATGGAATCTCTGGAGCAGCAAAAACAGGCTTGCTCCATCCTCCGTATAACAGCCCTTCAAATATTTAAACATAGCTATCATGTTGCCTCTTAACCTTTTCTTCTCCAGGCTAAACATATTCAGCTCCCTAAGCCCCTTCTCATGGGTCATGCTTTTCAGGCCTTCCACCATTCTGGTTGCCCTCCTGTGGACATATGCCAGCTTGTTGATATCCTAAACTGCAAATCTCAGGATTCCATAGGATGGTGAAAGTGGAATAATAGCACCATAACAATGTAGTGCAGAAAGGCCCTGAGACTCCTCAAGATCCTTTTCACATGTACTGTGTTGTTCAGGAATTTTTCCTTTTCTCTGTCCCCTGTTAGCATTTCACCATTCTCTCCATGCAGAGGCCTTACCACTTCCTTGTTCTTCCTTTTGCTACAGACATAACCAAAAACAAAAATAAAACCGTCTTCTTATTTTTCTAATCTTTCTAGCAAATTCGGCCCATTTCTGTGCTTTAGCTTTTCTGACTTTCTCCCTACACATGCTGACTATTTGTTTGAACTCCTTTTTAGTGATCACACCCTGGACACCATATGACCTGGACAGATTGGAGAGCTGAGCCAAGGCTAACAAAATGAAATTCAACAGAGAGAAGTGTAAGGTCCTACACTTGGGTAGAAAAAATGGAATGCAGAAATATAGGATGGGGGACACATGGCTGGATAGCAGTACGTGTGAAAGGGATCTAGGAGTCTTAATAGACCACAAGCTGAACATGAGTCAGCAGTGTGATGTGGCAGCCAAGAAAGCCAAAGCAATTCCCGGCTGCATCAATAGGAGTATGGTGTCTAGATCGAGAGAGGTACTGGTACCACTCTACTCTGCTTTGGTTAGACGTCATCTTGAATCCTGTGTCCAGTTCTGGGCACCCCAATTCAAGAAGGACGTGGTCAGGCTGGAGCAGGTCCAGAGGAGGGTGACTAAAATGGTGAGGGGCCTGGAAGCCATGCCCTATGAGGATAGACTTAGAGAGCTGGGTATGTTTAGTCTGCAGAAGAGAAGATTAAGAGGGGACATGATAGCCATGTTTAAATATTTGAAGGGATGCCATGTAGAGGAGAGAGAGGGCTTGTTTTCTGCTGCTCCAGAGACCAGAACAAGGAGCAATGGATTCAAGCTGCAGGAGAAGAGATTCCACCTGAATCTCAGGAAGAACTTCCTGACAGTCAGGGCTGTCCGGGCAGTGGAATATGCTGCCTCGGAGTGTGGTGGAGTCTCCTTCTTTGGAGGTTTTTAAGCAGAGGCTGGATGACCTTCTGTCGGGAGTGCTTTGAGGGTGTTCCTGCATGGCAGGGGGTTGGACTGGATGGCCAGTGTGGTCTCTTCCAACTCTACATTTCTATGATTTCTATGATTCTGGCACATGTCCCTTTTAAATCTTAGATCTGTTGAATGTTTTCACACCTCCATCCTGGATTCTTTAGGCACTTCCTATTTTTCCTGTTCACTGGGATTGTTTGAAATTATGCCTTCGATATTTCACTTTTAAGAAACTCCCATCCATCGTGAATTCCATTCTGCTTTCAGTATTCCTGACCATAGGATCACTCCCAGTGTTTCCCTGTTTTCTGAAATCAGCTTTCCTAAAGTCTAGAATGCGTGTATGACTATGTTTGGCTTCCCCTTTCTGCTGTATAATAAACTCCAGGAGAACATGGCAACTTCCACCTAAAGATCCTGACATCTCCACCCCATTAACCAAGATCAGTTCTAAGATAGCTGTTTTCCTTGTTCTCATGAAATTGTACACAAGGCAAGTGAGAAATTTGTTGAACCTGATACTCTTGGAAGAGTTTGACTTCCAACAAATATCAGGATAGTTGAAATTTTCCATTACTGCTACAACTGTCTTTTTCTAACAGGGCTACTGTTAGGTGGATTTGTAACTGGTTGACCGACTGAACCCAAAGGATGGTCACCAATGGCTGCTTTTCATCTTGGAGAGAAGTTACTAGTGGGGTGCCACAGGGTTCTGTCCTGGGCCTAGTGCTATTCAACATCTTCATCAATGACTTGGATGAAGAAGAGGGCATGCCGATCAAATTTGCAGATGACACCAAATTGGGAAGGGTTGCTAATACACCAATGGATGGGATCAAAATTCAAAATGACCTTGACAGATTGAAGAGCTGGGCCAAAGCTAACAAAATGAATTTCAACAGAGAAAAATTGAAGGTCCTGAACTTAGGCAGAAAAAATGAAATGCATAAATATAGGATGGGAGACAGGTGGCTGGGTAACAATACATGTGAAAGGGATCTAGGAGTCTTGGTAGATCACAAGCTGAACATAAGTCAGCAGTGTGATGCAGCAGCCAAGAAAGCCAACGTGATTCTTGGTTGCATCAATAGGATTATGGTGTCTAGATCGAGGGAGGTAATGGTACCATTCTATTCTGCATTGGTTAGACCTCATTTGGAAAACTGTGTCCAGTTCTGGGCCCCTCAATTCAAGAAGGATATCGACAAGCTGGAGTGTGTCCAGAGGAGGGCGACCAAAATGGTGAAGGGTCTGGAAGCCATGCCCTATGAAGAACAGCTGAGGGAGTGGGTATGTTTAGTCTGCAGAAGAGAAGGTTAAGAGGGGGCATGATAGCCATGTTTAAATATTTGAAGGGATGTCATATCGAGGAGGGAGCAGGCTTGTTTTCCGCTGCTGCAGAAACTAGGACAAGGAGGAATGGATTGAAACTACAGGAAAGGTGATTCCACCTGAACCTCAGGAAGAACTTCTTGACAGTCAGAGCTGTCCAGCAGTGGAATATGCTGCCTTGGAGTGTGGTGGAGTCTCTTTCTTTGGAGGTTTTTTAAGCAGAATCTGAATGACAATCTGTTGGGAATGCTTTGATGTGTGTTCCTGCATGGCAGCGGGTTGGACTGGATGGCCCCTGGGGTCTCTTCTATGATTCTATGAATGTTCAGTCATCTGCTCCTGGAAGTCCTCACTCTGGCTTTGAGGTCTGTAGTAGACCCCCCCCCTCCACAATGACATCACTGTTGTTTCTTTCCCTCTTGATTTTTATCCAGGTGCTCTCAACCCAGCTTCCAGGATTTAAGTCATGGATCTCTTCACAGGTGTAAATGTCCCTGACATATAGTGCTCCTCTTCCTTGTTGTATGCTTTCAAATCATTCCTGATGCATGGTGACCCTAAGGCAAACCCATCATTGGATTTTCTTGGCCATATTTGTTCAGAGGGGGTTTGCTATTACCTTCCCCTGAGACTTAAAGACTGTACTTGCTCAAGGTCACCCATTCAGTTTCCATGGCTGAGTGGGGATTTGAACCCTAGCCACCAAGAGTCCTCACTCAACACTCAAACTACTGCACCATGCTTCCTCGCAGATTTTTCAGACTGAACCAACAGGACAGGACAGAACATTAATTCTGGTGTTCAACTGGAGGGTTTTAAAGTTATAGAATCCTACAGTTGTAGATTTGGAAATGACACGGCAAGATCATCTACAACACCCCCTTGCCAGTGAGGGGATCTATAGGTAAAACATCCCTGATAAGATCCCATCCAACCACCTATTTAAAAACCTCTAAAAGGAAAGCTCATCACCTTCCAAATAGACCATTCCATGTTGAACAGCTCATACTGTCAGAACGTTCTTCCTAAGGTTTAGTCAGAATCTCCTCGGATCAACTAGTTTAGGATCTATCCTCTGGAGCGACAGAAAATCACCTCACTCTAGCTTCCATATGACAGCCTCTCAGATATTTGGAAATGGCTATCACACCACCTCTCGGGCCATTTCCGCACTAGACTGTTATAGTGCTATTATTCCACTTTCAACATCCTATGGAATCCTGGAGTTTGAGGCTCCTCCCGAAATTGCAAATGCCAGGATTCCAAAGGACGTTGAGAGTGAAATAATAGCACTATAACAGTGTAGTGTGGAAATGGCCTCAGACTGATTCTTTATTTACCTGAAATAATCTGTTAATTAACTTTACTATGGTTCAGTAATCACTTTGGGTGCAAAAGTCACATACTGCTTTGTTGCAATATTTAGAGCATAGTGGGTGCAATGAGGATATGGTTTTATTGTTCCTTCTCTGGGCATTCCCTAGGGATCTCCATTGGGAAACCCTAGACTACTTCTGGGAGTTAATCTGGGAAGGCATCAGGATTCCCAAGAATTCTCAAGAGAACTCCTATATATTTGCTCTCCAAAATTATTTACAAAAAAGTAAAGAAATAAAAAAAATAAAAAAGGGAACCAGTGTAATAGTGCAATGGGATATAATCCTATTAAGGATTAATGCCCAGAGAAACCATGTTGTTCAGGAAAAGTTTAAAGTAGGAATGGGACAAATCGAGAATTTCCCAAATCCGAATCCAGATCTGAATCCCTGGAAGGTTCTGGGAATCCATGAATCTCACAAATCTCAAATCTTTCTTTTAAAAAGAGTTTAAAAAGCAAGGGAAAGAAGGATAATCTTGGGCAAGACACACTCTCTCAGCCTTAGCAGAAGCCTAGGCAAAGGCAAACCTCCCTCTGAAGAAATCCGGCCAAGAGAATTGTCATAGTTTTGCCTCAGGATTTCTCCAGACTGAAAATGTCATGAAGGCCCTTTGTACACCGACAGGAAAATATGGATTAATCCCACATTTTCCTGCCTGTGTAAACAGGACCACTACAGTCCAGAGATAATCCAGGTCAAAACTGGCTTTTCTTTGCATAGCTCCTTCTGGCATCCTGGGGTTTGTAGTTTGATGATGCACCAGCACACTTTGTCAGAGAAGGCTGTGACATCTTGTAAAACTAGAAACCTCAGAATTGTGTCTAAAAGAGGTTTGCAAGTGAGCTATGCAAAGGAATGTTTGAGCTGTCCTTGAAATCTCAAGCCTGTAGCTTCCAGTCAAGTGTTAAACTTAAATATGAAATGTTCAATTTAAATATCTTAGAATACAACCCTAGGTGTAAATTGTGAAATTGTTAGCAAAGGCCATTATTACTCCAAAGGAAAAATTCACCTACTTGCCATCTCCCCTTGTGTGTGTAGTCTCCCAAATTTTCAGGCGTCCTGGTCTCCCAAGTTTTCAGGTGTCCTGGACTCCCAGGTTTTCAGGCGTCCCAGTCTCCAAGAAACTGTTTGGGTGGCGGATTTGAAAGATTCAGTTTGCCTATTTTGGCACAGGGATTCGGATTCCTGAATCTCAAATCCCTGCCAAGGATTCGAGGATTCAGTTGGCCCATCCCTAGTTTAAAGAGCAATATTCAAAAGCAGACCTGGGCAAGTTTTGGTTCATGGAAAAAACAGAGAAAAAACGCTTTTGTAAGTGGCATGATATGTGTTCCTTTTCCTGGTCTGGGTTAAGGGGAGAATGAGAGTGATTTCATAATGACATCATTACATAATTGTGCAGTTTCAGCATCCTGTTTTGTTTTATTTGTAATAAAACCTATCAGTCACAGAGCATGTGGTATAAATGATATTGCTGTATTTCAAGTACAAAAAAGCAAACCAAGGAACTAACACCATTGCAGCACAAATGTAGTGATTGTGCAAAACACCACATTACCATTATGATACCTTTCTGAATACAGGATAAGAAGCTTTTAGCAATCCCAAACAACTGACTAATGTGATAAGCCTCTTAGTTGTCTCAGCTTCCTCATAACTAAAAGTAACTTCCTTAGCTGTTCCTCATAGGACTTGGTTTCCAGGCTCTTTACCATCTTAGTTTAGGCATGCTTCAGCTTGCTGATGTCCTTCTTAAACTGTGGTGTCCTGAAATGGACATCAGGTGAAGTCTGACCAAAGCAGAATAGTACTACAGTTAACCAAGTCGACGTTTTCCTGGGTATTACTTCTTTAACAGAAAATATGGGGCCAGAGGCATAGAGATAGGTTCTTCCATCACCAAAAAGAAGAGCAATCAACATGTTTCAGCAAACATTTTATCCAAAACTGGCAATATACAGGTATGAAATGAAACAACCTGGTCAGATAAGTCCTCCTTAAGCAAACAAAAATATCTTAAATCTTTTAGAGGCCACTTGAAAATTTCTTCCAAAATGTATCCAGGGATTTTTTTTTCTTTCACTAGCCTCCATTTAGATATGACTTTCATTCTTGTGACCAAAATTAAGTTTTTTTAAAAACAAATATGCTGGTGATACAGCGTTATTGCTCTCCCCATTTCTCTCTGTTTTGTGGTTCAACACAATCAGGAGGGGGATCTTGAAGCCACTGCTGTTTATCTTGCCTGTTGTAGACAGACACACACCGCTGCAGTAGAATCAACTAAAGCAAAATTGAGTAGAATCCTGTTGTGTCCCAGTTCAAGCTTTGATTATTGCATTGTTTACTGCATACTCATTGCTTTAATCCAACATTACAAATATGGGTGTTTTAGCAGCTCTCCCTCTCAACCCTCCCAATGCTAATGCTGCTAAAAGGTTTCCAGATAGACAAAGGATAAGGAAGAAAAGTAGGGTTGAGGTGGCTGTAAGAAAACTTCTGTAAAAGGGAGCCTCTTTGTTAGAAGCTTTGTTAATTCAGGTATGGCTATATTACTTTCCTTGATTTGGACAGTTGCACTGATGGATGCTAGAATTGCACTAGCTTTCCTCTGCCCCATTGTATCACGCTATCGCTGATGTTTAGCCTGTACTAAACCCTCTACTTTTTTTTTTCACATATACTAGTGCCTAGCCACATATCACCTATACTCTGATTTCGCATCTGATATTTCCTGGGGAAACATAGCACCACACATATAGCCCTCCCTCCACATGGGTTTGACCTTTGCAAATTTAATTATTTGTGAGGTATGCATGTGCCTGCCTCACCCATTTTCTTTCTCCCATTCTCTTTCATTTTGCCAGGTGTGGAGAAGGAAGGCAAGTGCCCAGACAAAAGGCAAGGAAATAGGAGGGGAAGGTTCACACAAGCCTTCCTTCTCCCTACCAGAGTCCCCCCGCCCTCATTCCTTTGCCTCCGGCCCTGGCCCAGAGAACTCCAGCCACGGCAAGGGCAAGGGAATGGTGTATGAGACTTTCTTCTCCCCTCCAGAGGTCCTCTTCCCATTCTCTTCCCTCTGGCCCCAGAACACAAAAGGAAAGGGAATGGGAGAGGGATCCCTGGAAGGGAATGGGGGGGGGGGAGGCTGGGAGGGAGTCATTGGTGTTTTTTCCACTTTTGTGAGGGTTCCATGCCCCAAACCCTCATGAAAGTGGAGGGGCCACTGTATATCCCTGTTGTCTCTTTGTATCCATTCTGTTTATTTTGCTCCAGATCTCCAAACTATTAAGGAGTGATGCCTCCCAGAATCAGATACCAAGGTAGTACAAGACTTCTCTCCCTGGCCAAGCTTTGTCAAATGGAAGATGTTTGCCTATTTCCAAAGCTGCATGGAAAGGAATTAGTACAGTAGCATGACATCAATCTCCAGGACCTCAGAGAACCCCTGAGAAGTCCCAGAGGATGCCTTGTCACTGTGCATCCAGAGATAGAACATAGCTGAATGCTTCTGTGCTGCTTCTTTGCCCTCCAGTGGTCAGTAAATTGGCAGGTGGGGGATGAGGTGCAGCATACAAAAGGAGTATTTTGGGTGGCCGAGAGGGGAGATGTCCTGTAGTTTTGCCTTTGCAGAACATTACAATGCATCTCCCAATCTAGGATTTCAGCCATTTTGTTGGTGTCAACTAGATATCCAAAAGGAACAGTGAAGACCTATTCATTTCTCATTCTTAGTCAAAAGAGAGAAGATCACTCTGTATTCAAGGCAGAATTGGACATTTTTTTTAAAAAAAATGTTATGTGATGTTCTTCTAATTTCTCAGCTGTGGTACTTAAGGCCATCGGACGTTCCTTTTTTTGCAGCATTAGATTTTGAGGATTTTAATGCTTTCGTGAAGTATCAGGAACTGTTTTCACAAGGCAAGCAATATTTGGTGGCTGGACTGGACTTACTTCCCATCAAACATCCCTTAGTTGACTTGGAAGAAGTATCATTCACAAGTTATCAATCATTATGGCCTAAATTCCAATGTTTGTCTCAACTAGAGTAGAAGACCCCTGAATCAAGGAGAACATGGTCCACTCATCAACCTTCCAATGTTGATAGCGCTAAAATTGATTTAATGAGTTTCTCTCAGAAAGTTTCATTTATTTAATAGAACTTTACTCTTATTGGGGCCAACAATCAAATTTATATTTAGAAGTGGGTAAGATTTTTCCTTGTAAGTTTTGTTTATTTTCAAGCATAAAACTTGAGCCCTTTCCTTATCTTACCTTCTTGCAGTGGCATCTGGTAGGGATCCCGGCAGCAGCTCTGCCAGGAAGAGAGTGCGATAGGAGCTCTCCCCTCCACATGGGACTGGCTCCCTGCCAAAGGAAACGCAATGACAACGCCACTTCCTTCCGCAGCACAGCTGGGAACTTTCCCAGGCTGTGCTGGGTCAGCAAGCACCTCCATCCCACTTCCTGCCCTTCCTCAAGACAGCTAAGTGTAGGATGGTGGCGTGAATGTGGGTCATTAATGGGGAAAACCCGTCAATGATTTAATCCATGATCACACCGCCTGGGGATGGGAGAAGGGTGGGACCACAATCACATCATGCAGAAACATCACCACAGCCTCGTCATTCTTCTGTCTCCTTGGCAGGATGGGAGAGTGCTGCCGAAAGGGCCTTGGTTGGCTCGATGAATACAACAATTCATATACTGTACCTGTCCTTTGCCTATGTTTTCTGTGATCTCTACTGTAGTCTTCAAGTAGTGGACAGGATTCCTTGTTCAATTAATAAGTTTAATGTACCTCCACTCATGACATGTTGCATGTAAATATGTCTGCGCCTTTCATTGCATTACCTTGCATTCTGGACAAGATTCAACACAGCATGAAGACTAAGATCTGTCATCTTAGACGTGAATATTTTGTCACCAAATCAGAAGTGGTGCAAATCATCAATGAAGAAGGAAACTGGGGCAAGATAAATCAGAATGATGAAATTGTAATATGTGGATTACCACCAGGAATTATGATGCGTGGACCATTATCAAGTATGCATATGAAGAGTACATCCACAATTCAGAATCACAAAGATTGTCAGCCATTTACAATCTCACAATGGAAAACCATGAAACAGAGATCGAAATATTTCATATCTCTGATTACCCAATAGGTCGTTATCTAGAGAGTAACTCACTGGATCAATTGTTACTTACTCATTATCACTGTATCATTGAAAAATACAGTATTTTTTTTTGTTCCCCTGTCTCTGAAATGTGCACAAAAATGTCCTCTTCTTCTAAACTCTCTCACAGGTCACAACAGCTAGTCTAAATACACATACATCCACTGTTTAGAGCAGCCAGTCTGGCAGAGAAACCTCCCCCCACTCGACTCCCATGCTCTCATACTGACTTCTTCTTTCTCTTCTGGCAGTGACAGCAGACTCTTTCATTTGGACAGAATGGAGGAAAGCAGAAAAGGTAGATTAGTTATTTACACACACACACACACACACACACACATTTAAAAAACAACAACTACTGGAGTCTACAATGCACTCATGTTTACAATGCATGTCTCACTCCATTTCTTCTTGGTGCTGGTTCCTTGCTGCCTGTACAATGCCTTATGAAGACAGGCCTTTTCTCCTTTCCTTTCCTTTCCTTTCCCATTGATCAAAGTGAATCGGAACACACCCAGTAATGAGTAAAAGGAAAAAAATCTGTTACGTGACACTGAAAAAATAGTGAACTACAGGTAAAAAGTAACACTGTTTCCATTTGTTACTTCAAAAAGTGACAAGTTACAAAAGCAACTTGTCCAAGCTTTGCACCAAAGCCTCATATTTAAGGTTGAGATTGTGAATCACTAGGGCATGTCTTCCAATCCAAGACTCTCTTCATTACTATGGCTTTTTAGGATCACAGTTTAGACACTGAGGCTTTCAAAGTTCTTTGATCAGCACTGTTCTTGGTATAGGTCTTTCAGATCCAGGATGCTGGTAACTTCCTTCCTATTTCTTTTGCCCTGTGTCCTCAAGTGTGAGTGTGGAGGATCTATCATTATTTCATCTCTTGGGTTGGGAGGTGGAATGATAGCACTGCCTGTGCTCTCCTCATGCCAGGCTCTGGTCTGAACAACATGAGTTGATCATGGAATCAAAAGGAAGTTTGGTGGCTAGATGGTTTGTTGAGGCCAGATGACCTTTGGTCTTTTGCAACTTGACGATTCCATGATTTCCCTCCAGAATTTTATAGGCATCTTTAATCTGCTCAGAGCAATACCTAGCAGGCAGGCTCAATTTCCACCAAGCCTGCCATATAATAATAATTTCAACTTCATTGAGATATTAAGACCAATCTAATTTTACAGCCTAATTTTCAGACTCATTCACCGAAGATTTCCTCCAGCATCCGTTATTTATATTAGTGATATAATAGTCATTTCTATTCCATATACAGTGGGCACTGATGTGTGAACTATAGGGGTATATTTTCAGGTACGGGGACAGTTTCCAGTAGGAAGGCTCATTTCAAGGTTCATTAGGCATTTATTTTGATTGTTGCACATTAGTCAACAGCTTCCTCTTCCTGGGCATTAGCAGAAGCTTTGAACCTGCAAGTAATATGCAGTTTTGGCAGGTGGAGAGTCAGAGGGAAATTTTATTAGAGCCACTGATGCGCAGAGCTACCATATTACTTTGAGGCACTATTTTAGCCCTACCTTTTGCTGTCTTAATACCCACAGTGGTACTTTCTCATGCCAAAAGAATTATCCTGAGCTGGAGTAGGCATCAAAGTGGCAAGATTCATAATCATGTGTGAATTAGCACGAGCATATAAAAGGCAATGGGTGTTTCTAAGAAGACAGCTGGAACTTGTGAGCTCAGACCCATTTTCTTAACATGGGCCTTAAAGGTATACCTCTGTACTATAGAAATATAGCTTTCTGTTACTTCTTTGCTGTGTCCTTTGGCTAAATTCAGACATTATATTCATGAACTTCTGGAACAGGGATTTGGGGACTCAGTTACTGGGGTCAAATATAGACTTCCTAGGGTCCTAACTGAGCCCTTCTGAATCACCAGAGGACTATTTCCCTTTTGTTTTACACCATTTTCTATTATATCATCACCAGATTTTATACATTTCTTCCATGCCAAAAGACTGAAATACTGAAATGCCTCACCTAAGTTACTGCCAATAGGACCTCAAAGGTAGCATATATTTTTGGTCTTACCCATTTGGATTTGACTCTACCTACAAATGGAAGGCACTCCCTGACGACTTCTAGGAAATTAAATTCTGGTCTTCAGCTGAAAGAGGCTCTGCAGATGTCTTCTGCTACAGGGAAGCATACAGGGCAAAGTGTAGCTCATGAGACACATGTGGTCTTATCCATTTTTGTGACCTCAGGGCTCTTGGTCCTCAAAAGATGTTAAAAAGACAGTTAAAAAAATTATGTTTTTAAAATGTCAGAGCCCTTCTCCTGTGCTTTGTTTTTACCTCCAAAACAGCTCAAAGTTTGTTTGTTTGTTTTTTGCAAATCCAGAAATGAAAATTGAAATAGTTTAAACCTAAAACATTTGTTTTCATTTCAGAGTGTAACTTAAATCATTCCACAATCAAACCATGACTTTCACTTGCCACATTCTCTTCTCTGATTTCATATACAGTATCTACACCTCACTTCCTTGTTTTCTCCAATCATGTTTTTTGACACACCTGAAGCAGATGCTGACCAGGAATTGCTGACAAGCTAAGATGCCCAGTGACATCTGGTGAAACAGACCGGTTGTTCAGAATCTAGACAAAGCACAGCCATTAGCAGTGAGCCATGGATGCCTTGACACTGCCCCATTGACATAATGGCTATCACTGGTGGTGAAACATTCCCAGTCAGAATAATGTATTATCTGCTACAGACAAAAAAAGGATATAAATGGCTTTGCAAACCAGCAAACTGAAGGAGGGAAAGGTGAAAGAAAGGGACATGGAAGATTGAAATACCTTAGAGGGTTGGGTACATGCTCTGAAAGGAGCTTTGGTGAACCATGAATTTCTTATGGACAGCCACAAGTCTTTTTGGAATTTTAAAATATTTTAAAATTTGAAAGTATTACTACTAAAAGTTGAAAGTGCCCCACAAAATTCCCACAGCAAGCTTCTAAGGTACATCAGGACTATGATAAGCCATTGCAGGGACAATAAAGATATTTAAGATTGAGAACAAGAGGCTAATGGATAACCAAAAACTAGTGATGTGTAACCTATTGGCTATGGGTCAAATACGCCCCTCCTCCACATTTTTGTGGACTTCAAAAGAGCCTGACTTGCCATCCACCCAAGTAAAATGAAAACAAAGAGAATTGATTTCCAAGAACCATGATTCTGCTTTAAAATGTAGTGTATATCCACCTCACCAGTTTATAGCAGTTTGATACCACGTTAGCTCCATTCTGTATAAATCTGGCATCTGCAATTTGGTGAGATGAGGTACATAGAATTCTCTGCTAGAGAGCTCTAATGCAGCAGTGCCAGGAGTAGTGTAAACTACAAATCCTAGGAATCCATAGTAAGGAGTCATGGTAGTTAAAGTGGCATCAAAGTGCTAAAACTGCTGTGGATACTATTGCTTTGCTCTCAAATTCCCCCAAACAGCTTTGGGAGGGAACCCATATTCCTGGTTCTGTTTGTGGATGTTGATGAGTATGTGTGATGGGGTTAGGTGGCAGGAATTGCCTTCCATACCCACCAAAAGTTGCCCATATCTGGCCTAAAATCAGTTCAGGAGTTCACTGTTGAAAAACTTAGGGAAAACAAATTTGGAAAATTGGGGAAAACTTAGTTCACATGCCTAAAAAGTACTACGCCAATTCTCATGTGGTCTAACATATTTACTATGTTTGCATCCAATTTAGCTTTCAGTGTAAACAGGTTTAGGATGTATACTTGAAATAATTTAGCATGTAGTATCTTGCTTGTCCGTTTTTTCCCATTTGAAATCCTGATATTCACAGTTTTGCTACAACTGTAACTGGACTATTGTGACTAAAGCATAGAAATGGAATCTGCAAATAATTCTGAGATACTTGGATAAAAGATCCTGCAAAAAGTCACCAACGTGACAGGGGTGCATTATCTCTTGTTTCTAGGTTGGATCATTTTCACTTTGTTATGTCTGTAGGCTATGTTGCAATCTTTGCTATAATGTGCAGCTCCCCTTGTATCTTCTGTCTCCTCTTCTCTATAAATCACTCCTTAGAAGCTTTGCAAATAGTACAAGAGCCCAAACTGCTGTAAATCAAGCCATCCCCCTGCAACTCGACTTTTCTAACAAGCCTACACAGCACTTATTCCACAGATCTGCAGTTTTGGGCTGCAAACTCCTGAAAGTGAATTGGTGCTGATAATAGTTTGCAACGCTCTTCTGGTTATGGTCATTGGCTGTCTCTGAAGAAAGCTTGAAATGAGAAGGTGTAGTATCAAGCGATTACATCCTATGGTGTTATTACAGGCAATCTAATGCTATTCTGTGTTGGGAAGAGTTTTGATTTACCCAATTGAGTTTTTAAGGTTCAGATGTTTGATTATTTCTGAATGTATTCCACTGTGAAAGGAGATGATATTGAGGCTAAATTCTGGTGCTACATTCTTTATTTTATTTTATTTTTTTTTGAATAAAAGTGGGCCACACTGACATGTCCTTGAACTAGGACAGTGGTTGAAATATTTAATCCTCTCTAAATTTAGCAGTGCAAAAGACCATGTGAACTTCAGTTACCTAGAGCCTTTTGCAGTTCATATAGCAGATTGGGGCCAGTGTGAGACCAGCACAAGTTAGGCAGTTTGCATTTGCATATTGCATGGAATTACGTTGGTTTATTTGTACCCCTTGGGACTCAAGGTGACTACATAAGATTCAAGGCAGCTAATGTGACTATGAAACACAAATATAATTTTTCTTTTGTATGTGGGAGGAGGAACATATTTTGCAGACAAAGCAAAAAAAAAAAAAAGATTCTGGGACATTAGACTACCAAAGTTTTATTTTGCACCAAATACTTTGGACAGCAATCCATTTCATCAGATCCATAAAGTGTAACCTGTGGCCCTTTTGCTTCTCATAATTAGAGAACTGTGATTCCACTTTAATTACTGTGGCTTCACCCAAGAGAATCCTGGAATTTGCAGTTTATAGAGGACTATTCAGTGTGGTATAATGGTTTGAGCACTGGACTATAACTTTGGAGGCCAGGGTTCAGTTCTTTGCTTAGCTGTGAAAACCCATTGGGTGACCTTGGGCACATCACACACTCTCAGTTCCAGAAAACCCAGTGATAGGTTCACCTTAGGGTTGCCATTAAGTTGGAAATGACTTGGAGGCACACAACAGCAACATTCAGAATTCTCAGCCAGAGTGCTCCAGTGCTCCACAAACTACAAACCCCAAGATTACATAGGATTCAGCCATGTCAGTTAAAAAAGAATCACAGTTCATGTGAAAGGGCCCTTCATGTCTTATTTCAGCAAGGCATGCTGGCAAGTAGTGCACCTCCCATTCAAGAGAACAAACTATGGAAATACCATGATAGTCCAGAATCATTCAAAGCTTCCTCTGCCTCTGACTGAGAACTGTTATTTTAGTTCACCTCTTCTCCTTCTTCGTCTGAGGAGTCCTTTTCCAGGTGGGCCATGATACCTCCTTTTGGCAGATGATTATACATGTTTTGAGCAGATCTTGGAAAGTTTACCTTTCTAGACCACAGCACTCAGAATTCCCCAGCCCACGCAACTTTTTTGTGTGTATAATAAGAAAAAGTAACCTTTCCAAGCTCTGTGCTTGAGTCTATAGGTGAGATGGTTGAGGACAATAATTAGTAAGGGCAGAGGAAACTGACGTGCAAAAAGTACAAGTCACCTTCACAATGGTCATTAACCAACAGTAGCTAGGGGGTATACAAACATCCTTGCACTGATGAGGTGATTGACACATGAGGGATAGAATCCTGTTGATAGCTTACATATGTGTATGTTCTCTTATGGAAGGAACGAGGATCCAAGAATTTTGTCTGACATGGGATGGCCACATTCATTCAAGGTTGTGGAAGCCAGGCTGCTCATCTGCTTCTGGTTTCACATTCAGCTGCGCAACATCACAACAGTATGTTACCAAGGGAGAGCTGTCCAAGCATCACATATCTCTGTGGACATAAAATTATGCTCCTTCTCCTCAATGTGACACTTCTTAGCCTTAGTGTGACCACCCTACCAACAAATAATTTTTGTCCCTGTTAAAACCATAGAAGGTAGCATTGAATATCTGTTCAGTTTTTGCATTTTGGAATCTGTTGATGTGTCTATTAACATGTGTGAAAGTGCTTAGCTGAACCCTTGTTCTAAGCTATTCACAAACGACCCCATAATTGCTGCCGTATCATGTAATGCTGACAGAACCCTCACAACTGCAGTTTAAATTAATCTCTTCATAAAAATGCCTTGTAGTTTTACTGGATGCTCTATGGGCATGTCTCCCTTACTTTAGTTTTCCATTTTTCAACACTTTAATGATGCAGCGCAGCATGTTAATAAAACGCTAGTATTTCGAAAGTGCCATTTTAGATATCTACCACTAAGCAGGGGCTTGTTTTTTTTTCTTTCCCAAAGACCTCTAGAAAACTCAAATGGCAGATGAATAGATGAGGCATTCAACTTTTAGGTAAGCTGTTTTTTCTTTTCTTTTCTTTAAATGTGGGTAACTTTAGGAATTTAGTGTGATAGGCTTCTGATCAGTACACACTCTTCCTTACATATTTCAAAATGTACTGAACACTTGGCAAGGCCATCCTTCATCTTTTCTGTAACCCAACAAAAACACTATCCACTTCCCTGCCTGAGATGGCTGCCATGTTTTTTTTTAGCTGAACTTAATTAGTTTTCTTTGACTAGGATGAAGAGCAAGTACTTCTCCCCTACTACATGGATGTTAGGTAAATTCCATCTCAATAAAGCAGGAGTGGGAATTGTGAACTCCAAATTTTACTGGGCTGCAGATCCCAGCAGATGAAGCCAGCCTGGCTAATGAGGAGGAATGCTGGGAGCTGTAGTTCAACTTCTGGAATGCTACACTGTTCCCACTTCTTGAGTTAAGAGATCAATGTCTTTGCTCTAAGCACAAAGGAATCTGCCCAGAATATGTGTGCCATTGTGGGACAGGTACCACTGTGGTTTTGTTAGAGCATTTGCCCGGAGGGGGAGAACACTTTTATAAATTAAACACATTCTAACTCACGTTTTCTCTAAGAAGCTCAGACAGGGTACAAATTTTCCTAATGTTGTCTTCACAACAAACGTGTGATATAGGGTAAGGACTTGGAAATTTCAGCAGATCTGGGGGGAATTTCACCCTTTTGAAATACATGAAGGGCTTCTCCCTCACCACTGTTGTATGCTGACAACAGTATAAAAACACATACAATTCAGTTACAGAAGACTTGTGATTCTAGGAGTCATCTGAGAGAGTAATGCTCAATTCAAATCAGCTATGCACTCCCCAAACAGTTGTTTTATTGTGAAAATGTAGGTTTGTTGCTGTTTTTTTTTAAAGCCACTGTTATTGTGTCATCAAATTCAGTGGCAACAAGGAGCAAAAACACTAAATACCAGGGAGTGGTCTTCTATATGTGGCCCACTTGGCCTATCCCAAAGTCAAATAGGGAGCTTTATCTATCAGATTGTGGATTTGAATTCGTCCCCTGTCCAGTATCCTAAACACTATACCACATTGGCTCTATATTCTATACCATCCTTACGGTGTTTCTTTCCTTACTTCTGTAAGTATTGAAGAAAACATTCACTATGTGAGGTGACCTTCTAAGTCAGAGCTTTCCAAACTTTTCATGCTGGTGACATACTTATTTAGACATACATCATTTTAAGACACAGTAATTCAGTTTTACTAGCAAACCACAGACTAAACTAACCCCTTATAAGAGATACAGACACATACATAAATTATAATAACAATAACATGGGGACACAACATATCTCATGAAAACTTTTTAAAAATATATGATTTTATAATAATATACTTTTCCTAGATTGTAGGTGATACACCTACACACTTCAGGCAACACACTAATGTGTCGTGGCAGACCATTTGGAAAGCCCTGTTCTAAATTGCCAACTCAAAACCAAGAAGCAGTAGCAATTGGTATATTTTCAAGAACTTTTCTTATTCAGGGATAAGCACACTAACAGAGCAACTTAGCAACTTGGACTTGCTACTCATTCAGCCTATGCTCACATACATGGTTGAACATAAAGAAAATTATATCCACTCAAAATGATAGAGAGATGCTATTGCAATGTAATTGTGCCTCTGATCACCAGCTAGAACTTTTGACATCAGAAGCTGAGGGTAATGAACATAGATGCCAGTGCCATAATATCTTGGCAATATTTTAGACCAAATGGTATTCAAATCTGGTTTTAGACCTGATCATGGGATGAACACAGCCTTGGCCACTTTGTTGGATGATATGAACTAGAGAACAGATGGAAGGACTGGACATTGCAACCCCCTCAATTCTGCAGGAACTTTCAGCAGCTCTTGATATTGTCAACCATGGTAACCTTCTGGATTAATCATCTGGGGTCTACCTAAGAGGTATGATGCTTCAATGATTGCAGTTTTGGAGGAGTGGTCTCAGAAAGTGGCATTAGAAGTCTTTGCTTTGCTTGGCCAGTGACCTTTGCATGCCCTCATTTTATGACTTGGTTCTCTTGCTTTGGGATAACTAATGGTAGGGTAGTCATCAAGATGGTTGGGGTGAGGTGTCATTAGGAGATGTATGACACTCAACTCAACTCACCATTTCCCTTTACTTGTCCCACTTGAAAACACTTCTTGATGTCCAGAAATAGTGGAATTCTTGAATCAATGTCTCCAGATGTATGAGGGGATAAGATGAAGCTTAATCTAAGCAACTGATGTGTAGTGAGTAGGAAATTCAGCTATTCTGGATAGAGGTGTTACCCCAAAATGTGGGTGACTCAGGGGTCCACCTGTGATGCCAGTCCATCCATGGAATGGTGGGGAACATTAGCTCAAAGAGGAGGCCTGCAAAAGGGGGTAACCTTATGAGACCTTTTACATCTCTGTATACCGATACTAGTGCAGGGAAGAACCAGCAGGAGATGCAAAAGTAAGCTTATTTGTATTATTGGGAGGAATTAACAATCACACACACAAAATCCAAGCAGTCTCGCAATCACACAAGGCTAACTGAAGGAAAAGAGAGGAAAGGTTTGGATAGCGAAAGTTTAGTGTAAAGTGGTGATATTTACCAATCAAGCAGAGAGGCAGTGAAGTGATGTGGCTTATGCTAGGATTCCAAGGGTAGTACCAGATTGGGAATTGGAGGGGCAGAGTTGTTTGGCTAAAAGTCAGGGTTTAAATGCTCTTTTTCCACCCTGAGGGGGAAGGTGTTAATGGTTCTCTGGCAGAGTTGACAATGGAGGTTGGAGAATGGACAACAGGGTCTGGACTGAACTAATGGCCTTAACATTAGATGACAAAGGACTGATGGGAATTGTGATAGCTCCTTAGTGGTGGGACAGGTGAGAGGACAAAAGGAGAGTTTCTAAGGACAAAGGGAGAAAGTCAAAGATAATCATTCTTTCTATGCAAGCAGTTTCAGAAGCTATTGTTTCCAAAGGTCGGGTCATTGAGAGACATCTGCAAGTCCGTTGTCCGGGGCTTCCCTAACTATGACTTAGTCATGCCTCAAGGTCTCATGTTGACCTGGTTTTGCAATGTATGTGTACAGCCAGTTCCTCTTTGCCAGCAAACTCTCAGTCATAGCAGGATGTAATTTCTATTTCATGCCAATTAAATAAATATTTTGCCAATTAAACCATGCCATGGAGAAGGTGCTTTCAACAACAGAGGTGTACAACTTAGATGGGATTGCACAGCATTCCTCCTGAAGGATAAACAATATTATTTCAAAGTATTTCTGAACATTGCATTAACTTGGAAAAATCAGTAGCAGCAGTAGATAAGTAGGTAATTTTTTACCATCTTAGGCTGGGATATCAGCTTCAGTTCTATCCGGAAAGATACAGTTTGCCGTGGTTATCCATACTTGTGAAGTCCAGGCTGGACTAATGTAATACAATGTATGTATACCTTAAAGAGTGGTTCAGAAATTACAGTATATTGGGTGATTTTGAAAATCAGAATTTTTGTGAGTTTTGGGGATCCATGACTAGTTAACTTAAAACTCAAGAAGAATATTATTAGGTCAGCCTAAAGTCATGATGTCTACTTTATGAGATCTTTTTCTCTGCAAACATGGAATATGTTTCCAAAGCAGAAGACAAAGTGTGATACATTTCATGATATATTTTGGCAGTGTTCCTCATGCAGGTGATACTGCATGTAAATGATGCTTATGGAAGTGAAAAGAGGAAGATAAACAGAGCCATCAAATTTAGGCTTACCTCTCTTTTCTGAGAATACAATCAGGAGAAAAAAATGGAGAGCTTTGCTTGGGATCAGAAAGCCAAGTGGACATGCTTACTGGCATCTAGAATACTATTTCAAGGTCACTATGTCAACCATCAGTGCTTGTTGTGCCAAGGCCGCTCTGTTTCCTATGGTATAACACCTGCAAATTATTGGAATAATTCTGGGATCCTTACTATTTATTCTGTTCTATTTTTTTGTCAGTTCCAGATCAGGATCAGGCTATAAAAGCAAATTATTTTTGAAATGAAAATCCATAAAATTTAAATAAAAATCCACCCATCCCTCCTGGACTTTCTTTAAGCCTCACCAGCTTCATATATATGGGGTTGGTGGGAACATGAGATAAGGCCATTTTGGTGCCTGCCTCTAGACTGTGAAACCTCCTAGGAAGGTCAGAATAAATGTCCTTCTGCCAGCACGGCAAAACCTTGATTAACATTCAGACAGGCTTTTAGAATAGAAATCTTTGAGGAAAAGGCTCTAGAAAGGTGCTGTGTTATTTTAAATTGTACTGTTTTAACTCTTTTTAAAAATCTTTTAAATAAAAAGTATATGTTATAAATTGTTTTAATATGGTTAACAGTTTAAATCTATTTTAATGTTGAATTTTTGTACATTTTTATTTATGCTGTAATCATTTAATTTCAAAGTAGCTTTGATTTCCAATCTTGGGGAAAAGCAGGGTATAAATAGACCCTCTTCCTCCTCCTCACCTGTGACGACCAAATTCTCTAAAGTCAAAGAAAACTCTGTTCCTCAGACAGTGATCCATGATCCAGATGTAGTCAGGAAGCACTATAAAGATGTCACCACATAAGCCAGGAATGGGTAATGTGTGGCCCTTCAGAAGTTGTTGGCTTGCAACTCCCACAACTCTTCATCACTGTCTTGGCAGGAAAGGGATGATGGAAATTGGAGCTCAGCAATATCTGGGCAGTTGTAAGTTCCCCAATCTGGATATAAGTTTACTTGCATTGATAAGGTGTCCACGGTCAAAGGGGAAGTTGTAACAACACGTTAAACCGCAACCCTGAAGAAGATCTCTGGAATCACATTGCTCCTCTCTTGCCATTGATATGTTTCCATAACTTCTAAGGCAAAACCCTCCCCATGTAGAGTTCTAAATCATGTGGAAATCTTTGGAAGTACAGGAGACATTTTATTGCAGAGGTCATGTTGAACTGTGGCTATGACAGGTGGAGAAGAGGAAACAATGTGGTTATACTGCGCCACCACAGATACCCCTTTCGTGTAGTTAACATTTGATAGGGGAGCAGGGATACACGCTTTCATAATGATGTAAGTGTTCTCAGAGATGTGGCATTACCGCCAGATATATTTACATACAAGAGCATATTTACACACAAAATCTTACGTGATAGATAACTTAAAGAGAAAATTACAATTCAGATGTGAAGCCTCTGAATATATTCTTGTTAGGGTCAACAACAGGCCAGAAAAATTGCTTAAGGGCAGTGGAAGTACCACTGCATCCAATCTGCAGGCTGCCTATTAGCAATCCCTGGTCTAAGACTAACATGTAGCAGAATCCTATTTTATGCTTGCTAGCATCAGTAACGCAAGTATTGTCAACACCAAATAACACCTAGGAGCTGCTGCTACTTAATTAATCTTACCACCTGTGCAAGCAATTTGGGAAATGGGAAAAGAGGGAATATGAAGCAAGCAGCCGCATAAATGTTGCATATCATTTCTTCTTACTTGAAAGTTCTGTGCTGTACCCCTGCAGGTGTTTCATTTACCTAAGAAGTACTGTACATGTTGCTTACTCAGTGATCAAAGAGGCCACAATCAGTTCGTCATTATTATTGTACTGCTGTGACCTATTATACTGGTCTCTGCCATCAGTGACCAATATAAGAAGTTTATGTAGTTGCTGAGAAAGAAAAGAAAAGAAAAACCTTTAGCCACTGATTGAATTGACAGCTTAAAGCATAAATTTTGGATATCTGGATGCAGCACATAAAAGGGCAAACATATATTTCATTTCACGCTATTGCCTTTGGATTTTCTGGCACTCTCTCTTTGTCCTTGGGGAACCACTTTGAATGTAAGCAACAACTGTTACAATGGCTAGGAAGCATTAATCAGGGAAGTGATCAAACAGTAAATAAAATCACCATTGAGGGCTATTTTAACAGTATGCCTTTATGAGTGCTTGCATTGGTCGTATCTGAATACAAAGGCTTTAAGAGTGAGCTGGGATTTAAAATTCATCATTTCAGAGTTGGTGGAGAAAACTAATCAATTGGCTCTGAAAGCCTTTATCTTGAGTGTGACAACAAGGATCAAAATGAAATTGCTTTTTATTTAGGGTGAAAAAAATTATCTCCTTCAAAAGTATTGTGTACACCAATGCAACAAATGAACACCAAGTATATCAGCAACAAGGGAAATTGTGGCTTAGCTCACTTTGGTTGAAGATGGAGCAGGGGGGGGGGGTAAAAAAAGGTAGGAAAGTGGCTCCCCCCCCCTCTGCAATCTACCACATAAGAGCAGATTTGTTTATTTGTTAAATATGACTATGGCATCCATTCTATTATTAGTTCCAACTACAATAATATTGTAGTTGGATCTAATGAGTCTACTCTGGTTGGAACTAACCAAGAGGACTTAGATCTACATTTATGATAGAGCCTGGAGAGTTACTTTTAAGACAAAAGCCTATAATGACATGCTGAAACCATCCATAATTCAACAGTGGTGGGATGATATTCTGTTCACAGAACAACATCTCATCATTGCTCAAAGAAGGTTCTACTTTAAAAAGTAGGTTTCCAAGATCTGATTTTACTGAGTTGTAGTAAGGAATCTAAAGTCATTTCCACACTAGACTTTTATAGCATCATTATTCCACTTTCAACATCCTGTGGAATCCCGGGGTTTGCAGTTTAAACTGCAAACCCCAGGATTTCATAGGATGTTGAAAGTGGAATAATAGCGTTATAACAAGCTAGTGTGGAAATGGCCTAAGTCAAGAACATCCATAGCTCTTGATTATGTGCTCTATTTAAGGAGGGTATAAATATAAATAAAAATGAATGTCAATGATAGATTTTAAAAAAAACCCAATAAAACACATTTGGAATGCAAGGGTCATATAGCACTAGTTTATGAGAAAGATACTTCCATACAACAGGTAACATTTAGGCCATTTCCGCACTACACTGTTATAGTGCTATTATTCCACTTTCAACATCCTATGGAATTTTGAGGTTTGCAGTTTAGGGAGGGGCCTTTAGAATTCTCATCCAGAGAGCTCTTTGGCCTCAGTAAACAATAAACTCTAGAATTCTGCAGGATGTTCAAATTGGAATAACAGCACTATAACAGTGTAGTGTGGAAATGGCCATAGATTTCTCCAGTCAAAAAGATACAAGGTGTAACCACTGATAAAGCATTAATCTGCACAGTCAAGAGATAATCTCCCTATGTCCTCAAATTAAGTTGTGGTCCTAATTGCAAAACAACTCCTAATTTCAATTTAAGTAGCAGGTTCTTGAGGAACTGAATGAAGACATTAGGTTTTCCTAGGTCTATACTATGCCTAATGTGTATTGAGAAATATGGGACTGTTATTTTACACTATTTGTTTGCTTGACTTATATCTAGCCTTCAAGGAGCCATACTGAATCCAAGGGCAACTGGAAGCTTCAAACCAGAAGCCCAGTCACACTACAAAATTACAGCACTCTTATTCTACCTAAAATACCATAATTCTGTCTTATGGAATGTTGGGATTTGCAGTTTAGAGAGGTGCATTTAGAATTCTTAGGCAGAGTGCTCCAGTTTCTCACCAAACTACAAACCCCTGGATTCCACAGGATGGAACCATTGAAGTTAAATTGGAATAATAGCATTATAATTGCCTTTCAGAAGGAGTGCAAGAACCCAGTCCCAGGTTAGTTGTCCTACTGAATAGGAACTGAGTAGGTTTCTACTGAGTTCGTACTGAGTAGGAACTATTGTTTAGACCTGCTCCATTTATACAAGCAAGCTGTGGCAGAGGAAGACACTAGGATGGAAAACACATACTTGTCTCCTTTCTGTCATTTTAAATGCCTGGAGAGATGTTCTAGGCATCTGCTAAGAGTGACAATCAGATGACATCTTGTTGGCTAATATACTCATCTGATTATTGGTAGGAAAAAATGCTAATACTAGCAACTTCTGCGTGCTTATACTCTCTAACTGCTAGTTTCAATTACGGTGAGTTCCTATTTATTTCTTTGCTTTATCACATACATTATCTTCTTGCATCACTTCAACTTCCAGTCTTTTTCTCTTTTCTTTTTCTCCTCCATAAGATCCTGTGTTTGACTGTGGGCAACATATCTGTAAGTAGCTAATTTTACAAAGAGCAGGCTTATTTCTTTTTCTGCTTGACCCTGGCCACACTACACTGTTATAGTGCTATTATTCCACTTTCAACATACTTAGCTCTCTGGTTGAGAATTTTAAATGCCCCTCCCTAAACTGCAAACCCCAGGATTCCAAAAGATGCTGAAAGTGGAATAGCCACACTATAACAGTGTAGTGTGGAAATGGTCCCTGTGGCCGGGTGGAGATGGAACTGGTTGTGGTTCAGCTTTTGTTTTGCATTTTTGTTTTTTTACTTTGCTAAAGAGATCCACTACTACCTCTTACATTGCCCCCTCATTCACATCTACAGATACATGTGCAAAGACTGTCTCTCTACAGATGTTACTACTATCAGTGCAGATGCTAACAGTGAACCAATGTGATGTAAGTCATTTTAGCGGGCTGTCGGGCTACTCCACATGTTTCCCATTAAACATTAATAGGGCTCTAATTAACTTGATTTTTTTTTTACATTTCTTACTATCTTTCCCTAGCAGCTCCTCCTTTTTCATGATATCATAAAATAAAAGACACACAGAGGGAGGCGTTTATCATATCATTATGTTGCATGTTACTTTAAGGACAATAGATCTACTTTGATATGTATTACCTATCATCTGGAAATTGGAATGGTCTTATTCTACCATTTGGGAAGAGATATAATTAATACTTGTCTGTACTTGGTTCTTCACTGACAGCTCATTAATAGTGATGTTGTTGTTGTTGTTCTGTGCAATCAAGTCAATTTTTACTTTTGGCAATCCTGTGAATGAGAGACAACTAAGATCCTGAGTCATTAACTGTCCTGTTCAGGTCTTGCAAACTCAGGGCTGTAGCTTATTTAACTGAATCAATCTCCCTGTAGTAGTTTGATCCATAATGGACCACCTTCGATTTCTGTTCCTTTGTCTTCAAGGTTCTTGCACACATGTATACGTATGTACACACACACACACATACACACAAGCAAACTGTAGAAACACTGCTTCTAGCAGGGTCAAACACGAGCACAGAGACCTGTTTTGGTAGATGAATAAGTCTATTTTTGCCCTACCTCCCTATTGTTTTATTGATTTAGAGAACAGAACGCCTAATCTAAATTTACATGGCATCTCTTTCTTCTGATCTCCCAGGAATCCCCCTCCCTACACCGAAGATGAAACAAACCAATTTTGTCTTTGAATCCAGAAGCCATTGTGACAGTCAAGTAAGCATCAACTAATCAATTTTCCTGCAAAACTGATTTTTTTTATTTGCTTTAAACAAACATCACTGCTCTTTGTTGACACAATTAAATGATTTCTGTGATGCTGTCTATCTAGCTCACACACCCTAGGGAGCAGGTAAAAGCTACGGCAAGAAACAAAATCATCACAGCACATGTGCTCCTGCATCAATTTAAATATTTTTCTCCTTAATCCCACCACCAGCAGCTGTTAGGTACCGTGGCATAATGCACATGGCCTAAATAATTAGGCAGACTAAGGCAGTTCAAATGCCTCCACTGAATGCTGAATACAGCTCCTCTCTCCAAGGACACTGACTTATGTGCTGTTGAAAGGAATCCTCCTCATGCAAATGAATTGCTTCAGGAAGAAAAACAGCATTTCAAAGTAGGTTTCCCCCCTCCCACCTAGTAATGTGGGGCTAGCTACACTAAAAACCAAAAAGAAAGATTCTGTGCAGGGAAAGCTAAATAGGATTTTTCAGCATAAATATTTTTTCCCACCAATGCTGTCCCCGCGTTGGGTCCAATTAATCTTTTACTGCTCCCTCTCTCAATTCAAGTCCTGCATTTATCAGTCACCCCATCACCGTAAGTATCTTTTAATGGACATTTTCAACAAATAAATAAAGATGAAGGAAAGGAACGGTAAAGGAAGGATCTGTGTTTCTCCATAATTGGGCAGATTGGAAATGCCACAATAATTCTAAAATCTAAATTACCTTCTCCATTTTTTAGAAACACTGAGGGGGGGAAAAGGCATAGCCAAAGGAGTGGTAGAATTTAGGGATCATTTCCATTAATGGTGGAGGTCCAGCTCCATTTTGTTTTCCTTTTTAAATGTCCCATTTAATTCATCACACAAGCAGAAAAGACAAAGGCATTCAGTCATATTCAGCTCTGATGCTGCCACTCCAAAGACATCATTTTCACACTGGAATGATCAAAACAGATTAAAAAGGACTTCTAAAACACCAATTAGCATAATTTAGTAAAAACCATCTAAGTACATGTTTTATAAACCTGCCCATTAAAACAACAAAACAGATTTTCACGGAGGCAGTGTGATTCATCTTTCCTCATTGTAACAGAAGCTGACTGACTTCATTATAAATGGTGGGATGGCAGTTTTATTTGCAAAACGTGTGTGTGTTCTCAAGCAGTCTTCTTCAAACAGGAAAGAAAAAAAAAACCCTACCTGTGTGATTCATGCCCTGGCAAGTTAATATTAATTAGACATTGCCACCATGAATGTGAAAATTGCTATTATCTTAGTCATGGATAGGCTGCCATGAGCTCTGTGGATGCAAAATATAGTAGCAACTACAGCTCATGAACCAGAACAATTTTGTGCAACTTAGATGTGTGTGTGACTTCACTGACCTGCAGTGTGCTGATTGGTATGGTGGCCAGCTGTTAGAGCAAGCACCTTCACATAGGCAACTGCTGTGGATCGTCTATGTGTAATCAGCATTTGTTGTTGGTGTGTGCCTTTGAGTCATTTCTGACTTATGGTGATGCTGTCATAGGGTTTTATTGGCAGAGAAGGTTTGTCCTTGTTTTTCTCTCAATATCTCCTACAGTACGAAACCTGCAGGTACTTCCTGACAGGCCCTTTCCACACTACACTGTTTTAGTGGTATTATTCCACTTTCAACATCTTATGGAATCTTGGGGTTTGCAGTTTAGGGAGGGGTATTTAGAATTCTCAGCCAGAGAGCTCTTGGGCCTCAGAAAACTACAACCCCCAGAATTCCACAGGATGTTGAAAGTGGTGGGGTAATACACTATAACAGTGTAGTATGGAAATGGCCACAGTCTTCCTTCCAAGCACTAACCAAGTCTGACCCTGCTTAGCTCCTGAGTTCAGGCAGGATCTGGTGCCTCCAGGGTAATTAATATGCACCCATATTACAATAATAGAAATATCATTACTGGCGTTAGAGTGTTGGTGGCCTCCAGAAAGGGCAGCAAAAAGATGTGCAAGGGAAGAATGTGAAGACATAGGCCATTTCCGCACTGGGCTAGTAAAACGGTGCAGAGCGACCTCCAACGGAGGTCTTCTGCACCGTGGAGTGGACTGGGGCGGACTACTTTTTGTAGTTCCGCACCTCAGTCCAGTTTGGAGAGACCGGAACTGGTCGCACAGCGTGCTTTTTAAAAACTTCTTTTTAGAGGTTTTTAAAAAGCACGGAGCATGTGACTCCGTACCGCTCCATCCCTGCGCTCCGGAGCAGATTTGCAGGCACGCGCAAGTGCGTGCCTGTAGATCTGCTGGGGGCAGGCTTTAGGCTGGCAAGCTTCTCCAGTTGTTGGAGAGCCTCCACCAACCGGAAGCCACCATTTTGGATGCCGGAGCAGTGCGGAGCAACGAGCTTGCACTGCTGCTCATCCCCACGGACTCGCCCAGACAGAGAAGAAGTCCGGGGAGTTCCTTTTTTGCGCGGCTCCTTCCCCACGTCTGGAAAGGGCCATAGAAGCTGAACTAGTGGTGTAACAATGGGGAAATATAGAGGTGTCTAGTTGAGAGACATTTTCCAGAGCAAGAATGATAACATCTGGCAGACACCAAGCTAATTCATGGATCTTCCTTGTTCCAGGAAGTGAATCAGCTTTTAGAGTTTTGTTGTTGTTTGTGACTGATAAGCATAGGGATAATAGAATGAGGGGGGAAATATCAAGAAGAGGCTGGATGTTTCCTTCCATTTTTTGATGAAATATCTACTTGATATTAATGGTTTAGACAGTAGCCTTTTTTTTGCACTGTTGTCTGTATTGCTTTTTAAAAGATAGAATCATAGAATCATAGAAATGTAGAGTTGGAAGAGACCACACGGGCCATCCAGTCCAACCCCCTGCCATGCAGGAACACCCTCAAAGCACTCCCGACAGATGGCCATCCAGTCTCTGCTTAAAAACCTCCAAAGAAGGAGACTCCACCACACTCCGAGGCAGCATATTCCACTGCCCGGACAGCCCTGACTGTCAGGAAGTTCTTCCTGAGGTTCAGGTGGAATCTCCTTTCCTGCAGCTTGAATCCATTGCTCCTTGTCCTGGTCTCTGGAGCGGTAGAAGGCAAGCCCTCTCCCTCCTCTACATGGCATCCCTTCAAATATTTAAACATGGCTATCATGTCCCCTCTTAACCTTCTCTTCTGCAGGCTGAACATACCCAGCTCTCTAAGTCTATCCTCATAGGGTATGGCTTCCAGGCCCTTCACCATTTTGGTCGCCCTCCTCTGGACCTGCTCCAGCTTAACCATGTCCTTCTTGAATTGGGGTGCCCAGAACTGGACACAGGATTCAAGATGAGGTCTAACCAAAGCAGAGTAGAGTGGTACCAGTACCTCCCTCGATCTAGACACCATACTCCTATTGATGCAGCCGAGCATTGCATTGGCTTTCTTGGCTGCCGCATCACACTGCTGACTCATGTTCAGCTTGTGGTCTAATAGGACTCCTAGATCCCTTTCACCCATACTGCCATCCAGCCACGTGTCCCCCATCCTATATTTCTGCATTCCATTTTTTCTACCTAAGTGTAGGACCTTACACTTCTCTCTGTTGAATATCATTTTGTTAGCCTTGGCCCAGCTCTCCAATCTATCCAGGTCATTTTGAATTTTGATCCTGTCCTCTGGCGTATGAGCAACCCCTCCCAATTTGGTGTCATCTGCAAATTTGATGAGCATGCCCTCTATTCCTTCATCCAAGTCATTGATGAAAATATTGAACAGCACTGGGCCCAGGACAGAACCCTGTGGCACCCCGCTAGTCACTTTTCTCCAGGATGAAAAGCAGCCATTGGTGAGCACCCTTTGGGAACGGCCAGTCAACCAGTTACAGATCCACCTGACAGTAGCCCTGTCCAGCCCACATTTTACTAGCTTCTTTGCAAGAATGTCATGGGGAACTTTGTCAAAGGCCTTACTGAAATCGAGATATGCTACATCCACAGCATTCCCTTCATCTATCAAGCTAGTAACTCTATCATAAAAAGAGATAAGATTAGTCTGGCATGACTTATTTTTGAGAAATCCATGTTGACTTCTCGTGATTACCGCGTTGCTTTCTAAGTGATCAGAAACTGACTGCTTAATGATCTGCTCCAGAATCTTTCCCGGTACCGATGTCAGGCTGGCTGGGTGATAATTATTTGGGTCCTCTTTTTTTCCCTTCTTGAAGATGGGGACAACAGTTGCTCTCTTCCAGTCTGCTGGAACTTCTCCTGTCCTCCAAGATTTCTCAAAGATTATAGCAAGCGGTTCCAAAATGACCTCTGCCAGTTCTTTTAATATCCTAGGATGCAATTCATCTGGCCCTGGAGACTTGAATTCATCCAGTGTGGCCAGGTATTCCTGTACCACCTCTCTACCTATTATGTGCCTCATTTCCCCTGCTTCCTCACCTGCTCCCCAACCACCAGGTTCAGTGCTTGTATCCTTCTGGGAAAAAACTGAGGCAAAGAAGGTGTTAAGTAGTTCTGCCTTTTCTCTTCCCCTGTTAGTAATTCACCATCTTCTCTGCACAGTGACCCTATCGTCTCCTTCTTTTTCCTTTTGCTGCGGACATATTTAAAAAAAGCACTTTTTATTGTTTTTAATGTCTCTGGCCAGCCTAAGTTCGTTGTGTGCTTTAGCCTTTCTGACCTTCTCCCTACATCTCCTGTCTACTTGCTTAAATTCTTCTTTGGTGGTTTCCCCCCTCTTCCATTTCCTGTACACATTTCTCTTAACGCTTAGCTCAACTGAGAGTTCTTTAGTTAACCATTCTGGTTTCTTCAGATGCCTTCCATTTTTCCTCCTTATTGGCACAGTTTTAGACTGTGCCTTCAGTATCTCCCTTTTAAGGAACTCCCATACCTCCTGAACTCCTTTCTCTTTCACTATTCTTGACCATGGAATTTCAGCCAGCAGCTCCTTAAGTTTACAGAAGTCCGCTTTTTTAAAATCTAAGACGAGTGTCTGGCTACACTTATTTTCTCCTTCCCACTGAATGCCAAATTCCAATAGGGCATGGTCACTCCCCCGTAAAGATCCAACCACTTCTACCTCATTAACAAGGTCATCCCTATTGGTCAGGATCAGATCTAGAATATTTGATCCCCTTGTGGCCTCTTCCACCTTCTGGACCATGAAATTGTCTGCAAGACAAGCAAGAAACTTGCCGGACCTTGCTGTCTTGGCAGAGTTTGACTGCCAACATATATCCGGGTAATTGAAATCTCCTATTATTACTGTGTCTCTCCTTTTTGAATGCGCGGTCATTTGGTTGAGGAAGGCGTCATCAAGGTCCTCAGTCTGGGTTGGAGGTCTGTAGTAAACCCCCACCAGAATATCCCTATTGTTTCTCGCTCCCTTAATTCTTACCCAGATGCTCTCGACCTGGCTTTCTGGGTTTAAGTCATCGATCTCTTCACAGGTGAAAACATCCTTGACATACAAGGCTACTCCTCCTCCTTTCTTGTTTGGTCTATTTCTACAAAATAGGCTATACCTCTCTATTCCTACATTCCAATCCTGAGACTCATCCCACCAGGTCTCAGTGATGCCTATCAAATCGTATTTATTTTGTTGTACTAGGAGTTCAAGTTCATCTTGCTTGTTTCCCATACTCTGCGCGTTAGTGTAGAGACACTTAAATCTCTGGGCCCTTCCTGCAAGTCCTGTACTATAGTTTCTACTCCTCCCACCATTGGACGCTTGTACTACGTGGTCAATATCTTTTGGGCCTTTACCCCCTGCACTCACCGAGTCTTTGCCCTGAATAATATTGTCTCCCTCCCCAGCAGAACTTAGTTTAAAGACCTCTTAATCCTCCATGCAAGACTGTTTGCAAAAGAAGGTGCATCTCAGCTTGTTCTTTTGATGGTTCACAACATATGTTTCAAGCTGAACCTCTGCAGTCAGAATTAAGTACTAGTTAATTCAGTGGCAGTAATTTTCACAAAGATCCAGCAAGGTGTCATAGAGCCAGCATGGTATTTCATTTTGAGTCTTGGACTAGGACTCTGATAGAGTCCAGTTCTAATCCAGACTTGGCCAGGGAAACCCAGTGGATGAGTTTGAACACATCATAGCCTCTTAGCCTCAGAGGAAGACAATGAAAAACTTCTTCTGAAAATATCTTGCCAAGGAAACTCTTGGATAGGGTTGCCATAAATTGAGTTGCATAACAAATACAACACAGTTCCCAGGTGGTGGTCAAAGGTAGTGCTTGTCCACATTGTACCTGATGACATGAGTAATTTGAAGGGCTAAATAGTGCTACAGCATCAGGACTGAATGGTATGCAGCAGATGGAAAGCATGTGGAAGCCAAGAACCAGGAACCAGAGACTGAGATACCTATTTCTTCCATCTGTTGGGTTTATTGATAAATTATGTTGATGTGATGGTTGAGCATTAAATCCTGTTACTCAGTGGTTGGAGAGAGGAGGTGGAAGATGATCCATGTTGACAGTGAAATATACATGTTGCATTCCCATGGGGCCAGCACCAGAAACCTAGAGGCAGGACTAGTGGTGGTTTAGAAATATTCTATAAAAAACTCTGATCTGTGTTGTAAGCCAGGTTCTGACATTTCCAAGAAATGATTCTCTCAGGGGAAACATTTTAGTGACAACTATGCTACCCTTGTTATGTATGAGAAAGATCTTCATTAAGCATTTGTGATATTAAATATCAGTCCTGATTGCATGGTTGAGTCAGATTTGATAAGGCTACTTAAAGTACTTAAAACAAGTGGCTAGTCTGAGAAGAAGACATGACACTTTTATAAATCTGAGAAGAATACATGGCACTTTTATAAAGCAAGGCCTAACAAAGCCATAAGCCCCTGTCTGCAGTGAGAGTTGGTTGTTCTTGCTGGGGTGGGCTTTTTTGTTTTGTTTTGTTTCTGGCCTCCCACCATTTCTTTTTATAATGGTAGAAAAAATGTCCCACCATTTGCTGTTTTCATTACAGTCTTTGTCACACACAAGCGAGGCAGCTGAATGTTAATGCCTCATATCCTTTCTGAAAGACGGTTGCATTCTCCATTCTGTGACCTTTTCAGTGTTCTGTATTTCCATTGCATGTGGAAGCTGATGATTAATGATAATTACAATAATTACAAGGAAAGCCTTGAATTATAAATTGTCATAAATTCAACAGTAGCAGCAGAAAACACTGGAGTTTTTTTTTAAAAAAAGAAAGAGAAATAAAGAGGGGGAGAAATTATTCCTCATGTTCACATTCTTTTCTCCACATCAATCAATTAATTCTGCTTGGTCCATAGATAGTGAGGACATAGTTCAGAACCTGCCTGAGCCATGAGAAAGACATTGTTTCAAAATCTGGACTATGTAGTTTGAGCCAAGCTATAACAAAAGCACAGATGAGGTTTTGGTATGACTGCCAGTACGGTGATTTGTGAACCGTGCTCTAGTTATTAAAAAAAATCAATTTTAAAATCAATACTATGCGCTTATGCCCAAACAGCTTTGCTTAACAATGAGTGAGCATTCCATAAAACAAGGCTTGGGTTTGGATTCAGATCATTAACTATGATTCCCCTTATGCTGTATGTGCTACAGGGAAGGGATATTTACTTGTCTGCTCTAGCTTTGGCCTACTGCCTTGCATTTTTGGAAAATGAAATGTCCTGGAAATTAGCTACCAAGTTGGTTGACTGGTTAACAGGTGTGTGCTCATTGATCTGAGATATCAAATGAGGAGAAAATGGTTTACAGCATCATATTTATGGAAAATCATGGTATAATGTGCAGAAATGTGACTACCCTTGCAAAAAAAACAAAAGCAAAATCTGTTTTGTGTGAGGCCGCATTTGCTAACCTAGTTTTTTCATTGCTCAGTTTGATGAGGCCTAGTAATGAACCTATATATTTCATTCCCATAATTCTGGAGGAAAAATGGTAGAATTCTAGAAGGCCCTTTAAAGCAAAACCCTGTACTGGTTTTCCTCCAAATTATTTTGGCAAGGAGCTGGAACGTGTATTAAACCAAAACCTACAGGCTGTTTTACAATTCCAAAAACAGAAGTTGATGTTAAGAAGAATTTTCATCCAGAATGTGTGTTCCTCTTCAAAATATATAGAAAAGACATGATTATTAGATATATCATTCACGAATGTTGCTGAAGTCTTACATCAGAAGATGTATTGTAAAGTTGTGTCCTGGTAATACATCTCTCATCCTCTTCCACCCCCAAGCATTCACCTTCCTCCTGAGCCACCCCTTTACCCATTTAGTGGTCAGTGGAAAGGAAGGGGTCTATTTGCCAATAGCCAGATGTACAACAATGATGTCATCCTGTGAGTCCTCCAGAAAACCTGCATTAGGATCAGATAATACCTTTGTCATCCTGCAACTGGTTATAGACACATAGGCAGATACTGCTGTGATGGCTCCCAGCCACTAAATGATAAGGCAGGAGGAAAGTGAATATTGTGGGGGATTGGTCATTGTATGATGGAGGCCCCTTGGGATTGCAATATATATCTTTGACTATCAACATAGATCATTTTCTACCTCCTCCCTCCAACCACTGGGAAACAGGGTTCGATGCCTAACCATTATGTCAATATAATATAGCAACAAACCCAAGATGGAAGAGGTGGATCTCTCAGTCTCTGGTTCCCGATTCTTGGCTTTCACATATTCTTTCTGCTGCCTACCATTCAATTCTTATGCTGTAGCACTATTTAGGCCTTCAAATTACTCATGCAGTCAGGAACAGTGTGGACAAGCTTTGCCCACTATCTGTGAGTGTTTTTTTTATTTTTATTAAAATTCCATAAAAACTAAAATTTATATATCACATGCTGTTTATATTATTACATATTGTACACCATTCTTACATAACTTTACTGTTATTAATATTTTCTGTACAATATTAAATATTCCTTAACATATTGTTTAGTCAACCCCTCCTCCCCCCTCCCTCTCTATCCTATCCCCCCCCCCCATATTAACAATACATTATATATTGGCAATATATTTTTGCCATCAATTTATCATTCCCCTTCCCTTTTCTTTCTATGTCACTTCCCCCTCCCCCCTCTAGCCTTCCTTTCCTTATTACACATTTTCCCGCCTCCAATCTCTTTTTTTGTTTCTTATTCTAAACCTCCTTAGTGTGAAATCTCTTTTTGTTATTCTAATCTACCTTAATTTTCCTACTCCATCTATATTCCCGCCTTAATATAAGTGTTATCCTTTCGATCCTTTATTCAGTTCTGTACCTTCATCTCACTTCTCTTTCACCCATCTAATAATTTCATTCCATTGCTTTTCAAATTGTTGAATTGAATTACCTTTCAGCATGTTGGACAGTTTTTCCATTTTGATAATACCCATCACTTTAGTCTTCCATTCTTCTTGGGAGGGTTCTATTCCTTCTTTCCAGTGCTTTACATAATTCAATCTTGCTACTGTTATTAAATTTAATAATATTTTCCTTTTTGTCCTTATTTGGCTGTTCCTCATGATCATGTTTAGTAAATATGTTTCCGGAATCATCTCAAATTTAATATCAAGCAACTTAGTAATACTATTGTGAATCTTCTTCCAATTTTTTTTTCTATAGGGCATAACCACCATGTATGAAAATAAGTTCCTATTGTTCTTCCACATTTCCAACATTGACAGTTCCCTTTTTGTGTTATCTTCATTAATTTTCGAGGGGTCATATACCACCGATGCATTTATTTATAAAAATTCTCTCTTAAACTCAAGCTTTGAGTAAACTTCATGTCTTTGCTGCATGCACTTTCCCATCTTTCCAACTCTATGTTGTGACTGATATTTTGGGCCCACTTTACCATATAATCCTTGATCCTTTCCTGCTGTAGCTCTCTTTCCAGTAGAAGTCTATAACTGTTTGAGATTGTTTTTTTCCCATTTTTCATTAGGATTTTGTCTAATTTGTTCTCTTCTGACTCCATCCCTGTGTTTTTTATATCCATTTTGAACCTTTCTTTTATTTGTCAGTATGAGAACCAATTCAGTTCGATGTTCTGCTCTTTTAGTTCTTCTCTAGTTTTTAACGCTGGTACTCTTCCTTCCCGTCTTATTAAATCCTTATACCTTAGTATTCCTCCTAGTTTTGGTTCTGATATTCTGAAGGCTTCTTGGGGTGATGTCCACGTTGGCAATTCACTGTAAAAATTTTTGTTGATAGTCTGCCATGTTCTAATTAGAGCTCTCCTCACATAACGATCTCTAAATTCTCTATCTACCTCTGCTTTGTTATAGCAGAGGTAATCATGCCAACCAAAATTAATATTAAATCCTTCTAGTTCTAATAGTTTATGATTTTTCAATTGAATCCAATCTTTAATCCATTCTAGGCAGCATGTTTGATAGTATAGTTCCAGGTGTGGCAGTCCGAATCCTCTCTCCTTGCTGTCTTGAAGTATTTTCATTTTTATTCTTGCTTTCCTTCCTGCCCATGTAAATTTTGATAGCTCTTTGTTCCAGCTTATAAATGGTTTTTTATTATTAATTATTGGAAGGTTTTGGAACAGGAACATAATTTTTGGAAGTACAGTCATCTTTATTGTATTTATCCGGCCTAGTAATGAGAGGTTGAGTTTATTCCATTTCTGTAAATCTATTTTAATTGGATTCCAGGATTTTTGATAATTATTATCATAAAGTTCTGAATTTTTCTTTGTGATGTAAATTTCTAAATACTTAACTTTTTTATCTATACTGAATCCCAAGATCTCTTTCAGCTCTTCCTCTTCTTTTTTTGTTTGATTCATTGTCAGTAATGATGATTTAGTCTTATTAATCCTAAAGCCAGCTACTTGGCCATATTCCTTCTATTCTCCTAACAATCTGGGGAGAGTATCTTTTGGTTCTTTCAAGAACACAACCATATCGTCTGCAAAAGCTCTTATTTTATATTCATTCTTCTTAATTTTTACCCCTCTTATCTGGTTTGACTCTCTGATTTTGTTATTCAGTATTCCCAGTGTCATAATAAAGAGAAGAGGCAAAAGCGGACAACCGTGTCTCACCCCCTTAAATATCTCAAATTGATTGGATCTTTCCCAATTAATTATCAAATTTGCTTTCTGATCTCTGTAGGTGATATCTATCCATTCTTTAAACTTTCCTGTACATCCATATTATCTATAATATTTTTCATAAACTTCCAGGAGATGTTATCAAAGGCCTTCTCTGCATCTAGGAATGCCATTGCAAACTTCTTTCCTCGGTTTTTGTCATAGTATTCTATACAATTAATAACTGTCCTTATATTTTGTTTGAGACTTCTTCCTGGTAGAAAACCTGTTTGGTCCTCATGAATGTAATCTTGGAGCATCTTTTTCAATCTTTTACTTAATATTGCTGTAAAAATTTTGTAATCAGTGTTCAATAATGAAATTGGTCTACAATTCCTAACATCTTTAGTATCTTTCCCTTCTTTGGGGATCAGAATGATATTTGAGTCTCCCCAGGTACTAGGTCTTCCTTGTGATGGTAGTGCTTTTAACATAGAATAATATGGTGTTACCAATTCATCTTGTAATTTCTTACAGTAAGTTGCCATAAATCCATTGGGGCCTGGGGATTTCCCCTCTTTCACTTCTTTCATTGCTTTGTGACCTTGCTCATTGTAATTGGAGAGTTCAGATATTTATGATGTTCTTCCGAAATCTTATTAATTTTTTGCTTTTTTAAATATGCCTCAATTCGATTTTTTTCTTGAGGGGTTATCGCTTTCTCTGAAAATAATTTCTCATAGTACTTTACAAATGTCTGCATAATTTTCCCCTGTTCTGTAATTGAATTCTTTCCCTCTTTTACTTCTGTGATTATGTTTCTTTCCCTCTTTTTCTTCAATCTATAGGAGAGCCACCTCCCAATTTTATTAGCATGTTCAAACTAACATTTCAAATACGCCAATTTCCTTTCTATTTCCTCTGTTGTCCATTGGGAAATTTCTTTTTGAATTATTTTAATTTCATAATTTATTCTTTTCTTATCCACATTTCCCTTTAATTCCTCTTGTTTTTTTTTTTGCCACTCCAATGACAGTTTTCTAAATTTTTCCTTTTTTCCCCCTTTTTTTGTAAGTATTGCTGCTGTAAGAAGAAGCCTCGCATTACTGCCTTGCTTGTATCCCAGATGATACTCATTTTAGTTCCTTCTTTAATGTTTTCTTGAAAACAGAATTTTAAAGTCTCCTTTGCCTTTTTAAAAATTTCTTCATCTTTTAAAAGGTTATCATTTAATCTCCAATTGAACTGTTTTTTAATTTCTTTGAAAGCCAAAGATACCGGGTTATGGTCGGACAATAATTTTGGGAGTATTTCTGCTTTTTTAATTTCCTTTAATAAATCCTTAGATACTAAAATCATATCTATTCTTGTTAATGATTGATGTACATCCGAGAAGAATGTATAGTCTTTATCCATCGGAGGAAGAAGTCTCCAGGAATCTACTAATGTTAAGTTTTGTGTCATTTCAAAAAATGTCTTTGGCAATCTCCCCTGAGCTTTCCTCTTCTTTTTTTTATTGTTTGTTTATCTTTTTCCGTATCCAATACTCCATTCCAGTCTCTGACCAAGATCAAATTCTCGCATTCATATTCTTGAATCAAATCTTCTAATTTAGATCTGGCCCCTCTCGAAATTGCAAATCCCAGGATTCCATAGGATGTTGAAAGTGGAATCATAGCACTATAACAGTCTAGTGCGGAAATGGCCACAGAAAGCTAAAACATAGCACTTGTTAAAGCAACACTGTTGTTGTTGTTGTGTGTCTTCAAGTCATTTTTATGGCAAATCTAAGGTAAACCTATTATGGGGTTTTCTTGGCAAGATTCCTTCAGAGGATGTTTGCCTTTGCCTTCCACTGATGCTGAGAGTGACTTACCCAAGATCATCCAGTGGGATTCCATGGCTAAGGAGGGGTTTGAATCTTGGTCTCCAGAGCCCTAGTCAAATCCTCAAACCACTAGATCACATTGGAAATGGTAGAGCTTATATCTGTTGCTGGGGCATGGTAATTAAGGGTGAAAGAAGGGTGAAAGCATAAGGTACGTCAGAAACAAAAAAAAAGAAAAAAAAAGAAAATGGCTTTGTTCAGTGACACTGGAATGGAAAACTTCTGGAAAAGGAAAATACCAGAGTTATTTAAACTAGTCTGAGGCCACTTAAGTTAGAGCCATCCTAGGGGGAGTTATGCAATAAGAATTCTAAACGCTAATAAGACATCCAAACTTGAGGAAAAGTAAGAGATACCTGCAATTATACTTATCTGGCAGAGGAGATACTATGACCATTATTTCACTTTCAACATCCTGTGGAATTCTAGGGTTTGTAGTTTACTGAGGCCAAAGAGCTCTCTGGCTGAGAATTCTAAATGTCCTTCCCTAAACTGCAAACCCCAGGATTCCAGAGGACGTTGAAGGTGGAATAGTAGCAATATAACAGTGTAGGGCAGAAATGGCCTTAGTCCTTGAATGAATTAGAGTGTCATTATTATGAACGTGTCTCGGAACTAAACTTTGGAACAATGAGAAGGAATTGATTTTAAATAATATTTATATATTCTAGTATATTTTCCCCTTCATATTTCCTGGGAGAGATAGAACAGTTTCAGCAAATATCTCACAGATGATATAAATCTATCAGGCCTTTTCCAGCCAGTTGCTTCATTCCTATTGGATGGAATCAACCTCCCCAAATGAATTTATTTTTTGTAGAAGTTTTGGCTTGACATAATAAAGACATGCAACTTTCCATAAAATTTATCAAATAATCCATATGGCTTAACAGATTTTCACTCTGAAAAACTAAAGAAATTTTTTATGAAAGTGTAAAAGATAGAACTCCAGAACTTCCATTAGAGTGAACTGTGTTCTATTGCAACTGGTTACAGATGATATATCCACCTTACATGTTATAGGGAAATAGAAATGTATTTCAATTTAGATTTATGTAAACAAACTATCTCCAAAAATAATTGCTGTGATTCAGTAATTAGTAATTAAATGGATTAACTATTTACTTACTAAGGCAGTGGAGGAATGAGGCAGCTGCTGTGTTTGTGAATGCCTTTGGAAGGGAACTTGTACTCCTTTCCTTTCCCTTTCCCTTTTCTTCTTTTTTTTGGTAATGCTATGAAATTTAGAAACCCCACACTTCTGCTGTAATGCAACACTCAAGGTAACTCATTACAAGAGATAATGAAACAATCCATTATGATTACACAGTCAAAAATGATAGGCAGGGACAGTATAGAAAACAACATAAAAATCCAGGATCAGTATTAGAGAGTGAGAGCTAGCATGCAATGCCTGGTCTTATAAGTTGTTTTCATGGATAGATCCGGAAAGCTTTTGTTAAAGATTGGCTCTGTACACAGACAACATCCTTGCCAGAACTGATGAGGCACAGACAGTTTCACTTTTTTGAATACCTATCCTCCCTCCTCCCAGCTCTTTTCCCACTCACCTTCCGTTCTCACACACTAGCCCATACAGGTTGGTTGAGAAGACCATGTACTGGCCAACTTCAGCCTCCCATCACCCAAAGAGCAAAGGTAATACAACACTGAAGGAAAAACAACAACATGGCTACAATATGGCTAAGCTAGGCGTGGCAGAGATGGCGGTACCCTCTGACCCAGTGTGGTGCAATAGTCTGAGGGTCTCTTTTCTATGACCCTGGAGACTAGGATTTGATTTCCTGCTTGGCCATTAAAGCTGACTAGGTGACCTTGGGCACGTCACATACTTTGAGCCCCAGAAAACTCTGTAATAGATTCACCTTAGGAATGTTGTTAGTCAGAAATGGCTTGAAGGTACATGCAAAACACTTGTTCCAGGGTAAAGTATCTACTGAAACACAATTGTCTTTACCAGGAGACAGAAGGAGACAGAAGGCCCAGAGAAAGTGGATCAACTAAATTTCAAATAGGAATGTATTTTTATTTATATCTTACCTTTCTTCCAACACAGGACTTAAGGCTGCCTACAACAAATTAAAGACAAAGTATAGTTAAATAGAGTATTAGCATAGTAACAACAACAACAACAACTATTATTATTATTATTGTTATTATTATTGTTATTACTACTATTATTTCTGGTAAAAACATAAAGTTAAAAAACAGTTTAAAGTACATTTAAAACAATAAAAAAGAGAAAAGAACTACACACCCCATTGAATGCTCCTTCTGCAAAGCACATTAGAAGCCAAAGCCCTGTCTAAATAAAATGGTCTTTGCCTGCTGGCAGAAAGAGATCAGAGAGGGGGCCAACCAAACATCATATGAGAGGGGTTCCAGAGCTGGGAAACAGCCACTGAGAAGGATCTCTCCTGTGTATTCACCAAATGTGCCTGTGATAGTGTTGGAAACAAGAGAAAACCCTCCTCGATCACTCTAAACTTGAGTAGGCTCATGTAGGAAGATACTGTATCAACTCAAGCTGTACAGGGCTTTGAAGATCATATAGCAACAGGGACAGATAACAATAAGAGGAATGTAGAAAAGAGACAAAATCTCAGGGTGTGTAAAAGATTATTTCATTCTTCCAGTTAGCCCAATGAGTTTCAGGAGTATTTAATGGCCTTGTTCAGGGGGGAATGCAACTTCAAAACCACCTGCAGGGATTCCAGAAAGAGTGTTTTCTGAGCTTATGACTGGCAACTGAGTTTTTTTTTACATTTTGTTTTCTCCTGAAGGCACATAGTTTGTACCTCGCTTGATAGGGGAGAGACAAGCCAGAATGGTTGCTTTGGAGTCACAATAACAAACAATAGCTATGCCAGCAACATTGACTTTCGTTTGGATGTATTAGCTGAAGCCATGCAGAGAGGACTACCTACTATGCTGAATGATAAAGCTGAACATCCCTTACTTAGCTTTTGAGGGAATTAATAAATGGGTGACATTTTCCCTTAACTATTTTTCATTGGAAGACTTACTTAATTCCTTTACAGACTTTCTAAAACATTTATCAGTCTTCTTTCCCACACATTTATCCATTGTAAAGCCTTCTTCACATGTTCCCTTATAAATTCACAGATGACTGATTTTTGAACAAAGAAGAACTCTTAGAGAATGGCAAGAGCCTGAAGGGCCTGTAGAAAAAGAGTGATGAACAATTACTTAATTGATCTGAAAACTAACTCTCAGAAATTTTGTCCAGACTACAGATATGAAAATACAAGACCATAATGGCACCAATAAAGCAGTTGTCAAGCATGATATTTTAGGCTGTACTGAGAAAAAGTGTGCAGAGTAGCAGACAAAACTGAAGACTTGCCATGCCTACGTACAACTACACTGAAAGTAGTCAGTATTCACTAATCTTGTCATGTTCTCTTCTTTTCCTTTGCTCTTTGTCAACAATACAGTTTTTCCTCTCTTTCAGTCCTCTTCATATATTCTCATTCAACTTTCTTTCATTCAGGAATTTGCCTAAGCCAGCTGGAAGCTTACTGGGACCTGAAGCCTTAGCTTGGTGTTAAAGTGTTTTCTGAAATGTATCATGGTCAAATTGAAGGAAGGTTGCTGTTACTGTTTATTTCAACATGTAGCTTTATAAACCCACAAAGTCAACTTTGTCTTATGATAACCCTATGACTGAGAAGCCACCCTGCTCATCAGCTCTGCTCAAGTATTACAAACTCAGGGTCATGGCTTCCTTGATTGTGTCTATCCATCTCTAATCCAGCCTTCCTTGTCAACCATTATTACTTTTTCTAACGACTCATGTCTTCTCATGATATGTCCAAGGTATAAAAGACTCAATTTAGTAATTTCGTTTAGTCATTTTGGCTTCTAGGGAATGTTCATGCTTGATTTATTGTCGGACCCATTTGGGGTTTTTTGGCAGTCTGTGGTATCAGTGGAACTTTTCTCCAGCACTACATTCCAAATGAGTTTATTTTATTCTTATGAACTTTCTTCACTGTCCAGCTTTTACAACCATGCATAGAAATCAGAAATATTATGGCATGGACCATTTCCTCTTTTCCTAATACCTTCCAAGTTACCAAGCATTATCAACTTTTTCAATGAGTCATGTTTTCTCACAATATCTCTACAGTAAGATAGCCTCAGTTTTGTCATTTTGAGTTCTCGTGAGAGTTCAGGCTTGATTTGCTTTAGAGCAAATAAATTCTCTGCCAGTGTCACATTTCAGATGACCTGATCTTCTTTCTATAAAGGCAACCACAGAGCAAACCCTATGCCTGACCTTATCTTGCAAGACGATTACGAATGCATCATTAGATTATCTTGCTTCCAGATGTAATGATTTCATTTGCCCTGATTCTTTATTTGAAACCTGCACTTTGTTTTATGTTTGCTATCTACTTCCTGTGCTGTTGAATATATCAAGCTGCTTTGGACAGGATCCATCCAATGAATCTATTCATCTAAGAATTATTGCCTAATTTGACAGGCGAGGTTCTTCAGTGTTCTGAGTGGAAGCATAACCTCTGCCACCCACTCCACCACCTCCTGCGATCTGGACCTTTTAACTGATGGTAGTGCTGGGTGTTGTACTTGTGACTTTCTATATGTAAAGCATGAGTTATAACATTAAGCTTGAGTCCCTTATCTCCAAAGGGTATTTCCCAGCACCTGTCATTCAGAGTCCATTTTATGTGGAGATGCAAAGAACTGGTGATGAAACAGACTTCTGGAGGCTGAACCTGCTCTATCTTCAGCCCTCCTTCTGTGGACACTCCTATTTGTTGCATGCAATTCCAGTTGTTTCTTTTCAAGAAATGAACAATATCCATGCATTAAGATGTCTGAAGCTCTCAAGTTTAGCTTTCCATTTCATACCAAAGTTTAAGGTGAAATTACTTGTTCTGAACTTAGGTCTATGTGTCCTTACATTTTGTTTGTCCTTCCCATTTAAATTCTAGAGCAGTTTGGAATAACTGCTGTTCCTTTGACCTACAATGACATTTCAAAGGCTGAACAATAATTAGTGAAATAAAAGCCTCATAATTACTTTCTAACACCCACCCACACAGAGAAGTTTTTTTTTTTGTGGTCAGACAGAACACTTCATGGTTTTTAATGACTGAGCAAGAAAATAAAATGTACCGACAGACATTTCTGAACTACACAACATGATCAGAATGTTAGCAGACAAGAAGTGGCACCTGGCTAGATGAACTGTTATTAATTTATTCAAGATAAGCTGAAATTCAAGGACGAAGTCTCTTGCAAACTAAAAGAAAACCAGAGTAGTGGAAATTTGTTATGAGATCATTGTGTATCCATAGCCATAATGTTTTGCCCCACCCTGATTTATACATATTAACTAGATACATATCTATCTATACGTATTAACTAGATAAATATCAGTCCCACTACCATCAAAAGTATGGTTGGTGGGGACATGAGAGAGGGCCTTCTCAGTGGCTGCCCCTAGACTCTGAAACTCCCTTCCCAGGGAAGCCAGAATGGCCTCCTCCTTGTTGTCCTTCTGTTAGCAAGCTAAAACCTTTTTATTCAGATGTTTTTAAAGAAGGGGCTAGGGGTGCTATATTGTTTTAACCCAATTATTTTAAAGAGCTTTTTATCTTTTTAATCGCATTTGATTCTTTCAACTTGAGGTATGAATTATTTGAATGGTTTATACCATTTCCAATGTTCAGTTTTTGTATGTTTTAAATTGTATTGTTCTTTTAAATTGTGAGCTGCTCTGAGTCCCAGATTTGGGAAGAAACTGGAGCAGGAGGAGGAAGAGGAGGACGGGGAGGGGGGAGGGAGGAGGAGGAGGATGGGGAGGGGCGAGAGGGAGGGGGAGGGAGAGGCGATGATGTGTGGAAGAAGTGGGGAAACTTTGACAATCCAAATGTTTTCTTCTACGTCTCCAACAACACCTTACCATTGGCCATGCTTGGTACACTTGATGAAAAGATATGGAGAGCCAAAAGTTTTGCTACACCATTCTAGGGAGACTTTCTAGTAGTACAGTCAACATCTGACTCCATTGCACAATTGCTGAGGCTAGCAACCCAGTTGCCTACCCTGAATCTATAAGCCACCATATTAGATTTACTCTAATACCCCCAAAGTAGTAGGGATGAAGAGAATATTCAAAAATATTCAAAATAAAAGATCAAAATGTTCTTCTCAAGTGTTTGGAAATCCTCTCAAGAAGAACTGTGGACTGACAAGAATCTTTGTAATTTTGGACTTATTTTGCATAAAATTTGCACGTTTTGTTTATTTGTTTCCACAGAAAACAAGAAAATAATTCTGTTGTATTCTGAAAACACCAGAATAACCAGAATCATTCCACTTTCAGAATAGGAATGAGTTCTTATCAAGTGCAAATCAATGTGGTAGTCATGATACTTAAACCTCTAAATTATTTGAAATTGAGATACTGATTTCAAATCAGGATCTTTTGCCACATTATGTTTGTTATCTACCTTGGTGCATTGTAGAGAAGGAAGGCGCTTCAGTGTCTTCAGTGAATGAATAAATCTTGTCAAGAAAGGCAAAACAAACACATCCTGTATAAATCCTGAAGTACTTATCTTGTAGGTAGGACCACACTAAGCAACTGTGCTAAGAGATGAAGTATTTGTCCATTGATACAGGACTTGAGATGATATTCCACATTTTTGACACTCCAAAAGATGTAAATATCAGAATGATCTGGTTTATGGAGAACGCAAGGTGAAATCAGACGTAACATTATAGAGAACTTACAATGGGCTTTGTGAGGGCCAAGGTTCCTCCTGGTTTCACAACGAAAATGAGGGGTGTATACCCATATTTATTTAATGTCTGAATTGCATCCTCCCCATAATTGGACTTTGAGATGACGAATAATAAAGATGCCATTAAGACTTCACAACATTAAGGAAACATAAAAATATAACCATATATAAAATTAAACAATAGAGTAATAATTTAGAAATGAGATAAAACAACACTGTATTAAAAGCCTAATTGAAAAAAAGAACCCTTCAGTTTTATTGCTCATCGAAAACATAGGGAGTAGGGGGTCAACGTCACCTTCGTTGAGTATTCAAGACCTTCATCTACTTGCTGGATTCGATTGGTGAGAGCTTAGTACAGAGACTTTTTGGGTAGCATCACTACCACTGGAGAATGTTCCTTGGGAGGAAATCTGACAATGGATATACTGCTGCTCAAAAGGCTATTTCTTGGGTACTGAACTCTTTGACTTAATATCCCCCCTCTCTAGGTCATGGGCTGTATAACAATGGTTCCAATGCTGATTGTAAATATAGCAAAGTTTACATGGGCAGAATTGATCCTTAAATATCCACATTAACTAAGGGCCTTTCTGTGCTATGCTGTTATAGTGCTATTATTCCACTTTCAACATCCCATGGAATTCTGGGGTTTGTAGTTTACTGAGGCCAAAGAGCTCTCTGGCTGAGAATTCTAAATGCCTCTCCCTAAACTGCAAATCCCAGAATTCCAGAAGATGTTGAAAGTGGAATAATAGCACTATAACACTGTAGTGCGGAAATGGCCTGAGAGGCCTGCCTCTCACACTGTAAGTAAAGGAAACATCTTGTTGTAATATGCAAAGCAGCCCTCAGGGTGTCACCAAAGAGAAAGTTTTCCTTGCTGCTGGTTAGAGCTTAAATGCATTGTTGGAAGTCAAGCAAGAAACCAGTGTTACTAAGAATAATTTCTGTTTACTAATCCTCATCTCTCCAGGGTGGATTACAGGACACAGTGCTCATCTGAGAAAGTGTTGCATAGCCAGTGGCTGTCAGACATATATTCTTCAGCCTACATCAGTGTCCTCCCCTGAGCCCAGCATCACACCTTCCATTTTGGATGATAGGAGTTATGTTGCTCTTCTCCTGATTGTCTTTTTGGGTCATTCATTGAGGAGAATGACTACTATTTTCCAGCCTTCCAACAACCTGCAAATGAGTGAGGCTTTTTTTCTGGTTTGTATCAAGATAACTATTATCTAATCAAAATAAAACTTAATGTATGACACATTAATTTTTCATTTTGAAATTCATGCTCAATAACTGCATTGTAACTTTACATTTTTTGTGGATATGGACTCTTTTATTTGGAAGAAAACTATAACTGTACATTATTTGAAGATTCTGCCGGAAGTTCTAAAATTTCCACCGTTCACCTATCTTCTCTTCCTTATCAGCTTCATACACTACACTCTTTTTTCTGTGCTTGAAAAGTAACTTAAGAAAGAATTTGATTAAATCAACACCAGACTTTTCTACAAAGAAGCAACCTCTCGACTTTTACACAGATTAAGCCATATACTCAGATCAACCAATCCTTGCTTGGAATGTGGCACCTATGAAGGAGAAGAGGACCATGTCTAATAATGTACCTACAATTTGTATAAATTGGATGCCATTGGATAAAAAGAAATAACCTATTGGTACATAGTACAAAAGTGAGCCAGCATGGTGTAGTGATTTGAGTGTTGGACTGTACACTGGGGCCATTTCCACATGATGTCACAAAGCCGCTTCTGCCATGGCATGGCAGAGGTCAGCAGGTTGTGCTTCTGAATGACATCATTGCCATCCCGCTGCTGTCCCGTTGTGAAGCGTCACACTCACGTGGTATTTGAAAAATGAAAAAAAAAAACACAATTTTGTACCTCCCATCACATGGCACTTCTGTACTTACTATCATGCAGAAGCTGCTGCTATGTGAATGCGATGCTTCCTGCCCCAGAGCAGCAATGGCAAGTGCTCAGCTGTGCTGCAGAAGGAAAGGGTGGGGCTATCCCTCTCTCTTTTGCAAGGAGTGAGCAGGTGCGGAGGGGAGTGTTGCTGAGGTGCTCTCTTCCAGACCTGGATTTGCAGGGGAGTGATGCAGAAAAGTATTGTCATGCAGACAGGGCCTGGGAGACCAGAGTCCAAATCCCCACTTAGCGAACAAAATCGACTGGATGACCATTGGCAAGTCACACTCTCTCACCTCAGAGGAAAGCAATGGCAAACCCTCTCTGAAAAAAACATGCTGCCAAGAAAACCCCATAATAAGTTTGCCTTAGAGTTGCCACAAGTCAGAAATGACTTAAAGGCCCACAACAACACATCGTACAAACTAGATAGGCAGGAACATGTGACTTATTATCACAAAAGCAACCCATGTAATGTAAGCCCAGTGGAAGTGGCACATGGTAGGTAAGCTATGCCTTCCACCTCTTGCTTCTCATATTTGCATTTGATGTTGGTGTTGCCTCATGAGTTTTCCATATGTTGAACTATGAATGTGAAATCCAGGGTGGTGTAGTGGCTTGAGAGTCGGACTAGCACTCTGAAAGACCAGGGTTCAAGTCCTCACTTAGCCATTGAAATTCACTGCATGATCTTGGTAGGTCTCATGCTCTCAGGTCTAATGGAAGGCCATAGCAAACTGCATTTGAAGACATCTTGTCAAGAACATTCTACAAGATGGAAATTGTAAGTTGAAGTTGACCTGACAGTGTATAACCATATCAATTACAGTATTATATATGTGCACATGACAGCCCTGGATGGAATCTAGTGTTCCAATCCCATACATAGCTACTTCTACGTCAGTTCTACAGAGATTCCTCAGCCTTGTGAGAATGCTCCTGACTAGAGATAGAGAAATCTGTCAGTTTTGTTCTTTCCTCCCTTTAATTTCTTTTTAAATACCAAGTTATTTCCATCAAATTTATGAAGAAATGTGTGAATTTTGAGAAGTTCACATAAAAACATAATTGAACAATATTTTTGACCATTTGCACTGGACAAATCCAGCAATAAATCCCAGTATGTTATACCTGCATGCCATGTAGCTATTAAAAATGAGGAGCATGTCAAGAGGCATCAGTGGCATGACTGGATCAACAGGGATTCAAAACCAGATTTAAGAGCTCAGCGCTCTCAAGATGAAGATGATTGATTGCTATGTTTTTCTGGTTTTTTTAATAAAGAAATAATTGCTTGTGTTTCGAAATCAACTTGTTTTCAACCTAATTTATTTTTCTTTCCTTCTTTTGGAGTTACTCTGGTTAATTGTCCATTTTTAAAATTTGTAGCCTGTAAAGTTCTACAGAGAGAGAGTTAGTGCCTGGGAGAACTTTTCCTCAAACTAGTAAACCCAGTGCATAGCTCTCATCACAAGCTAATATCTCAGAGGCCAGGATCAGAATTCAAAATGACCTTAACAGATTAGAGAGCTGGACCAAAACTAACAAAGTGAATTGCAACAGGAAGAAATTAAGATAGTATGTACACTTAGACAGAAAAAATGAAATGCAGAGATATAGGATGAGTGACACCTGACTTGACAGCAATGCATGTGAAAGGTACCTAGGATTCTTAATAGACCACAAGCTGAACATGAGTTGACAGTGTGATGCAGCAGCTTAAAAAGCCAATTCAATTCTAGGATGCATCAATAGGACTATAGTGTCTAGATCAAGGAAAGTAATAGTATCATTCTATTCTGCTTTGGTCAGACCTCACCCAGAATGCCGTGTCCTGTTCTGGGCACCTAATTCAAGAATGTTACAAATTGGGACATGTCTTGAGGAGGATAACCAAAATGGTAAAAGTCATGAAAACCATGCCCTAAGAGGAGTGGCTTAAGTAGCTGGGTATGTTTAGCCTGGAGAAAAGAAGGTTAAGAGGTGACATAATGGCCATGTTCAAATATTGGAAAGGATGCTTATTTTTATCTTCTCCAGAGACTAGGGCACAGAACAATGGTTTCAAACGTCCAGAAAAGAGATTCTACCTAAACAGCAGGAAGAACTTCTTGATAGTAGGAGCTGTTCAGCAATAGAAAATGCTGTGGAGTGTGGTGGAGTCTCTTTCTTTGGAGGGTTTTAAACAGATGGATGGCCATCTGTTGGAAACACTTTCAATGTATATTCCTGCAAGGTTGGACTCGATGGCCCTTGTCTCTTCCAACTTTATGATTTGTGATTCTACTGTACCCATATACTTGTAAAGAACTTAGTTTGGCCTAATTTAACTTCCAAAGATGGCAGGAAACAATGTATAGAAAGTCCGTATTTGTTGTATGCAAATATAGAATCCTTCTTTGTATTTGTTACAACAGTGTGTTGACCTTATGTAACCCTAACTATAGCACTCCTACATAGTATTTTAATCATGTTGTCTGGCATCCAGATAGCAAATTTCTGGGTCTTAGTTGTGCTAAATGCAGTCATTTACCCCATTGCTTGAATAAGAAGTCATCTACAGGGCAGTGGAAAAATAGAATCATACACATTTCACAATCTAATACAGCTAATCCTGTGCCTGACCTTTACTGAGAACAGAGAAGCAAGCACATACATGTTAACCTTCTAGATACAACATACTGAAGTAACATTCTGCATATCTCAAGACAGTAGGAAAAAAACAGCGGAGGGCTTTCATATCTAAAGGATGAAGTGCAATAAAACTTAGACATTCACACTAAACTTAAATGGCTGAAATTTAAAATATGCACTCTTAATTTTAAGGAAAGAGCTCTGCTGGTAGTTTCCCCCTTGCCCCATTGCATAGTGCAAAATGCACAGAGCAAAACCAAAATGGTTTCTTTTGCCAGGTTCTGTTGTTATCCTGAGTACAAATCTGGCACATTATGTGAGCAGGAGAAGTCACTGTTGTTATTTTATATCCCGCCTTTCCCCCTATCCCTGGGACTCAAGAAGGTTTACCAAATTAAGTTCTGCTACATCAAGGATAGGAAAGGGGCTGCTTTATGTGGCCCCAAGGCTATTTTGTTGCTCCAGGAGTTTCATTTTTTAAATTTTCTTCCTAATTCTTTTGCTGCAAAATGGCCCTGCTGTTTCCAGGGAGCATGGGGAGCAATTTAACCATGTTTTTGTCCTCTGGGCAGTTTGAGGTCCAAGAGAATCCCCCCTTTTTCTCCCAATAGGAGGTAACTTAGAAATTGACTTTTGAGGCCCAGAAAGGGTTAAAAATGTGGATAAATTGCCCCCATGATCTCTAGGCGCATAGGGGGTAAAAATTCAATTGGGGGGCAGGTATGGCCCTCCATTTTAACTGGGAGGGCAATGCAGCCCTCTAACCCTTGACAATTGCTCACCCAATCTGATATGCTCCCTTATCTAAACAACAAATTCTGTTGTAATCATAAACCTGGCAAGGGTAGAGACACTGTTTACAGGAATTCATGATATATTTAATGGCATCTGAAAAATTGGTTAGTTTTTGTTTTTTTTTTCAGTTTGTTTCTTGGTAGGCTGGCATGATTTCAGCATTGGACTATGAGTGTGGAGACCGGGGTTCGATTCTCCACTCAGCCATGGAAACACCTGTGTGACCTTGGGCTTGTCACATACTCTCAGCCCCAGAAAACCTCATGAGAGGTTTGCCTTAGAGTCACCATAAGTCAGAAGCAACTTGAGGGCACACAACAACAACAACGCTGTTGTAATGTTATTGATCAATTACTCTGCTTGCCTCTATAAAAATATGAAACTTCTGTTTCTGTACTCAGGGATTAAGCCATTATGAAAATCAAATTACTTGGTATTGGGTAGGGGGAACAATTTAGTCAAGTCTGGAGCAAAGGCACTAAAAAGATTGCGGGTAGAAGACTGATGAAAGAGAGGCAGCTTGAGAGAGAAACTCTTTCTTATTACTAATTTTAGATACAACAAAGAAAGAAGGAGCAAACCTTCATAAAATGGAGGGAGGAGAATGAACTTTTCTTGGCCACTTGATGGAATACTAAGCAAGAGAGGAGAGTTAATAGAAAAAATTAATGTAGTTTTCCAATCATCAGTAAGCTAAACATCTAATTTAGCTATATTTACAATAAAAATGGAGGAAAATTGAGTATTATGTTTCTGTTTCATTGTCATTTACATTTATGTTACAAGCTGGCACTAGAATCCTTCATTTTCAATTGTCACATCACAGAGTTTTCAAGCTAACAGATACTGAGATGTGTCTTACCAGTATAATCTTCTGCTCAGTCCTCTCAAGGGTTAGTGAAAGTGGCATTGCCATTGTGTCTAAAAGATCTTCTTTCAGTGTCAGTCCTCATTACTTCTGCTGCCTAGCATCTTCTTTTCTGAAGCTTCTCTACTGCCCTCAGTACTCTTCTGCTAACACAGCTGTTACTCCTTTAAGATGGATCTTAGTCTCAAGTTGCTCCTTGAAGAGGAGAGATTGACACTCTGCCATGAACACTTTGAACACTCTGCCTTGAGTTACTGTACTAGGAGACAAGAGTCTTCATTGAGTCTAGTTTCCTGATGGTATTATTCTTTGGCCATTTCTACCCTACACTGTTACAGTGCTATTATTCCACTTTCAACATCTTCTGGAATCCTGGGGTTTGCAGTTTAGGGAGGGGCTTTTAGAATTCTCAGCCAGAGAGCTGTTTGGCCTCACTAAACTATAAACCCCACAATTCCAAGGATGTTGAAAGTGGAATAATAGCACAATAACAGTGTAGTGCGGAAATTGTTGGGGAATTGACAGATTTTTAGTAATAAGTCTCCCAATCAGCAGAGTATTCTGTGATGCACAGACAAAAGCTGAACAAGTCACCAGTTCCACTTCATCATCTCCATCTTCATCTCCATTACACACTCAGTCTAGCTCAAAAGAAACACAAACAGTTTGGTTAAAAATATGAAAAGTTTACTCACAAAATCTTGTGCATAGTCTACACAGGTTCAGTTCTTGAAGACAGTAAGAGGAAAATAAGAACTCACATGCTTACAAGAAAGCATGGTTGCCAGAGAATTGGAGAGCACATGCTTACAGGGAAGTTGAAGAACAAAAGGGAAGAGGAAGAGTACATGCAAGAGGAAGTGGGTGTTGACCAAACAACAGGAAGTTTACTCTAGGCAGTCCCCTCTATGCCAACAATATACATGCAAACTAACTAGCCAGTTAATTAAGCATGCAAAGGTTGCCACTCCCAACAGAAATGGCCTCAGTCTTTCTGACACACCTGCATCCTCTCACTGCGTTAAGCTGTACCTCTGAGAAAATGTGCTTCCAACTCATTTTGAATTGTGGTGCTGGAAGTGAGCTCTACATATACCATAGACCTCCAAAAAGACAAATAAAGGGTTAGAAAGCAAATTCTCAGTAGAATTCTCACTAGAAGTCAAAATAATCAATCTTTGGACATATTGTGGGACAATGTGACTCATTAGGAAAGATTATAATGCTTGGTGAAGTGGAAGGTAATAGAAAGATAGGAAGAACACATTGCAGATAGATTGAGTCAATCAAGGAAGACATGGTCCTGAGCTTGATTCAATAGAGGAGGCCATGGTCCTGACTTTGCAAGAGCCGAACAGGGCTGTTGATGGCTGGGGATCTTGGAGATCTCTCATCCATAAGGTTATATAAATCAGAGCTGGTTTGACTGCACATAACAAACAACAACAAAAAACCTATGAAATGACATCAGTGATCTTACTTAATCCCCTCCCCTTTTGTTTCTGCCTTGAGATTTTGAGAAAGGAAATAGCTGGGTGAAGTTCTGAAAAAATTCCCACCAAAAACCTTATTTTGCTTAATTTTTATTTCAAATAATTTTTTAAAAAATAAATTATTTTTTAATTATATTTAATTATTTTTATTTTACTCTTATTTTGTTCAATTTTCCTTTCTCCCTTATAGGCTAAGCTTATTAATCGCCTACTTTCTTCAGCTTTCTGATTTCTGCATGGATCCTATCAAAAATTCCATAGATAAGAGCCTGGGACAGAAGAGGAATCTGTATGAGGAGTCTGTACGCAAATAAGATCACCTCCCTTCCAGGGTGCCATTGCTACTTTTTCATTTGCTATTTTTAAACCTTGGAACTGACTAAAATATTATATTCTAATCATGAACAAAGGTAAAGATTTTTGTAACCATATTCATTCATGAAAGAACTAGCTGGAAGATGTAAGATTTTTGGCTCTTTAGCAAGGTCTTTCACTTCAGTAATTAATAATTTAATTCCACCTTAATCCATTAAGGTAAAAACAAATTAATTAAATTACACCTTTTCATTAGAAAATTTGTAACTTATTTGGTAACTTTATTGATTTTAGTTGGTTAATTCCTCTCACTGGGTGAAGAGATAAGAATTAGTCAAAGAGTGTCTGCCAGGAATTCCTGTTTTGAAATCAAATGGTGATCAGAGATTTAAGGCAGTCTCAGAAAAGAAACAGTATAAAATGCAAGGATAGTTTTGGGAGGACAATTTCCAGATTAATGATAGAAGACATTTTTTCTTTTTCCAGATAAAACTGGACTTAATTTATAAATAGCCAGCTGATAAGTGATGCAGTATTGTCCTGATTTAATTAGGGAACTGAGGAAGACTACAAGAAAACATTGGTTGAATACATTAAAAAAATGGGAAATCAGCTGGAGAAGTAGTTGTAATATAAGGGTTAAAAAAGCAGTAAGTGGAATACAGTTATTGAAAAGAGACTGAAAGAATTCAACACATCTATCTTCACTGTAGGGTATATTGGACGGGCAGGTATTTGTGGCTGAATTAAAATATTTATGAAGGGAGACAGCAGAGTTGAAATTGTGGGGACAACATTTATATATTAACAAATCAAACACCAATAATCAGGTTCAGATGGTATCCACACAAGAATTCTTAAAAGAATTCAATGTGAATTGCTGATCTTCTAAAAAATGTGTAAGAGGTCCAAAACCTCAGCTTCTGAACTAGAGAAATAGAAAGTAGCCAATAATATAGCCAATAATACCAGTTTTTTGAAAAGTACTAAGTAGTCCTGAGTCTCTCTTTAAAAATTGGCATTACATTGGCAACTTCCCAGCGTGACAGGGGATCCAGGAAATTACAGGTTAGTTGACTGAACGTCTCTCCTGGGTAAATTGGTGGAAAGCATTATTAAAACTATAGCTGTCTCTGGGATGCAGCCAAGTATTACATCAGAACATATTCCTGTACCACACTAATACAGTAATGCCAGGTAGGACAATATCACCTTCTTGAATAATCTTGCTTCAAAACACCATGCCAGGAAGGCCATTAGCACTATTTATTATGCTGATTGAAAGAAAAGAAAAGGTGTGTGTTGAACCTATTTTTCTTTGAGAACCACTCCTGCCTCTTATGATCTCCCATCCTATAGCTGTAAAAAACAACCCAAGTATATATTATTTTCCTCATTTATTATTTCTGCACCAGTATTGTACTTTACCCAATTTTCTCCACTTTCACACTGAGTGAAAAAGAATGTTTCTGACCTGACAAAACCCATTTCCTTTAATCTAATTTTTGTTGTTTTATGCTTCATGGCTTCATTTCTCTATTTCATAGTGGATTGCAGTCCTGGAAATTAGATAAGAGCACTTTGTGATTTTATTTCAGTTCAAGGTCCATCCTCCTATTCACACTTTACTTCGAATTCCCTAATGTTTTTCTGCTTTTGCTTTTACAAAGCTTTTTGTATTGTATCTTAAACTGTATTCATCATTATTTTCCAAGCCTGACTGTTTTACAACATTCAAGGAGGCAAGAGATCTATTTTGAAAACTACATGTATTTTTCATTCAATAAATTGTGCTCACCATTCAGCAACAAAACATAAGAGAAAATCTGAATGGACTTGTTTCAACATTGCACTCTCTTCCTCTTTTTTAATGCCTCCTTTCCTATCAGATGAGATCTGTAGAGTGTCCTTTAGATGTACTTTTGAATTGATTTACTTCTATATATTTCTAGTGTTGTTGCATTACAGAAGCCAATTTCTCCTAAAATGATACATCCAGGTATAAGGAAAAAGATTCCTACAATAAACCATAAAACAATGGGCTAACTTCGGTCATATGAAGAGAATAGCTCACTGGAAATCCTAGCAGAGCTTGGGAAAATTATTTTTGGACCACAGTTGTGAGAATCTCCCAGCCAGCATTGATACTGGAGGTGAGGCAGATAAAAAGTAACTTCTCCAAGTCCTGGATCCCTGATGGAAATAATGCATGAAAGTGTCATAGGACATATTCCAGCTCATAGTAAAAATGTTCCCCCCACCATTCACCTCTTTAGACAGCACAGAAAAGGACTCTCTACAGCAGAGTTTTCCAAACTGTGTGTTGTGACACATTCGTGTGCCGGCTGCAGTGTGTAGGTGTGTCGCATGAATGTAATGGGTGGAGAGGCTGCCTCTCTCACCACTGTGGTGGACTGGGCCAAGTAAGACCATGGCGGGGGTGGCGGTGGGCCAGGCCTGGATGGAGGGGCTGGCTCTCCCACTGCTGCTGCCCTGGCCCTAGGAAGACCACAGCAAGGGTGACGGCAGCCGGCTAGGTCTAGGTGGAGGGGCTGCCTCCACTTAGTGAATTACTTACTGAATTACTGTGTCGCAAAATGATACATGTCTAAAAAGTGTGTCACCAACAAGAAAAGTTTGGGAAGCTCTGCTCTACAGTGCAGATGCAGACATAGAGCTCCTCCATTTGAAGAAGAACTCGAGAGCCTGGCCAATCAGTGATCTTCCTCTCAGGGAAGACAAGTACATCAGCAAGTATGGGTAAAATCTTTCCAATGCCGTGCAAATGCATGGATGACATGGGAGAAATTTCTGTAACAAGCATTGGTCATGGGGGATGATCTGATGACAGTGGGACACAGGATAGACACTGGAGCACTGTGACCTTCTTCAGAATGCATTGTTACCTTGTGAACTGGGGATGCCGGGAGGGACACCAAAATGTGCTCCACTAAAGGTGGGGAAAATTAGCTCAGAGCACTGCTTAACGTTACGAGAGGTAGGGTAACTTAGCGAGATCTTGAACCCTATGTCTACGGGCTCGGGTCAAGTCAAGGAGAATGCAGAAGTTGAAATAATAAATGATGTTTATTAAATACAAGCAAAACAGTATATGCGACACACTCATACAAGATAACTAAGGAAAATAAAGGTTGGAGTGGTGTAGAGGGATTTTTAGAGGGATTGCTGGTTTGAGTGATACTTCACCTGTCCTGAAGCCCAGAAAAATAGAGAGCGAAGCTGGGGTGCGATGTAGCTCAGCACGTGGAGCTGAGGGGAGGCTCACCAAGCAAAGCGGCAGCAAGGCGGGATGAAACTCGGGAGCGATCCGAGGAAGGTCTCGAAATCAAGAGTTTTTATAAGGAGAATTGTGACTGCAGGCTAAACCGTACTTGAGGGAAAACAATAGATGTGGAGTTGGAGACAAAGCCTCCGAAAGGTCAGAATCTGAATGATTGAGTTATCGTAGCGATTCTCAATAGAGTAGCCAGTATGCAGACGCAGAGTACTTGGGTATTGTATAGGTTACCCATCAAGCTGCCATCACGGGGCAGAGGCTCTTTTGTAAGTGGCGTGCATACTTAGAGTACTTACCTGGAGGTCTCCTAAAGCAATGAGTCAGCTATTTCTGGCCTACCTGTATTGTAGTTTGAATATTACGGCTATCAACGGCCGAGTTTGTTTCCATGCTTGTCCGGTGGCCTCGCAAGCACGTGGAAAGGAATAGAGAAGTGCAGCCGAATTGTGATATCAAGGGATATCTTTTAACATCCCCAAAGCTCGGACTAGCCAGGGCAGTAACAGCATTCTTTCAAGGCATTGTTTGGTGTGACCCACCCTTTTATACAGTGGAAAGAGGGGGAGCATATCACCAGTCTTATTCAGGCATTCAGAGATGGCGTGGAAATGGTGTGAAGAAATGGATGTGGAGAGAAGAGGGTATGCCACTGGTCAATTCTATAGTTTTTGCTTTCATGTGGTCATTCTGAACACTAGATAATGCAATTGTATTCTCCATATGTCCAGAAGACATTTAGTCACTCTTTATCACCATAATCCTTTGTTCATATAGACTAAGGTAAATCTGGACAGCATGGAAAAAACCCAGACCATTGTTGGACATATTAGTATTAGCTAGACACGTATGCAATTAATATAAGCGCTAGAGAGTGTGGCCATGTCTAATCCTCACCAATTCACCCTTTGCACATTATCTTTATATGCACAAATTTATTACCTGTACTGTGATACAACAATCATTTTATTAATTTCTTGAGACTGAAAATTAATCCACCTAAGAATGAGAAATGACTACACATTCAATAAAGCAGATGGTTTAAATAATAATAACATCATCATCATCAACAACAACAAAGAGAAATATGATTTGTAAAAACAGAAATACTAGAGTTGAGTATTAGAGACTCAGTTTCTTATTATATGTTTGTATAGTCCTAGATCAGTAATTTGCTTAAATTTGCCATGAAATTGTTCCAACATTTCAAGGTCTTCTTAATGAGATTTGTCCAAATGTTGTGTTTTATTTTCATTCTGAAAAAAAAAAAAGGAATCAAGCTTGTCTGTTCTCAGAAAATAAAATATCAAACACTGGAACAAATGTTCAAACACAGAATTAAGACAGATCAAAAACTGACATTGTGCTGCTTCCATCTTGTTTGTCGCACATTGTTTCTCCTATTAATTTGTGCTCAGTGTCTACAGCATGAGGTGACACACAGTGTGATCACAGGTGGCAGAAACACATATTGACTTTCAGCTGAACGTATCTCTATAGTGAGCTGTGTATTGATAAACTAATTCAAGGGCATCCTGCAGAGAATATTGTGTGCAGAAAAATTCCATCTCTCTCGCCTCTTCCTCCAAGCCATTCTTTTTACTCAGTGTGGGAAACAATTTGATGCATTTCTACCTGGAAAATTAGTCATGTCAGATTGAGAAGTGAAAAATATTATATTTACCACTTACTTTAGTATAATTGCATGATTAACTCATCTGGGGATCTAGAGAGGATCATATATATGAAGCAAGGCAATATGCAGCAGGAGAGAAATAACGCTTAAGTAAAAGAGCCAGTGTGGTAAGTGGTTAGAGTGGGGGATCAAAGGATGTATTGGTTATAGTCCCTATTGAGCCATTGGGTCAGTCATTCTCTCTCAGCCTGGACAAGCCTAAAGGACTGCTGTGAGAAGATGCAGAGGGTGAGAGCAATATAGGTTGCCTTAAGCCATTAGAGGAAAGCCAGGAAAATATATATATAATAAATATAAATAATATATGTATATATAAAAAAATGATGAAAGGAAATGAAAGCAACAGCTTTCTTGAGGAGTTCTATCTCCCTGCCCCCTATAATTGGGAAGAGTGGGTACGCTGGCAAACCCCATGCCCTCCTACACTTCACTGGCTGTTCATGTTCAGCCCCCATGCATTCAAGTGTAAACCACTGAAGCAGCAACCTCTTCCCATTAGATTCTAAAGCATGAGGAGACAATACCGTCCAACTGTCCTGGTTTGGCAGGAACAGTCCCTGATTAATCTATGTTGTCCCACTTTTTCTGCTGCTTTTAAAATGTCTCAGTTTCTAGGTCTTCCACCCACTTTCTTCCTTCATCTCAGTTTATTTCCATTAATGCAAAGCTAGTACAGGCAGTTTGTACTCAGCTCAGCAGCAAGGAGAGAAGAGGAATGGGTGGAATCTTGTCCTTCTCAGTAAACTCAGGCAAAAGCAAATTTCTGCAGCTTCTCCTAGCTTGTGTGATCTTTCTCATTTATAACTTTCCTCTCTTGACCACAACCTGGTGTTCCTTGCCCATATGTGATCTGGTTTTCATCTGTGAAAACTCAAGAGTATAGGGAACCTTATAGGTGGAAAGAAGAATTTCCTTCAACTTGTGAAAGGCCACCAATGAAGGGAAAGCTATTTTCCAGAGGGATTGGTCTTTGTGGCACACTCCTGCTCTCTTTCACATGTTTTTTAAGAATAACATACATGAGGGGTTGATAGTGTTGCACTAGCACTCCCAGTAACTTTAGTCAGCATACTCAGTGTTACTGGTAGTGACAGTCCAGCAATATCTGGAGGGCCATGCAATTACTTGGCCCAGAGAAAAAGAATGCCTGAAAAGAACAAGCCAGTCTTCCCTCATAGTTCTCAGAACACAGTTCTCACAAAAGCAGCTGGGATGTGTGTGGGGGTTTGCTTTGCAAATGGGGATAGGTGCATCTGTTCTACTGCCTCTGTTCCCAATTAGCTTATGACCATGGAGTAGCCTTACTTTTGTCTACACATATTTCCTTTAGAACAATTCAGAGCAGAAAGTGTAGATTCTTTGGCCACAATTGTCATATGCCCAAAAGCAGAAAGTTGGTGAGGGAGTATCAGACTCTAATGGGGCTCAGCAGTCACAAGAGAATCAGGTTGGTCCAGATCATATGTTACCCTGATTTCTGGGGGTCCCGGGAGGGACACCTAAATGTGCTCACAACAATGGGGAGGGAATTAGCACAGAGCACAAGTTGGCAATGCAAGAGGCAGGGTAACGTAGTGAGATCTTGAACCCTGTGTCTATGGGGTCAGGCCAAGTCAAGGATGAGACAGATGTTGAAATTAATGATTGTTTTATTTAAGCACAATCGAACAAATGTATGCAACACACTCACGCAAGAAACTATAGAAATAAAGGTAGGAGCGGGTAGAGGGATTTTTCAGGAGGTTTGGTATGGGAAGTACTATACCTGTCCTGAAGTCTGGTTAGAAGCGGAGAAGCTGGGGAGCATGGATCTCAGCATGTGGAGCTGAGGGAAGGGCTCACTGGACAAAGCGACAGCAAGGCGGGATGGAAGCCAAGAGTGATCCGAGGAAGCGCTCAAAGTCAGGGGTTCTTATAGGGAAAATTGTGACCGCAGGCTAGTTCGTACTTGGGGAAAACAATGAGTTTGGGGCTGGAGACAAAGCCTCCGAAAGGTCAGTATTTGAATGATTGAGTTCAATAGGGTAGCTAGTATGCAAACGCGGAGTGCTTGAGTGTTGTATAGTTTGATCATCAAGCTGCCTGCGCGGGGCAGAAGATCTTTTGAAAGTTGTGTGCATACATAATATGGTACTTGCCTTGAGGTCTCCTGAAGCTGCGAGTCGGCTATTTCTGGCCTGCCTGTATTTGTTTGGAATATTACAGTGATTATCAGCCGAGTCTGTGTGCGTGCTTGTCTGGGGGCCTCGCAAGCATGTGGAGAGGAATGGTATAGAAGGCCGAATTATTGATATCAAAATGATATCTTAATATCCCACAAGCTCAGGCTAGCAATGGCGGTAACTCATACACATGTTATTTCGAAGACTAGCTGAGAATGAGTGTTACCAGACTGTACACCCCACACTTTGATACAGTTTAATTGGTGAGATATGATTTAATTGGCAAATGTATTAAGTGGTTTTGATACCAAACATGCCCTGCTATGGCTGTATGGCCAAGCTGAACAAGACTGGACAAATGTGTATTGTGAATTAGGTCAGAAAACACCTCTAGGCATAGCCAGGTCATAATCAGGAAATTACCAGGAAACTCCAAAGATAATAGGTTTGCAGCTAGTGTCAACAATTCTGTCTTTTGGACAGTAGCAACAGGGAGATTCCCACCAGATCGCCAATTGTCTCAACTCCTCTCCCTTAGACCTGCAAACTTCCATGTTATCCTCACACCTGTCCAACCATTACTGAACTGTCACAAAGATCATTAGCCCTTTGTCATCTAATGCTAAGAGCAATAGCCACTTCTGGACCTCATTGTCCACTCTGCAAACTCCATTGTTTACCTGGGCACCTCTGCCCTCCAGTCAGAAATTGGATATATAAACCCCACATTTTGGTCAGTCAACTTGCAGTACACCGATTGCTGAATGCCATTCTGCTACTCCAATTTCTGATTGTGTACTGTCCTTAGATGCAAGTCTAAGCCACATCACTGCTTCTTCACTGCTCTTCTAGATCAGTAAAATCACCTACTACACTCTGAAATCTTGCTATCTAAAACTTTCCTCCCTTTTCCCTTTAGTTATCCTTGTGTGATTGTATGACTGTGTGACTGTATGGATCTTGTGTGTATGATTAATTCCCCTAATAAAACTCAATCAAGCTCACTTTTTGGGTCTCTGGCTGGTTGTTCTCTGCAGAAGTACTGGTAAACATAGGTGGAGAGACCTTACTAGATTACCCCCCCCCCCACAGGCCTTCTAATTTGAGCTAATAATTCTCCGCCTTTGCACTGAGATACTGTCATCGTGGGTAGACCCCAAAGTCACCTATATTTTGGGGTAATATGAGGAGCTAGTATAGTATAGTACAGTAGCGAAGTCTAAAACATTCCCGAATCAATCACTGGTAACAAGCAGACACAAAGAACTAAACCCAAAGAGAGGAGAGACAAGGCATATAACTTTTAGCTGCTCCAAGGGGTCAGAAATGCAAAAAAATCTGAAAGCTTGTGAGAGAGTTCATCAGTTTGTTGAGCAGTTGCTTGAAAGAAGAACTCCTGTCTGTGCTTAGAGACTTGACAGCCTAGTGGCAAATGACAAAATGTCTTGTATATGAGTCCGTGCACAAGGCATTGACTCCTACTTGTTCCCATTTGGGTTGACATTGCTCTGAAAATGAAAGAGACCATTCCTTAGCATCTACCTGCTCTGGAGGTCTCTTATCCAGAGAATCTTCATTGCCTGTGTTTGCCATTGATTGCTCAGATTTGGAGGTGGGATGGGGACCTGTCTTCTGGAGTTAGGGACTCTTCCAGGTCTGATTCCTCTAAGTTTGCTGGTTTACCACCTTCATGCAATGAAGATGCTTGGAGCTTTGAAAGCTAGCATGATATATTTTGCAAATATTGGGTGACCAATAAAAATATTTAACCAAGATGCATTTTGGATCCTGTTTTATGGCCAGGACAGGGTACCCCTGAGGCTAACCAGTAACACTGGTAACTCCCATTGTATGGGTGTTCTAACTGAACATAGTTTATAGGGCACCTAAGTTTAGCCTGCCGCTTACAGCTGCCATTTTTTGACTCTTGTAGTACAAATTTCAGTTGAAGAAACAAAAATCCTAAACACTGAAGATGGAATAAATTATTGAACGAGTAAATGGGCATAAATATATTGTCCTTAAGTAGATTGGTAGTCTCATATAGAAAAGACATAATTTACCTTCACAATTTGACAGTTGGCTGAATGGGTCTTTTGGGGGAAACAGTTGGGGAAACTATTGGAAAGATACTGAAGATATTTGGTTTTCAGCTAGATTGTGGGAAGGAGAGAAAGAAGAGAGAGACAGTAAATTCATAGGTGGGTATTTCATGGAAAGAGTTTTCCTCCTCAAGTCTTATGGAATTTTGTGAGTGAAGTTCAGTTTGTGGAATTGCAGAGGTTTGGCAAAAAAACCAACAATGGTTAAATTTAAAATGTGAATGAGTAAAGAAATTGAAAATCAGCCATGAAATAATGGGACCAGATACAAAATTGGATAATAAGGATCACTTCATTCAAACTGATCTATTTAAAGTCTTGATGGCCTGGAAGGGAGCAAGAAGGGGGAGCAACCTGATTCGGTTGCAGCTGAGGCAGATGTCACCACATGACAATCCCTTCAGCTTTCTCAACAGTGAAACACCTCAGCCACAAGTGAAACCTCAAGTTGCAAGTGAACTCCAAAGGCAGCCTTCTTCCCTAACTTTCTGGGATGCAAAGTCCTAAGGAGGGAGTTCCAGAGCTGTACTCTACACCAAAGGGTGCCAAGAGGTGAACACAGAAAAAAAAAACAACAAATTACAGCAACAAATACACAAGAAAAACAAAGAAAAAGAAATAATACAAAAAAAAATACTAAATCTTTCCTAAGACAGGCCATTTCTGCACTACACTGCTATAATACTATTATTTCACTTTCAACATCTTGTGGAATTCTGGGGTTTGTAGTTTACTGAGGCCAAAGAGCTCTCTGCCTGAGAATTCTAAACGCCCCTCCCTAAACAGCAAACCCCAGGATTCCAGAGAATGTTGAAAGTGGAATAATAGCACTATAACAGTGTAGTGTAGTGGAGAAATGGCCATAGATTATAGATGACTCTATAAAACAACTTGGAAATATTTTTCCAAATATACTACTTGCTGATTGCAGTCAGCACATCGTACTGTTTTTTTGTGCAAAACACCTATCAAAAACCTCCCAGTCTTTTGAAAAAAAAAAATCATTACTGATTTATGTTTTAATAATGTTGTCAATTTATCCATTCCAGCTAAGTCCAACAATTTTATTAGCCAGTTCTCTTTTGTTGGAATATCTGTGTTTTTCCCTTTCTGTGCGTATAATAATTGTAGTGCAGTGGTCACGTATTGCCATACTGCTTCTCTAGTTGATATTCTACTAATAACAGATTAGATGAACTTTGGGGCACCTCTTTATTATGGTCCTTCCAGTTTGTCCCTGTGCCCAATTCAAAGTGCTGGTATTAACATTTAAAGTACAAAATGACCTCCAGCCACCTTAATTGGAATGTTGTCTCTTCTCAGATGTACCTCTTTAAACATTGTGAACATCTTTTCCAACAGCTCATCTGAGAAGATGTGGTAGATAACTCTCAAAGACAGCACTTTCTCAATCATGGTGTTACCCTGATTTCTGGGGTCCCTTGGGAGGCACCTCAATGTGCTCCACATGATGGGGAATCGAAACTAGCCAGAGCACAAGCAATAGCAATGCGAGAGGCAGGGTAACATAGCAGGGTCTTTTTACTCAGTTTTTACAGGGTCAGGCCAAGCCAAAAATCAAACAAAAATGTCCAATAAATGATTTTATTGAAGGAAAGTCTCATGCAGCGACGCAATCACTCACACACTCACTCCAGACCTATTAAGAAGCAAAAGAGAGGAAACTGCATAGGGGAATATTGAAGGGAGGTAGCTGGGGTGATACTGCACCTTTGTCCTGAAGTCCTTGGTCTGGGAAAAACAGTGGAGAAGTGGGGCTCAGCACAGAGACGGCTGAGGGGATCACTCTACGGATGGAGCAGCGGTCTGCTGGGATGACCGGGGGTGATCCAAAGAACCACTCAAAAACTGGGACTATTTGTAGGGGAAAAAATACCTGGAGGACTAATCCTTTCCTGGGGAGAACAATGGGTGTTGGAGCACTGATGAAGCTCCACCATGGTAATTTCCTTCATGTGATGGGATTGCAAGGTGTTGCCAGTGTCTCAGGATCTTCGGCTGTGTTAGTTTGTGGTGTGACTTCATGTAAATGGTCCTTGCCTGATGGAATATTTGCTCAACTTGGGGCAGACACGCTAATCCCCTCAAGTCAGCATCTCGGGGCTGAGGACCCTTTGTTTACTGTGGGGTCTCCTGTGGCTACATGACTGGGGATTTTACTGGCCTGAACTGGTTTTTGATCTTTGACCATTGCTGCCTACATGCCTATCCGGGTGACTCTCAGGAACATTGAATGATATTTTAATATCAAAATTGTAGACCCCGGGATAGAGTTTTTCCAGTGGAGTAACAATGGTGCACTGTCTCAGATATGCTGTGCCCCGGAAAGATGTTGTTAGCTCTGACATTGTGATCTTTTTGAGCACCAGAGTAAGAATTCTGTTGCAGAGTTCACTGCAAATTACTCAGAAAACATTGTTTAATGGGCATTATATAATAGGCAGTAGAAGTAAGAAGAAAAGAAATAATTAAACAAAAACACAGTCCTTACTGACCAATTTGAGCAAGGGCCAACTTAAATAGAATTGAGCCAATTTGAGCTGGGTTGAATCCAGACCCTTCCCAGTCTGTGGGTGTTAGGACTTACCTTTACCCTCACCTAATTCTGTGGTTGTATACCTGTGCCAGAGGAGGTTGGCTCTCCTCTTTCACTCAACCTTTTCTGGGCCACCTTTTTTGGCTATTTTGCCTGCAGTTCATAGCCAGCAGAGCAGTTCTTTTGGCAGATTGCTGTTTTGGAAGATCTCTGAGAAAAACTGGCCAAAGTGAGCTCTGTGGCAGGAAGGTACTTCTTCTGGTAGATGTTTATGTCTGATCCTAACATCATACAGCTGGTATATTTGTTAGGAATGCACAGCTCATAAATAAGTAAATCTAGAAAGGCTGTTGCATTCCAGCTGAGTGAATTAACTAGGCAATGTACGTTTAAATAAACCTGCCCTCCTTCTCCTCCAGTATGGGCGGCACGGGGACTGCTGCAGGCCTGTATAGGAGCCCTACCAGGGAACTGCATATATTCCATTTAAATAAACTGGTTGTACCACCAAGAGCTTTATGGAGCCTGAATGGGTAATCAAGGCTCCTTGAGAAAAAGCACACAGTTTTTCCAGTTTTATTGGGTGAAATTCTTCTTTTAACATCGAGGTCCTCAGAACCAAAACCACTCTTTGTTTTGCCACCTCTTTTTGCATCTTTTCATGTGCTCTCTTTCCCAAATCTTCATGCCGTGTGCTAATAGGAAGCTGAGCTTTCTAATTTGCAGTATGAACTCTGTCCTACAGCTTTCTGTATACCCATTTGTCTTTCATATCACCAGAGAATTAAACAGACATATTGAAGAACTGCTAGAGGTGCCTAGAAGTCAGCATTCAAAACACATTTGACTATAGGTTTATATGTTATTGTCATCACTGGTGTTATTTTCCTGTGGGTTAGATTATTTCAAGGCAGCTTTCAGCTTTTAGCAGGTTACTAGCGAGGCAAATAAAAACTTCAGCGTTGTGTTTCAACTCGGAGCTGTCTCAACATACATTTTAATTAGGCTCTCAACAGGATTCAGCTCTCCTGCCCTCTCCCACATTAGCTTCCAAAGCGTACTGGCTGAAAAAAGCTTGGTTTTTATCCTGAGATGAATCGGGCATCATATCGCCTGACGCCAGGCTCTTGATTAGATACATATTTGTTTTAATTATCCACCTGCTTTCAATTAAGTACCAGGAAATCCACCCTATTAGCAACACAAGCTAATTACTCTGGTACATAGAATAAAGTCCTTCTTTTTCTCCGGGCACTTTTGTGGGGCATTGGCTAAACACATTCCAAATATAGCTTCAGTTTTTAACTGTGCCACCTTGTAGGTTAACAGCAGTTACAAAACATCTGCTGTGCAGGCTATGGAATAAGGGGCTATTTGGAGGCAAAAATTGTCGAGACGCATATTATGATGGGGGTCAGTTGACAGAACTACTTCAAGGGCATTGCCGTTTCCATTTCTAAAGTACCGTAGAGAGGGAATGTGCACAAATCTTTAAAAACTGGGATTTATGGGTTTTCATTTCACATGCTGCTTTGAAAACGTACTCTTAAAAATGGTAGAATCAGCTGCTCAAGACAGGTGTGTGAGTAGCGACTGATAGGCTCCAGATGGGTTTGGGAAGACAGTCAACATTTGAAAGCATCTGAATTCTGTGTTTTAAAATGTAGTGAAAGGGAAATGGAATCAAAGAAATATAATGAAGCAGCTGAGGAAATACAGGAAGCTCTTTAGAAAGGAACCAGTGAAGGCATATACGTGGAAGTAAGATCAGAAAAGAGTAAAAGAAAGTTGACAATAACGCTGGACTATATTATCGTGAACCAGTGGCCAAAATACCCTAAAGTCACCAGATCCCATCAGATATTAGAAGCTAAGCAGGGTCAGCTCTGGTTAGTACTTGGATGGGAGACCATCAACAAAAACCAGGTTTGTTGTAGGCTGTAGGCTATATTTCAAAGGAAGTGTTCTCTGGGTTTTCCTTGCCTATGAAAACTGTATGAAATTCAAGGGGTTGCCATAAGGTCACTTGAAGGTATATACATACACATAGCATAGCAAAGACCATGGGAGAAGCACCTGGAAAAAGCCAGTTCATGGGGGATAAGAAAACAAAAAGGACTCAAACTAGATGTTAAGAAGACCGTTTATTCCTTTTTTCATGTCCACAATAGGATTTTCTCAGAGATGGCATGCTTTATCAATCAGACTTGCAAATTTCTGTTTACCTTCTAATGATCAACCACAAAGCAAAGCACTCCAAATCCAGCGTATGGGAAGTAATGAGACTCATAGACTACCACAGTTGGGAAGTAACCAGTTACTTTTGAGGGTTATGTGGGTGACCTACATTTCAAAAATAAGCAAGACTGGAATGACTTTACTGATGCACAAGAAACAGTTTGTTGTTACATTCAGAAGTTACTTTTAAAGGGCTTCTTAGAGGTATTTTGACAGAACTTTTTCAAGTTATACGCCATTCTCTTATCACTTCTGAGAGAATATTTCAGTTTCAAACAGCAACTTTCCAGACTTCGCATATTATGACAAACAGATGTTTTTTACCACTTGGGAGTGTACCCCTGCGAAAAAAAATGTGTTATCAACTAGTTTGAAGAGAAATACCAACTGAAGTGTGTTACCTCAGTCTTGCTCAAAGGAGTCTTCCTAAGGGATTATGATCCTAGTGCTTCACAGTAGTCTGAATCTACTATATAAAAGTCAAAGTTTGTGAGTTTGTCTATTTGTCTGCGTCAGGCAGGCCAAGACCTCATACAATCGGCTGTGTGAGGCGAGGAGACCTCATATGATTGGCTGGCTGTGAAGATTCTATGGAATCCTGGGGTTGGCAGTTCAGGGAGGGGCCTTTAGAATACTCAGCCGGAGAGCTCTTGGCCCTCAGGAAGGTTGCTATGGAGATGAGGCCCAGGAGTAAGAAGGTCAGTGTATTCCCTCAGAAACCAAACCACTGTTATGTTAACAACTCTGAATACAGATTGGATTGGGGAATATGCGGATAAGTAACAGGTACTGGAATAGGCTGGTTGCTGTGGAGATGAGGCCTAACAGCAAGGAGGAGGAGGACAGTGTATTCCTTCAGGAACTCAACCTCTGTATGTTAAGAAGTCTGAATACAGTTGGATTGGGGAATATGAAGAAGTTATAAGTACTGGAATAGGCCGGTTGCTATGGAGATGAGGCTTAGAAGCAAGGAGGAGGACAGTGTACTCCCTTAGGACCCCAAACTATGTATGTAAATAACTCTGAATATAGTTTAGATTGGGAATATGGGGAAAAGTTACAGATACTTTAGAAGACAGTTTGCTGAATTCTTAAGAGGAAAATCTAATCACAGGCAACCCTGGGTAAATACACTAGTATAACAATATACTCCATTTAACTGGAGACAGGAAGCAGGTATTTCCAGCCTTACCCTACTACTCTGGAAGAGAAAACAGAATGGGAAATGAACATGCTTGAGTTTTGCTGCTGCTCTTATATGTATTGCAAGAGTAAGACTCCTTTGGACACTTCATGAATTCTGTGTCCAAGCCTACTCACTCAGCTGAGTGCACATTATACTGTTGTTGTGTGCCTTCGGGTTGTTTCTGACTTAGGCCAAACTTAAGGTGAACCTATAATGGAGTTTTCTTCTCAGATAGGCTTTGCCATTGCCTTCCTTTGAGGTTGAGAAAGTGTGACTTGCCCAGGTTTGCCCAGTGGTTTTCCAGGGCTGAGGGGATTCAAACTCTGGTCTTTTGGAGGCTTGGTAACTTAGGCCATTTCCGCACGCGGGAAGGGAATTGGTCCCTGCCGCTACTCACCGGATCTTCTGTGGGTCCGGTCCAGTCCAGGGTGAGGAGGAGCAGTGCGTGATCGTAGATCCACATTGCTCCGGTGTCCAAAATGGCGGCTTCTGGTTGGTCGTGGGTCTCAACCAACTGCTGAAGCTCACCAGCCTAAAGCCCGCCCTCCGCAGATCGCAGGCTCGCATTGATGTGAGCCTGCAAATCTGCATCAAAGAGCAGACATGCAATGGCGTGCGCCGGCATTTTGAAAGACCTGAAAAATCAGGTCTTTCAAAAACACAATGGAGGACCACTTGGGGTCGTTCCGGAGCGGACTGAGGTGTGGATCTACGGTAAGTAGTCCGGACCCAGTCCGCTCCAAGGTGCAGACGTCCTCCGTGGAGGACGCACTGCACCATTTTATTTACCCTGTGTGGAAATGGCCTTAGAGTCACCATATGCTGGAAACAACCTAAAGGCACACAACCACAATACAAGAATTAGAGTTATGTTTAAACAGGTCTGCTAGGAATCTTTTCCTTTCCTCTCCATTGCTCTGAAGGAGGAAGAAAATATGTGTCACTAGGCAAACCATGAGTGTTTGATTCTGTCAGTTTCAATCATCATCATCATCATCATGACCACTATCAATATCAATCTGAGTTTGTGCATAGATGTGCATAGTCCTCCTTGCTATTTTATCTTTGAAAGATATAGTAAGATAGTTTAGGAAGAGTGAAAAATGATGTACCAAATCAAGAACTTGACTGAATGGGGATTTGAACCCTTGGTTCTCGGATTTTACACTCACTATACAATGTTGGATCTCAGCGTACTTGCAAGTGAATGAGCCTTTGGCCATTTCCACACTAGACTGTTATAGTGCTATTATTCCACTTTCAACATCCTACGGAATCCTGGGGTTGGCAGTTTAGGGCCCCTTGCTAAACTGCAAACCCTAGGATTCCATAGGATGTTGAAAGTGGAATAATAGCACTATAACAGACTAGTGCGGAATAGTTTCCTTGAGTTAAGGAGGCTTGTAAAACTTACCTGGACCTGTGCAATGCAATTGCTCAGGGAAGGGTAAACACTTGATGGTCTTCATGTTGGAGACCAGGGTGTGACTGTGATTGGTGCTTAGCATCGAATCATACCACATGCCAGAGGTGGAGCTTGGGCTTATATTATATCAGTCCACCTTGGTATGTATCATTCTGAATTGTTTGCTCAACCCACCCTCCTGCCTTCAGTGCAGTGTGAGTTTATTTGGTCACTTCAGGGCTGGATAGGAATTTTTCCTCACTTTTTACTGGGGTGGGGGGGTGTTCACTTATCCCATACTGTAGCTAATGGCATAAGGACAATAGGCTTGAAGTGGTGTCTTAAATAGGTGTTCATTTGGTGGGCAGAAGGGGAGAATAAGAATTTAGTGTTCACCTATTGTGTAGGGCTCTGCAACTCCGTCTTTAGGGCCCTGCATCCCGGGGGGGTCAGGGAAGGAGGTTACCTTTGAGGGTTACCTGGTACTTGTAGGGCCCTGTGGCTTGGGTGGGAGTGCCCCAGGTGGCCTTCGAGTTATGCTGGGCTGAGAAGCAACGAAAGCAATTTGGATTGCTGTCAGGGCTGAGGTGTTTTGCCCATGGAAACATCTGCCTCAGCTGAACCCGAATCAGGTTGCTTTCCCTTATTGCTCCCTTCCAGGCTAACACAACTTTAAATGGGTCAGTTTAAACAAAGTGACCATTATTATCCAAGTTTGTGTCCGGTCTCGTTATTTCATGGTTGATCATCAATGGTAAGAAAATCAAAAATTCAAGCAAAATGCAGAGAATACATAATGTAAGCTTTCAAAGCTTCACTGACTTCTTCATTAGGTACAGGTGTTAAAAATCATCAGGACAAGAAAAGCATACATTTGATCTCTTGATGTTATTTCTGTTTTCAGTTAAGATAGTCTAGAAGGATATCAATACAAGCAGAGGCGACTCCCATTCTTGGTCATATATGAGGACCAGGGACAAAGGGAAATGAAAGATAAATAATTAATCATTAATAAATAAGCTTGCATGATGTTTTTTCTGCATTTTCATTGTCTAATAAGGATATTGCTCTTTTGTGGATATTTGATTTTGTTGTATTTTGCAGCAAGGATAACATGGCTACTCCAAATATATTTCCTGTGTTTGAAAATATTAAATTTTGTTGCAACAGGGAAAACTTTAACAGCAAATGGAGCAAATGGACTGGGATTTAATTCTAACAAAAGTAAAACTCCTTCATTTGGACAATTGGCAAGTTTTACTCATAGCACCTAGATATTTTTTCCAGATGTAACAGTACAGGGACTTTTTGAGAAATTTAATATTCTCTGCCTAAGAAAGGGACAGTTAGCTTTGCACAGGAGAGGGTCAGCCTGGATCTCAAGGGAAGTTACTTTACTGTTGCTAATTGAATTGAAATTTTATTACCTGTCTTTTTATTGTGCTTTGTCCCTGGCCCTCACAGGCCATTTTAACTGACAGCAGTAATAACATGTGAGACAAAGGTGTTACTGCCCTGGCTAGCCCGAGCTTTGGGGATATAAAAAGATATCTTTTGATACTGATAATTCGGCTTCACATTATCCCTTCCACGTGCTTGCCAGGCCCCCAGACAAGGACGCATACAGCCTCGGCCGATAATTACCATAATATTCCAAAACAATACAGGCAGGCCAGAAACAGCCGACTTGCAGCTTTAGGAGATCTCAAGGCAAGTACCTCCATTAGGTATGCATGCAACTTTTAAAAGATCCTCTGCCCAGCGCTGGCAGCTTGATGATCTGACTATACAATGCTCAGGTACTCCGCGTTTGCATACCGGCTATCCTATCGACAATTTGGCTGTAACTCAATCATTCAAATTCTGACCTTTCGGAGGCTTTGTCTCCAGCTCCAAATCTATTGTTTTTCCCAAAATCCGACCTAGCCTGCGGTCACAATTCTCCTTATAAAAACCCTTGACTTTGAGCGCTTCCTTGGATCGCTCCCGAGTTCCAGACTGCCTTGCTGCCGCATCGCTTGGCGAGCTTTCCCTCAGCTCCACGTGCTGAGATACATCGAACCCCAGCCTCGCTCTCCATCTTTTTTCAGACTTCAGGAACAGGTTTCGTATCACCCGAATCAACTATCGCTCTGAAAATCCCACTATCTTACTCACACCTTTATTTTCCTTACTTATCTGTGTGTGTGTGTTGCTTACATTGTTTGTCTGTCTTTAATAAAGATCATTCATTATTTTCAAACCGGTCTGCTTCTTGACTTGGCCTGACCCTGTAAACACTGGGTTACAAGATTCCACTGCATTGCCCTGCCTCTCGTTCTGCCAACCAGTACTCTCGACTAATTTCCCCAATTTGTGTAATTGCAAGGTTATTTAGGTGTCCCTCCCAGGACCCCCAGAATACAGGGTAACAAAGGACCTTTCCGCACTAGACTGTTATAGTGCTATTATTCCACTTTCAACATCCTATGGAATCCTGGGGTTTGCAGCTTGGAATTCTCAACCAGAGAGCTCTTTGGCCTCGGTAAACTACAAACTCCAGGATACTGAAAGCGGAATAATAATAGCACTGTTAACAGTGTAGTGCAGAAAGGCCCAAAATGTAGGCCTGTAACTCTAAAAGCATCACCTTTCTTCTCCTGTATGATTTTTAACATCTATGCCTGATGAAGAAGCCAGTGAAGTTTTGAAAGGTTGCATGATATATTTTCTGCATTTCAGTTGGCCAATGAAGTTGTCCCTTTTTTATGAATTTAGCTGTATTTTGCTGCACTGCCAACACTCCTGAATATGCTATTATGGTAACCTTTGACAACCTGGAGAACTTCTGATATACAAAAATACTGTTACCAGTGTGGGTTACCAGTACCAAGAGGTAAATATGAAAGAAGAAGTTGAAACTAGTATGTATTCTAAGCCAATAGACAGACAGACAGACAGATAGATACGAATTAAATGTATTGTGGACAAGTGCTGGATAGAGGCTCAAAATAAAGTATGCTCTGTTAACTTTACACATCAGTAGTGCCATTGTAATCAATAGGCCTATGTGCTGGTAAGCTCACACGAACACAGGAGAACCAATCTTTGAAATGGCATTAGGGTGCTGTACTTTCTAATCTTTTGTTTTACTTTCTGTATTTATATGTAAGTAGGACAAATCCACATCAGTGTATAAAACAATTTAGTAATCAGCAAAGCAGAATGCAAGGAGAGCACTGAGCTATTGCAAGGTTGTTCGCTTTTAAATATACTGTGCTGGCAAAGTTCCCTCCCCATCAAAAAAAAAAAAAAACTTGTTTGTGTTCAAATACAGACCTGAATGTGGATTATCCTGAAGAATATTATGAGGATTTTATTTCCCACATAAGAAAATGATTTTGGTTCTGTGGCATCTTTATCTTACTCATTTCATGCATTCACAGGATAATAGAAAGAATGGTGACATGCAAGGAGAAGTATTTTACCTGATAACTGTTACATACTGGATTTGAGAAAGCAGCAGCTCTATGTCATAAGATCTAATTATCAAGAATTGCCTTTTGTGCCCCAAAGCAACCATTTGGATGACAGTGTTCTGTGCACTGTAAAGCAAAATGGGGAGCCAGTACTATATAAACTGGCTCACCGCTTTCTGCCACTTCTCCTGGTATCTGCCTCCCCATCTCATTTATTTTCCACACATTAATGGTAGCAGTCACCTTGAGCTGGGGATGCAGAGTAATTTTCACAGAAACCTTGATCAGAAACCATAAATCAGCCTGATGTGCTTTTATGGTCTAATAACATTCTGTCTGCTCCTACAAGCCCTTATGTAAAACTGCATTGCAGTGAAGCCCTTGTATTAGATTTTATTGCAGATATTCTAGCACACTGTATTTCCTTATCTGCAAGATGCACAGTACACCCAGACCAAAGTTTCAAAATTATCATCTTATTAAGAGAGTCGTTTAAGTATATTAACATGGGAAAATGTAGACTGTAATTTCCTCTATCAAGATTTCTTTTCATTTCTTCAGATGCTCAGTGACCCTAGAGAAGAAGATAGGTAAGCAGGGGATAGTTCTTGGACCCCACCCACTAATCCACCTATTTCTCCAAAGAATCTTTCTTTACTTTGCCAAAAAGCTGAATGAAAAACAAAGATAGCTGGCACAATGTGACAGTTAGACCAAAGGTTAGACATAATGTCTGCAAGTAAAGTGAGGCCAGCTCTACTAACAGGCAGGGTGAAGCAGCTGCCTCAGGTGGCAGATACTGGGAGGTGGCAATAATAATGTTGGAGAAAAGAGAGAAAAATGTAGGGTCCTGCACTTGGTCAGAAAAAATGAAAGTCACAAGTATAGGATGGCGGACATGTGGCTGGATAGTAGTACGTGTGAAAAGGATCTCGGAGTCTTGGCAGATTGCAAGCTGAACATGAGTCAGCAGTGTGACGCAGCAGCCAAGAAAGCCAACACAATTCTTGGTTGCATCAATAGGAGTATGGTGTCTAGATTGAGGGAGGTAATGGTACCATTCTATTCTGCATTGGTTAGGCCTCATTTGGAATACTGTGTCCAGTTCTGGGCACCTCAATTCAAGAAGGATATCAACAAGCTGGAATGTGTCCAGAGGAGGGCGACCAAAATGGTGAAAGGTTTGGAAGCCATGCCCTATGAAGAACGCCTTAGGGAGCTGGGTATATTTAGTCCACAGAAGAGAAGATTAAGAGGGAACATGATAGCCATATTTAAATATTTGAAGGGATGTCATGTTGAGGAGGGAGCAGGCTTGTTCTCTACCGCTCCAGAGATTAGGACAAGGAGCAATGGATTCAAGCTGCAAGAAAGGAGATTCCACTTGAATCTCAGGAAGAACTTCATGATGGTCAGAGCTGTCCAGCAGTGGAATATGCTGCCTCTGAGTGTGGTGGAGTCTCCTTCTTTGGAGGTTTTTAAGCAGAGTCTGGATGGCCATCTGTTGGGAATGCTTTGATGGGTGTTCCTGCATAGCAGGGGATTGGACTCGAAGGCCCCTGTGGTGTCTTCCAACTCTATGATTCTATGAAAAGAGCTTTGTGCCACACCATTACTTTTGCACCCTTTGAACTAGTTACTGCCTTTAGGTATAGGAGAGGCACCTGTCCCAGAGCCATTTGGGTTGGCTTTTGTGCACATAATGGGATCTTTGACCAGAGTTAGTCTTGAAGGAAAGATTTCATTTTATTCCTGCAGAACCCAAGGTATATATAGGAGGGATTATTGCAGGGACTATAGATACAGAATATACGTACACATTTTTGTGTGTATGTGCTACAGTAATATTCTGAGTTGCTTATCATGGAGGTAAGGAGACTTTGCTAGATGATGATGTGGATTTTCTCCACCAAACCATTTATGTTTGTGACGACCAATGTCCAATAGCCATGACTTCTCTCATTATGCAGTTCCTGTTCAATGTGCTTCAAAGCTGGTTGCCTGAACAACAACAACAACAACAACAGCAAAACACTAGCATCAAAGAATCCTAGAACTGTAGCACTGGAAGGTACCACAGGGGTTGTCACATTCCATCCCCTTGCCAATGCAGGAAAGCCATAGCTCAAGCATCCTCAGCTAATGGGCATCCCACCTCTATTTAGAAGCCTTTGACAAGGAAGAGTCTATTACCTTCCAGGGCAGTCTGCCCCACTATTGAACAACTTGTACCATTGGAAAGTTCTTCCTCATGTTTTGTCAGACTCTCCTGTCCTGTCGTTTCAACCTATAGCCACAGGTCTTATCCTCTGGAGTAGCAGACGATAAACTTGCTCTATTTCCTATGCATCAACCCTATGTGACAGACTAACTAGTATAGTAGTTGCTGGTTGGGTAGCTTGCCTGCTCTCGTCGTCTGTATGGGGAAAGTTAAAGAGAAGCAAAGTACAATGGTTTCTTATTCCCACTCACTGTAATTTTCTTTCATCTATTTATCCAAGTTTTCATTCACACTTTCCACTCACAACACACACAAACAAACCCATATACAAATGCTTTTTAAAAATGTTTTTGAACTAATATTACCTGATCCTTTGATGTAGGGCCATGTGAGATGTTTAAATAAACTAATTAATAAAGAAGAAGAAGCTGAAGGCTATTATTCCAATACAGCTGTGCAAATCTAATTATGGAAGATGCTGTGCATATATGTTGCCAAATGCTTCCATATCCTTTCCACTAAATGTGCCATTTTATACCTCTAGTCCCTAATCATGTATTCTTCCATTGAGTTTATGATTTTTGACAACAGCGATGATAATTTAATTTTCCCATTTCTGGAAGTCATTTTCAGTAGCGTTCATGAATCTCCCTTTCAAAAGGAATGAGTAGCAGGGAGCTGCAATCAATGCCACCAAATGCAGGCGACACACAGTTTCTTTTCATGTTTGGGCTTATTCAAGAGCTTCCAGCATGTCTCCCAGGGAAATTCACGTTCAGAAACAGCTTCTACATTTGAGGGCCTGGAACTGCCAAGGCAAGTCATACTAGCAAAGCTATCTTTCTCTTTCCATAATATCCCCTGCCGTCTCATCCTCCAGCTGACATTTCTTGTCTGCTTGAGAAAGCTGTTTACAACCCATCCTGCTCGGAAGACAATATATACAGGATGGTGAGGAAAGAGCAGTGAAGGGAAATGAAGTAAAGAATACCTTCCTTTCAGATTTGCTGATTCAAAGCAATGAATGCTACAGCTATAGCAATAAAGACAATGTAACCTCAATGCAGTCAGTTAGCTGCAAAACTTTTACCCAAAGACCAGATTTTGATGTTGCAATTTTGAGTGGCACTACTTTTTTAAAAAAAGACTGTCCTATATAGTAAAAGTAAAGTATGTGCCTTCAAGTCACCTGTTGACCTCTGGTAGCCCCATAAATTTCATCAGATCTTCTTAGGCAAGCAATATCCAAAAGTAGTTTACCATTGCCTTTCCCTTAATACATCCTGCTGCACCTGGTGTTCCGTACAGTCTCTCATTCAAGAGCTAACAAGGCCTGACCCTGCTTAGCTTCTGAGATCAGAAATGAGCTTATGCCTTCACTGTATTTAGGCAACACATTGTAAAGTAAGAGAATGGCAGTCATGACAATATTGTGTCACAAATGTGCTTCCGGTGGAACTTTCAATAGCTCACATCCTTTCTTTACATTAGCAATGGATGAAGGGTATCACTCCTGTTTGGTTCCTAGACACACTCCCAGAATACTCTATGCATGACCCTTCAAATCACACAATGAATTGAATACAGAGATAAAACCATATTTACAACAGATTGATTTCACAGGGAACTTAGTTAGCTATGCCTAATTAAAGTTTCATTGATTTAATTGAGTCTATTCTGAAGGCCCAGTGGTCTAATTGTAACTGGTGGAGTGTGAAGTGGGTGGAGGTCTGGAGGGTGATGGCTGTCATAATGGCAGTCAGATTGTGCTGGGACACAGTTTTACTTGCTGGCCATTGACTGACTATAGAGGTGTGCCCCGTCAATGTCCAGTTCAATTGTGAAACTGAGGAAAATGTATTGCACAAGGAGATACTGGATACTTCCTTGAACAAAGCCCCCAAAAGCACTATTGCTGGTATAATCCAATTATGTCAGAGTATGCTACCAAATTCTAACCTAACTCTCTAGATGATGGCCTCCCAAATCCTGGGGTTTTGGAGGAAACAGATTATCCAGATCCATTTCAATCTGGTTTCAAGCCTGGCTATGGCATAGAGACTGCTTTGATTGCCTTGGTGTATGACCTATGCTAGGAGCTAGACAGGAAGTGTGTCCCTGTCGGTTCTGCTGGACCTCTCAGTGACTTTTGATACCATTAACCATGGTATCCTTTTTGGTCACCTTCTGGAGATGGGACTTGGGAGCATTGTCTTACAGTGGCTTTGTTCCTTCTTGGAGGGCCAAACCCAGAAGCTGGTGCTCGGGGACTCCTATTCAAACTCTTGGCCTTTGGCCTGTTGGGTCCCTCAGGGCTCAGTTCTGTCTCACATGAAACCTCTGGGAGAGGTGGTCCAGAATTTTGGGGTTCGATGCCCTCAGTATGTGGGTAACACCTAACTTTATTACTCCTTCCCAATACAAGCTAATGAAGCTGTTTTACTCCTAAACCAGTGCCTATCATCAGTAATGGACTGGATGAGAGTGAACAAATTGAAACTTAATCCAGACAAGATGCAGCCTGTATTAGATGGGGTTACACTCCCCCTGAAGACACAGTTTGCAGCTTGGGGGTGCTCTTGGATTCAGCTTTGAGCCTGGAAGCCCAGGTTTCAGTAGTAGCCAAGAGTGCATTTGCACAGTTAAGGTTTATGTGCCAGCTGTAACTGTTCCTTGAAACATCAGATCTAGCAACGGTGACACATGTCTTGATTACATCCCAGTTGGATTACTGTAATGAGCTCTACGTGGGGCTGCCTTTAAAGAATGTTTGGACACTTCAAAATGGTTCAAAGAACCACAGCCAGATTGCTAACTGGGGCTGATTACAGGGATCACTCAATTCCACTGGCTGATGGTCCATTCCCAGGTACCACTCAAAGTGCAAAAATATATAAATCATAGAGATTCAGGTGCAAAGGAGGAATTTGGTCAATACATCTGTAGAAATTGGGAGGGGTTGCTAACACCCCGGAAGATAGGATCAAAATTCAAAATGACCTTGACAGATTCGAGAGCTGGCCAAGGTTAACAAAATGAATTTCAAGAAAGAGAAATGTAAGGTCCTGTACCTAGGCAGAAAAAAGGAAATGCACAAATATAGGATGGGAGACACCTGGCAACAGTACGTGTGAAAGGGATGTAGGAGTCTTAGTAGACCACAAGCTGAACATGAGTCAACAGTGTGATACGGCAGTGAAGAAAGCCAACACAATTCTTGGTTGCATCAATAGGAGTATGGTGTCCAGATTGAGGAAAGTAATAATTCCACTCTATTCTGCATTGGTTAGGCCTCATTTGGAATACTGTGTCCAGTTCTGGGCACCTCAGTTCAAGAAGGATGTCAACAAACTGGAACGTGTCCAGAGGAGGGCGACCAAAATGGTGAAGGGTCTGGAAGCCATGCCCTATGAAGAACGCCTTAGCGAGCTGGGTATGTTTAGTCTGCAGAAGAGAAGGTTAAGAGGGGACATGATAGCCATGTTTAAATATTTGAAGAGATGTCATGTTGAGGAAGGAGCAGGTTTGTTCTCTACTGCTCCAGAGACTAGGACAAGGAGCAATGGATTCAAGCTGCAGGAAAGGAGATTCCACTTGAACCTCAGGAAGAACTTCCTGATGGTCAGAGCTGTCCGGTAGTGGAATATGCTGCCTCTGAGTGTGGTGGAGTCTCCTTCTTTGGAGGTTTTTAAGCAGAGTCTGGATGGCCCTCTTTTGGGAATGCTTTGATGGGTGCTCCTGCATAGCAGGGGGTTGGAGTCGATGGCCCCTGGGGTCTCTTCCAACTCTATGATTCTATGATTCATTCTATTCTGCTTTGGTGAGACTTTATCTGGAATACTGTGTCCAGTTCTGGGTACCTCATTTCAAGAAGGATACTGACAAGCCGGAATGTGTCCAGAGGAGGGCGACCAAAATGGTGAAGGTTCTAGAACCCATGCCTTATGAGGCATGAGGAGTGTCTTGGGGAGCTGGATAAGTTTAGTCTGCAGAAGAGAAGGTTAAGAGGGGACATGATAGCCATGTTTAAATATTTGAAAGAATGTCATATCAAAGAGGGAAAGGGCTTGTTTTCCATGGCTCCAGAGACTAGGACAAGGAGCAATGGTTTCAAACTACAGGAAAAGAGATTGCACTTGAGCCTCAGGAAGAACTTCCTGATGGTCAGAGCTATCCAGCAATGGAATATGCTGCCTTGGAGTGTGGTGGAGTCTCCTTCTTTCGAGGTTTTTAAACAGAGGCTGGATGGCCATCTGTTGGGAGTGCTTTGATGAGAGTTCCTGCATGGCAGGGGGTTGACCCCTGTGGTCTCTTCCAACTCTATAATAATAATAATAATAATAATAATAAAATTTATTTCTATCCCGCCTCTTCAGATGGATCGAGGCTGCGAACAACAATAATTCATTAATTACATTAAAAACATTAAAAAACATACCCAATCCTCCCCACCCACCAACCCAGCTAAAACCAACCCCCTAAAACCGACAACAATTAACAATTAATTAACTATTGAAAGAACAACAACAACTATGGTTCTATAATTTTATGATTCTAGAATGGTGGGCTCATTTCTCTTTCCATATTCTGCAGCTTTGCAACATAAAGTGCCTACAAAAGTGTATGGCTTCAGTATGTACAAATACTGTATCTGATGCTAATTGGGGTAGGACTTCCCTACTTACACAGATGGATATGGGTGGATCAATTAACAGAAGATGTATGTAGAGACAACATAAATAAAGAATGAGGCAACTCAAGTTGGACAATATGAGGCCCTGCAGATTACTGCAGTTCCTATCATTCTTCACTGTTGGCTACGATGGGTAGAATAATGGGAGTTGCAACCCAACAACATCTTGATAGCCACAAGCTACCTAATCCTATGCTCAACAGGGCCTTTGAAAAAGCCAGACTCAGCGAGTCCTTTATGGAACAGCTGAGCGAAGCCAAATGAATGGCTTGGTAGCACTCCTCATTATTTCTATAACTGGATTGGCCATGGATTTTACAAACTGGATCTCGGTGCCACCAAGAAAAAAGCAACCACCAGCTGCTGGACTCCTACTTCACAGCAGCTGTCACATCCTGGACAACAAAATGGATTATAAACTTGTAGCTCATTCAAGGACTGCAGTCTCTTAGTAACCCAGACAACCAGATCAGCTCCTAATCTGGACAGAACCAGCAGCCTGTGCTCCTAAAATCCAAAATAGGGCTTTTCAGTTCTTGTAGAGCAATCACCTGGTTTTCTACCTCAACAAAAATGAACTCCTTCAGTAAGCTCTTAGACAAAAATTAGCATTGACAGAAGAGCAATAACCAGCTTACTCTCCTTTCTCTCGGAATTTGGCCGCAGAGCTTATTTATCCTCCTTAAAATGGAAACACTTTAAATGATGTAAAGATTTTAGAGGTGTACAATTTTCACTTTTATCATTCTTACATACGAGAACCAAAAAAAAAAAAAAGTCACATATATTCATCTTGCTGGGTGACATTGGATTGAGATTAGACATTAGAAGAGATTGCCACGGTCCTTTCTTTCAAAGAAGCTTCATTTTTTTAGTAAGGTAGAGGCTGAGGGACAACATACATATGCTACTAGTGTTTGCATCACTTGACACACAGTGGGAGAAGTGACATTTGTTTTTCTGTGATCATATAATACCTGCTTTGAGACAGTTTTCTTAACTCTTCATTTGCTTCTAGGCTCAGTTCAAAAGGATGGAATTTAGCTTAAATTATAACCCCAGAAAGTGGAAGTCCAGTTGGCTACAGAATCACCTTCTTCTGCATCCAACTGCCTATCCACTGAAATCTACCTATCACTTCTCTGAGTGCTCCTTCCTGTCATGTCCTGGCTAACTTGCTCTCAAGAACTTCACTCAGAGTTTCATACAGCATCATTAATTTCAGGAAAAACAAAAACAAAAACAAGCAACACTTTAACATTGCCAAAATGTTGTTGAGACTACAGCATCAGAATTGATTACAAGTTTTATATCTTTCCATACAGATTTTGGCACTCATGTCAAAGACTGGTTAAAGTCTTACATGTCAAATCACCCCAATAGCAGAGGCATCTTCCCAAGCTCACGGTTGTTTACATACTTTTCATCATGGGAGCAAGATAGTTACTATCTCCTTATCTGTGCATTCACTTAACACCTTTTTGTTATTCCATTGTACTCCCCACTTTGATCTCCCTTCCTTATGCCCTCTGCAAGGTGACATTGAACACACATCAATTGCCCCTTTGGAGCCTAGTGACAGTTTAAATATTACAGCCAGATACATCATTGCAAGTAGCAATCAGAAATGGATACATATAAGCACTTAACTAACCTATTGATTCTAATGGATCTATACTATTACATCTACTGGTGCTTACATACGACAGGATCAAGGCGTCCTGACGTTTCCATTGGAAGTAAGGCAGATATTAACCAGAGGAAGAGCCTTCTTAATGGTGTCATCCTGCCTTTGGAATACTCTCTCCAAAAAGATTTTCCTGGTGCTTTCTTGTTTTTCCAGAGTATTACAAACCATTATGAAACACTTAATGTAACATTTTATTTTTTAAAAATGTTACATTAAGTGTAATGTAATACTTTGGTATTATTTTTTACTCTTCTGCATGCTGCTCTGAGAACACTGCTTGAACCTTTAGAGATGGGGCATAAATTTCAGGGGAAAACAGATGTTATTATCTTATTAATATAATTTATACCCCCTTTCTCCCACCGTACATCAGGCCAGCACAGAAGATGAAAGGAAAGCAAGCCTTACAGAGTTGGTGAAGAATCTTCAGGCTCTTTTCTTTGACCACCTTGTCAGTGTTCACGATTTATCTACAAACTTGTAGCAATGGGGAATGAAATGCCAATAGGGCATGTAAGTAAACTGTGACATGTAGAGAACCCTATCTCAGATAATCTCCTTTTCTTTTTTTCACATCTGTCAGCATTTACTGGTAAAAGTTCTTTACCCTCACTGAGCAGGTCAAAGTCTAATTAGTCCAGCTACAAAAATGCATACATTTCAGAAAGGTCAGGAGGACCTCATTTGGCAGTCATGTAGAAGGGGAGAAATAGTGAAGTTAAAGAATATTGTTTTTAGTGATAAGAAAAATGCTGCCTTTCTAGATTGACACACTTTTTTTTTGCTAACTATACATTTTTTTTCTTTTTGCTGCCCTGAGTACTTTTTTACACGTGTAGAAGCACATGGTACCTTCTTAATCAAAAAGTAATCATTCTATTTCTTCTTTGTGGGAAAAAAAGCTAAATTAATTTCCCTTTCCCCTTTTTTTCTGACCTGTGTTCCTTTTACTGTTTTATATAGCTGTAATTGTAGGATTTTGAAAGTCTTTGAAATGCTTCAAAATGTGTACTTCACAGGATTTTTCTCTAATTGATTGGGAAACTTTGTTTTTACTTTAAAAAAGCAAAAAGGTCAGATTTCATATGTGTGGGGGGGTGGGGTAGCAAATGAATTTTGACTCTCCTTCCTTTTAATCCAGAGCAACATTTCCTATATTCACAGTTGTTTTTCTGATTGTCTTCCAGAGGTCCCTGAAGGGTCTTAGACATTTATAAAGATTTCTTAAGGAGAAGATTAGTACAGAAATGCTGTTCAATGCTGATCTTCCAGTGTGAAGTAACACCGCAGGCAAGTGTTGCATGTGTCACACTTGGTTCAAAGAAGCCAATAGCAAGGCCAGAAGACCTTGAACAGAATGTCTTCAATAAATTATGCCTAAGCATCCTGAAATGCACCAGGGTTCCCTAGATAAGCTGATGTGGAAATTCATCCTTAACTCATTCATACCCTGAGTAATTAAAAGCTGGAAAGTATATTGTGTGCTAGCACAATATTTAACAGCAACAACAGTAGTAATATAAAATGTTTGAGCTAATAGAATTATTGCAGAGTGAATTGGTTTGCAAAGCACGAGAAAGTTTCCTGGTTTAAAAATCCCTGGTTCAGCAAACCTGGAAACAATGACTGGCCCACACAATCTTCCTCTGCATCACCCTTTGTTTCTTTCCTGTGCATACTAGCATCAGTGCTATAAACCTGGTCTGTCAAAGCCAGAGTTCCCTGTTTCATCTAAAATGGGGAATACCAGTACAAATGACATTGTCATCCATGATATTCATGTGAATGGCTTAATAACTGTTGTTGTTCTGGTAATGCAGGTTCCAAGTATCTGTAACTCTAGGCAAGAGCTTTTGGTAGGCTGTTACTGAAAAGCTCATCCAAGAAAGCTTCTGAATATGTATTTGTTGGCATCATCCAACACCTTGGCTAAAGTATGCATTTCGTTCTGGAAGACAATGTGTACAAGAGGCTTGGAGGGAGTCAGGAACAGAAGCTTCCCAATTGTAATGTATGAGCTACTGGCACCTGGTGTATTTAAAGTTCATGAGCCTCACATCCTCTTACTTAAAGCGAATTATTAGGGTATTGCCTCGTGAGAATATACAAACAATGGGAACTCGGAGTAAATGCAAATACCTTCTTAATGACCATAACACTACTATAGCAAAGAGACTTGAAAAGTTAAGTGATTTAGTTTGGGATTTGCCTGACCCCCAAGGCACATTATGACTGACTAGCAGATGCTGATAGCCTTAACCACCAGGAATTTTTCTGCCCTCCCCACTTCCAAAGTGTTTGTCATCAGCAGTTAAACTATACACTATGCAAGGAAACACTTTCATCTGTCCATATTCTCCCACCTTTCAGTTTCTTTGGATAACCACAGGTTCTGGTGTTATGAGGGAAGAAGAAGAAAAATTTCTCTGTAAGGCACTAGTATCTGTTACTGGACCTTTGTCTACTGGAAGAATCTGAAAATAGGGTTGGACTGATGACAAGCTCAGATGTTTCTGACAGTTCTCCTATTTAAAGAAAAGGTGGTAGTTCAGAAGATGAGGAAGAATGTTTCCACGGTATGTGGCAACAGATGAACTGGGGACAATTAGGTACACATTCTGCTGTGGACATTGTAGCTAATAATATCACAGGGTCCTTCCAGACCCAAAATAATAACTGATATCCACTGGACAATTCACCTTCTTTAAATAGAACAGAAGCTACTGGGCCTCTAGGGTTGTTGCAGGTGTGATCAAAATACCTTCTAGAATAGCTCTTTTGGGAAAACTATCAGGATGTCCAGAAAAAAGAAAGAAGAAACTGCTTCAGATCAATTTAGTGGACGTAACAAGATCACAATGGGGCTACTTTAGCTGACGTATATTGGGTGAATATAATAATGAAGATATATGATATTAAGGAGCACTGGGAAACTCTTCAATATATTTTTATTACTCTGAACAGGTTTTTGGAGGGGCAGTTGAGATATTCCATTCTGACATTTGCTTCTTTCACTTTGGATGACGCAGATCATGTATCCTTTCTATTTTTAGTGCTGAGATGTGGGACAAATATGGGGGAGGAAAGCTCCAAATAATGTAGCAGTGCAGTGACCAATGTGAGTCTCCCAAAGCCAGCATGCCTATTGCTTCCATGCCTGGAAGCTGGCCAAAATTCACACCTCTTGTACAACCATGTGATGATTAAGATCAGCTGTCGTTCCAGTGTGACGGTGGCATGCACAGAACACTGTGCAATGTTACTGTATTCAAAAAGACTACCTAAAAGACTTTTTTCCCTCTCACTCTGCAATACTAGTTGCAGCACACTTCTTTGGTTTCTCCCTTTCCCTCAAGTTTCTCCTGCTCCCAAAAGGTGCTTTGTGTATCAAATCCTTAGAACTCCCTTCTTTTTGATATGAAAAGGAAAGGGATCTCTCTAATTGGTGGACAGGGAGCAAGGAGAAGCTCTCTATAGCTACACCACAACAAATATTTTAACCCTTACCCAAAGGAGATCTTACCAAGGGCAAAGGGACTTACTCCCACATAAGTACTTTCCTCATGCATGCATTCTGGAGAGTAAGCTCTGTTGACCTGAATGTCCCACTTCCATAGAACTAGGTTATGGGAAGAAACAGTCGAATACAATTCTGGGAAAGGAGAGGGCAAGGGAAGAGCAGCACTCTAGCTCTCTCCCTGTCATAAACATGGGATGGTCTTTCCATGTGATGGATGGAGAGTGAGGAAGAACTGCACACTTCTCACCAGCATCAGGAAAGCAGTTTGTTTCCTGGATGCTGCCACTTCACATTGAGGACACCTCAGAGTGGGTCATCAGCATGGGTAGGGGTCTTGTTCCAGGGACCTCTCAGAGTAAAACATCAGGTGAACGATCATTCCAGAGAGCCCCACTGGCCATTTTCCTGCTGCAGCAAGTGCCACAACTGGAAAACATCTAGTATAGCCTTCTGGAGCATCTGTCCTGGTGTGTTGTTCTCAAAAAAATAAATACAGGGAGGCAAGAAAGTCCTGCTGGCTACTTTGCTGCTGCAGCATTTATATCTGGGTTTGGTTGTCAGGCCCAAATGTCTTAATCTGACTAAGTCTTTCTTCTTCAGACTGAGGACCTGTGAATGAAATGGATGTAAAAACCATCTGTACTAAGGAAGAAAAGAAGAAGGGGTTTCCACAGCAGTGGCATTTGGGAGGGGACATGTCAATGGGAAGTTGAAAGTTCTGAAAAATCTGTTTGTGTGTGTGTGTGTGTGTGCCAGTCTGCCACTATATACCACTCCTGGTATATAGCTCTAATGGGCAGGAGGGAATGACTAGGAACACACTCAAAAGTGAGGCAAATTTGTAAAGCACTATACATGATTATAAAATATGGAATGATACAGAATATGAGGTAACAATAAATAAATGGTCACATTATAACAACTTAATATGACTAGCAAAGGAGAAAATAATAAAAATGTTATTTATTTAAAATATTTTAAAAATATTTAAATATTTCAAATATTTATTATTAAATATTAAATATTTAAAAAAAACAGCAACCACTGATGCTATGGCAGCATGAATAACATAAGAACTCATACCTGAGCAAACGCAAAATATCTATAAGATCTCCGTTGCACCCTTCAGCCCTCCTACCGTAGAAAATCCAAGCTTTATATAAATATAAGTTATTACATCACTACAAATTAAATGCTTAAACATAATCTCAAACATCTAACATAAGAGCCAACATAAAATAGCACAAAACAACACCATTTTCACAAATAGGCAGAAGCATTTGACAAAATAATTTTTGGAATTGGCCTAGTTTGTTTGGATCCTACATATCCCAGTTAATTTGGGATCAGTTCTGCATTGACTTAGCCCAGGACAAACATATTTAAGTTGAACCAAATGTAGCTTACATTTTTTTAAAAATGTAAATTAAATATATATCTTCCTGTCTTGAGGTATAGGGTCTCTAGATTAAGTTCAATGACAAAAATAGGAAAATTAGGAAAAAGGAATCCAGACAAGGATATAAGGAAAAGAAAATCTTGAGAGAAGTCTATAAATCCCAAATCCCAATGGAGAAAGAAAAGAGAAGAGGGAAACAAAGATATGGGATGAAGTGTGGGAAAGGAAGGTGGGGTTTGTGAAGAAAGAGATTCTAAAGACAGCGGGTCTTTGAAGAAGGGGGGGTTTGTCCCTTTCAGCTGTTGCCAGCTTTTGTAATTTTTCATGGCCTCTTCCCTTATAACTTCATTGACTTTTTTCCTTGCTATCTCATTAAAGCTTTATGCCAATTAAAAACTGATCTGCCGAAATGTTTTGTAGGATTAAAGGTTTACTTATTTCTTTGTTTCTCCAAATTCACATCTTAAATCTTCTTGTACACCCAAAAGGTCAGAGGTATGTACCCCAATTTTGTCTCTGGTATTGTTAGTTAAGCAGTTGATCTGAGATCCTAACTTTGTCCCCTGTATTTTGGGAATCTGGCCATCAAAAGAGTACAGGTTATTGATAAGAGAACCCTTATCAACACTTGCTAGCAGCCAAACCAAAATAATTGACTTTAATTAATGATAGCAAATAATAAACTCAAAACCATCCTTTAAGTTTAGAAAGTTTGTAATTAAAATATGTTATATTGTTCTCTTCTATAAACATAAGAGATAATTTTACACCAATAATCCTAGAGTAAATTGAAATGAAAATATTTCTTTTTAATGGGTTAAATCAAACATAATGACCCTTTCCACATCCTACTTTTGTCCTGGCGGCATCTGGTGATGATGATGACAGTAGCTCTTCTGAGAAGGGAACATGATGGAGCACTTCCCTCCACACTGGCTGCCTCCAGGATCCAGGACGCTTGATGGCCATGCCTCTTCCTGTTGAGCACCAACAGGTACTGTCCCGGGCTGCGCTGGGGCAGGAAGCACAGCCATTGTGCTTCCAGGACCTCCACAAGCGTGATAAGTCTGGGCCTGCAGTGGGAGGGTGGTGCAATCGCTGGTCATTGCTGGGGAAAACCTATCAAATAATTGCACTGCCTGGGGATGGGAGAAGAATGGGACTGGCACAATATCATGCATAAACATCGTCCTGGTCCCGTCCTTCTCCCATCCCCATGGTGGGTTGGGTGCATTGACCGGAAGAGGCCTATGTTAACCGTAATCTACTAAACTTTTATCTTTTCTTATATCAAAGTATTAATTCTGTTCTTATTAAAAAACAACGTATAAGGTAATGGCAATTATAATAAAACTTTTAAAAATCATTATTAGGCTTCTGTGTCTATTTTCTCTGTATTATTTTGCAGACAACACAACAGCATAAAAATGTTTCTTTGTTCTCTAATTTTAATTGGGAATCTACCAAGCTGTAAATGTAGGTGTCTTTATCTTTCCAGTGCTCTTTATTTAGCCCAGTCTGAAAATGAATAATATTCTTTTTCCATCAGTGTCTCTATGTCATCCTTGGCCTATCTGTAAAAAGTGATACATTTTCCTGTGATTCTCTCTCTAGTTGACAGGTTGTCTCATCTTCAAGGCCAGCTGGCCTTACCACTGTAGATTCACTGTAGCTGCAAAATTCCATCATTGGGGTCCATGAATCAAAGTTTGTTTCATTCAGAGTCTTTGTTCACTGAAATGGTCAGTCTTTAGGCCTCAGGCAGCTTTCCCCCTTGCTTCTGGCACTCCAAGACATGCAAGGAACATAGTTGCATTCAAGTTCTCCAAGATCTTTGTGCAGGTAACTGACTGATCACAGTGCAAATAGAAAATTGGACTAAAAAGAACTTTCGTCAGATCCATCAATGTTCTTCGTATGTGTTTTTGTTCTTGGTGGTGGTGGTTGTATGTAAAAATGGTGGCCCATTTGCATGTAACTCCTCTATTTCCTTGGCCATTTCCACACTACACTGTTTTGGTACTATTATCCCACTTTCAACATCCTCTGGAATCCTGGGGGTTGCAGTTTATGGAGGGGCATTTAGAATTCTCAGCCAGAGAGCTCTTGGGCCTCGGTAAACCGTGTAGTGTGGAAGTGGCCCTTACTTTTCTGTCCTCCTTATCTCTTTTCCCTCCTCCTCTCCCTTCTCTTATTTTGCTTTTCACCTACCCGCTTTTCAGTGGATCACAATTTTGAGGGGTTTGGTAGGACTGGAGATTGGAGCCAAAAGATACAGCTACTAAATTCAAAGCTTTCTACCTGTTTCTATCACTTTCCTTTAAAAGAAATCTACTCAGATGTATGTCCCATAGAATAAAATGGTGAAAATTTTTCTTCCAGAAGAGTCTGGTTTGTGTTGCAAACCTAATACATGAATGGAGCTGATGTAGCAATACTACTGTTATGTTCTTATGATCAATGCATTTTAAATGGAGTCTGGATTGAACTGTTTACTTCATATGGAGAAAAATAGTCTTAGTGTTTTTTTTGCATCTTGCCTGTCTGTGATAATGTTCATGACTCTTTCAAGAAATCGTTATTTTTCATGTTCTTATCCATGCCCTGGTAACCCCAGGATTATTCTACTATAATGTGCTATTTGTGAAGTTGCCTTTGAAGGTGGCTTGGCAATTGCAATTAGTCCAAAATGCAGCTGTAAGGCTGTTAATGGGACTGGGGTGTATTGATCACATTACGCCTGTGCTTCACCAACTGTACTTGCTCTGGTTTCATTTCCAGGCTCAATTCAAAGTGCTAGTTTTGATCTTTAAAAGTTCTTCATGGCCTGGGATTGGTGCACCCTTTAAATGCAATCTAGAAATTTCAAATTTTAAAGAATATGGCTGCAGCTGGAACTAGCTGTTATGATCCTTTTATGCCAGTATTGCATCATCCCCTTCTAGTTTGTTTGATTTATATGCTGCCTTTCTCCCAGAATGGGACCCAAGGTGGCTTTCAAAAAAGTTAAAAACATTAATACCACAATTAAAACAATTAAAAACATTAGTTCATTTTTGCTTAATCTAAAATGTTGCTCTTCGCCTGTTAAAACACTCCATAGCTCTAAGGCCATTTCCACACTACATTGTTGTAGTGCTATTATTCTACTTTCAACATCCTCTGGAATTCTGGGGTTTGTAGTTTACTGAGGCCCAAGAGCTCTCTGGCTGAGAATTCTAAATGCCCCTCTCTAAACTGCAAACCCCAGGATTCCATAGGATGTTGAAAGCAGAATAATAGCACTATAACAGAGTAGTGTAGAAATGGCTACAGTTGCACACACTGTCACAGGATCATCCTAATGCAAATATATTTCATTTTAGGCTCATTCTTTGATCTGAGCTGTGCAAAGACAGCCTGATGGGGCCTGGGTGTAGGCCATGGACACTCAACTGCCTAGAACTGAGCCCAGGAAGAGTCTTCAAATGGTATCCTTCAAACACTTTTAATTCTATGTGTATTTTAAGGAGTGCAAATATAGAGGGTCACTTGCAAAACACTGGTAATACATTGCACGGAATAAGAAAACAGCAAATTGGTCTGTCATTTGTCAGTGAGATTTATGGATGCTATCTTGCCCTTTCTTAAATATCAGTTTTCTTCAGCTTCCATTGTGAATGCTTTGATAGCACAACCCACTTTATCTCCCAAGCCTGCCCAAACAGTCTTCTGTTTAAAATCCAGTGGCTGCTATCCAGTGTACAGTTAAGTCCCATTGATTGGAATAGGATTTATGTGTGCTTAACTGTGCATTGAATTGTGTTCTGTGCCACCAATAGAGATATCCCACAAAATCATGGGATGAAGACAAGGTTTACCTTAGAAACCAAAGAAGCGCAGAAAGGATGGAAAATGTCATTTAAAAAGTTCATATCAGTCTAGTATAATGGTTAAAAGGTTAGGTGTACAAACAAAACTCTGGATAGTTTTACTGTAATCCTACATACAAATAAGGTGTTTAACTTCCATTGACTTCAGCAAGATTTATCAGTTTGCAAGTTAATTTTTTCCCACTTGTTTGTAATGAATGATTTGAATGGAAAAGAAGCTGCAATATGCATACATTGTTGAGATTAGGTTAACTGAAGGGTTTGAAAATAATAACATTAATATTTTTCATGTTTTCAGAAAAGAAGGAAAAGTAAAACACTGTGCTTTCAGTCTGCTCAAGGTGAAAAGGAATGGTAGCAAAGAGCACCTACTGAGCCCTTTTCTCTCTTCAAATGTAAGCAGTCATCCATGGTTGCCTTAAAAGGTTCATGGTATCATTTTTGGCAATACGAGATGCTGTTGAGTGATGCAGGAGATCAAAGCAAACACGCTGTGCAGCATCAGAAAATATAAATATTTGTTTTACCTCTGATGTGAGATAGGCAGATGAGAAAGGAGAATGAGAAATTCCTACAAAGGACCATCTGTTACCGAGAGAGAGAGAGAGTATCTGTAAAATATATATGTATGTATGTATGTATGTATAGTATAAAAAAATGGGACTTGATCTCTTTACCTCTACAGGCCTACAAGACATCTAGAATAGGGGAAATCTCACCAAAGAAAAATGAAATTACCGTGCTTACAACATAAATACAGAAGTGTGGTGGGGAGATGTGTAGAGTACATACTTGCTTACATCAAAATATAGCTGGAAAAGTATCCACACAGATTTCTATTTATTTGATTTATATACTGCCCTTCAACAGGTTTCCAGGGCAACTTTCCACAAGTTAAAATTACAATAAAACAAATTAACACAAGAATATTAAAACAGCATGGTATAAAAGAGCAATATAAAGGCAGTTTGTGGGAATTAAAAACAAACAGCAAGCAGCTTTTTTGGGGAAAAAAGAAATTTACAAAAGATTAACCTGCCTGGGGCTGAGATAATGTAAGGGGAAATACATCCCTACGTGGAGAGCTAGTGTACTGTACTGGTTAGAACTATGGGCTACAGACCCTGGAGACCAGGGTTTGATTCCCTGCTTGACCATGGGAACCTACTGGGTGACCTTGGGTGCATCACACATTCACAGCCCCAGAAAACCCTGTGAAAGTACACAACAACAACATCAGTAATGCCTTCCCATACATACTAGACCAGAATATTGTGGGTTCACTGTGCTGACATAGGCAGTGGAAGCAGGAGGAAAATGGTCATGGCCATTGTGGTCATGAAGGAGATAAGGCCTTCTTTCCACAGCACTACATGATCATGGAAAAAATACATTATGAACTACAGGATTCCAGTCCAAGCATCCTTGAGGAGCAATAGATCCTTTTCCCCGCAGCCATTTGCTGCATGTACTGACTGAAATTAAGTAAGGGGAAATTAAGTTAATTGTTTCTTCAAAACCAAATATGTCCAAGTATAGATATGTTTTGAGAGCTAATGTGTTGTAATGGTTTTTATTACTAGACTAGGACTGTGGGAGGCTGGCATTTAAATCCCCACTCAGCCATGGAAACCTAACGGGTGGACTTGGGCAAATCATTCTCACAGCCTTAGAAGAAAGTAATGGCAAACCTCCTCTGAATAATTTTTGCCAAGAAATCACTATAAGTTGAAGTCAACTTGAAGCCACATACAACAATGTCAGTGGGAAGGAACTATATGCATCAGCATTTGTCTTATTTTTGAATTTTACCCAAATTAATGCACATGGCTCAATATGTGTATCTCTGCAAACTGTGGAAACATGCTATAATGAATAAGACAATGCTTTTAACTAAAAAGCCCTTTACAAAATTTTTATCAAAGGGTCCCAAAAATCTCATAGCCACTCGCAATTTTTCATCGGGGCTATGGGGCTACTTACAGAGTTATCACCTGTGCTGGAGATTGCACTTACTCAGTACTTGAGAAAATGCAACTACTCATGGCCAAAGTTTTACTCTAGCATGATGCCGTAACAGGATTTTGACCTAGGGCAGCATTCCATGACTTTAAGGACCTTCATTCACTATGTTTTTTCCCACAAACAAAGCCAATTTTAGAATAATTTATGATCATCATAAACTTATTTAATTGTGTTATAAAACAGTTTATCTTCCAAATGAACACAGTATTAAGGTGTTGTAAAGTTTAGAGAAAACTGATGTCATGTCAGTATTATGAGACACTTAATTGAAAGCTGTAAAAAGAAATACATAAAGCAAACACGCTGAACCCAGCCTTAATAAGATAATGCTTCATCTATTTGCAAAGCTAGCAATACCACTTTGGTATAATGATGGATAATGATGGAAGCATGCATAAAGGCAAACAGTTTGATAAGCACAGGAAATAGAAAAATTTATAGGAGGCTAGAAGAAAGTGCGAAATTGTGTCACAAGTTGTGCTGTTAAAGTTGTGCTCTATGAACCACGCATTTTGTTTTCCTGTGATGTCCTTTTCTTAATTATTTCTATTTTAGAGAGAGAGACCAGGCCTTTTCCAAAGTTAATTTTATTTGAGAAAGACAGGAAGCTTCCCATTGCCAGTGAGTAGATTCTTTGCTCAGAGGGACTGACATCCTGAACTGGTAAGACATTTGTTCATCTTAGTCTAGGGATGAGTGTCATATGCCTAGGCAAATTACTTACAGGGCTTGGAATATTAAGTTTGAAACTTGATTTGGTAATGCTAAATATTAGAAATTGGGAACTAATGCTGTTACCATACCTTATACCACCCACCATCCTTCTGGATAGCAAAATTGGTGAGAAATATCATTTTCTTATATAAAAGCAGACACTTATGACTGTAAAACAGATGGTAGAAGGACACTGGCTGTAAATGTGTGCTAGGTCAGGATGACCTCAGCATGGCCAGGTCATAAGTTAAAAAGGATCAGACAGAAACCACTGATGTTAATGGATTTGGGATAATCCTCTCAATGTCCCAACCTCCAAATACAATAGAATACAAAACTGCCCAGGTGAAGCAGTCAAGCACTCCTGCTGTGCACATTTCCTATGGAGACATTCCCCATTCACTTTACCAGACCAAGACATTAAGACAGTGCTTTTTACCTACAGTTAAGACAGTCAGCCCATTCCAGAACCGTTTTGTTTGCTCTGCCAGAAAATAATTAACACACACATCCCTTCAGGGTAGCCCACGTAATTTGCTAGCACATTGGGTGTCTTGCTGCACCCCAGACTTCCATTTCTCTGTGTTGCCCTCAAACCCTTGTTTGAGCCACTCTGCTGCAAGCTTCAGTTTCAGGACTGGTAAGTATCACCTCTTCCACCCAAAATCTCTCTCTATCCAACCTTTCTCACCTTTTCTTCAATAGCCTTGTATGGTTCATGAGATTGCTTGATTTCTTGTGTATGTGTATTAATTTCCAAATAAAATACTCCTTTAACTTTTAACTGAGACTTCTCTACAGTTAGTACTTGTACACACAGGTGAAAAGATCCTACTGTTACCCTCGTCTCACAGGTCTCTTTTGAGCTAATAATTCCCTAAATCTGAAGGAGATGCTGGCATTGCTGGAGAACCTCAAGGTCCTCCATTTTTAGGGTAACAATGCATTACCATTATTAGCTGCAATTGTTTAGTTAGTCTCACTATCATAACTTTATCCTCTAAATAGATAGTTTTCAGGACAGAGAATGGCATGGAGGCTGCTATCTTTGACCTTTTGGATACATTTTGTTATTGGTACCTGTGAAAGTGCTCTTTCTCTCCTTTTAGCCAATGTATATTTTCTCAAATGAACTACAAATCCCATATTACAATTGTTGGTGATACCTCAAACACATCTGTGTCCTAAGCTGGGCACTATATTTTGTTCCTGTTTCTTTACTAGAAGAAAGAAGAGCAATAACTGGGACCAATGGCTTCACATGGTTAAAAAGCCAACTATCAATGTGCCAGACAACAATGTATTAAAAATATAGGTTTATACTCTGGTTCTGAGTGTTTTGCCAAGCAAACCAAAATATAAAATAAAGTGAAGTAATACAAAAGAAGAGAGCCCCCAGCATGGTGTGGTGGTTTGAGCATTGGACTACAATCTGAAGGCACGCAACAACAGTGAAGTCTATAGGAGAGTCTACTTGTGCATGTTGGTGTGGAAAGAAAACTGAAAAGGGCTTGTAATTGGTACAATAGTCCTTAGTCATGCTAATCATGCTGCAAACCCCATGATAATGCAATCACCTGACGGCAAATAGCCAGAATAATGGTGGCTAGTAAAGATGACTGGGACCTGTCAAAAGCTCATTTAATTTTAATTTCCAATTAGATTGATGGGTTATTTTGAACAAACAGACTATTACAAGTCATGCCTATGTGACTGAGAACAAAAAAAAAAAGTCGTCACTAATTGACTGATAATACAAGCCTGGTTTACAGTCACTCTTGATAGATGAGTATGTAGACAAGGATGGGTTTGAGATAGTATATAAGATGACATTATTTCAGATGAGATATGTGGTCATTCTGAACTACTTCCAGCGCTCCATTATGCCTAGAGCCAAAAGCAAATGAAAGAGTACCTCTCCATCCCAACTGTTGCTGCTGTGGCCTCAGAAGGAGCAAAGAAGAGGTACAGCTGCATCATGCTTAGGCCCAGAATGAGATGAAAGGCCCTCTGTCCATCCCAGCTGCCACTGCCCTGGTCTCAGAGGGAGAGAAGAACAAGCAGTATCTCCTGGATTTAATCCCCTCACCCACTGCCATTCTCTTTTGGAAGCTCAGGTAACCAAGCTGGCAGAGTTTAGGAACCTCCAAACAGATACAAAATAATTGAGAAACAGCAATGGATCTGCAGATCTCTAAAATAAAGAGATGGGGTGAAGGAACCACACCTATTTCATCTGGAAAGTATCAGGCTGGACAAAGCTGTCCTAAAATATGGGAACCTATCCAATTAAATTACTTCACTGGGAAATCACACTCCTATGGTTTCCTTTGCCCTCCCATGCCAGTTAACATGCATACTGTTCACATGATCTTCAGGTGCCTTGTTTATTAAAGGTTAATAAGATGTGATATTATTCAGGGAGTATTATTTCAGCGATAGGAAACTGATCCCCACTGCATGTTCAGCAATAAATGGATGGCTACAAAGATCAGTGAGGGAATCAAGGGTGGAGAATTCTCACATAGAAATGTTTTTAATGCTTCTGAATATATGCAGAATATTTTCCTGCACAGGATCTGCAAAGATCTTTGGGTTTTCTCATTTAACACATTGGGGCTGACTTCTGAGTAGACTATTTTAAAAGGAAAGAAATAGAGATGAGAAGACATGACTTTAGTTAGTTGCATATTCCGATCTTATCAAATCTAAGATGTGATCCAATGGACAAGGAGGTAAGTGAAAAACAGAATGGGGGTTAGAGAAAGAAAATGAAAACCCAAGAGAGCGAAAATGGGAGGAGAGATATCAAGAAAACTTTCTAGTCAAGTATTACTGTCTGAGTAATAATAAACACACTGAAGGGGTTCAGTGAGATTTACTTCTAAGCAGACATGGGGAAACTATAAATTTAGCTATATAAATCTTTTGACCTCATAGTAATAGCTCCAAGTATATCAAACCTCTCAAAGCATGTGACCCACCAAAGCAAAGGGATGTGTAGGAAGCAAAATGCGTGGAATGGGGAAAGCAAAGAGAAGATGGAATGGGAGGTGTGGTTGAGGAAAATGTTTGGATGAATTATTGAAGTATCTATTACTTTATCCTGCCTTCCTCCTGACTTGAGACCTAAGGTTTTAACACAGATTAAAGCAAATTACAGTTTAAAAAGTTAATAAAATACCATGATGAAAAGTTAAATGTACAATCTAATTAACCATCCTATTAAAACACCACTAAAATTAAGAAAACCCTCTGAAATTTATGAGGTCACCATCAATGAGCAGGTGGCTTGAAGATACATACAGATAAAAATTAAAAGAGTAAGAGCCAGCATGGAATAGTGGTTTTAGCATGGACTACAACTCTGAACCAGCATTTGAATCCTCACTTGGCCATGGAATTCCATAGGGTGATTTCAGGCAGGTCAAATTTTCTCATCCTCAGAGGGAGACAAAGGCAAACCCCCTCTGAACAAATCTTATCAAGAAAACTCCATGATATATTCATCATAGGGTTGTTATAAGTCAGAAATGACTTGAAGGCAGAGAACAACAAATTAAGAGTATAAAAGCATTTTAAAATAAAATAATAAAAATAAAAAAATGGGCCAGCTTAGTATCCTGTAGAAGAGAATTCTATAGCTTGGAACAGTCACTGAGAAAGCCGTCTTACATATACTCATTAGAGGGACCTGCTACAGTGGGGGGAAGCAAGAGAAAGTCCTACCCAAGGATCTCAAAAACTTAGAAAGACTCATATACAGAAATGTAGTGTTTTCGACAGTCTGGTCCCATACCATGTAGAAACAAAAGTAAATATAATATAGGATTACAAAAGGGTTCATTGCAGCTAGTCTCAAATATATACATATTTGTATACACATGTGCATACACATACGTATACAATATTATGTAATAAACAATAGTTTACAGTAGAATAATATACAATAACATCAATAGAGGAAGACAACTGAAACAAATCATAAGGCACACCAATCCTAGAAAGACATAAAGAGCAATAGGAGCAGGGGAACACCAGTCTTTCAGGCCTAAAGAGCTTGACATTCTGAGAAGACCACTGGGCTCTGCAAATATACCACACCCTTATCCAATTCCATTCCAGACCAGTAATCACTTTTCTTGTTCCTTCTTGTTTATATTTGTTGTCTTTGTTTCTTTGCTTTTAGAGAAAATGAAGGAGCCTGGAGACACAAAGGAAAATGTGTTAAGAAGTAAAGTGACAAGTCAATTCTTAATTTTGTTTTAATAAACAAGACCCTCAGAATTATTTAATGCTGCTTTATTTATTTAGATTCTAACATGTAGAAAAAAACATACTGCTTTTTGATGTAGTATTGGAAATACAGGCGAGGGAAATTCAAATTGGCAATGTTCTTTATTCATGAGGTCAACTTTAGAAGTAATTGTTTCTCTGTGTTTGGATGCAGCTTGATGAATAAAATAAATTTAGGAAAGGAGAGAGCCACAGTGTAGAAATATAGGCCACTAAAATTTCCTGTAAGCCTGGAACAAATACTTTAATTATACTGGATGAGGATAAATCATGAAGGCAGAGCAGCTGGATGCTATGAAAATGTAAATGTAGCCTAATCTCAGGAAGGAGAATGCAGCTAGAAAAGGTGTAAATCAAAATATCTATTGGGAAGAAATGCATGGGCTCATACCAGCCACTTAGACATGTTTATGTAATATTTGGCAATACTTTATAGTCCATATATGAGCATGTGGCAGGAATATAATTCTCAATTTAAAAATAAAACAACATTAAAAATAATGGCTATCCTTATAATTGTCTTTCTACAGAACGGATGCTCAGTTCATATATATGTATCCACTAAGCTGTTGTTCCAGTGTAACAATTGGTACAGTGTATGTACCTAAGATTTTCTGAAAGCATGTTCGTATGAAAGGATTGTTCAGTTCTCTGAGATGAGTGTCAATGTGTATGACACCATGTATGCACAAGAGGAAGATAGCTGTTTTCGTTTTTTTAGCAAAGAAGAAAAGGTAAGATTAGGCAAAGGCCAGTTCAGCACTACATTGTTCTTGTGCTATTATTTCACTTTCAGCATCCTGTGGAATTCTGGGCTTTGTAGTTTACTGAGGCCAAAGAGTTCCCTGTAACCCCACCCCCACCCCCACCCCCATGATTCCACAGGTTGTTGAAAGTGGAATAATGGAACTATAACAGAGTAGTGCAGAAATGGCCAAGGTATGACCTTGATCCTTGAGACTAGGGATGGGCCAACCGAATCCACGAATCCTCAAATCCTGGGTAAGGATTCAAGATTTCCGAATCCAAATTGCTGTGCCAGAATAGGCAAACCAAATCTTTTGAATCCGCCAACTAAATAGATTGTTGGAGACCGGGACGCCTGAAAACCAGGGAGACCGGGACACCTGAAAACCTGGGAGACCAGGATGCCTGAAAACCTGAGAGACCATACATACAAGGGAAGATAGTAAGTAGGTGACGTTTTCCCTTGGAGTAATAATGGCCTTTGCTAACAATTTCACAAATTACATCTGGGCTTGTATTCTAAGATATTTAAATTGAACATTTCGTACTGAAGTTCAGTACTTGACTGGAAGCTACAGGCTTGAGATTTCAAGGACAGTTCAAACATTCCTTTTAATAGCTCCCTTGCAAACTTCTTTCAGACACAGTTCTGGAGTTTGGAGTTTTACAAGGGGTCACAGCCTTCTCTGACAAAGTGTACTGGTGCATCATCAAACTACAAATCCCAGGATGCCAGAAGGAGCTATGTAAAGAAAAACCAGTTTTGACCTGGATTATCTCTCTACTGTAGTATGTGGCCCTGTTTACACAGGCAGGAAAATGTGAGATTAATCCACGTTTTCCTGCCTGTGTAGAAAGGGCCTTCATGTCATTTTCGGTCTGGGGAGATCCTGAAGCAAAACTATGACAATTGTCTTGGCCGGATTTCTTCAGAGGGACGTTTGCCTTTGCCTAGGTTTTTGCTAAGGCTGAGAGAGTATGTCTTGCTCAAGATTATCCTTCTTTCCCTTGCTTTTTAAATTCTTTTTTTAAAAAAAGGATTCGAAAGATTCGAGATTTGTGAGATTCGTGGATTCCCAGACCCTCCCAGGGATTCGGATCCAGATTTGGATTCAGAAAATTCTGGATTCATCCCATCCCTACTTGAGACCTTGCCTGCCTGCCTGCCTGCCTGCTTGCCTCCCTCCCTTCCTCCTTCTTTCTATTCTGTTTTATAACCTTCCCGTAAATTTCCTGTAAACTTCAGGGTCCCTGAAAGGGTGGACTTGAAGCCTCTGGAAATGATCATTCACCTTTTAAAAGTGGTTTGCAATCCCCCTGACCCCAGTACTGCTTAATGTCAAAAACAGATTTTCAAAACCAGAAATGGCTCCCAGCCACTTTCAGTTTTTGTGGAACAATCCACTTTGTGGACTGAGCATGCTTGGTAGCCATAGAATGTTGAATGACTATTGTAGAATGGGAATGAAAATCTAGTGGGAAGGGAATAGCAAAGAATTCCACAGAAGGAGGGCACTGATGACTAGAACACTGAACACTGCAACATTTTCTAGCCAATCTGACAGGTGACTAATATTCTTATGTTATTCAGATGCTAGTGCCAGCGCTTGATGTAGCAACAATGGAACTACCTACCCATCTGAGAGGAATTAGCAGAACTAAAAAACCCAACTATAAACAAACCCAAGTATATGACAAAAACAGCACCATTATGACATGGCCTTCCAATGAGGACTAAACATATACAGTCCCTATAGAACATTAACTGATTGAGGGAGATGGAAACACATGTAATATGGGAATAGGATGAATGGAGTGTCCTGGAAAAATTAATATGTTTAACATAGAGGAGCACTCAGAACTTGGAATATCAGTTTTGAAATCACTAGAAATTGAGAAAGTAATTTACTAGCATAAGGTCTGATAATGGAAATAATTTAATTGTTAATTATCATTAATTAACTCACCGATTAAGTTGTTAGTGTTGGGTTAGGACATGAGATTTATAGAAAACAGCATGGAGGTAGTCACTGTTGACTTTGAAATGGTGGAAGTTCAGCATGTCAGGGAACTGCTAGATTGGAGAAGCCTGTCCGAATAATGGGATCCCATATTCCAAATTCTTCAATGCAGTTAGTAATTTATTTGCATCTCTTCTTCCCACCCCACCAACACATAGTCTTCAAATGACTTGTTTGCACATCAATAAATGAATAGCTAGAAAGATTGGTCAGTGAGTCAAGAGTGGAGATTACTTAATCTAAAATTTTTGAGTCTTTGAGCAGATACATAATCTCTTTATATATCACTGAATCACAGATTCCATTCTGTCTCCCTGTTCCCAATCAAGAGATGTGATCTGCAAAGATCAATCATTAAGCACAGGTTTTGCACACAAGAAGGAGGGATCCTAAATGCAATCTGTGGTATCTGCAGTTTTAATGATCAGATATCTAAAAAGCTCATTCTTCTCTGCACCCATAACATCTTGACAGTATAATAAAATAGGGCGGGGTAGGGGTTAGGAGAAGGAAGAGGAGGTGACTGTGGCTGAAATGCAGAGTGAAAAGGATGATCAGGGGGAGGGCAAGATAGAAAGAGAGAGAGAGAGAAACCAAGAGAGAAATAAATGGTAGTACGTGGTCTTGAGGAAAATGTTTCCATTAATTATCCAAGAGAGTAGCATTGTGTGAGCAATACAGAATGAACTGCAAAGGGGTTCATTGCTGCTCAAACTGAATAATATTACAGTGTATATTATATATTATACAATAATACTTTGACAGGGCATTCAGAATGTGAGTGTGGTGTGGCCAAGAAGGTTTTTCTGGTGGATGGAAAGATGAGGTAATGTGACCTTGGCAGAGCAGGCTGGGTAGCTCTGCAAGGTCCTGCCTCAGGAGAAGGCATCCAGTATGGGGAGAATGTATGCTGTGGATGCACTGGATCATCTTATGTATACCTGGGTGTGGTTAAGCCCTTAAAAGTCTTTAGGTTTTGCTCTGTAAACTGCCTTTGGCCACATTTTGGACCTTCCTCTGGCCATATTCTCTCTGTCTTCCATGCTGTTTTTATACCTGTTGTTTTGCTTCTAGAAGTGCTGCCTAGAAGCTTACCTTGTGCTCTGCTTGAATAAACAGCACTTAGCCTTCATGCAATGAGCCTGCATGGCTATCTTTTCCAGCCTGGAGCAGCTGGCAGCAATTTGGCACTGTTTCCTACTTTCTGCACTCTGCACATGCTCTGAGGTGCATACCTTACACCCCGACATACGTATATAATAGAAATCAGTAAATAACATAATCAATAGAGGGGAAGAGTTCTGAACAATGAATTCCCCTTCCCTGGAAAAACTCCAAACACTTTCCTGACATATATGTCCATGGAGGACATTTTGAAAGGGGCCTGCGTGCTTGAAGGCATTGGTTTCCTGATAAGCAAATAAACCCACTCCCTTCCATTTCAATTACTTCCCAAGACTCATCCCCCCCCTTCTTGTCTATTCTTATTTCTTTCCCAATTTTTTTCTTCTGTTTCAGAAGCCCAGCTATCTGATCTGGCTACAAAATTTTTTCTTTCTCTCCTTCTTTCTCTCCTATTGTCTTCTTAAAGAAATAACACAGATTCAACCGGATAACAATAAAGCCAAGGGACACATTTCCTCCAATATGAATACTTCTTTGGGTGATGCAGTAAGGTTTCCTGTTTCACTGAATGTGACGGAGAGGCACCTCTCCTAATGGATCATAACAAATTCCAATAACCTAATTCACTAAAGGATATGTTTAACTTACAGTGTTTTCTGGAATCTAGAAAATTAGGTGAAATAGCTAGGAAAAGTGAGTTAATAAATTAAATTAATAATCAAGTTAATTCCAAGCTCTGGGAACACTAAAGAGGTGCTTTCAACACAGCATCATTTTGTTGAAGGTCATACTGTAGATAGTCACTTACTATTATGGGCCTTTCCACACGACAGTGTTATAGTGTTATTATTCTACTTTCAACATCCTGTGGAATCTTGGAGTTTGTAGTTTCCTGAGGCCAAAGAGCTCTCTGCCTGAGAATTCTAAATGCCGCACCCTAAATTGCAAACTCCAGGATTCCATAGGATGCTGAAAGTGGAATAATAGCACTATCACAGTGTAGTGCAGAAAGGCCCTTTCTTTCTTTCTTTCTTTCTTTCTTTCTTTCTTTCTTTCTTTCTTTCTTTCTTTCTTTCTTTCTTTCTTTCTTCTCTCTCTCTCTCTCTCTCTCTCTCTCTCTCTCTCTTTCTTTCTAATATTTGTTATTTTATCTATCCAAACATACAATAAAGTGAATTCCCATCTTTACAGAGTAGGCTATGCTGCCATACGTTTTCTTCTTACATTCTGTACATTTTCTACAGCTGCCTACTCTTTCTGGATATCTGACCGTTTCTCTGTGACTTTGAATTAGATCTTCTAAAATATTCAGGCAAAAGCTGCATGACAAAAATGGTCTTATCAAAAAGATGTTGAACTTTAGATTTCCACATCATCATTCAATACTGACAAAAATTGCACATTTAGGGAAATGTGCTTCTCAATTGTCTACGTCTAAGTGGAATGCAGTGAAAATAGCTGTTGAAGGAGGGTAATTATGTTAAAAGTATGGCAAGAGAATGACAGCCTTTCATGAAAACTAATCAGCACCTTGAATGTGTCTATCGATACAGAATGGTCAAGAACAATCTGCTGAACCACTGGCCCTAAATTATCATTAACTTTGACTTGTTCCCAAAGTATGAACAGTTCCTCCCTCCCCCCCCCACCCCAGCATAGCTGCTTTATACTGTCTGGATTGCTACTTGCAGAACTGAACATCTTCTTTCCTATCACTCTGTTAGACATCACTGTGAAACAAATAGTGCTAAATCTCACCGTTGCTATTTCCCTCCCTCTGTCTCCCTCTTCATTTATACCTACAAAAGGAAGTCAGATGTAAAATCTTTTAGACCTGATTTTGAATAACTTAATCTCAGAGCTTGGAAAAGTGACTGTTTGGACTACAATTCCAAAAAATCTCTTTTACTGGCTAGAAGATTCTGATAATTGTCCTTGAAAACAGTAACATTGCTGCATTCTGTCCTGCCTCTGCAGCACATCTGAGTGTGTTTGCCCTTTATTTCTGAAGGCCCAGCTAAATTTTCCACTGTTCCGCAAACATTCTAATAAAGTGAAAAACAGACTGTCCATTTTATTTTATGAGTACCTTGTGAATACACCTGGAAGAAAGAGGCAAAACACGAGACAGGTATTGGAGGATCACAGATATTTAGTCATATCTTCAATGAAGGAAACTACCTGTATGGGACTAGAAAAAATGAGTGGTCCTCACTCACATAATGGACTTCCTCCTCATAGTGGAGTGCGGTAACAACTCACTGAGGAGTCATGTAATAGTATAGGTGAGCTCAACCATGCAGTTGGTTTAAGCCATGTCTCCATCTTATATCAATCTAGCCTGGCCCACTTTTAAATGAGAGAGGCCTTTCTAGCTTATCTTCCCCTCAAGATCCCCTCAAGACTCAAAGTCTGTTCTTCTCATTGCTTGCAAGGGATTCCTTTCCCTTTGCTTGGATTCTACAACCCGAAGGCCAATTATAGGAAACACTTCCTTCACCATAGAAATGATACTTCCCTCCTTTTTCTGGCACAGCCATTATAGGGACATTCAAAATCTTTTATTTCCATTTCCATCTACTCACAGGATGTCATATCATCCAAATTGACAAATTTGTTAACTTTGACCGTGGTTGGTTTGAAACAAGCCAACATAGAACCATTTCACATTGACTTGTTTCAACAAACCATAATTATGTTTGTGTAACTAGAATAGACAGTCCACATACTGAGCTCCCTTTGACAGTATATATATTTAATATTATTATAGACTCAGAGAGTTAATTACATTTTACAAATTATTGCCTTTGGGTTATTAAATTGGTTTATTTCTGCTGAATTTCTTTCCCCCTTTATAGTTATATTTGGCAGCCATTAGCTGTACCTTGCAAATATTATTCTCTTTACTTCTGCTAATGGTGAAAGTCTGAAGGGCAAGCAGAGGCTATTGCATTTCTTGAGTAAACACTGCTATAAGTAAAATTAAAAAGTGAGCCTTTGGTGGGTGAGGTTTAACAATATATACCATGCAGCATTTTTGTTTTCTTCCTCTTTTATGACTATGTGGTTATTTACATATATTTGAATGCATAATTAATAAGTTCAGAATTTATTTTTAAAAAAATCTATATATTTCACCATGTTCATATTTATTGACATGGGCTTCATTCTCAGTAAAATAGCTTTAAAATATTTATTCATACACACACACACACACACACACACACACCAATCATATTAAGAGGAGAAGAACCCTATGACAAACTAAACTAAAATTAACACCAATAAATTCAGCACTGAAATGAACATTGCCAATGAAGAACATTCCTCTCCTCTTCCAGTTCACAAAGTTTTCACCAAACCTCCTGATCATTAATGGATGTTAGTCATGTGTGTCCTGGAATGTTGCCAAGTGCTTTGTAGTCACAATTGAGGTGTGATTACAAACTTTATAGTTGAAAAAGAGGGCTGGGCAACTTCAACAGCAGAAAAAGTAGAACAGTCCCCATTCAGAACTAAGGAAACTAATAGTAGTTTCCCAAGTTCAACAGCAGCCAATTCTTGACCTTCTACCCCACTCATCATCCCACAGCCACATCTTCACATTTTTTTTTTACATTTAATGTATTTTAATTGATCAAAATGTTACCCTGTTTACTGGGGGTCCTGTGAGGGACACCAAAATGTGCTCAACAATAGGTGGGGAAGATTAGCTCTGAGCGCTGCTTTAGCGTTACGAGAGGCAGGGTAACTTAGCAGGATCTTGAACCCTATGTCTACGGGGTCAGGCCGAGTCAAGGAGCACACAGAAGTTGAAATAATAAATGTGGTTTTATTAAAAACACAATCAAACAGTGTATGCGGCACACTCACACAAAATAACTAAAGAAATAAAGGTTGGAGTGGGATAGAGGGGTTTTTAGAGGAGTCGTTGGTTTGGGTGATACTTCACCTGTCCTGAAGCCCGGTTGGAAGCGGAGAAGCTGGGGAGCGTGGATCTCAGCACGTGGAGCTGAGGGGAAGGCTCGCTGGACAAAGCGACAGCAAGGCGGGATGGAAGCCAAGAGCAATCCAAGGAAGCGCTCAAAGTCAGGGGTTTTTATAAGGAGAATTGTGACTGCAGGCTAGGTCGGACTTGGGGAAAACTATGGATTTGGGGCTGAAGACAAAGCCTCCAAAAGGTCAGAATTTGAATGATTGAGTTATAGCCAAATTGTCAATAGGATAGCCGGTATGCAAATGCGGAATACTTGAGCATTGTATAGTCAGATCATCAAGCTGCCAGCACGAGGCAGAGGATCTTTTGAAAGCTGTGTGCATACTTAATGAAGGTACTTGCCTTGAGGTCTCCTAAAGCTGCAAGTCGGCTATTTCTGGCCTGCCTGTATTGTGTTGGAATATTACGGCGATTATCGGCCAAGCCTGTGTGCGTGCTTGTCCGGGGGCCTCGCAAGCACGTGGAAGGGAATGGGTATGTGAGGTCGAATTATTGATATCAAGAGATATCTTTTTATATCCCCCAAAGCTCAGGCTAGCCAGGGCGGTAACAAAAATTATCAAAGTAAAAGTAACACTCATTCTGCTTCAGTTAAATAAAGAATAGAGTATGCATTATTATATACATCCAATATTTGAAATTCTTCTTTCGCATTCGTACAAAAATTGCCCCTAAATGAGAGGCAATAGAGCAACAGATAATATTGTTTGTCTGTCCATCAAACAGATATGCCTTTTACATTAAATGGATATCAAACTATACAAGAAGACTTGACATCAATCTTGTGCTCAGGGAAGCCAAAGCTTATCTCTTCAATTTGCAAAAATTTATTAAAATGGGCTTCTGAAGATGACCCAATTAAAACTTCTATGATTAAGTGGTCACAGAGTGTTTCACATCCGATACCCCTTGAACAGTGGGAAGAAACATGGTCAAAGAGGTTAAGATATGCAGTATGTCAAGACATTAGAGAAAACCGGTATAAAATGTATCTTAGGTGGTATCTTACATCTGAAAAGCTTTCTAAAATGCAACAAAATTGTTCAAATAAGTGTTGCAAATGCAATCAGGAAATTGGTACTTTTTATCATCAATGGTGGTCATGTAAAAAACTAAAAAAAAATTTGGAGTGTTATTCATATCCACATAGAACAAATATTAGGATTTCATTTTGAAACGTCTCCTGAGCTGTACTTGTTATCTATAACGAATAATGATTTAGAGAAAAAGACATCTTCATATTTTCATCTAAAACTATAACTCATAAATGACCAAAGGTAACTTCTAGTTTTTGCTTCCTCGGTTTCCTAGTGGGCATTTCGTTTGTTTGTTTGGTTTTGATTCAGGGAGTTCAGGGGTGGGTGGCTGGGGAGGGATGTGATTTCCTCACCTCTTCCTGAACAGGTTGTGGCTTATCTGATTACCTGTCTTGTTACAAATCTGTCCAAATATTAATGTGTTAAGGAGTGACTTTTTTGAAAATGAAGAAGACTTTCTCCTTCAATACTACCAGACAGTGGAAGACATACCCCTAACAGTTGTGATCAGCCTCTATTCACTGCTTTTAGGAAGGGAATGAAGGTATTTGCTTTTTTTGTTTTTTGTTTTTTTGGTGCCTTCATGTGATAATAAATCTCAATTTTTCACAGCTCCTGACAGATATTGAGAATAATGAATCAGGGTTTTTTTTTCTCATACTTGTCAGGACACTTGGGAATTTTTCTCTCACAATGACAGGAAGCCAGTAAATTTCACAGTTTTCTGAAAACCACACACCTTCTCCTGAGAAAATCATAGCCTTCCCTGAAAACTGCACAGCTTTGGCATGGAAAGGAAAGATGAAAGATTGACCAGGAGTAGACAGGCAATTCCTCTGACAGGACAAACTGTTTCACAGCTGTATTCTTTTTCTTCCTAATAAACAGTGAATAATCGTGTTCTTGTACACGTGTTGAAAATAATCATCACTGTGTTGTGCACCCTTAGTAGCCCCTTGCTTCCCTGTTTGCTTTCCGTGTGGGGTTTAATATATGATACTTTCTATGTTCCATGACTTCCAATGTGATTTGTGGCTGCCTTGTCTACCCCAGGTCAAACCTAGTTCATCTTTCCCCATTTTCTGCACAACATTTATGTTGTTAACTGCGCCCCTGTCACTATGGCTACAGCATCAGGCACTCCTGGCCGGACGACCGTTCCTCATGGGGTTATGTTACAATATAACATCTTTTCCTTCATGGTTTTTTGTCCCCAAATGCAATCAAATGCACAGCTTTTCCCCTATTGGCCAAGGATCTACCTTTTCCCATTGAATCACAGGTATCGGTTTTTACTACAAAGCTGTACAATTTCTCAAACTCTTGCACCATTCTAAAAAAAAAAGTGCGCAGTGTTTTTTGCTATTTTTCTTCCCACATATGTTTCTTGAATGATCAGGAACTACAGATTTGACCTCAGTCAGGAAATGCCAAGTTTCCATTACATACCTAGAAAATGCATCTTTTCAGCACAGCCTTTTATAGTCTGTTTATTCTTGTGATAATTTTAATGATTTTAATGATGAATTGCGCCTAAATATTTCATTTTTTAAAAATTTTTATTTTGTGGTCACTTCCACATGGCGTCGCTGTCCCATGATGGGGAAACATTGGCAGCGATCTGCGAGTCATGCTACCACATGTCATTGCGGTCCCACTGCCAATGCATCATGGGATATACCTTTAAGAGGATAAAAATCTGTTAATGGCCAACAATCATGCAATGCTCCCATCACAGGTGACTGTGCAGAATGGGCAGAAGCACAATGCGCAAAGTGCAGCATGGGAAAGAGGTCGCCTGCACTGCAGAAGGAAAGAGCACGTCACCCGCGTTCACATCCGCAGACAGCTGGCTGGGTGTGGAGAGGAGCATTGGGGACATGCTCCCATCCCAGCAAAGGTACTGTCGGAATGACACCAAGACAACAAGAGAAAAGGAGGAGGTGCAGAAATGGCCTGTTTTTACAAGTTTTCATGTAGGAACTATTTTCTATTTCTTTAAAGCTTTTTCATACATCACGCAACATCTAATTAGGGAGAATAATGTGTCAGTTCCTCTGTCTCTTGGTTTCAGTTGCTTTTAAACCTGAAATTCTTTCATGCTCTAGGTTGCAAATGTTGGTAAATTCTTCAAGAACAAACTGAAATTAAATTCTCTCCAATCTGCACTAACATGACGAGGACCATGTTATATCAATTTGCCATATAGCTGGAGATGGGAAGATTTGCAGAAACTAGAGATAACAGTCCCAAATCAATACTGAAATAGTTTATTTATTAGGTTGGCTATGAAGAGTTCAAACACAGACTTTCAAGTGATAATCTGAGGACTGTATGGTCAGGGAGTTTCCATTTTGCCCCCTACATAATTGTTTTTAATCTCTAATTCTTTCCACTCTAGATAGAGAAAGATTTCAAAGTTTTGTTACATTCTTATAAAAAATGAACTAAAGCAAAACTCTCAGTTGTGCTTCTATCAAACCCAGCTTTGCCACGATGTATAACTATAATTTTATTTTTATAATTTTCCAAGCTATTTTATCATATTTTTCAGAAACCAGGGTATACTATAGCATACAGGGTATGCTATAACAAAAAAGAAAACCTAGGAAATATATATTTAAATCTATACACACACAAATCAAAACATACAGATCCACACACACACACACAATTCTTCCTCTTCTTCCTCTTCAAGTTTTTTCTGACTTATGGTAATCCTAAGGCAAACCTCTCACAGGATTTTATTGGTAAGATTTATTCAGAGGAAGTTCACCTTTGCCTTCCTCTGAGGCTAAGAGAATGTGACTTGCCTGAGGTAAGCCAGTGGGTTTCCATGGCCAAGAGGGGATTCAAGCCCTAGGCCCTTTCCGCACCTTACCTTAATAGCACGACGAACTGGTGCCATCGCGGTATTGCTAATATTGCAAGAGGCCTATTGCATTCTGCACGCACCAGGGCATTCATGAGAGAGCACCACCTCCTGCCAGGTGCCTTTTCTGCACATTGGCATCCTGGGCCACGCCCAGGTCCTGCCCTGTCCCCACCCCACCGCCCCTGATTGGTCAGTGGGTTGTTGTTGTTGTTGTTATTTTGCTGGCTATCGCGCTAACGTTAGCACGATAGATCCTACCAACAGGCGCTTGAGTCAGCCTCAAGAGCAGGCCAGCAGCAGGAGCCTGCCCATAACAGGCTGCACTGGAAAAGGCAGGGACTGACAGGACAGATCGCAGCTGTGACCCAGCTCGAGGTGTAGCTGTCTCCACCAATCCCATGACCCGTGAGCAGGCGGAGCTCCTTGGGACACAGGTCATGCAGCTCTATATGAACAACATCACTGGTGTCCAGGCCTGGACAGCACAGAAGTGGCGGCGAGCAAGGAGAGCCACCCTGGTGGCAGTTGCCATCATGTCCACCCAAGCAGCCAGCTTCATCACTGCCACAGTCTCAACCAATGGGGAAGATTCCACCAATCCGCTGCTGTCTGGTGGGCTGGGGAGGGTGGGCTGAAATCTTGGAGTCATGGGATTTTGCATCCTAGAGCTGGGAGGGTCCACAATGGCCATGGAGTCCAACCCCTGCCATTCAGAAAGACTCGTGATGGAGGGCCATCCAGCCTCTGTTTGCATGCCTCTCAGGAAGGGAGGTGAGCCCACCACATTGGGAGACAGCACATTGCACCGTCAGAAGGGTGTGCCCTCTAGGGATTCTCCCTGATCTTTGGGTGCAATCTGTTTGCCTGACATTTGGCCCTATTGTGCCATGTCCAGGTCTCTGCAGCAGCAGGAAAAGGGTTAGCTTTGTGTACACCATGATGTCCCCTGAAATCTGACAGCATGGCTCTCCTGTCTGCTGTCAACCTGGTTTCCATCAGGCTAGATGCCCCAGGCTTCCTGAGGCTTTCCTTGCAGGGGTCCATGGTTTTCTGGGCCTTTCATCCTTTCTGTCTCCCAGCTCTGAACATGTTCCAGTGTGTACTTTCTTTCCGTTCTTGTGTTCTTGCTTTCCGATGCCCCCAAACTGCACATGATATCCCGGTGAGGTGTCCCCACAGCAGAATGAAGTGGTGCCACTATATTCCTAGGTGTGTACGGTACGGTCGTGTGGGTCCTGTCCTGACTTGCAGACTCGCAGTGGCCTTTTCAGCCACCACATCCCACACAGTATGGTGTTCCTTCTACCCTGTGGACTGCTAAGTCCCCAGGGTGCCTTTCACATGCCATGCTTCCCAGCCAGGTGTTACCCACTCTATGTGTGTGTAGGCCATTCTTCCTTCGGACGTGTGGGTCACTGCATTTCTCATTGGGGATGTATGTGTTGGGCGTGTTGGCTGGACTCCCTGACGTGTCCACCATGTTTAGCAAGGCTGGAGGTGTTTGGCTGTTTGGGTGATGGCCATGGGAATGGCGGGGGGGAGGTTTTTGCTCTGGGGGCTTCTTGCCGATTCCACTGTGAGAACTAGGCTGGCTGTCAGCCCTTAGGGCATGCTGCTTTGTGCTACAGTGCTAACGTGCTAACAATAGCACTGATTTTTTTTTTAAATGTCAGTGGGCCGGACCCTGGGGGCTGCTGTCATCTCGAGTGTGAGTGGCAACATCAGCTCTGGGGTGGCCTCGCATGGCAACGTGTCCTGCAGTGTTTCCTGCTGCGATGGGGGCAGCGGCCGCCCTGCTGCTAGGCAGATCTTCCCCTGGGAGTTGCTGCATGAGGGACAGGCAGCAGGGACTGCCCACACCCGGCCCACTCCTGGGTCATTCCCAGAAGTACACTGGATGATGGCTCCGCATGCCCTCGGCTCGCGCAATTGACGCTCGAAACGGAGGTTATTTTCACCTTTCAGGCAAAAATGAAAAAAAGCAATATCAGCACTGCTTGTGCCCGGGATAGCACCTGGTTGGCCAGAACGTCATGCGGTATGGCAGCTCCTGAAGGGGGGAGGGACCGTACCTAATGCACTTTAAAAACGCCATGTGGAAAGGGCCCTAGTTTCCAGGCTCATAGTCCAATGATCAAAGCACTATACCTAACTGGCTCCCACACAAATTCTACACATTTGTAAACAGATTTTAATTTGAAAGTTTGTTTCCGATTCCATTAAAATAGATATTTCAATATTCATATAAATGGTCTGGAATATTCCATCAATAGGGAAGCATTACTGTTTTGGACTCCATCTTTAATTGGTTGTACAGATTCTGGGATTCTGGAAGTTGTACTCCAAAAAAGTAACTGTAATAATCCATGTAACCCAGTTAATACATATTTAAAAATTTGTGTTATAAATCTAATACATTTAGGAACAGATGGAATACAGCTTTTGAGGGCTTCTTTAAATGGACTGTTCCATTCCTTTCTAATATACTGGAGTCAATGCTAGATGACAGACCCATTTGCCAGCTGGAGACAACATTTAAAAAAATGATTTTAAAAAGTTACCTTAATTAAATATTTTGTCTCTGTTGCATTCAGGTTGATAGCACACCATGTAACAATAGGAAATGTATGTTCATTTAAACTGTATTTGGCCACATTGTGGCCAATCAATTATAATTTAATGTCCTTTTAATCACAATTTTAATCTTAGCCACCAACATGGGAGTTAAGGCTGAATCTTGTTTCTGTCCGTAAGAGACTTTTCCTAGGTTTTCTTGTTCTGCGATTTCAAGTTGATTCTGAATTATGGTATCATAAGAGCTTTCTTGAAAATATTTCTTCGGAGTTTTGTCACTGGCTTCCTTATTTAGATAGAGAGAATGTGGTTTGTCCAATGTAACACAGTGACTTTCAATGGCTCAGCAGGGATTTAAATCCTAATCTCTCAAAGTCCCTAGCCCAACACCCAAGCTACTATTCCATTGTTATATTGTACTATTTCACATCTTCTTCCAGTGTTCCCCCCCCCCCCCGAGTATTCTTAAGCACTAGTGATGAAAGGAAGATGGTAACAAAGCCCTTGGTTAATTCCAGTTTTGATTAGGGCATGAACCACATGTCAACCCAATTCAGCATCTGAAGCCTAAAGATTTTAATTAAAACACAACATTTCCACCATAGATCCATTTTCCTATCAAGAAGATTGCAGATTTTTTTATCCCCTTCATGGTTTACAATGCTGTTAACAAAAATGGTAGGACAATCCAAAATGAAAATCCATTGTTTTAGTACAATTGCTTGAAACAAAACCAGTTCCTTAACAATATTGAAAAAGTACCTCTGTCCCCACACTAAGATATTTTGTGAGTCACTATGCTGAGACAGCACTTCATAGCCTCAAGTCTCAGCACTGGCACAAAGATACAGCCGACCTCAATACTGGCACCGATGCGGCAAGTATGCATTGCCAACAAAGGCTGTCCTGAAACAACCTCTACTATTCCCGTCCTTTTGGAACAATTTTAAAACTCCCCCTCCCCTGATGTTCTAGCTCTTTAAAGACATTTAGAAGTACCTCACATGGATCAAATTCAGGGCCACCTGATACTATTAGTTGTTGTCCAATGCTATTACTAGTACAAAAAGGTAACGGCTTTTGTTCATAGAAGCAAGATGTAGAGACAAACTGTGAGCTGCCAAGTCAGCAGTCATGTTGGCCAGAAGGCTGGCTTGGAAAGCTACTTTTAATAAGAATGAATATAATGACATGCTGTAACCAAACCAAAACAACAGCCAAGCAGCAGACTAACTTAAAGGGTGTAAAGGAAAGACTCATGGTGTGTGCATCTCTCCTTTTCAAAAACTCACCACCTATGCTTACCTGCCAAAGCCTGCTTGAAGCATCTGCTTTGACAGGCCCAGCCCTTGAAAGAGTTAACTAATGGTATGGTGGAGAAGCAAAGGTCTTGGGCCAAGGCAGCATGCTTAGTGGGACGGTCATCACCAAGTTGCCATTTCTGGTCCCACTTCCCTCTAACTTCTGGCTCTGCCTCTCCTGCATTTGTGACTTTCAAAGAATAGATATCACCATCTTCCTTTCTTATTGCTGCCTGATGTCTCTGCACCTCATTCACCAGTCATGTGTTCCATTTTTCAGATACCTAAAGAAATTACTGTCTCTAATGAACCTGCTTAGCATTTGTAATCACTTCTTCTTTTCCTTTTGTTCTCACCTACAAATCTCTTTTCTAAAGACAGCCAACTAGGTTCTATAAAATTATCACATAATCAGAATAGTTGAGACAATTTACACGTTGCGATCAATTGAAACCAGCTTTTTAGGCATGTGCATAATACACTTCAGGACAACATGCGGGAAGGAGAGCCAACTGAATGTATAAAGACCACTGAGATCCAAGGATTTCAGGCAGAATATTTTAATGCATTCTTCAGTGTTAATTGCCAGGTTATTATGTTACATGGTTACCCTATAATCCACACAATGTAGACATAGATGACTATCATTTATTTATCTGACACATTTTTATCCTATTGCTCCATTTAAAATGTGTCCAGAGTTGGCCATATCAGTCAATAAAATAAATAAAAACACCTACCTGTTGATTTGCAATCTGAAAGGCAGGATACAGAAGGAAAACAGGACAAGTAGGAAAGGCAGGGGGAACAAGCACCAACTCTTAAAAATGGTTCTTATAATGATCAGCTGCTGAGAAAATAATTTGAGAGAAATAGCCTGATGAAATCAGGCTAACAGAATGGCTCTCCTTCCCATCAACAATGCTGTAAATGCTGGAGTATATTGTCCTAGCCCATGCGCAACACTGAATGTTTGGGAGAAGGAAGATACAGTTTTTCCAGAAGTTTTTGTTGTTGTTTATTAAAATATTTATAACCCACCCTTTGTCATGGGATCTCAAGGCAGCATACAATAAAAACAATTTAAAACACTTCCAGATTAATACGTTTTTATCTTGTTGAAATTATTTAAACAAGACAAGAGTTAAAACAGTTTTAAAAGCGACAACAATTTAAACCACATGCACATAAACTTTGAAATAAATTAGTCCTTGAAAGCTCTAATAAAAATCCATATTTTGACTTGGTGCCAAAAAGAAGCCATTGTTGCTGTCAGTCAGACTTCCTAGAGGTAATTCCACAATTGGAGTGTCTCAACAGAGAATACTTTCTTCCATGTTGTCCAGTTTTGTATTATCCCCCCCACACCCTTGGTAGAATACAGAGGGGCTCCTTCCCCACAATCCTCACTTCTCAGGCAGATACATCTAGGAAGAGGCACTCTTTCAATTATGGTGGATCTTCTGTATCTGTGGGGGTTCCATTCCAGGAACCCCTGCGTAAAAGAAAAAGCATGAATGCTTGCAGCCCATAATACTAAATGGTGGTGATGCGCATGCATCTGCTTCAGCACATTTACAATCACGTCACCACCATTTTGGGTACAGGATGTAGTGCAGTTGCATTCACTCAAATTCACACGTTCAGAGGCGACAGATAAGGAAGGCTCAGTGTATTGAGGTCCTAAGCTATTTAAAGTTTTAAATGACATCATCCACACCTTGAATTGAGACAGTAAGTGAAAGGGAAGCCAGTGCTAAAAGCAGTGTCATATATTGTCTATTTGGTACTCTGTCTTGCTGTTGTGTTTTATTCTTCCCTTAAAGGGTCATCTTTAAAAGCAACCAAAAGTAGAATACATTATAGTAGACTAATTAGAAAGTTACCAGGGCATATTATACATGTCCGGGAAGGTCCATAGCTGGCACACTAGTCAGACCTGACACCAAGGACTCTGAGTCATGGAGTCCACTTGGGCCTTCAGCAACATAGTTGGGTTTAGAAGTATTCCCAAGCTATAAGCCTCCTCCAGGGGAGATGCTTATACAGATCTCAGACTGAGAACCACCAATCCAAAGAGCTTCTTACTTACTAGGATTGAGTTTCAGTTTTTCTGACCATCATCCAGCCCATGAGAGCATCCAGTCATTCATCCAGTGCCTGCATAGCGTCATCAGTATACTGATGGAATTCTATCCACCACCACCTTTATGACCGTATCCAGTAGCTTCATATGGGGACAAGATGGATACTATGTCCCAGGCAGACCAGACAGACAACTGGCAGGGCAGAGCTTACTCACAGTAACAAGAGCAGGAATGGTCGAAAGAAAGTTCAAGTCAAAAAGCAAAAATCTCAGAAACAAATAAATCCACAAAGGCAAATCCAAATCAGCATTGAACAAGCAGAGGTCCAAAAGAGTTAGGATTCAGGAGAACAAGACACAGGACTTCAACCACTGGGAAGATCGGTTGTTGACCTTGGGAGGAGATGGGCCAGCTGTTTGCCTTTTACAGCTAATGGTGTTGCCACAGGTGTTCCCTTATTAAAGCCTATTTGTTACTTAAATGAGCTGAATGGCTAAGGCCTTCCTTCTGGCATTGTCTCTCCCACAACGTAAGAGTCTGTGCTGTTTCATCTTCTGATATTTGTTCCCCCTGCTTAGGCCCCTGTTGTTGCTTGTTATTTTCCACTCAGCAAACTTCTGGGGAAACTTCTGCCTCAGATTCATAAACCTTCTTCTCACTGTCAGGGTCTCCAGGGCAGGGAATAACACTGGAACCCTGTTGTTCCCCACAATTTCATGACCATGGTCCTGAACAGGAATCCCCCAATACTACTTTCTGGAACTGGCCCCAAAGACGAGAGCAGAAGCACAGTTACATAGTGTCTTCTACTCCCATCCAGTGGAATTTGCCCAGTAAGATACTATGATTACTGGTACCACTGAAAGATCCAAGATCAACTGGGTAGTACTTCTTCTGTCTTTTCCTTGGAGTAGGTAATCAGTCAGAACAATTAAGGCCACTTAAGTGCTGTGATGTGTGTCAAGGTCAAGGCGACAGCAAAGCAGACGCGGAGGCAGAAGCTGGATTTAACAGCTTTACTAGTAATAACTCAAAGAGGTTACTTCACCAAATGTCAGCGTAAACAAACAGCAAGTCCCTGGAACGGCAAACTCAAAGCAGCTAGGTCCGACTGGAACCAAGAGCCCACAATACGGGGTGCGGATTCACGGTTGGTAGACGGTTGTTGCCCCGTGCCCACCCCCCACAGCGTCCGACTTAAATAATCCGTTGTAGCCCAGCTGAAGCTGATCACCTGTCTGTTGGCCCAGCTCACAGCTGGAGCCCCTCAAGCCATCGGGGCCGAGTCATCAATCTCTTTTCCCGTAGCCACTGAGACCTCCAGACCACCCCCTTCTCCAGTTGCCTCTGGAGGAACATGGGGGGAGGGTCGGCTGCAAACTCCGGACTGGAGTCAGAAACACTGGCCTCTGCACCTGGAGCGCAAACGTCTGCGGCAGGTGCTGGCCCAGGCTCAGCACCAGAGACTGCTGTGGAGTCACAGACAGACTCCTCCCTAGGCTTTGAAGGAGACCGCCCTCCCGAGGGCCCCTCCAAGGGATCCTCCCCAGGCTCGGAGTCCAAGTCCGAATCAGGAGCAAGATCAGCCTGGCTCATGACAATGTGCCTTGAAATAATGAAATATACAGTTGCATATAAGCAATTTCTTCCAAGAACATTTGAAGTTACCCAGACATCATCTGCTCAAGCACCTTTCCCCAAAAGGGTATATTAGGAATAGGGAAATAGTTATCACATACTTCTAAAACCAGGAAGGTATTCTTCAGGAGACAGCACAACATGCTCTCCATCAAGGCAGTAGGCACCTTCCTTTGATATAGTGAGCCTCTAGACCTACACAGTCACCCTGCTTCTGCTAGATTTTAACCAAGATGGGGAAGCATTAAACCTATATGTGGTAAGATGGATTAATTCAAGCATCCTGTTCATGTAATCAGGCTGCAACAACTGAAGCTGTTTCCAATACACTTGATCAGATGCAGCACTGGACACTTCTTTAGACTCTGCAATAATTATGGCTTTAAGTTCTAGGTGAATACAAACTACTTTCTTCTTGAAGTGCTTTGCAAAGTTGTCACAGCAGGCATCTGAGACTTCCACTGCTGGTCTCTCTGAATTAGAGCATACTCCTATGGATGTCCTGTCAAATACGTCGGACTAATGACATACTGAGACAGCTTCAAGATTGTCATGGTAATCATGAAGTCCTGAACTGGTTGCCTCAGGACAGCTTCAGAGTAGATGTTGAAGTCCCCCCAAATCACTGTCCTGGGGTTCTCCATCACTTCTTCTGACATTACCTCAGCCAGCTCAAGCAGAGAGAGGGCTGAGTGAATGTACACCACCAGCACTCTCATTCTTTCTCTTTTGCCTAACACAAGGTACAGATCCTCAAAACTGGAGCTGAGGGAGGATCCCTACTGAGGGTGAAGGAATCCTTATGGATGGTAGCAGCTCCTCTCCATGACCTGCTGGTATGGGTTGGTGTTATAGGTGGACAAATCTGGAACAGGTACACTCCACCAAGATCATCTATCTAGGTCTCTGCAAGCCATAGCAGAGTTACAGAAAGGAAGCTATCACAATATTTCTGAAATTAAGCTGAGCCACTTCCCGTTTAATGCTATAGAGCAGTTTTCTTTCAACCTCGCTGGTTTTTCTTAATTAATATAGTTGACAATTGTTCAAGATGAAACATGTCTCTTTGCAAAAACTCCTGAGACAAAAAAAGGTGGGGAAAAGTGCTCAGCTAATATAATCTTCCCTGAAAGATCCCCAAGCAGAGTTAATTATCATTAATGCTGAGTTTGGAAAGTTTATTGAAATTCTTTTAAACTATGGAGATTGAAAACCAGCAGACTGAGTCTCAGCTATACTAACCATCAAGCTGGTGTTGAAATTTTAAACATACTTCAAGCCTGGCTTTGATCTCTTATCTGATGAGCTCAGTTATATTGATCTGCAACAAAACAGAGCAAAGCAAGATCAGTAGCAAACATTAGCCATCAGTTAGTAGGCCTTATTGGGATGGGATTTGTTTCCCACAACAACAATCAATTCAATATTTCTGTCCAGATAGTAATAGCCAAGATAGTTCTGAATGTTGGGATATGTGTAAATATCTGCCTTCAGTTCACCTGTTGACTTACACCGACTCCATAAAATTCTGAGGGTTTAGGTAAGAAATTTGTCATTGCCTTCTTCTGAATGTAGCCTACAGTATCTGTTCTCCTTTACAAATATTAACCAGTTCTGACCCTGCTTAGTTGCAAAGATCAGGCAGGATCATGTGCCTTCCAGTTATATAGGGTTAAACCAAAAAAGTATATCTAAGCATTATTTTTTTCCTTAGTTCTTTGTAGCAGTTGGCCCATGTAATAGCAGAAGTCATTCTATACACAAACTTAATTAACAAGTCTGACTGCAAAGATGAGATAGTGTTCCCCAGCAAATAAGTTTCTTAATTTCTTAGAAACTAGGAATTTCTGTCTGCCTCACATCAAGAGTTCTGTTTAGCTAAGTGTTATGGAACTGTCTCCCTCCCTCGGTGTATCTGAAGAACTAGATGAAGTTCTGTTTAGGCTTTACTCAGCTGTTTCAATGATTTTTCTAACACTGAATTTTATCATACATGATTCTGAAAAACAACCCCAGATTCCATTTATAGTAAAAATATTGTCAGTGTCCTGTTGTCTGGGTTCTTTTCCCTTGCAAATGCTCCATTGCATTTATCAGATTCAACAATCAATTGCTTTCTGTGATGAAGGTTTGGACCATGTAAAATGGGAATCTGAAGAGGTCTACATGTGCATCATTACTCCATGATGATTCCAAGCAAAGAATCTGTCACAGCTCGCTTATTTTGGTCTTCTTAAAAAAAACACCTGTTTTGTAGTTGATTGTTTTTGTGTGTTTGTCTCTTCCTGCATGCATATTAGTAGATGTGAGAAGAAATCTGACCTCTTTCCTGTCTTATCTTTCAATTTACTTTTTCCCCAAACCTGCCTGTTCCCTCTACAGTGCTCTAGCTTGTGTCAGTCTCTCTTCTCTCTCCTGGACACAGCCACAGAGCCTTAGTTCACTGCTGTGAGCTATCTATGAGTGTGGTCTTTTTCAAACTACACAATTGTAGCAGTTTGACACCACCTTAACTACCATGGCCCCATCCTATGGGATCTTGGGATTTGTAGTTTTTGTTGAGGTATTTAGAATTCTGTGGCAGAGAGCTCTAGTGCCTTACCAAACTACAAATAGCAGAAATCCATAGGATGGAGCCATGGCAGCAAATGTGGTATCAAAGCACTAGAGTTGCATAACGTGAAAGAAAATGTCTACACTACAGTGTTATAGGAGTAGAACTCCCTTTAAAAAAAACAAAAAAACCCCACCTTCATTGGTTATCAGTTTATTTCTGGACACAACTCAAAGTGCTGGCATGACCAATAAAGCCCTGTACAGCTTAGATCCAGACTATCTGAAAGAGTCTCTCTCTCTCTCTCTGAACTTACTAAAGCCCTAAGATCTGCAGAGGAAGACTTTCTGTCACTCATGCTACCATCCCAGGCTTGCTTGCTGAGGACACGAGAGAGCGTGGCTGCTCCCATCCTCTGGAATTCCCTTCCATGGAAAGCTAGCCTGGTCCTCTCCATGATTTCCTTTTGCCAGTGGGCAGAGACATTTTTGTTTAAGAAAGCTTTTAATAGGTAAGTAGAGCTCTTCTTTTTTTAAATGTATGTTTTAAAGACAATTTTATACTGTTTTTGTGTGGTTGATTTTAGTTGTTTTCAAATTTTATCTTTTTTAAAAAAAATGGCAGTTCTGGAAGTTGCCTTGGGTCCCACTCTGAGAGAAAGGTGGCATACAAATGCGGTGGATGGATGGATGGATGGATGGATGGATGGATGGATGGATGGATGGATAGAGTGCAGTCTGAGTACACTTTGATTGATGCAGCTCTGTCCTACATAATCCTAGGATTTAAAGCCTAGTGAAGTCACAGAGATGCCAGAGAGTTCTTGTTAACCCCCTCAAAGCAGCATCAGCAGCAACAACAACACTAGACTTAACTAGCAGAAAAAGTTACTCCCCAAACTACAAGTCTCAGAATTCCGTGGAAGGGAAGTGTGGCTATCAAAGTGTATGAAACTGCTATAGAGTACAGGCACACTATATATCCCTCTCTTTTCCATTGATCACAATTTTCAAAACCAAACAATAAACTTGGCTTTTATCTGATTTATCAATACGATCATCTTTTCTTGGACAACTGTGCTCTGTTTCCTTTCTGAGAAACCTAGCAGGGTGCTCCATTATACAGACCAAAGTCCATAACATTACTCATTGTGTATTTCTATTAATCTTGAAACTGTGCCAGCTTCGGGCCAGTTCTGCAGGGTTAACCATAGCACATACCATTGCAGTCACTCATAGTTCTTGAAGGGTTTACTCCCTAAACAAATAAATAAATTTCAAAAGTTTACAGAGGTATGTGTCCTAGAAATGTATGATAAGAGAACTCCGCTTTTACTGTTTGAAAAATAAGCTGTTTTTCAGATGGTTCCAGATAAACAATAACACTTCAGTTTGTACAATCATCATTATAGTGGCATGGGAAAAATGATGGGCTGTACTTATACAGGTCTAAAAGACCAGAAAATGTTATACATCAGGATTACAGTCCCAGGAAAATTTTCTGCTTTTTCATCCTAATCATTTGAAAACATGATAGCAGATTTTCAAAAAGGCCTATATCAGTATGTCCTACCAGTTTACAACTGTCCTCCACTTCAAGTGAAAGAAAATAATACAGTTTTCTACATGCTTTTAATTCCACTTGTACAATGGAGTTGATCTGCAGAGGATTTCTACCAATGTGAAATCAAAATAAATATGTATTTAATTCTTAAATATTTCAGCCCTATGTAAATTGACTTGAGAGTCAGCCCAATGAGTCTAATGAGACCCCTGTGGAAATATTCACAGGATTGGGTGTCTCTCTGACTTCTTGTCTTGGTTTGCATTAAAATCTCTATTGATATTATGCTTTCCAGACATGCTGCGAATAGTACAAGGTGCCAGCCTAGAATTTTCAGCTATGGAAATAAAAGCACAGCACAGCAATTTCACCAGGCATGAGGAAAAAAATGTATGCGTCTAAGGTACTTAGACACACAGCCTGAATATCAGATCAGCAATTCCATATACATCAAAAGAAAAGCCAAGAAAAACAGTTTTCATATCATACACAGTCCAAGACTGTGCACCCTCTGCATAAAAAACAGGGCTACGGCCTTTTAACCCGGTATAGGCTGGGAAATTCAGTCACACATCAGTGCTATAGCAAATAATATCAGTGAGGTAAAACAAGATGAACATCGTGGAATGATGAGGAGCGTTGTATATTTGTGCCATCTTAATTATTTTCTTAAACATGGAACTGGAGGAAAATAGATTGTACCTTGTCATTACAACAGTTCCAATAGGAGCCCAAAGAAGAAGAAATATATCTTTTCCTGTTCCTTGTGGGAAAAGAGAATGATACTGTGTCTCACAGTTCTGCAAAATGTAGCTAGCACTTTTTCTTTTCAAAAGTGATTCTTTGTTTGCCTTTCCTTTTGTAATGCAAGGGGCTAGAAGCTAGACTCAGAAAAGTTACTTTGTGGACTGCAACTCCTAGAGTGCCCCAGCCAACAAGAGCCAATAGTCATAGTGGCTGTGAGTAACTTTTCCTAGAATATGAGATGTTATTTTTGAAAAAGGAACTAGTTATGTTACTCATTACTCTCATTACCAAACAGTCACATATTTGTTACAGTTACTGCAGAAGATAAGGCAATTCACTTGACTACTTGTTATTAATACTTTACTGTTAATAGCCTTATTGTTTAATGGTGGTGGGGAAGGAACAAGAAAATTCCCTATATTTCTTTTTGTCTTTGACTGCTTGGACTCTCACTTATCCAAACACAGCCATGTGCAGTACACACATTTGGTGGACTCACAGAAGCAGTTGTTCACTCTGTCTCATAGAATAATAGAGTTGGAAGAGACCACAGGGGCCATCCAGTCCAACCCCCTGCCATGCAGGAACCCTCATCAAAACACTTCCCGACAGATGGCCATCCAGCCTCTGCTTAAAAATCTCCAAAGAAGAAGACTCCACCACACTCTGAGGCAGCATATTCCACTGTTGAATAGCTCTTACCATCAGGTAGTTCTTCCTGGGGTTCAGGTGGAATCTCCTTTCCTGCAGCTTGAATTCATTGTTCCTTGTCCTAGTCTCTGGAGCAGCAGAAAACAAGCCCACTCCCTCCTTGACATGACATCACTTCAAATATTTAAACATGGCTATTATGTCTCCTCTTAACCTTCTCTTCTGCAGACTAAACATACAATTGCTCTAAATCAATGGTTCTAATCTGTGATCTGTGGACCCCTGGCAGGGTGCAATGTCCTCATAGGGGGTTTGTGAAAGTTTGAAGAAATGTTATAAGTTTTCACAGGAATGAAGGAAGGAAAGGAAAGGAAGGGAAAGGAAAGGAAAGGGAAGGAAAGGAAAGGAAAGGGAAGGGAAGGGAAGGGAAGGGAAGGGAAGGGAAGGAAAGGGAAGGAAGGAAGGAAGGACGAAAGATGGTCATGCACTAATGTCGAAGAGTAGGACCCTTTGGCCAGTGATAGACATCATTCATACAAGGTTTCATTACATATCTCAGACTGTTCAAAAATTATGAAAATAAGTGTTTGATAGCAAAAAAAAAAAAAAGTATACAGCACTTGCTACTTCTGCATATAGTGAGAACATGCAAGGGAATGATGCTAAGAGAAAGCACGTGACATTTATTCTGTCATACAAACAGAAGCCACCTTCATAGCTGCACGGAACTTTAGTGTTGTCCATGGTGTGCCACCACATTCTTGGAACATCTATTGCTTTACAAAATTCTATAGCTGTGTTGAGAATGTCCTTGAAGAACTTCATGTACAAAAGGAAGACCGTTCAAGTAGACTTGAGAATGATTACTGTGGATTATTGAAAAGTGTCATGTTTCTTATTTGATTTCTGTCAATACAAGTGTTTGGTTATTGTCGGGTAAGGTAACTTTTCAATGTTATCACAGTGAATTTCATAACAATATGTTTTGGCTGAGCCTCAGGATGGATCGCTGGTGGAATTTGAAACACAATAGTACTAATGATGTTGATGAGGATTCACCCTCTTCAAAGCAAAGTGAAGCTTCTTCCACTCATCTTGAAAAGTGCCACTGCTATAGCAAATAATATCTATCAATTGGTTTCATGTGTACAGGCGCAGAAGACAAGCAGCTACCACAAATGTATCATCCAACGAGACCATGAAACTATCAAAATTGTGAAGACATCTTGATTCTAAACATAAAGAACATGCCACAAAGGACATTGGTGTGTGGTTTTTTTGCAAAAGCAAGGAGCAGTATTTCTAGGAAAGCAAGAAAATGGTAAAAAAAAAAAAGACTAACTGGTTGTAACAATAAACATGCAGCAAGGGCCTCATTCGAAGTTTCTCAACTGATAGTAAAAACTGGCAAACCATATACAATAGCTGAAGAACTTATATTGCCAGATGCAAAAATCATGGTTTCTGCATCGGTCAATTAAAAAGTTGCCAAGAACCTTTCCCTAATAACTTTGTCAAATGACACAGTTAAGAAGTAAATTGATGGTTTGCCAGTCAATATCAAGGAACAGTTAATAGAAGGAATTTACTTGTCCCCCTATTTTGCTCTGTAACTGGATGAAAGCACAGACATAACAAAGTGTCTTTATCATGCTAGTTAGATATGAGTATGAGAGAATTATTTTTGAAATATTTTTATTCATCTCCTCATTGGCATACACTACAGCTGAAAAAGTATTTAACAGCTTAAATGAGTTTATAACATCTCATGACATGGATCATTTGAAATGCATTAGAATTAGCACAGGAGGGGCATGAGTAGTGTTTGCAATGCTTACTGGACATGTAGCACAGATTAAGGAAATCACGCCATTAGTAACTTGGTACCATTGCTGCATATATAGGGAAGTTCTAGTTGCTAAGAAGATACAAAAAACAAAAACAAAAAACAAAACTAAAATTCAAGTTATCAGTTTCATAAAAAGAAAGACACAAGACTTTTTGAGAAGTTTGCAAAGACACTGATAAGGAGCACCATCAACTTTTGCTAATCTGTGAAGCTGGTTGGCTATCATGAGCTACAATTCTATCTTGTTTGGGGGAATTGAGAGATGCGATCTCAGTGATCATTTGACAATTGTTCTTTTGGTTGGTAAAATCAACATACCTATTAAATATCTTCATGCATTTATGCCCAACTTAAATCTTAAAGGAAAAAAATTATTCTTTCAGGTTGAAGACAAGATCAAAGCAATGAAGAAAAAACTGGAATTGTGGCATAATCACTTATCAAACAGAAACTATGAGGCATTCCCAAACCTCACAAATTGTCTTCATTTCACCAACAAAGACCTGTTTGAAGAGGACATATCACTCATCACACAACATCTGAAAGATTTACAGCATAGTTCTGTGAATATTTTCCTGTTCCTGATGCAAGCAAAAACTACAGTAGAGATCCATTTTCAGTTATTGTGTATGGATTAGATATCCAACCTCTTTTTGAAGACATCCAGAAAAGGAGACTGCACCACTTCTTTAGGCAATTGGTTCCATTGCTGAACCACTCTTACTGTCAAGAAGGTCCTTCTAATATTCAGTCGAAATCTATCCTGCTGTAATGTCAGACCGTTGGACCTGGTCCTATTCTCTGATGCAGCAGAGAACAGGCCTGCCCCCTCGTCTCCGTGACAGCCCTTGAAGTATTTAAAGAGGGAAATCGTATCGCTCTTCAATTTTCTCCTCACAAAGCTGAACATGCCCAGCTCCTTCAACCTTTCCTCATATATTTTGTTCTCCATACTTTCTTGCCCCCCTCTGAGCCTGATCGTGCTTGTCTATATGCTTTTTAAAATGAGGTACCCAGTACTGAACAAAGTACTCTAGATGAGGCTTGACCAGAACCGAATATAGTGGGACTATTACTTCCCCCAGCTTTGAAACTATGCTTCTATTAATGCAGGCTAAAATAACATTCACCATCTTTGCTGCAGCATCACACTGCTGGGATATGTTCACCTTATGATCAACAATAAACACCAAGATCCTTTTAACCTGTCATACTGCTGAGCTATGTATCTCCATTCTACACCTGTGCATTTGGTTTCTGTGGCCTAAATGTAGAATTTTGCATTTGTCTCTATTGAATTTCATTCTATTAATTGCTGCCAAATTTTCTGCTTTATCTAGTCCTATTGAATTCTGTTCCTATTTTCCAATATGTTAGCCATCCTTCCCAGTTTTATGTCATCTGCAAACTTAATAAGCATACTCTCTACCATCTCATCTAAGTCACTGATACAAATGTTGAAGTGCAATGGCTCTCCAACAGAACCCTGAGGCACTCTATTTGAGACCTCATGTAATCTGAAGCTCAGCCATTGATGCTGACTCTTTGAGCATTGTTTTCCAAACAATTATGGATACATTGACTACTATTCCCATCTATTCCACATTTAATTAATTTGCTAATTAAAATATTGTGGGGGATCTTATCAAATGCTTTGTTGAAATTCACATAAATGACATCTACAGCATTCCCACCATCTACTAAACTAGTGACCTGATTTTTTTTAAAACATAACATTAGTTTGATGATATTTGTTCTTGACAAATCCATTCTGGTTCCTACTGGCTCACTAAGTCTGAGACAGGGAACTAGAAAAAGGGAACATTCCTAAATCAAAATCCAAATTTGCTGGCTCTTTTCCTTTTTTATCCCTCTGCAATTCTTGTAAAACAGAACTCTCCAAACAATGTATGCAGCTGGGTCATGTCACTGTGAGAACATATTATTGACAAATACGTCCTACATTATTCAGCTACAATAAAAAGCTTTGCCCTTTGCCCATATCATATCTCTGAAATATTTAGTCTGCATTATGCAAATGTTCTTTACAAGTTTGGCATGCCATTACTCTCTGCTTGAATTCTGTAAGTGAGAAAGTCTGGCTTTACTAATGTAACAGTTGAATGAATAAGCTGCAGGGTAGAATCGCAATGGCTTTTGAAGACACAGTTGAGAGGAGATCTATCTTGCAAGTGTTCGCATTTTCTTTTTTAGCTCTTCAATTGGTGTCTGCACAAAAAAGATTCAGATTCTATCAGGTCTTTTGGCATTTCTAAAATTTCTGTTTCATAAGGTGCATGAAATCAACTCTAGGAAACGAAGGGTGATGCTTGAAAATTATGAACTGATAATGATGCAAATTGCAAGGACGGGAAATAGATTTTTTCTAGTTGCCCTTGAAAAATACCACAGCCCAAGGTGGAAGGGGGGAAAAAAAGTCAAATGCAATTATTATATACAAATAATGAAAAACTGAGCATGAGCAAGATCCAGAGGGTTTGTGACATAAGCTAGAATAATAGGCATAGCCATAGCATTTACATTTCTGTACTGCTTTATAGCACCAAGCATTCCAGTTTACAATGTGTTAGCTAATTGCCTCCAAAAAGCCGGGTTGATACCTAATCTGTCATGCTCAATGACATCATCAAGGTGTTACCCCTTGGAACATCACTCTTGTAACACCACCATGCACTGCCTTCCATGGCATCACATCAAAGCCATGAAACCTCAGGGACTGGGGACATTTCTGACCTGACAATCCTCTTTCCAGTGCAGCTTTGGACCAGTTTGGGAGTTTAAGAAAACATCCTAAGTGGTGTAGCTTAGTGTGAGTGGGGTAGGGGTGGGGGTGGAGGTGCGGGAGTGGGGTGACAGCACACAGGGGTGGGGCGATGGCACGCAGGGGAAGGGTGAAGGAGCATGGAGTGGGGTGACAGCGTGTGTGGGCGGAATGACTGCATGCGGAGGCAAGTTGATGGTGCACAGGGGCAGGGCGGTGGTGCCTGAGGACGGGGCAATGGCACATGGGGGGCAGGCAAGGAGCAGCAGTGCCCCCCAAAAAGTGCTGCCTAGGGTGCACCGCCCCCTCTGTCCCCTGTCCCTACACCACTGCATCCAGAGTGTATTTTTGGTTGATGCAGTAGGGAGGGTTAAGAAAATTCTTTTGCAGTTGAAACTTCTTTTGTCTCCAATAGTGGCCATCCTACATAGTTCAGGTCCAGGCTATCTGAGAAGGACCATATTGTCTCATATGAGCTTGCCCAGACTCAAAGATCTTTAGAGGAGGCACTTCTCTTGATCCCCCACACATTGCATTGGGTGGGAATGTAGGAGTGGCTGCTCTCAGACTCCAGAACTCTCTTCCTAAGGTGGTTAGGATGACTTTATTGTCTTTTTGATGGCAGGTGAAGACCTTTTTGTTCCAGAAGGGCTTAGCGATTTTATAGTTTTACAAGAAAAGAACTTTTTAGTATGCTGTATTGCTTTTATTCTTTGCTTTAAATTAATGTTTCAAATGGTTTTTAATTTTGTTGTTAGGTTAATACTGTTTGGTTCACACCTTTTGCTATGTTCTAAATTATGTGTTTTTGATTATAATTTGCTCTATTTTGTAAGGCTGCCTGACTCTCAGTTTGGGAAAAAGGCTGAGTCCAAACAAAGTGATGAGCAGGCAGATGGGTATTGTAGGTAAATATTTTTTAGCAGACTTTGTTTGTCCAGTCAGCTGAGAGTCATTAGAAGCTGAGAGATCGGACATAAAACATTGAGCTTCTATGAATGGACTAATCCCAGTTTTCTTACTATTATGGAGATTATATATGTCTTTATCATTTAAACCATAAAGCACACATGCCTCTTGTTTTCTGGACCTCACAGTTATGGTCACTTCTGTTTCATATTGTAATAAAGCTGAAGCTGCCTGAAAACTATCAAAACAGAGTTGTCCTTATCAGAGTCTAACAAACAGTTTTTACAGCTGGTCCATCTTTTCAACATGGTCCCTTTTCTTACACAAATATCACAGTTTGTTATAACCACCGTGCAATTTCATCAACCATGAAAATGTTTGTTGAATTTTGAAATTGCTGCTACATATTCTACATTAAGCCAATTCCCTTTTATCATTTTATTTTCATTTTCATTGCAACATCATGTATTAGTCTCCCCAATTCATCTTCCTTTCTTTGAAGGCCATACTCAGTAGACTAGATGGCTACTTAGCTTAAACCATTTTTATCCTGATTGCAGAATACCTGTAATTTTTCTTAAAACCAGTTTCAGCCAGTGATATATTTAAGTCTTTTACTCCAAGTCTCAAGTCAAGTCTCAAGTCTCTACCTTCAAATCTCAAGTCGAGTCTCAAGTCCTTGAAGATACTTTCAAGTCAAGTCTCAAGTCTGAGAGACAACTTTATACCTCAACTTCTATTCCAGAATTTCTGGAAAAAGTCAAAAATCAGTTTTAACAATTTAAGTAGAGTTGGTCCTCTACTTTTGTGATTTTGCCATCTACAGCTTCAGAAGTGGGGAATAGGATCCTTGTTACTTCCCATTTGCAAAGCTGGAGGCTTTTTCAGAAGTGGGGAATAGGATCCTTCTTATTCCCCATTATTGAAGCTTCAGGAGCTTTGGAAGGAAGGATCCATCCTCCTCAAGACCATTGCCTAGCACATTTTCTGTTCTCCTCTGAGATACGTGCCCTGCACTCTGGGCATCTGTCTTGCCTTCTGCTTTTAGGAACAGTTTTAGGAAGCTCCTCCTATATGTAGCAGGGACAGGCTGCTGAGCAGACCTCAACCCCACCTCAAGCCCATTGCCTAACCCATTTGTTATCCCCTCTAAGAAATGTGTCCATACTTTGGGCTTGAGACAGATCGTCATGTGACCAGTAAGTTGTAAGGCTTCTTGATGAATGTGTTATATTACTGAACCAAGGGCAGCGAGTCAGTCACCAAAAATATGCAAGTCTCAAGTCGAGTCAAGTCAGTGTGTAATTTTTGCCGAGTCAAGTCTCAGTCGAGTCACTGAAGTGGCTTAAGTCTGACCTGAGTCCAAGTCTATCCACTCGAGTCTACATCACTGGTTTCAGCTCTTGCCAGAATCATTGACAAGTATGCAAAAAAAAAAAAAAAAGCAGTCACTGAAACACAGTTGCAGATGTTTCTTGTATAGCTCATATAATAATAGAAGTGTGGACAGTTCATATTCTTTCCCGAGAGTAGACTTGATTTTCTTTTCCAGTTTAAAATTTTACAAGGAAAAATTGGAAAGATAGAAAATGTAGAAAGATATCTGGGATACTTACGAAGTGGACATTGAGAAGCTTCTTCCCATTACCTGGTCTATTTGCAGTAGGTAGAACTGAAACCTTCCAAATCCAAAAGTAAGGGATATCTGTTCTTTTGGCTGAATTATCAGGTTTACATTTCATAGATCAACTCTGTTAATAGTATCTGCATTTTTAATCACACAGAAATAGAAACACAAAGCAAATAAGACAGTACCTTTTCTTGGACCAATTAGTTTGTAAAAATACTAGTAATGGGCTTTTCAGTCAATACAGAAATCCTCCTCTTTCTCCTCCTCCTCCTCCTCTTCTTCTTCTTGGTCTAGAACTAATTTAAAAACTAGAAATTGTTTGAACAGGGAAGCTATGCCAAATCTAATGTTTTACAATAAAAGAGAAGACATTTCGAAGCATATTATTCCCTTGTTTGCATATGGTTCCAGAAAGCGATACATGTAACTCACTGTTAAATTCCATAACTGAACTTGGTGTGTTTTGTTCTAATTAAAAGGAGGTCCTTTCTGCTAATTTTGAATTCTAAATTACATCGGGAGTTTACTACATGAGCCACTAGCACATAGTATCGCAATTTCATGGATACTGACAATTTCTAATTTTTCCCCTGCTTTACCTTGGGAAATGATGTTCAGTCCAGGTAACATGTTGGCCAGGACTTGAACTATGAAGGTCAAATAAGGGCATTGCTTCCCAAATACAGATTTTCCACTTCAATGAATTTTTCCTTCAACCCCCAAATTTCTAGTGCTGCAGTAACTTAAAATCTCATCTGAGCATTTATGAATACACTTCAGGTATTCAAAGAAAACGGGCAGAAGTGACCAAGGGTATGAGATCACAGCAAATATAAGAGTTCCAGGTGGGAAAAATTTCCAATGTCTCATTTTCTGCAATGCTAGAAATGTGGGTATGGAAGGAAAATTTCCTGGGGGGCAGAATCCTTTTTTTTTCGGTGGGGGGACAATACGTTCATTTTGCTCCCCCAAGCCACACTTCTGGTTTTCATGCTAGAAGGTTAACCTTACCACTTGTTAATTGCCATCAGATAGACTTTGGCCCTTTCCACACCATACCTCAATAGCATATTGTTCTGTTACAATCCCAGCATTGCCATTTCCATGATGCTGTCAGGTCAGGAACACTCTCTTCCACATCATTTCACCTTAAACAGATGAGTAGTGGTATTGCCACTGATGTTCCTTCTGCACTACTGTGTCATTGGCCATTCCCTTTCCCCGCCTTCACTCTGTCCCACCGCTCCTGATTGGTCATTTTTTTTAAAGCTGTACTAGTGCAGCAACTCAAAGGAGAAATTTAAAATAAACACAAAGAGCTGATAGATTTTGAAGTTACCACACCATAGAAATCACTGAGGGAGGGACAAGCTGGGCACGCCCACGTCCCACCCACTCCTGGATCCGCAATGACAGGAAGTGCTATCAAGTGCTATTACAGAACTGTACTGAGCTGGTTGATGGGATTGAACTGCTAAAGGAGGCAGATTTTTTTTCTGGAAATGGTATAAGGCTGTTTTGTAGGGATAGGACAAATCCAGAATTTTCTGAATCCAAATCTGGATCTGAATCCTTGGAAGGTTCTGGGAATCCATGAATCTCACAAATCTCGAATCTTTCAAATCCTTTTTTTAAAAAGGGTTTAAAAAGCAAGGGAAAGGAAGCACTTACTGAAAAGTGTTTTTGAAGCAGAATTGGACAAGTCTCAAGTCCTTCAACAAGGAAGGCACTTAAAAAAAAAATACAAGCCCAGTCAATTCTCTGCCCTCAAGTCCCGCAAGGGTCATTCAAGTCTCTTGTCCAGTCTCAATAATTCCCAATCCCTACCGTCCAGTCTCAAGTCAAGTCAAAAGAATAGAGATTATTATTACCTTGCGGAGGGAGGCAGCCACAGGGACAGGCAGCCTAGCAGGTACAGGAAGCCAAAGGGCACAGAGGGGAGAACAGGCAGCCTCAGGCACGTGTGCCTGGCTTTATGCTGCGATTTTCATGTGCCCAGGGGCCCGCCACCCAATCAGGCCTTTGGCAGGCCTAGGAGATGCCAATTCTCCCTCCACATTCCCGTTTGAGCATGATCATGGCCAGGTTAGGTGGGAGAAGATGGGGGAAGTGTGATCTTGCACTCTCCACTATTCTCCATACCTGCCCCTGCATGATTGTGCTGAGGGTGGGTGGGGGAAGGTGGGGGTGCGCGACCTCACACTCCCTGCAGTTCTGCCAGCCTGCCATGGCACAATGGTACCCAGAGCGGGTTGGGGAAGATGCAAGCCTGATCATCAGTGGATTTGAAGGATTCCACTTGTCTGTTTTGGTGGCCAGATTTGGATCTGCAAATCTCGAATCCTTGTCAAGGATTTGAGGATTCGTGTATTCGGTTGGCCCATTCCTACTGTTTTGCAATGCTTGGGAACAGGATAGCAGCTGGATAGTGATGATGTTATGCAGTAGCATGACTCCTGGACTGGAAACAACTCACTGCTGTTGCGGTATAGCAATATCATGTGGAAATGGCCATTGACTTATGGTGACCCCATGAATGAGAGACCATTAAGATCCCCAGTATTCAACTACCCTGCTCAGGACTTGCAGATGGGATTGTGGCTTCCTTGAGTTTACCTATATGTAATGTGGTCTTCCTCTTTTCCCATTGCCTTCTACTTTACCAAACATTATTGTCTTTTCTAATGAGTCATGCCTTCTAGTGATGTATCCAAAGTACAACAGTCACAGCTTAGTCGCTTTGGCTTTTAGGGAGAGTTCCATCTTCTTTTGTTCTAGGATCCATTTAGGGCAGAGCTCCAAACAGTGTACCATGACACGTTAGTGTGTCTCCTGAAGTGTGTAGGTGTGTCGCCTACAATCTTGGAAATGTATGTTATTATTTATAAATCATATATTTTTAAAAATATATGAAAGGTTTTCATGGGATATGTTGTGTCCCCATACATTTTGTTATTACAATTTATGTATGTGTCTGTATCTCCTATAAAGGGTTAGCTTAACCTCCGGTTTGCTAGTAAAACTGAATTACTGTGTCATGAAATGATACATGCCTGGAAAGTGTGTCACCAACATGAAAAGTCTGAAAGCTCTGATTTAGGGTCCTTTTTTTTTTTTTGGCAGTCCATGGTATCCTCAGGACTGTCTCCTGGTATCACATTTCAGATCAATTGATCCTCTTCCTAACATCTTTCTTCACTGTCCAGCTTTCACAAGCATATATAGAAAGTTGATATGTGACAGCATGGATAATCCTGAGTTTGTTATCCAGTGATATATCAGTAGTACCAGTAGAGTCAGAAGGATTCCTGCATATACAGGAATACTGGAAAATGTCCCTGTCCATGAACATCCTAGATTTTGAAGAATTTGCAGCAATGGAAGAACAGAAAGCAGCATGAGCTCCAGTTCTTCTTCATACCTCACATTTTCCAGCAGTGGTGGTAATGCATCCTGATGTGAGTTGTTCCTCCCATTTGCTCTGACAGGCACAGTGAGGTCTGCAAGAGTATCATGGAGGGTGAGCATCCTACAACTATACATACTTTGAAATAGCCAGGTCTCCTCAAAATTGAGGAGGCAATTTTATAAACAGGTTTGCACAGATAATGGAATGAAGGAAAGGAAGCCCTCCTCATGCCATCACTGAAAACAAAAAAAAAGTAGTCCTAGGTTAGGAGGATGTTCCTCCATTTTCACTGATGAAAATGAACATCATCACAAATTAGGCCAACATTCCCCTCAACTCCAGTCCTGTTGAAATTCTTCCTCCTGAACACTCACAAAAGTAACATTTTCAATTGTCAGTTTTGAATTATTAGTCCCAACATTCAATCAATAGGAACTTGGTAAGTCAACGCTAATATACATTTCATTGGTTCAATGGATCTATTATAGTTGGGAGTAACAACTGGATTTAGGCCACTGCTTTCAAAAACTGACAGTCTAAAGTGTAGTTCATCATCAGTGACCCCCCTCCATCCTCCTCACAAAATGATGGAAAAAAACTAAGTTACATGCAGATGTTTGCATTTTTAAAAGATGGCACAATGAGCCCTATATTTTGCTGATTTTAGCCATATTGTACACCAGATCAAAAAGCATTTTCCACTGAAAGACAGGTCTTGTGAGTGCAGGTAGAGAACAGGAGGAAGTTAGAAATATGGGTAGGAGAAATGCTCCTCACTGTGCCCTAACTCTCTGATATGATCCAACATAGGCCTTTCATGTAACACTATATTTACTTATGAAAAGATGAGTGGGATTCATTGAATGAGATAAAAGCTGCAAGACTGGGCTCTTCTAAAATCAATATATTATACAGCAGAAGGAATGCACTGTATCTTTTATTAAAAATGCAATTGAATTCAGTTATGGCTTTTGCAGAATTACTAACATTTGGCAAATTTCCCAGATCTTGTTATAACTATATTTAAACAATCAGCATTGCAAGGATGTTTGAATGTAACATCATTAACTTTGACTGTCTAGTAAGTTTTATTTATGGTATTCATTTAATTTTTCCAATTCTGGGAATAGAATTGTGCTGCCCATATAAATATAAAGTTATATTGCTATGCTGCTGTGTTTGGTAGTTTTGCATCCAACTTTACATCTTCTTAACAATTTCAGCCTGCTAGAAAGGCAAATAATACATCAGCTGGAAGCATGAGTCTCATGCATAAGAAGACTTCTAATTTAGTAGCGTGCATCACCTGGAAATATTTGATTATAGAGTCCACCTCTGTCCTTGGTATCTGTCAGAAACAGAGAATGTCAATAACAGCAACTCTGTTGAGTGCAGCAGTAAGACACAATTTCTGGGATGTTTTAAGTATTAAAAATCAAGAGCAATTTTCTTGGTAGAGCAGTTTTTGATTTTACTGGACAGCCTGCTGGCCAGCTCTAGCAGTATAAACTTATCTTGAATAGGAGACTAGGGACCTTTTCACACTACACAATTATTAGTATAATTACTCCACTTTAACTGTCCTGGTTCCATCCTTTGGAGTCCTGGTTTGGCAGCTTAGAGGAGGGCATTTAGAGTTCTCAGCCAGAATGTTCCAGTGCCTCACCAAACTACAAACTCCAGGATTCCATCAGATGGAAACATTGCCATTAAAGTGGAATCATAGTACTATAATTGTATAGTGTTGACTTGGGCCTGTAGATGATGGATCTAGCAATGTGGCTGGCTAGGCCCAGAGACCATCTCAGGGGCTTGCATTTTCTGGTGCACTGCCATTTAATAACAGCATCTCTGCATGACTGTAGAATTCCACAGCACAACCTTGAAAACAGCTTTTTGACAGCAAGCAGGAAATAACCTATTGGCAAGGCAGGTAACTCAAGAATGGGAGCTAAGAGTAACAGTACAAGTCCAGGCACACAAATGGCTGGTATGGTCAAGGAATTAATTCTTTCTTCATGGGGACTGTTGAGCTGGATAACTCAGTCAAGGATGGTAATAGGTCCCAAGTACAACCAATTTTGAAAGGTGGCCAAGACATCTGTAACAAATCAGTATTCTTAAACATCACCATCCCTCTCCTCAGTAAATCCAGTCTGCAACGCAAAGAAGTCACAAGAGAGAGGGGAAGATTTAATCACCTGAGACAACTGCTGAGGTAGGCAACTGTTGTATTGCTCCCCCAGGACACTTTGGGGGCTGTATTCCCATACACAAGAATTTCAAATTTGGTTTACTCTCAAATGCTTTCCAGGCATTTGTTTCACTTCCTGTTAGAAAAAAGGGCATTCTCTGGGCCTAAAAGTAGGGGATATTTTAGGACAAAACAAAAAACAACAAAACAACAAAAAAAATGAGGATTTAGTAGCTGTACTTTTCCCAGCCCAGGTCAAGACAAAGATAGAAGGTCCTTTTTAAATCCCATGTGTTAAAAACATTTTTGTTTTGGTTTTTTTTCCCCCAGTGTATGCACATGAAGAAATGCAAATGAATATTTTAAAATAAAAGTTTAAATCAAATAATTTATTGGTGAATGGTAACCAGGAGGGGAACTTAGCTCTGCTTTGCTTTTGTCTGGCAAGCACCAAGCAAGAAAGCAAGCAGCCAAAAGCTGATCAGCAGCCTTTGAAGCCAGCATGGTATCTGTAACTGGTCGTATTATACTGTAATATAAAGTAATAGTAAAAGCCAAACCTGTACCTAATTGTCAGGACACCTAAAATCTTGCAAACGTTTCATGACATAAAAACAAGATTAATAAGCTTTCTTTCATTTCATCATCACCATGCTTTCTCATGATTTTCTGCTAGCATGCCAACTGGCCCAATTGTCCTAAAATAAGCCACCTTTCTGTTCATTTAAGTTGGTAGGATGGGAAAAAAATAAGCAGCAGTAATGGAAGCAGCAGGCAGTGAGACAGAAAGAAGAAGTAAACTCTTTGTATTTATTCAGAAATGAGCAGCAATAATGGAAGCAGCAGATAGTTAAGACCATGAAGAAGTAAACCCTTTGTATTTATTCAGAACGAGTGTTGAAATGTTGATTCAGCAGGTGAAGAAAGAGAGGAGAATAGCCCCATCTCTAACTTCAACACACTCAGTGGATGATATCAAGTTCTTGAGAGATAAACTATATACGTGGAGGCATACTATATGCAACAAGGAAAATATTGTTGGAAAGGGATTGCTGTGACCTTTGCTCCAATTAAAATACTGTTGATGTGCATGTGGGGAAAGCACCTGGGGAATGACTTTGCAAGTCATGAGGTAATCCCCAAGGGACAGTAAGGCTGAGTCATAGTGACATGAAATCCTGGGATAGGGTTGCATCAGCCGTGGTCCCTAGTTGATGAGCTATCAGCCAATGTGTATATAAAGAGGTGAGCTCTGACAGGCTTTCTTTCAGTCTCCCTGACACTTGCTGACACCGGAGCTCTGTCCGAGCAAACCTCTGCCTGATGTGATGATGGAATGCTGAATCTTTGTTTGAGGATCTGCGAGTCCTGCTGTACAGATGTATATACTGGAACTGAAGAATACAAGCCTCCAGGTATTTTTTTTGAATGACAACACTGTGTGCTAGTGTTCTTACTGGTGGGTAGTTTTGGGTCAGAGCTAGTGCTGCATGTTACACTCTGCTGCCCACACTTCTTGTGGCTGTGTTTTCTAACTCTGCTGTTTGTTTGTTTATGCTTGCCTCTGGACACATTTTGTTCAGAGTGCAGCGGTATGAGGGAGGATTTAGTGCAGTGTGCTTAAATCTCATCATCAACCCCCCTTGACAAATATTACCTTCAACACAGACTGACCGATGACATTTTGTTACCTGAGGTACTGCAACAAGTGTTGACTTCCGAATTCTTCTCTGCTAGGGGATCTTGAGATCCTCTGAGGAGGGCCCTCTCTCTGTCCAACCATCCTCACAGGTACACCTGGTGGGAATTCAGGACAGGACCTTCTTGGTAGGTGTTCCCAGGCTTTGGAAATCCTTTGGAAAAATGGTTAAATTGGAACCCTCCTTACTATCTTTCCACAGACAAGATGATGATTATGATGATTTTGGCACACCTTTGAAGACTGACTACTCAAAGGGGTTGGGTCTTGGAGAATTGTGCTGTGTCTATCTATACTTTGTTTATTTGCCATTTTTAATAACTATGTTTTTAACTGTTTTTAATTTATGGCTAGTTTAATATTTGGTGTACTTTTTAAACTATGCTTCTTTTAACTGTTAAGATACTTTGACTCTGTGTCTGAGAAAAAGTGGGGATGGGGGAGGAGGAAAAGGAAGAGGAGAAGTTCAGACATAATGCTCAAAAGCAGCTAAATTATTTTGGCATCTGAGGCAGACATTCCCCAAATCAACTCTTTCCCTACCTTTCAGTTACAATGTAGTAATCAGAGATGAAATAAGCAACTACATGTTGCCTTTTCATGACACCCCAAATCTTCTGCCTAAGACAGTTGCCTTCCTCTGCCTTAGGGTAAGGTTGATGCTGTGGGCCTTTCCACACTACACTGTTATAGTGCTATGATTCCACTTTCAACATCCTGTGGAATTCTGGGTTTTGTAGTTTACTGAGGCCAAAGAGCTTTCTGGCTGAGAATTCTCAATCCCCCTCCCTAAACTGTAAACCCCAGAATTCCATAGGGTGATGAAAGTGGAATCACAGCATTATAACGGTATAGTGCAGAAAGGCCCTGTATCTATAGTGGTATACAAATAGAGCTGTTTTCACTTCTCTGATGGCTTTGGGAGAGACCAGCAAGCATCATCATGCTACCTCCTCACACATTCAGTCAAAGGAAGTGAAATAGATTACAGCTGAGAGAAAATCAGGGACTGCGGGTCAGATGCAAACAGAGCCAAAGGTAGTGGAGGCTGATGGCTTCCATGTCCACAAAGAGATGAATCTGCTCCAGCTATCCAAGGTGTGTAATCGTATCTCCAAAAGAGGTTCAAAACATTAGATAACTCCTGGAAAATTTGGAAAGTGTGGTGTAGATCCACTGTCCCATTGAAACGGGAGTCCACAACTTCCATCAGTCAAAGGAAAAGAGTAGAGAGGGAAAAGTGTCACTGGTAGAGGAAAATTAGAAAGAAGAGAAACATTGTGTGAAGAAGCAATTAAAAAGTAAATGTGAAAGAACTGGTAGGGATCAAGGGCTAATGAGAACTCCTGGTACTCTAGGGTAGTCTTGATCATTC